>OX375878.1:24359532-25086199 GCA_947359465.1 Metellina segmentata | reverse complement strand
GTGTTCTTCATGGAGTTTATCTTTTCTAACATTGTTAAGCCCTTTCCTATTGAGTTGAGACTTCCAGTCAAGCTTTCAATCTTCTTGTGCTTTTCTGGTGGAACTGAGTCTGAAATGTCGAGTACTTCAGTGGCGTTTTGTCCACGCATCTCTATGAGCTCATTAATTGTCAGCTCCTGACTATGTGAATCCAACAGCTCGTTGCCGTCATCACCATTGACTTCCAAATCTAATCGCCTGGCATGATTAACAACTTCTATCCCATGAACGACATGATCAGTATCTGGCATTGTTTCCGTCTTGTTTCTGAAAAAAAAATGGACAAAGTATCTTCCAATTACTGTTCAATGTTTTTTTTTTTTTTAATTTCGTTCCGAGGTTTTGCAATGATTATCACGGCAACTGAAACATTTAATTGTTTCCAAAAGTCTTTAACAGATATCTCACTGTTTTGCCTCATAACTTCATTCAGATGTGCAAACGAACGCCTCGTGTAGTAAGCCTTAAATGTCTTGATGACTCCCTGGTCCATCGGTTGAAGCAAGCTGGTTGTGTTTGGAGGCAAAAACACAGCTTTCGCAAGTCGATCGTAAATTAATTAGGGTGACAGAAAGGTGACCGGGTGCATTGTCAATAAGAAGTAGCATTTTAAATGGAATCTGTTTAGACTTGCAATAACGTTCGACTGTCGTAACGTGTTTAGACTTGCAATAACGTAAGCTGTCACATAAGCTTTATGATTTGACTTCCACATCACTGGTAAGCTAATTTTAGACACATTTTTTAAGGCTCTTGGGTTTTCAAAGCGGTAAATCAAGAGAGGTTTTAATTTACAAACGAAAATATCAAGATCCGCGTAACTTCGAGTTCGTGTAAATCGAGGTATTACTGTATATGTATAAATATGGTAGAGTAAAAAAATGACGTTGAAATTTTATGTTTAGCTCTAAAAACGACTGACAAGAGAACTGTCAAAGAAAATGAGTGCAAACGACAAATGAAGGAAGGCAACAAGCAGCAGTGATAATACATGTAATTTACATAAATCACAAACACTTATCACAATGTAATAGTGCTTGACCAGAGCATCACACACTTCTGTGGGAAACTCCTTTTGTTCTCCAGGTGAAGACACCCGACTAACTAAACATCCAGTCGTACATGTTAACTGGTTGCAATGACGTACCAGGTAGGTAGGTAGGTATTTTGATTAACGTCGCATTGAAACAAAACAAAGAACTATTGGCATCGGTTCGAGATTAAATCCGAAGTGAAAGATCAGAGAGCAACAACACGTAATTTCAAACTACGGTTAGCTGACGAAACCTACCAAAAACTACGGTAGTCTCAATTGGAGTTTTGTGATAGGTGCCTGGGATTTATGTAGGCGACGTTGTAGGTATTTTCTGATGCGCCGAGCAAGCTTCAAATACATCGTAAATCAAAATTGAAATCGTTCTCAAACGCGGCTAATGTCGAGATCTATCTATTTAAGACAATAAAAGTTAAACAGAATACATTACTGGTTGTGGAACGTTGGATTGCAATTGGAAAATTGAAAGGAATCCACAATGTGTCGGCATATACTCAACGAAAAGTCAAACATAAATATGTAATTATATCAATTCTTCGGAAGGGGAGCTTCACAACATATACTGATGATTTATCGATTGGAAAGACTTTTTTACAGATTTTACTTACCATTCACAACATTTTCAACTGAAAAAAATAAGCTGCATTATGAGATTTCCTCCGTAATTCATAACTAACTTTATATGTAAAAATTTTATTTTTTCAGACAAAAGGTTCCTAAATTTTGTAATAGAAGCGTTTTTTTATTTACTATTATTAAACAGCTTTACTACTTTCATTATTGTTAGCAAAAGTGTAATCAAACTATTATCGTTTGAATATTCATTTAATTCCAATATCCTGCAGATGCGGATATTTTCATAGCGCTTATATAAACTATTACTCTATAAATTATCCTCAGATGGTTTATATATTACTATATACAACTGCACATTTAATTAGAATCTGATAAAACCTACAAGGATTTTTGAAAATATCTTGCCTAATTGTAAAGTATGATAGAGGGGCCCAAAATAAACATTTTTGGCTTCGAATGTGTGTCCGAAAATGCAGCGTTAAAATGGCAGAGGTGCTATTTAGGTTAGTTGATAACATAGTTTCTGTGCTGTAAGGCATCATTCCCCGCTCGGATTTTCAACGGCAAGCTACGAATTCGTGTGGCCATGACATATTTTTCGCTAATCGACTTGGTTACCGAAATTAATGCACCAAATGAAATACACCTAAGATTTTCGTATCACTGGATATGTCAGACAAAGAGATTTGATCAGCTAAACTTTAAAATGGTAGCAGGCGACATCAAAATAATTATATTTGTCAAATATAATGTACTCAGCTGTTGGGTGTAGATGCTATAGGGCGTTGTTTTTTAAATCGCTTTTTTGACTTAAATTTCGTCGTTCTCAACGTCGATTTCACACGTGATGAAGCATTACGTTGATTCTGAGTGGGTTGACACGCAACAAACGAATGAAACTGTCAATTGAAATGGAAGAGCTGCTGCAGCAACCAATGGGTTTTGCTTTTTTAACCGATGCGTGAATTTCTTGTTCAGAAGACAATCATCAGGTTTTAATGCCTGGGCTCGCATGCAAAATTGGCGTTGCGAATGACAAAGATTAAAAATGGAATTGCAAACAGCGCCCTCTAGTACCTTCGCGCGTCATTAAAGGACATGAAATTCGTTGACAAAAATATTGTTTATTTCAGTAAACCTATCACCCTTTAAAGTTTTGTTAAAGTCCCTGAAAATTGGTATACCCCTAAGAACAATGTCACAACATAAGTAACGCACATTTTAAATTAAGCCCACTGGGGGATATCATATTTACGTGTTGATATGGTGTCCCAAGACAGTCTTGAGAGAGGGATTTTCAGTGCAAACAGACATACCAAGGGGTATACGAAGATTTTACTTCCGGTTCCAAAAAGCTTTTGTATGATGCAGATTAGCTTTAGCTTAAAATGTAGTTTATCTCTGGCAAAGTTTGGCATTCAATCTAATTACGTTAACTATCATGTATCAATTTTTAATGGATAAATACGTATTCCAAAAACAAGTCAAGTGACCTCACGATCGGAATACGAACCGAAAGTACGTTTCAACACAAAAACACTACCTCCGCCTATATTTAGCTTGATATAAAATGCCAACTCATATCCCAAAAAAAAGCATCGTTAAAGCAAATTGTATTGAACCATTTCAACCACCTTTTTTGAGTTGTACCGATTAACTTCTAGGTACTATCATATAGTTCTAGTTGTCATGGATACGAACCGAATCAATTTACATGCAACCTACATCAATGAAGGAGAGAGAGAAAATGAGCTTTAACAGAAAAGGGTACTTACTATCCCATCCAATAGCTAACAAATAAACATTTCAACTTTATAACAATCCATATTCATAAGACTATAAGGCCGGTGCACACATCCGGTTTTTCAATGTGCGGCGCCGTTGCCTCAACGCAAGTGCGGTCTGAGATACACTATATCCAATGGAGTAGTGCACACATGCCTCCAGCGCCGCTGTGGCGACGCACGTCCAACTTGCGTGCAATTTGTGCCGCAGTTCCCCACGGCGCCGCAGCTCGCCGCACATGCGTCTCAAATATAAATAATAAATACTAAATGGTTGTATCCAGTAACGTCTATTCAGTCTCAAAATATACTTTTTTGTACACCAAGTAAGCGCAATAAACACGTTTTCTTCGACAGAATATTTATCGCAAATGGCGCGAAATGAGTACTTGCGTCATTTCACGATTATGTATGCATAGTTGGGCTTCGGTGCCGCAGTGGTTTCGCACGTTGAAATACCGGAAGTGTGCACCGTTCGATACAAAGAACAATGATGATGTACCACATGTTAGGTGGCAAATTCAAACATAAAACTCAGTCTCGTTTTCAGAAACAAACGGTGGCATGTATAATAATTGTTTCAGAGTAATCTTTTTCTTCGAGTTACAAAACTAAAAATTGAAATATTCATTGTTTTTTAATATGTATTATTAAAAAATGTTAAAGAATCACTCATAATAAAATTTTTTCGATAACTGAAGTTGTTTCAAATGAGCACTTTAAGGCCCGGTGCACACATCCGGTTTTTCAACGTGCGGCGCCGCTGCCGCAATGCAAGTGCGGTCTGAGATACATTAGATCCAATGGAGCAATGCACACATGCCTCCAGCGTCGCTGGGGCGACGCAAGTTCAACTTGCGTGCAATTTGTGCCGCAGTTCCCCCACGGCGCCGCATCTCGCCGCACACGCGTCTCCGTTCTGAAGTACCTTGTTTTCATAAGCAAATGGAATATAAATAATAATTCATAAATGGTTGTATCCAGTAACGTCTATTTTGTTTCAAAATATACTTTTTTTACACCAAGTACGCGAAATAAACACGTTTTCTTCGATACAATATTTATCGCAAATGGCTGGAAATGAGTTCGTGAATCATTTCACGGTTATGTGTGCATAGTTGGGCTTCGGTGCCGAGTGGCACCGCACGTTGAAAAACCGGATGTGTTCACCGGGCCTAAATAAGAGCTTTGTTTCAAATTAAAATATTTAAACATCAATTTTTAAACTTGAATATTTAAAACAAAAATTTTCATAGTTCTGTGCTCAGATGGCAAAATGTTATGAGTCACTTTTTTAATTTTTCGTTACAGCAATTTTAAGATTCAAGATTCAACATGTGGTTCTATGGTTTTTGATTTATAACAATTTTTCCACCTTTGTTTTCTCGTAAACTGAAAGAAAAATACTTACGACATTTTGACACCTTCTAAATATTAACAAACCAGACACCAGGATGGGACTTACTCCATTTTGTGGGGAAAGTGGCTTTTCACATTTTGCCATCTGAGTACAGAGTTAATGTTTGAAAAAATAATTGGATAATGAAAAAAAAATTTGTTGGAACGAAAATGTTTAAAATTTATACGTAGTAAATGCAATGTTTTGTTACTTAAATTTTTGAAAATTCTCTCATCTGTTTACTTTTAAGTAATTTCTTCATACAGAACAAGAGAGAGAACAAAAATTTAATTTTTATTTATCTCAGTGGAAATATGGCAGATATTTAAAAGATGATATATTACAGCAGTAAATAATGAGTAAGAGGCTTAAAACTAGAATCCAGAAATCATTACTTACGTTTAAGGAGGCCATCTGAAAATAAATGCATTTCGATAAAACATTCTAAAAAAACAAAGGATTTCATTTCCGTACTTTTTTTTTTTTTGGGGGGGGGGGGGCGTTCTTAATTTAACTCACTCAAAACTTTTTAGAATGCTCTGAATTCTCCAACTTGTCTGATTCGCGTATTATTTTTTAATCAAAATTTCATAAAATAAATATTGGGTTGGCCAAAAAGTTCATTCGTTCATTTAAACGCAACGAAACAAATTGTGTCGTGCGATGAAAAGTCCAATTGTGTAGAACGAAAGAGATCGCGGGGCAAGAAGACGAAACACCATTCATCATACCATAGATAGGTCTATATCCAAAGTAGGTGATAATGCGTATAATAGGATACTTTTCTAAGCATTTTCATTTCTTAGAAAAATGTTTCATAATTTTAAACATAAGCATATTCCATTGTCACTTGTAAGTCATGTCCTTGTCACTCATAAGACCTTGTCCACTCATAAGTCCACATAAGTATATTCCACTGTCACATGTAAGTCATAGGTCCATGTCACTCATATGTCCTTGTCACAGAAGTATATTCCATTGTCACTTGTAAGTCATAGGTCCATATCACTCATAAGTCCTTGTCACAGAAGTATATTCCATTGTCACTTGTAAGTCATAGGTCCATGTCACTCATAAGTCCTTGTCACAGAAGTATATTCCATTACTGTACGTGTGAAGTGAATGCTTTCGTGCACTCCATCCTTAGAATACAATGTTTGAAAGTTAATAGCTCACTGCATACGTATTACTTTTCTTGTAGCCCACTACATTCGTATAACTGTCAAGAAAATGGACAAATGGCTAAAATTCTATTCTGGCAAATGTCTTGACTGCATAAAAAAAAGAATTGGGCACCTTTCTTACTTCCGTCCTATA
Organism: Metellina segmentata; assembly: GCA_947359465.1. Lineage (NCBI taxonomy): Eukaryota > Metazoa > Arthropoda > Arachnida > Araneae > Tetragnathidae > Metellina > Metellina segmentata. The sequence continues at coordinate 25,080,030 of OX375878.1, read as the reverse complement.
AATCCTCTCAACAGGAGCCATTTTCAAAGTTCATCCTTTTGAGTTTTTCTGCATAAAATTGCAGTAAAAAACCTATGTGGACGCAGTAATTTTGTAAAAATATACCAATTAGTATATTTTGCATAAATAATTATAATGGTATACATTATTGTTATTTTAAATAACAAATTTTGTTTTGAACAAGGGAGTCATCAGTCTCATTACCCGAGGTCCTCAAAAATGTCACGGTTCGCCTCCGTACTTACGAACTCCTCCAGCAAAATCAAATAATTCATTCTAACAAACACTTCTCCCTATTATATCAATTGAAATTTTCCTTGATTGACCAGACAAAAATTATTACAGCTTGACTGGGAGGTCTCGACTCTTGGTCGTAATCGCCAGACACTGCATTCTTTCATCTTTCTATTTTCAAAATACACTATTTACAAAACTTCCGCCGCTAGGTGTCGAGCAGTGTGCGTCGCGTTTTCGGAGCTCCCGCGAAATTCAAGTTTTTTTTAGTTATTCTTCATTTATTTAGTACTATATAAGCAGTGTATTACTTCTTTTTCTATCAGTTCAAACATTTCTAATTGTTTTTAAAGTACTTGTACTTAGTTTTTGACTTGTCAAATAGTCCTAAGTCAAGTCTCGTTAGGCCTAATTCACGTATGTCTCGTTAGGCCTAATTCACGTATGTCTCGTTGGGCCTAAATATTTTGTCTTGTTTATTTTCATTCATTTCATTCAAGTGCAGTGCTTTTTCTGTGTAATTGACTTAGGTGCTTTTTCTGTGTGTTTGATTTTGTGTAGTGCTTTTTCTGTGCATTGAGTGTTACTTTGCATAAGCATGGGTATAGTTAGAATGTTCAAGGAGATGAGGACAGAGGGAGCCAGTGGGGAGTTCTATGTGGAATGTGACTTGTGTGGGAATATGGTTGAGGCAGGAAAGGGGTGTGTGAGCGGGGTTAAAATGTCAGAGAAGGTTGAATTTACATGCAAGAGTTGTTTAGAGGTGGGTGATTTGAGGAAGGAGCTGGAGGCTTTGAAGGTGAGGGCTGTAGAGGGAGTGGAAAAGGGTGTCCAATGTGTAAACTTGGGGCATGTTGATCAGGGGGATAAGGTAACTAGAGGAGTAGTGGTTGGTGATTCAATGGTCAGGGTTTTGGGAGAAATGGTAGGGCGTAAAAAGCGCAATTTTGCAAGGTGTTGTTTGCCAGGTGCCAGGGTAAAACATGTAGTTGAGGCAGTTAAGGCAGGTGTGGTTAAAGGGGAGGAAAAGGCAGTAGTGTGGGTGGGAACAAATGACGTAGAGAGGACTACAAATGTCGAGTTTAAGAGGGAAGCAGAAACACTTTTAAGAGGCATTAAGTCTCATGGGGCAGAAGTAACAGTATTAGGATTACTACCTAGGTATGGGTTAGGCAATGGGTGGTTAAATCAAAGGGCCAATAAGATGAACGGGTTGTTAAGGGATTTGTGTGAGAGGGAGGAGGTTAGATTTTTAGATGTTTGGAAGGAGTGTAGGAGGGATTGGATAAGCAGGGACAATTTGCATTTAAGCTTGATAGGTAATAGGGAGGTTGGCAAGCGGGTTTTGAATATTCTGGAGTCAAAAAACTAGTATACAAGCAGGGATGAGAAAGACATAGAGGGTTGACAGTACACAGTAATTGCTTAGGAAAACTAACAGGGTCTAAATTGCAGGAGACAAACAATACAAAGGGAAAGTGCAATGTAAGGGAGAAAAACAATACCAAAACAAATAATACAAGGGGAAAGTACAATCTAAGGGTGAAAAATAAGCTAAAAGTATTTTATTGTAATGCTCGCAGTGTGAGAAATAAAATGGATGAGCTCAAGGGAATTGCACAAGCAGAGGATATAGATATCATTGGGATTACTGAAAGTTGGGCAAGCAGTGGAGATGCACAAATTTTAGAATTAAGTGGATTCACAATGTTTAGGGAGGACAGAGAGAATAGGAAAGGGGGTGGGGTTTTGATTTATGTGAGAGAATTCTTAAACTGTACAGAAATAAAGTTAAATAGTAAAACTGAGGGTATAGAATTAGTCTGGGTGAAACTGAATACAGACAAAGGCAAAGGACTAATTCTGGGTAATATATATAGACCTCCTGTTTGTAGTGAAGAGCAGGAAAAGGGCATGTGCAATCTGATAAACGAAGCATGTCAAAAAGGAGAATTAATTTTAATGGGGGACTATAACTATCCAAATATTGACTGGACAAACAATCTAGCTACAAATGGGAAAGGGGCAGAATTTTTGGAAGTGATACAGGATTGTTTTTTGTACCAGATGGTGTATGAGGATACTAGGGACAATGTAATATTGGATTTGATTTTAAGCAATGATGAGGATAGGGTGCAGGATTTGGTTATAGGTGAGCCACTGGGAGAAAGTGATCATAGAAGTATCAGATTAAGTATAAATTTTCAGTCAGCATACACAATCAATAGTAGAATAATTCCAAATTTCAGAAAGGTAAATTTTCATAAGATAAGGGAAGAGTTAAAGGAAACATTCAAAGGGGGATTATTAGCACTGCATCATTCTGAACAATGGGAGGAATTCAAGAATAATTTAGACATGGTGTTAAAAAAACATGTAACGTTCAGGAAAAAAGGAAAATCTAGAAAATTGCTCCCTATGTGGTTTTCAGGGGAAACACACAAAGCTTTAAAATTAAAACAAAGAACATACAGGATATATAAAAGCACTGGTAACGACAGGGACATGGAGGCATATCAGAAAGCCAGAAAGGAGTTTAAAACTATTAGTCGGAAGCAAAAGGTGTCCTTGGAGGAAAAATTAGCAAGGGAAATAAATATAAAACCAAAAGAATTTTTTGCATATGCAAGTGGTAAAAATAAATTTAGCACTACACTGGGACCGTTAGAGGGGAAGGGAGGTGAATTAATCCAAGACGAGGAGGGAATGGCAAACGTGTTAAATGACTTTTTTCTGGGGGTTTTCAATGGTAACTATAGTTTAAAAAAGGACCCCAAGGATGGAGCCTTTGCAGGGGGTATAATTAAAGAATGCAAATTCAACAGGGAAGAAATAGTACATCAGTTGAAAAGAATTAAGCCATCTAAAGCACCAGGGCCAGACGATATTTATCCGAGAGTACTAGTGGAATGCGCGGAAGAACTGGGGGAAGTAATTCACACAATATTTAATTCAACATATAGCACAGGTTGGGTGCCAATGGATTGGAAGTTGGCCAACATAACTCCAATTTTCAAAAAGGGAATACAAAGTGATCCGGGCAACTATAGACCAGTAAGTCTAACATCAGTAATTTGCAAAATATTTGAATCTCTGTTAAAAAAGCATATAATGTTATACTTGGAGGAGGGGGGACTGTTATCAGAGAATCAGTATGGGTTTACGAAGGGCAGATCCTGCTCTACAAACCTTTTGAAGTTCTACGAAAAAATTACTGAGGAGCTGGATAATAAGAGCAGTGTGGATATCATGTACATAGATTTTCAAAAGGCTTTTGATAAAGTACCTCATGAGGCATTACTGTTTAAATTGGAAAGGCTGGGGATTCAGGGAAAAACATTAATATGGATAAAGAATTGGTTATTGGGTAGAAAGCAGAGAGTGCAGGTAAAAGGAAATTATTCACAGTGGACAGAAGTTATAAGTGGGGTGCCTCAGGGATCAGTTTTGGGACCAATTTTATTTATAATTTTCATAGATGATATAGGTCAGGGGATCAAGAATAGAATCAGTATATTTGCAGATGACTTAAAAATATGGGGGACAGTGGATACCAAGTTACAGATAGAAAATTTACAAGGGGATTTTGATAAGATATCCGAATGGGCTGTAAAATGGGGTATGTCATTTAATGTAGGGAAATGTCAAGTTCTGCATATGGGTTACAGGAATAGTGGAGCCGAGTACTGTCTGCAGGGAGTAAAGGTAAAGGAGGGAGAAACAGTCAAGGATCTTGGGGTGATAATTCACAGGGATTTTAAAATGGGTCACCAATGTTCAGCTGCGGGTAAAAAGGCTAATAGGTTATTGGGGTATATTAAAAAGACTGTAACTTCAAGGGATAAGAATATAATCTTGCCATTATATAAGGGTTTAGTAAGACCACATCTAGAGTATGCTGTACAATTCTGGGCTCCATATATGAGAAAGGACATAGAATCAATTGAAAGGGTTCAGCACAGAGCTACAAAAATAATAAAGGGGCTAGCAAATTTCGACTATAATGAACGTTTAAGTAAGCTAAACATGTATACACTGGAAAGAAGAAGAAGGAGGGGGGATTTGATTCAGCTTTTCAAGTTTGTAAAACAAGGGGACACAGAGGGCTTACATTTCAATAGGGATAACAGAACAAGGGGCCATGGGTATAAATTGAATAAGACACATTTTAATCGGGATTTAAGGAAAAACTACTACTTTAATAGGGTAATAGACAGTTGGAACGCGTTGCCAGAAAATATAGTTAATTCAAAGGGAGTGTACGAATTTAAGACACAATTGGATAGTCAGTGGGAATTGGAGAATTCATAAACAAAGGACCAGCCTTGTTGGGCTTGAGCCTGTAGCTGGTCGTCAATATTTGTATTTGTATTTGTATTTGTATTTGTATTTATTTCGATTCTTATAAAATACTACCTGAATAATGCTTTGAAACCGTTGCCCGGGTTTCAAATATGACCGCGATATTTCCCTGTGCTAACTCAAATACACAAACTCTGTAGAACGTATTTCCTACCGCGACAGCTAAAATATGATCGCGAGATTTCCCTGCGTTGTCATACACAAACTTTGTAGAACGTGCTTCTTTTCCATGTCCATTTATTGCAGAAAAACAAACTTTAGATTTTTAAATTGGGGCTTCGAGGGCACTCTTAGGATTGTCTGTGTGCCAATTTTCATGGCTAAAGATTGGTCTGAAGACAGGAAAGAAATAGGTTATGTTTTACGCAGTGTTCTAAAGTATAGGTGTACCAAATTTGGTGTGGATTTGTCAAACGGTGTACATTTGTATAGAGAATATATACGCACATATCCTTTTTTATATAGAGAGAAGATTTTCTTTGTAGATAAAACTGTCTGGAAGACTAAAAAAGTGTACCGGGAAAAGTTATTTTCCAAAAAGTTAAAGTTTTGGAAGGAGGGAATATGAAGTTTTCGAAGACAGTGAAACAAAATGGTCTATACGTTTTCAATAAAGTTATGTGACGGTGAAAAATGTTATTTTTTTACTTAAAAATCGAACTAACTTTTTGTTCAGCACAGTAACTATCGCTTTGTAGTTGTGTAAAAATAGTTCTTTCTAGTAAATGCTATTAGATTTTTATAAATTGGTACGCCCATTTTAGTCTTTTGTATTAATTTTAACGTCCTCAGATATATCGCCAAGAAATGTAAATTATTTTTGTTAAACCTTTGAAAAAAGAATTTATGTGACAATTTTTGCTACAAATAGATTTTTGAACTGCATAGTTCTTTCTCTTATGTTGATATACTGTTTAATGATTTCAAATTTTTTTAATAAGTAATATGCTTCAACAAAGTATTTTTATTTATCTCTTATCTCACTGTATTTGAGTGTCTTTTTTCTTGTATTTTCGGATCATATATTTTTCTCTGTAATTAGATATTTTTCTGAAGGGAAACAACAATTAAAAAAGGAAAACAATGAAGCAAGAACCATGATAATTAAATGTGTACAACAATTCATACAAAAAGTTAATACAAATATTTTTGAGGTTACATTTATTGCACTTATATCAATTGATACATTAAAGAATAGATAGAAAAAGTATTTTTTTTTAAGTTTTATTTCCTGAAATTAGAATCTAATCTGAAGATAAAAAAGTAATTACCTTCAGATTCAGCTGAAAAAGAAGGAATAAGTTACTTATTATTTTTCTGCAGCTTGCTTTTAAATATACATTTATGCATTTAGAACAAACATTCCATTCCTTGATATGAGTACTTGGTACATGAGCGTTAAACAATTTAAATGGATCAATGAAATAACAAATAAGAGAAAGTGTTGGATAGAAACACTTACCTATACTCAACACCATGAAAAATGCCGTCAATCCGATGAGAACGATCTGCGAGGGAACCATTTTGCTTCTGAAATGAACTATGTTCCTCAACAGAATTTTAAAGTGAATACTTTGTCGTCAGATACTGTTCTTTTATGGATCTTTTTGAGCAAAATTGTGTATCCAATGTTGCAGGTGAAGCAACTTACCTGTCAAGAAGCTCAACGTACTCAGCTTATGTACACATTGAAAGTAATCAGAAATATTTTTAGCGTGAATTGTTCCATTTGGAAGACTATATACTGCTTTTGACACAGGAATAATGTAACACGAGACTTACAGTTTAGATACGTTTCGTTATTTGTGGGAAAAAACCATGGATGATAGAAAGTTAGGTGGAGGTAGTTGAATTTAAATCTCACTAGAGCAACACCGAGCCGTTGGTTCGGGATCAATCTCGAAGGGAAAGATCAGAGGACAACGCTTCGTAATTTTACAAAATGGATGGTAATAATTTCCAAAAATACAACAGTTATGTGACTGTACCATCTCAAAATTGTGAAGATTGAAGTCATAGCAGGCAAATGTTCAATCTCCATTTGAAATCTGAAAATAAAGAAAAGGTGTGGCGAAAATGAGTACGAGGTCTGTGAGGAAATTATAAAACTGTTGATAACTTAAGAATGGTTTGCACTGTGTTGATGTAACTTGGAAGTCAAGGAGATGAAATATTTATGTGCATTAGGGTGGGTCGAATTTTTTTCGTAATGACTTTTATAATAATGTTGAAAGTTTGCCTCTTACATTTAAATAAATGCCGTATTTTTAAAACATTTTTACTGTGCGTCTTAAGCCCTCTATCGAACGTGTATTAATAAAGCAAAGTGAAAAAAAGGTACTTTGTAAAACGATTTTTTAAATAATATTATTTTTTAATTTGTAATTCTTGATAAATACATATTAGAGAATGAAACAACATGGACAGCACTTGGTGTACGTTAACCATGTTAACATAACCTTTAAGTACTTTTCCATGTCCTTACCCACAAAGATCGAATCAGACGTCGAGAACTATATTGCTTTCACCATCAAATTTTCCACACACATATATATCTCTACCTTCAGTTTTACCAACAATCGAATGCATTTTAAACTATTATTTGCTGAAAAGATGCTGATCGGCTTAGTTTGGCTTGATATGACCATTGCGGCATAGTAAACGAACTAAACATGCAAACGAAATTTCGCTTAGAGTTCTCTTTGCCAGTTTTCTATTACAATCGAATTGCAGAAATTTTGAATGGGCATTGCGTTTATTGATTTTTTCAACATGCTTTCAGAGATACATACGCATATTGTATACTTTGTGATTAACGAAAATTTCGATTTTGTTCGTATTAAACTAGTCTCGGTGTGTATTTATTATTTTGCTATCAAATATATTTCGAAGAGGGCAAAATACCGTTTGTCTGTCCCTCAGAATAGGTCTCTAGACACAGTGGCCTTTACTTCATTCACAATCATCCTAGAATAAAGGAGCTTAGAAACTTACAGGCATTATGAAATTAATCGGCATATTTCACTGTGGCCTTCCGCGCCCATTCGACATTTAGATGTGCTTTTAACTAGCATATGTATCGAACATATGTTTGATTCACAGGCATCTTTTATTAGAAGAAATTGTCCCTATGTATGGAGCTTGTGTTCCTCCTAATACCACCATTCAACATATTTTCAACTTAAGCCAGTTTTTAATCATATTCAGTGACAGTTTTGCATCACTTGTATTTTAACTTCGCAGGATTCCCTTCGGATATATGCTCCTTCAGTAGTTTTTAATTTTTACGATGCATCAAATTTTGAAATTCTCTGTGCTTGTATCATTCATACCCATCTTTTGCCCATGAATATCAACCATTTTAAGTACTCATCTGCATTAAAAACATATAATCATTATTGCTGATCAATATATCTGTACCTTATAAAAAAAAGGAACAATGTCCATTTTGAAAGATTTAGTACATCTCTGATTTAGTAACCTATTATTTTTATTTTTAATACAGAGTACAAAAATTACTTTCCAATGTTTTGATACTTTTATAATGTATTGACAGGAGAATATTTGTATCTTTTCTGTTATAACTTTCATTATTTATCTCCAAAGTTGTGAATTTAACTCAAAATTAGCGAATTAGGAGATTGGCCCTGTTCAACCAAGATACAGATATTTTAATCTCATGAATTTACTTTTTTTTATACTATTTACTAAATTGCTCTAATTTTAATTATTGTTTTGACACCTTGTTTTTAAATTTGTTTGATGGCATTGAATTAAATCCACACACATCTGAGTCTTTATATCCATTCAGTTGTCTGTTGTCTCTTAATTAGCACAGCCTTGTCCTATTTTTGAACCTTGTTCCAGAAAATCGAACAAACAACCACCCTAAAATATAAGTAAGCCTAAAACATTTTTTCATTTCATTTAGATTCTCAAAATGATCTACATGTTGCCAGAGTGAAACGCAGCGATTGTTTTTCTTCTCATGAGTTCTGGACTATTATCTCTCCGATGTCACAGGTCTAGAGTTAAGTGAGGCGTCAGTAACGCCGAACTAACAAAGCTGAACGTCAGGTGTAGCGATTTGCACAGCTGTCAATGGAAGAGACACCGAGTATTTACGATTTGTCAACTGTCATTGCGGTCCCATGTCCGTGCCACTGAGCTGTGAGTGTTCTAAATACAGGACGTCCCGGAGGCTTTCGCGGAAACCCTCACGCTTTGAGCACCCCTTGGCGAGTTGACGATATAAAGCGCTTTGAGAACCGAAAGCTGGGGAAATTGTCAATCTTTCTCAATTCCTCAGCAACCCTACTAAGTTGTTAAGAAGACCGCCATCTTTTTCTCGCTGAGTGCTATGCCTTTCCGTCCGATTTTTTTTGTGTGGATATTCTATGTATATTATGTTGACATTCAAGAAATAACATGATTATTTTTGCTTTACTTTATCTATCTCTATTGAAACTACTTCATAATATTGGTTGATATAAGAAGTACCCCATGTAAACAAATTGCATATGTTTACATTTATTTGAAATTTAGTCAATCAATTGCGCTTTGTTATGATTTTTACAATATAAAATGATCACTTACTCTAAAACTCGTCAAATAAAAAGAGTTAATGACTATGTATTAACTTAAGACGCGAGGGGGGAGGCGGATAAATCAATTACGTTGTTTATTATGGAAATTATTCGCCCTTATAACCTAGTGTTTTTATTTTCATAATATAGTTTCTTATGAATCAAATCTCTTGTTTGATCGCCTACTTAATATAATCTCTCCACTGTTTGTTGAGACAACTAGTAGAAGATATAAACTTAGTAAAAGCAGTTATCAATAATAAGTACTAAGATTCAACTAAAGTAATTTTTTGTAAACAAATACACTTCTTGATTAGTTAGTACTAGTTAGTTAGTTAATACTCATTTGAGCTCAAGATTACTAAAAGATATTCTATTTTGACTGTTTTCAATAACTTTCTTCGAAACAAAGTTTTTTCTAACTCATATGCTATAATTATAGCATTTGCATTTGGGCTGTTAAGGAGACAGAAATTTTTTACACATGTATTCTCAAAGGAAAACACACATTTAAAATTGTTTTATTTCATATTTATTGCTTAAGATTTTAGGGTGCGTCACAAAAACATTTATTTTATAATGTATTTAATACATATTTGTAGCTGAAGCAAAACACATTTAAAATAAAAACTTTTAAAACAGAAAAAAACTTGGAATAAAAATGTTCCTTTCTGAGTCAACAGGTGGCAGCAAGAGGGTATATGAAACTCTCGTCTTGTCTCGCGTGGCCCAATAGCGATACAGTTCTCTCAGTTGGCGATACAGCAGGCATTCGCCAACTCGCCAAGGGGCGCTGAAAACGTGAGGGATTTCGCGAAAGCGTCCCGGAGGCATTCGCGGAATCCCTCACGCTTTCAGCACTTCTTGGCGAGTTGGCGAAAGCCGGCTGTATCGCCAACTGCGAGAACTATATCGGGCCACGCGAGACAAGACGACATTTTCATATACCCTCTTGCTGCCATCTGTTGACTCTGAAAGGAATCTTTTTATTACAAGTTTTTTTTCTGTTTTAAATGTTTTACCTCAGCTACAAATATATATTAAATACATAAAATAATGTTTGTTTTTATGACACACACTTATATCTTAAACAATAAATATGAAATAAAACAATTTTAAATATTTTTTTTTTCCTTTGTGAATACATGTATAAAAATGTTTTTTCTCCTTAACAGCCCAAATGCAAATGTCATAATTTTGGATATGAGTTAGAAAAACTTTGTTTCGAAGAAAGTTATTGAAAACAGTCAAAATAGAATATTTTTTTTAATTTAAATTTTGTAATCTTGAGCTCAAATGAGTAAATCTAATCTAGAAGTGTATTTGTTTACAAAAAATTACTTTAGTTAAATCTTAATACTTATTATTGATAACTGCTTTTACTAAGTTTATATCTTCTACTAGTTGTCTCAACAAACAGTGGAGAGATTATATTAAGTAGGCGATCAAACAAGAGATTTGATTCATAAGAAACTATATTATGAAAATAAAAACACTAGGTTATAAGGGCGAATAATTTCCATAATAAACAACGTAATTGATTTATCCGCCTCCCCCCTCGCGTCTTAAGTTAATACATAGTCATTAACTCTTTTTATTTGACGAGTTTTAGAGTAAGTGATCATTTTATATTGTAAAAATCAAAACGAAACGCAATGGATTGACTAAATTTCAAATAAATGTAAACATATACAATTTGTTTACATGGGGTACTTCTTATACCGCTTGCTTCTTAAATCAACCAATATTACGAAGTAGTTACAATAGAGATAGTTAAAGTAAAACAAAAATAATCATGTTATATCTTGAATGTCAACATAATATATATAGAATATCCAAATAAAAATCAGACTGAAAATCATAGCACTCGGCGAGAAAAAATGGCGATCTTCTAAACAACTTAGTAGGGTTGCTCGAGAAATTGAGAAGGATTGCCAATTTCTCCAGCTTTCGGTTCTCAAAGTGCTTTATATCGCTAACTCGCCAAGGAGTGCTCAAAGCGTGAGGGTTTCCGCGATTGCGTCCCGGACCCGAAGGAGCTTCGAAGCAGATCGTATCAGTTGCTGTAATCCCGATAGAATTGAAACTGACCCCATGTTCGTGGTAGAAGGATGCAGACGTGAAAAAGATTGTCGGAGAGGACTTTGCAAAGACCTGTGTCTTGGTGACGATGAATACTTAATAAGGCACATTCTTATTGGTGTCTGTGAAAACCGGAATCCCCTACAGGTAAAGTTGGATTGAGATTTTGATTACACTCTAACAGGGGTGGGCAAATGCGGCTCTTCGTTGAGTTACGTGCGACACCCATTGAAGATTTAGATCCGTTTATTTAATACTAGCCACTGCGGGGCTAGCCCTGTTAGATAACAGCCATAAAGGAATTGCTCGTGTTGTTGGTTTGCCCCGTAAACCAAAAAATATAAGTCCTTTATTGATAAATTATATATAAAACAAAATCAGATGTATAAGGTATCTATCTTGTGTAAAATTTTCCGCAGATTTCAAATCCGTTAAAATTATTATTCTATTTTTAACGATCGCTGAGACAGAAAAAAACACCGAAGAACGCCAGTGATAACTTTAATAATTTCTTTTGTTTTACTCGAATCTGTTTATCAGGAAATCAAAATGAATGAATCTCGAATCAAACGAAGGTCACTCGAATCTGTTCGCTCCCGTCCAAGACGGAGGGTAAAAAAACTTGGCATGGTTCCAAAAGCTGACGTTAATAGTGACGTGAGGGAGAAAAGTCTAAATTTTGATGTTTCTTTATTTCCGAAAGAAAAAAGAACGGTGAAAAAACTATTACGTTCATATAAAATTTTCTGGATTGAATTTTAAAATTCTCTGCTACTCAAAATGTGCAAAAAAATCGGACTACCTGTGTGCCAAATACCATTACAGTAAGTGCCATAGATTCGTCAGGAGTTTGCGGGCAGAAAACAAAGAAACAAACACTTCCTTTTATAATAGTAGATTCCAGAACTTTTTTCACGAATCTTGTTAAATTGACTAAGTGAAGCGTTAAATAAAACTTGACCTTGTAAGGAACTGAATCTAACAGGGTAGCGCATCAATCACTAGATTTCTTACAGATAGTTTTCTTTATTCTAGATTAATAAAGTTATTTACAAATTGTTTAGAGTTCAGGGACAGGATTCGGATGGAGTACGACGGACGTTCGGAACAGGATGTTCCCGAATTTGAACCAGTTTGGAACCGAATGTTCCTGAATTACGCGGCAGTTTTGGAACAGGATGTTCCCAAAGTTCAATCAGTTTGGAACTGGGTGTTCCTGAATCCTCTTAATAGGATAGATATCCTCACGAAAATGTTGGAGTGAGCGCTCGCTCTTTTCAGGACTCCACAAGTACGCAAAAAACCAGGAACCGCTGTTCCGTCTCTGGTCAACCGTCAGTCCAACGTCCAAAAGTCAAATTGTGTTTTCTTTTCTCCTCCAAGTTCAAGTTCTCGGGTCGGCGCCTCGTCCGAATTGGCTGAGAGCCTTCGTGACGTATAGCAGTACGGTCATTCGCTGGACAGTCGGCGACGCTCCCTCTGTACCCCTTCCGAAAGGGGGGAACAGGTCTCCGTTTGCAAGCTTACATAGGCGCCAGTTAGGCCTAAGTCCAGATAGCCAGGTGTCATGTAACTGTTTAATTGGAAGAATCAATTGATTCTTCACAATCCCTCCCCCCTTAGGGAGATTTTGACGTAATGGCAAAATCTGCAAGGCAATTGTTAGACCTGGTTCACCTGACAACAACATTAGAGGCACAAAATTATTTAAAAGAAAAACTTTAGAACACTAATTCTTGTGTACAATTCCAACACCTTACTACCATGCTACTTAAATATAATATACTACACTTTACTAAATGAAAGTACACAAATACAAAAATAATAAATCAAAATCAAATATTCAAATACAATGCTTTCTTAATTATCAGGTAGCATTCTGCTCAGACAGTCTGCATGGCCAATGTCTTTTCCAGCCCTGTGAATGATTTTGTAATTAAAGGGCTGCAATGCTAACGCCCATCTCATGAGCCTTGGGACGGCGTCCAATCCAATCCAGCATTCGTTTTAAGAAATACAAGGGGATTATGATCTGTTTCGATTGTGAAATTCTGACCATCCAGGTAATGGCGTAGTTTTTTTTATGGCATAGATAATGCCAGAACATTCTTTTTCTGTAGTTCCAAATTTACACTCAGCTCCGGTAAACTTCCGACTTAGATATAAAATGGGATGGTCGGTATTATCCGAACCTTTTTGAGCCATGATTATCCCTATTCCCTTATCAGATGCGTCTGTTTGCAAAATAAATTCTTTCGAGAAGTCAGGGGCGTATAACACAGGCTTCTCTGTGAGACGTTTCTTCAACTCATTAAAAGCCGCGTCACACTCCGCTGACCAATCCACATCTTCCTTCTTAATTTTCCCTTTTAACGCGCGGGTCAAGGGTTCGGCAATAATTGCATAATTTTTTATATATTTGGCGTAATAGCCACTCAATCCCAAGAATTGTCTGATTTGGGTTTTGTTTTTAGGTGTTTGAAAGTCAACCACCGCTTTAATTTTTGCTTCAGTTGGTGTCCTTTTCCCACCTCCTACCATATGTCCTAGGTATTTCACGCAATCCTGCGCGAACCTACATTTAGCGGGTTTAATCGTAAGACGGGCTGATGCGATTTTTAGCAGCACAAGATTGAGATGCTTAAAGTGGTCTTCCCACGTTTCGGAGAATATCGCTACATCATCAAGGTAAGGAACGCAAAATTCTTCGTAACCTTGTAGTAGTTGTGCCATAAATTTCGAAAAACAAAAAGGGGCATTTACCAGACCAAAAGGAAGAACTAGGGGCCTGTATGTTCCGAAAGTGGTTACAAACGCAGCTATCCTTTGCGCTCTAGGACTCAAAGGAATCTGCCAGTATCCTTTGGTCAGATCGATCACTGTGATGTATTTGGCTGCGGAGACCTTCTCAATTCTATCGTCCATGTTGGGCAATGGATAGTATTCCATTCTAATGATCGAATTTAACCGTCTATAATCTACACACGGACGGGGGTCGCGTCCAGGGCTTTCGACCAGTATCATTGGAGAGGTATAAGCGGACTCTCCGATTTCAATGATGTTTAGGTCCAACATGCGCTTAATTTCGGTTTTTAATATCTCGTTCTGTCTGGGGGAGGTTCTATAGGGTTTAGATCTTACAGGTTGATCACTGATTAAGTTAATGTCATGTTCTATCAGGTGTGTCCGGCCCGGATCATTTGAGAACAATTTCCGGTGCGATACCAATAAGGTCTCTAATTCCCCGAGCTGTTCGGGCGTACACCGTTCTTCAAGGCGACTATCTTTCACGATTTCACTAAAATCAAAAATATTAGGACTCGCGTTAGGGTACGGAATCTCTAAATCTGAGTCAATCGTTTCCCTTGAGACTGTCTCGCTCATTACTATATTTACGCTCTCAACGAGTTGATGGTAAGGTTTCAGTAAATTAATGTGATACACCTGTACCTTCTCTAATCTCCCAGGCATTTTAACAACGTAATTTGTTTCTGATAGCTTCCTCTCTATCGTTCCTGGACCGATCCAGCGAACGGCTAACTTATTAGGAGGGCAAGCGGATAACACTAATACCCTATCACCTATTTTGAATTCACGTTTGACAGATCCTCTGTCATAATACGTCTTTCGTTTTTCCTTCGAATCTTTTTCTACCTCAGAGGACAAAAGTTGACACCGCCTTAATCGGTTAATAAGACTGAACACATGTTCAGTTACAATATTTTCGTCTGGTGGAATTTTACTCCATCTTTCATAAATGAGCGTCTCTGGGACTCGTAAATTTTTGCCGTAGATTAATTCGGCTGGGCTGAAACCCGTTGATACATGCGTTACATTTCTGAGGGCAAGCAGTGCTGAAGGCAAGCATCTCTCCCAATCCTCCCCAGATTCTACACACATTACTTTTAAAAGACGTTTGATGGTTCTATGAAACCGTTCCACTGGGTTCGTCTGAGGGTGATAGATTGAACTATGCCTAACTTTGATGCCAAACTTTTCAAAGAAGGTAGTTGTGAGGTTGCTAGTAAAATAAGACCCATTGTGTCACAGCTCACATGCTTTGGATATCCTATTCCACTAAATATGGTTAGCAACGCATCAGTCACATTTTCCGAATTTACAGTTTCTAAGGGAATTGCCTCCGGGTATTTGGACGCTAGACAGATAGCCGTCAAAAGGTACCTATTTCCCTTCGTAGATTCGGGTAAAGGCCCAACAGTGTCAATATTTATATCAGCGAATACTTCGGTGATTACTGGCACGATTTTGAGAGGCGCTTTTTTCTGTTCGGATGGCTTTCCTACTCTTTGACAACTATCACAAGTTTTGACAAATTCGTCACTCTCCTTAACGCAACCTGGCCAAAAGTAATACCTAAAAAGCTTGTCTTTTGTTTTTGTAACTCCTAAATGTGAACTAACACCATCATGACAAAGACTCAAAATTCGACTTCTATACTTAGTGGGGATCACTAATTGATTTCGTTCTTCGCCCCTGTGATCTTTAGAGATCCGGAAGAGTATATCATTATCTATTTTGAATTCGGATGTCTTATTCTGCCTTACCTTCTCCCAAATTGGTTTAAGCTCAGGGCAGCTTTCTTGTTCTCTCGCGAACGTTTTAGCATCAACATCGAGTAACGTTAACTCGGATTTTTTATCTACGGGAGGTAAAATTATTTCTACCTCTTCCGCATACTCTACCACATCTAAATCCGGTACAACGGTTTGGCAGACTATTTCGTCTTGCTTTCCCGTTTCCGATTTTCCCTTAGAGTCATCGAGACTCCCGTTAACTTTTGATTTACTGTGACTTCGCGTCACTACTGCGTTAATTATCGCGGGATTCTTTTTCTGCAGCTCGATCAATTCCTGGGTGAAATTTCCTAATAGGTAATGGTCCATTTCGACTGATTTCCCTACTATCGCAGCTTTTGTTTCGACCCTACCAAACTCGGAACTCTCAATTTCGATATGAGCCAGTGGCAAACACCTGAACGAATTCTCCAAGGGTTGTTTTACCCAGACTTGCTCCCCGGTAAAATCTTCGGACTGCACTAAATGTATAGGACATAGGTCTATGCAGCTGCCACTATCCCTTAATACTTCTACTTCTATCTGATTTATTTTAGCCCTACTCAGGTAAGGGTTAAACGACGGAGAAAATTTCGAGTCCGAAGTGATATTGTTTACAATTTCTGCACTTCTTCTGGGTTCAGTACATTGGGGACGAATGTGACCTGGTTTCAAACAATTGTAACAAGTGGGGACCTTTCTCCTTTCGAATTCTTTCGTCCTCCAATCCGTTTTTACATTATTTGTTTTCCGCCAGTCCTTAGCCCCATTCCTATCATCTGCTGGTTTCTGTGCGATTTCCGGTTTTCCGGTTGGTTTTTGTCTATCACCAAATTTCTTTTCGGGAGGTCTGGAAAGAGGTGGTTTTTTTATAAGCCTACGGGTGGCTTCATACGCATCTAATTTCTCCGCTAATTGATTTGGGTCGATTAATTTTCCCCATTGATCAATAAAATGGTCTTTCATATCGGCGGGAACGCGTCTTTTAATCTGATCTGCTATCATTAGATCTTTTAACGTCTCAAAATCCTCCACTTTTATCCCGTCAATCCATCCCTCCAAATAACTCCTTAATTCGAAAATCAAATCCTTCCATAACGCCCCATTTTGACGTTGATATGTTTGGAATTTGATTCTAAAGGCCTCTGGATCTAGTTTGAATCTATTTAGAAGCATAGATTTCATATACCTATAATCATTACTTTGTTCTTCAGGTTCTCTAACCATAAGTTGAATTATTTCTCCGGGCATTAAACTATACAATTGATGAACCCACTCATCTTCCTCTAAATTAATTTTCTTAGCCTGTCGCTCGAAAAGGGTTAAAAATATTGCTATATCTACTTTGTCTGGTTCGTATTGCTGCATCACGGATTTTATATTTTTATTTGATTTCCTGCTTTCGGAATTAGACGATGCTACACTATTTGTTTCCGCAGACTGCAAAATTTGCAGTCTTTGCAACTCGAATTCTTTTTCCAATCTCCTTTCTTCCGCTAACCTATCCTGGGTGTCTTTTTCCATGACCAACCTTTTTTCCTCAGTTAACCGTCTTTCCTTATCCTCAGCGTCCTCTAACATCCTATCCTCTATTAAACTTTGCAAAACCTCTTTAACGGCTGTTTCTTCAAAATTTTCGTTCTCTCGAATTTTCTTTATCAGATCGAAAATCCTATCATCATTCCCGACCTCAATCCCTAATTCATATGCGAGATTTTTAAGATCTATTTTTCTGTGCTTGTTCAGAAACGCCATTTTAACCAGTAAGTTTTAGAATTCCTTAGAACGCTTACAACCACGGATTACAATACCTAACTTTTCCCTACAGGAATCAACAAACGGCTAACTTCTTTGACCTCTGGGACACAAGGTCGCACAAAACTGGTTCGCCTGCGTGGTTTTTCTCGGGGAAGGGGAATGGTTTTTCTCGGGGAAGGGGAAAAGTTATTTTTTTTCTTTCACCACTAACCCTGAATACTTTCAACAGCTAAATGGTATATTCCCTAACCGATTTAACAACTTTTTTCTACAGTACAACACAATTATACACATTCATGATCCACTTCACTTATCTTAGGCTTAGTAATTAAACACAATGCATACAGTTCTACCAAGATTTAAATTGTTACTTTAACACATGCAATACACAAAAATACTCTTTTCTATATCCTCTAAGAACACAGTATATTCAATTCATCAATTTAATATAATTTTTCATTCCCACACAGCACTGAAATTGATTCTAGTACGTAATTTTTTGAACTCAGGAATTTAACACAATACTTAAATTTTCTATTACTAGTAAAATATTATACACATCATTCCTTTATATATATTCTACTTCACTTATTATTTCACCACTTGGTATTTTTTCATTTAATATTTACTTTTGCATAACAATTTAAATTAGCCTCTAATGAAGAATCAGGCTTACCTTGTCTGTTGCAAGTCTCCTTTACCATCAACCGCTTCCACAGGCTTCCGTTCACTTGGGAATGGTTGTCTCTCACTTTAATTCGGGACGGGGTGTCCACTTTCTCGTTTGATTTCCGGACGGGGCGTCCACTTTCTTGTTCGATTTCTGGACGGGGCGTCCACTTTCTTATTCGATTTCCGGACGGGGCGTCCACTTTCTTATTCGATTTCCGGACGGGGCGTCCACCTTCAGCTCGGTCCTTCTGGTCCGCTAGTTCAATCTCTGGACGGGGTGTCCAACGTCAGCTCAGTCCGGCAGGTCCGCTAGTTCAATCTCTGGACGGGGTGTCCAGCGTCAGCTCAGTCCTACTGGTCCTGATCCGCTTGTTCAATCTTTGGACGGGGTGTCCGCTTCAGTGTCGATCCTCGATGGTTCACACTAAGTCTATTAATTTTTGGGTCGCTAGAATTTTTAACTTATTCTGGCAATCCCACCGCTGCCACCATTTTTTTATTATACTTTATCTGTAAGGAACTGAATCTAACAGGGTAGCGCATCAATCACTAGATTTCTTACAGATAGTTTTCTTTATTCTAGATTAATAAAGTTATTTACAAATTGTTTAGAGTTCAGGGACAGGATTCGGATGGAGTACGACGGACGTTCGGAACAGGATGTTCCCGAATTTGAACCAGTTTGGAACCGAATGTTCCTGAATTACGCGGCAGTTTTGGAACAGGATGTTCCCAAAGTTCAATCAGTTTGGAACTGGGTGTTCCTGAATCCTCTTAATAGGATAGATATCCTCACGAAAATGTTGGAGTGAGCGCTCGCTCTTTTCAGGACTCCACAAGTACGCAAAAAACCAGGAACCGCTGTTCCGTCTCTGGTCAACCGTCAGTCCAACGTCCAAAAGTCAAATTGTGTTTTCTTTTCTCCTCCAAGTTCAAGTTCTCGGGTCGGCGCCTCGTCCGAATTGGCTGAGAGCCTTCGTGACGTATAGCAGTACGGTCATTCGCTGGACAGTCGGCGACGCTCCCTCTGTACCCCTTCCGAAAGGGGGGAACAGGTCTCCGTTTGCAAGCTTACATAGGCGCCAGTTAGGCCTAAGTCCAGATAGCCAGGTGTCATGTAACTGTTTAATTGGAAGAATCAATTGATTCTTCACAACCTAAGTAAATGAAGATGAAAGAGGATCAGGCATTACAATTGCAGCACATATCGACATCCATAGTTAAATTTTGGATACTTGTGCCAGAACCAAAGTATCCACACTTTAATAAAAGCTGCTAGTTGTCTAATTTCAATTTTTGGTACAACATATTGCTGTAAATCTTTGTAGTCCAGAATGAAGTTCGTGAAGTCGAAATATCATTAACAGTTGACCAATCATCATCTCACAGAATGCTGCGGACGACTCAACAAATTTTACGTCAAATTTTAAAGATTTGACCAAAGTTTGCCGTTAAATGTTATACTTCTCTTATTAATACCTTTATTATATTTTATTTTTATTATTAAAATTTTGAAATACTTATTTTGTGTTTTCTTTCTGAAAATTATATTTTCTTATATGTGTGTACTTGTATATGTAACCATATTAATTAAATTAAATTAAATTGGTATTTATATATTTAGTACTATATACTCGTATATAACTATGGTGGGTGTGGCTCTTTATAAGATAGGAAAAACCTAATGCCTAAAAACCTATAATAACAGTTTCGCTGAAAACTAGCGGTTAGCATTGTTATCAGCGTTGGAGGAGAGATCCACTGCTAGAACGATAACAAACGTGTTAGCGGAAAACACTGCTGTATACACAAAATCATGTATAATGATCGCTCTACGTTATCACACACACACACACACACATTTCTTTCACCAACTCGTAAACTCTACCATTGCTTCCGGCAACGAATGATAAACGAAACCAGAATCCACTCCTTAAGGCCCGATGCACGCATCCAGTTTTTCAGCCGCTGTCGTAACGCAAGTGCGGTCTGAGATACATTAGATTTAATGGAGTAGTGTACACATGCCTCCAGCACCGCTGCGGCGACGCCCGTCCAACTTGTGTGCAATTTGTACCGCAGTTCCCCACGGCGCCGCAGCTCGCCGCACACGCGTCTCCGTTCTGAAGTACCTTGTTTTCATAAATAAATGGAATATAAATAATAATTAATAAATGGTTGTATCCAGTAACGTCTATTTTGTTTCAAAATATACTTTTTTGTACACCAAGTAAGCGAAATAAACACGTTTTCTTGAATAGAATATTTATCGCAAATGGCGCGAAATGAGTACTTGCGTCATTTCACGGTTATGTGTGCATAGTTGGGCTTCGGTGCCGCACGTTGAAAAACCAGATGTGTGCACCGAGCTTGAGACTTCGATTGCGGTATCGCTTTATTTGCCTACCCCAAATTTACTGAATAAACTCGTTAAAAATCCAAACTCAACTGACAGCTTTCTTGAAGCGGACTATGACCGTTATCTATGAGGTTTTTCAAGTGTAACTTTTCACAAACGATTGGATAAGAGAAAATACTTCCCGTTGAGATTTCATTCTGAAGAGAAGCTGAAATTTCATTCTCGAGTAACCTGTCAAGAAAGCGAATTCGAACAGTTGGAATCCCTGCAACGGTTTATCAATCGTTTGGGTGCCGAGTTCGACACTAGGTCCAGCCAAACACCATCGTATTCACGGGGGCTGGTCCACGTTAAATCTGTCGTGACCTCAGATGTCCTCACGTGGGCTTGATGTGGAAATTTAGAGTGTGTGGTTCCAGGCTCAGGTGCTGTTCTCTTCGTATGGCCGTGGTTCAAAAGTACTAGACTTTGTCCTTGGATATTTCCCTTCGGGATTCATCCCGGATTGTCGCCAATAACCCGTTGTGAACCAATGCAGACGCTAATTAACTACCTACCCATATTCTCATCAGAGCCTCGCTAAACAGAGAAGATGAGTGTTAAATTGTTTCTGCCACCAACACGCCTCAAGAACGCGAAAAAATTAAGATCTCACCACAACTTCCTTTCCATCTCTACTAAAAATGCACGCGTCCTGTTCCTACAGTGATAAATCTCAGACTCATAATTGTACATCAGTGATTATTTCAATTTGAATAAATGCAAGCTCCTTTATCCGGGAGGTTCTTAGAAATTCAAGGATAGAAGAAAATAAACTAATCTCACATTTCTAAACTAAATATTTTAATTCGTAATATACTTAATCTAGAAATGTGTATCAAGTATACTAATTGTTTCATATAAGTTTCTTGTGCGTAGTAGTGTCACAACTCAAGCAACTCACATTTTAAGTGCCCAAAATCGTATCTTGGTGGAGCAATAGTGTTCCCAGTCAGTTTTGTGAGAGGGATTTTCAGTGTAAACACAAGCATCGGTAATTTTTATTTTACTCAAAAATTTCAAAATTTAACTCCATGTAATTAAAATTTGCGTTTAAATGAACAGCGACGAAGTAAACACACTTCTTTTTAGTTGTGCGCGCAGCCCTTGCGCTACGACCTGCTGATGTCACTACGGATATAAGGAAGAGGTTTCCGATGGGTTTCAGCTAAGGGTCTCGTCAGTAACTTGCGAGATTCGCTTCTCGCTTGATCGTTGTGAAAACGAAATATTGGCATCATTTGTCAACCGCAGGTTGGCGAGTTTCGCAGAATACACGTGTATCCGGTGTGTGTGGGTGGGTAGGGCCTTGTCCCTATTGCTTTAGTCCTACCTTTATATCCTGGTGTGGCTTAACCCTCTGAATCCGGAGGCAGCCGAAAGCTCGGTACAGTTGTGTCCTGGGGTTTGTTTACTAACGAGTCTGTGAAATGGACTGGCCCGTTTTCACCACTTTCATGGGTGGTCCATAAAGCATCAATGGTCTATTGTGGTTCGAGTGTCAATTTGATTCCCTCCACCCCAAAGCAAGGGGGAAGCATAGAGAAGGGCAGAAGATGCAAGCTAGGGCGAAATAAACGAAAGGGGATTGGGAAAAGAAACGATTGGGTTGTTTCTTATATAGGGTTATTTTCCAAAGGTTGTTACCGCTTTTCGAAACTCTTTTGTGCCCGTTAAAGAGTGGTGAATTACAATGAGAACAATACAACCTGTTTCCTGTGTGTTGAATCCCAGGTACGAATACATACAAGCATTTGACTTAAAGGAACTCTGATCACCTGACGATTCCTCACAGGTGGAATTTAGTTTCTCACGCTTTGCCTAAAACATTTATTACATCGTATAGAAAGCGGGAAGCTCTTGAAACTTCAAACGTATTGTGCGAGTTTCACTAATGCTTGTACTTCAGACTTTACTATGGACACAGCATACCTTCTTGCTAACTTGGTCTGTGGGATATAACATAATATCCCCTCCGCTACGACTATAGTAGAATGGCTTACAACACATCCCACGGCAATTTGACTCGAGAGGGTTATTTGTGACCCTAGGGAAAATGTTTTTCTTTTCTAATGTTAAATATTTCGTTGCTAAGTATTTTTTTAACAATACTTTTTCCCTTAGTTTTCGTCTTTCAAATACTCTTACAACTTTGGGGATTTAATGAGTAATTTTGGCACGAATATAAGGTTCTCACGTTTACTACCTGAAGATCTGTTCTTCTTATTGTTATAACCGCTTATTAAGGAATCGTTATAGCACTTTTACTTACGTACTTTACTCACCACTTACGTTTGATACTTTTGAATTGTTTGCGCTAGTTTCAATCTTCTTACTTTCAGTCGGTCTAATGTCTAATAAGCCTTCGTGATATAAAAAATTATCGTACAGAGACGAATCAAATTATTAGACTTTCAGTGATATATATTGTGCAATAGTTTACAGATATTAAATCCGCTTATTGTTTGCAATATCATATCTAATAGTTATTGACCTAAGTTGTAGGTTTCAACTGTTTCCATAAATTTAGACTTTCAATTTAACTAGCCTTTAGACTTTTACAAGTAATAAATGTTGATAATCGCTATTCGATGCAAATTTTTCCAATAACTTTTAATATTTTACTCTAAGAATTACAAATTTTGTACTGGCTAATTTTTATCTGATTTACTTAAGAGAATCTATCAAAGATTGAGAAATCTTTTATTTTCTATGTATATAGAACATTAAAATTGCAGCATTCACGTTTCTTTAATCTTAATGAAGCCTTAACTCTTCACTGTCAAAACAAAATGGTAGAATGGAACGATGTTTTATTTATATATAATTAGTCTAAAATTATACGAGAGAAATATTCCAAGAATTTATTTTTACAAGCTTGATTGTAAACAATCTTTCAATGATAGATTTAGACAGACGAGTGAATTTCTATGTTCTTGGGCCAAAAGCTCTTTATCCTCAGATAGCCAAGTTTTAAGTTCAGAATACGATAAGGCCAACATAAAAACCTTTAGCGGTATAATAAAGTCTTGGGCGTCAGGTGATGAAGGGGAATTCAGTTAAAGTTGATGCTGTTAGAGGAGACCCTACAATGGCCATAGACAAGCCTATCATTTCAATAAGATCTTAGAAAATACCAGAGTTCAAAATATCATTGACTACGGAGTTTAAAAACGAACAAGAATTTAAAAAGTTAGAAGGTTTTTTAAATTGCATGGTTTTTTTTTTTTTTCTCAACAAGAATTAGGAAAGGAAAAATTGTAAAACATAATAGATTAGATATCAAAGATATATATTTTAATTATTATTTACATTTTTAGCACGTTAAAAATAGCTGTTGGTCTGTGTTTGTTACTAGTCATATCTGGCGATTTGCGCTACAGCTGAAATTTTATTGCGATGGAGAGATCAGGAAAAGTTTTACTTCTAGTTTTGAATCATCTTTCGACGCATGACCGATGACATTATCAATGTTTATAGGGAGTAAATATTCATATAGAAATTTATTATTTACAGTAACCAAAATGATTTTCTAAAATCCAATGGGAACTACACTTTTATGCGAATACTAAAAGTAGGTAAAAAAAATATTAGAGACTAGCGATATTAACCTCACTTGATAAAAAAATACGAGGGCTAGTTAATGTCTTTCTATTATCTATTATAGAATCCTAAAACTGTGATTTTTAAAGTGAATTAAAATATTGGCAGCAAGAAAAACAACAACCTATGTAACAAGTACTTTCTCTACAAGAATAATTTCTAATATGTTTCGTAAGGATTGACAGGAGTTTTATTCAGTTCAAAATATTATGAAAGCGGTAATGGTAATATTAGTTAACGTCGTACTAGAGCAACACAACGGGCTATTGACGACGATTCGGGATCAGTCCCTTATGGAAAAGTTCCGAGGACAACACCTCGTAATTTTGAACCACAGTCAGGTTACGAAGCAACACCTTAGCTGGCACCCCACTCTCCAAACTTCCACACAAATCCAACGTGAGAAATTTCGGCCACGACAGATTTAAGGTGCACCAGCCGCCTCTACACCATACGCTTACAAACATCCATGCCCGGACCCGGATTCGAAACAGGAACCTTCCGATCTAGAGGCTAACATCTTAACCACTAATATCGGTTGGTCGGCTTTTTGAAAGCGGAGTATTAAGATTTTTTTCATAACTAGGGGGCTCCGCCCCCTGCTCGCTTACGCTCGCCAACCCCCGGGGATTGCTGCGCAATCCCATTTGGTTTGCTTCGCAAACCAACACTCCTTTCACAGATGTCATTTGGTTTGCTTCGCAAACCAACATTCCTTTCACAGAGTGAAACTATCTGAATAATTCGTATTATGCTGATTTCACTTTCCGGTACATGACGTCACAGCGAGGGCTTCGCTCCCTGCTCGCTTACGCTCGCCGACCCCGGGGATTGCTACGCAATCCCGTTTGGTTTGCTTTCTCAAACCAATACTTCTTTCGCAATTGATTTCACTTTTTTTTGCTTTAACACTTAATGCACCCTAAACTAATAGCCGCATCAGTAAAAAATCTTCTGTATCTTGTTCCCTGTACAATTTTAAGTAAACAGTGTTAATATCAATACATTGTACTTTGTCGGTAAACTGTCTTGAGAACAGAGGGAAAAAAGCGAGCCTTTTTCCTCGCCAAATAAAAAGAAATCGTTTTATGGCAATTGTTGCTACGATAAATTTGATATCTGGCAAACCCGATAGTAGAAAATGCAACCCACTGCTGTTTGCCGAACCAGCTATGCGAACTGAAAAATACGAAATTTGTGTCACCAACTTTTGATTGCATCGAATTTATTTATGAACCAATTTTAAAAATAATTGTACCGTAAGAAAGAGTACATTGTGAGGTATACTGCAATATTTTTAAAATTAAAAACTAACAGTAATACTATATAGATATGACCATTTTAGTTTTGTATAGGAAGTTACGATCTGAAAGTTCCGAAAATTGTATGACCTACTTTTAATTGCATCGATTTTGTTTATTAACCAATTTGAAAAATAATTGTACCATAAGAAAGAGTGTAATGTAGTGTATTCAGTGATGTTCTCAAATTTAAAAAATAATGGTTTTTGCCGTAGACATAACGGTTTTAACAAAACGTAGCGAAAATATCCGAAGATTCCGAATTTTGTATCACGAACTTTTGATCGCATCCAATTTAATTATTAACCGATTTCAAAAATAATAGTACCGTAAGAAAGAGTATATTCTGAGGTATACTGCGATATTTTAAAAATTAAAAACTAATAGTAATTAGATATAGATACGGCAGTTTTAAAAAAAAGTAACAAAAATGTCCCGATTTTTCCCGAATTTCAAAAAAATATTATCAAGAACCACATTTAAATTTCAAAAAAAACTCGACGAGCTGCAAAAATTTACGTTGAGAGGTACTCTTAAAAAAAAACTCACGACTAAAGACTGAAATTTTGAATGTGTTTTGCTCACTCGCGGAAGAAATTTCACTTCTTCAACTTTAACACTTAATAAAACCTAAACTAATAGCCGCATCGGAAAAAAATCTTAATAATTATCCAGGGAATACGATGAAGAACAAAGCATGTTAATTTCATATTTTTTCGATCAGTACTTTCTCGGGAAACCGTCTAAGAATGGAGCTAAACAACAAAAATTTCAATTCTTCGGCGGCGGCGGTAACTTTTTTTTAATATAGAGAGATATACTGAGCCTATTGAATTGTGTCAGTAAAGCATATATTCATTTCTCACAAAGAATGCAAGACAAAAATATTCATAAATTGTTATATTTGCTGAAGTCTGAGTTGCATGCTGATGAATATTCAGGACATACTTTTACTACAAAAAAAAAGATTTCAGATATTAGGAGTTACGTAAAATTATACCGTTTTCAGAAATATGTTCTAGAAAACACGTATTTTCCAAAAAATTGTATTATAAATGTTGGTCTTTTTTTCTACCATTCTTACTACTGGAAAAATCCACCAATTTGAAAATAGAAGTGTGAAAGAATTTTTTCAAAATCGGTACTTCCACACTTTGAATGACTTCTCCAAATGCAAAAGGCACCGCCGCCTTTGTCGATGTTGTCCATTAAAACTATCCCCAAGCAACTTCACTACATCACTGTCAAGTGTCAATGGATTACCTTTGACCTCAAACCGCTCCCCGAAGGAACTGAAAGAGATCTCTCGTCTAACTACCTACTTCCCTACTATGAAAGACAACCGCCCGAATAAGCGCCTCTCAGGACTCTGTCGAAGAATCTCTTTGGGTACGGATTGAGGCGGTTCAGGATTCAGAGGGTTGCCGCTTTTATACCGGAGTTGCAAATATTTTTCACCCCCTTTTTGTGGCGAGGACGTTTTACGTTCCTCTATGCTGACCCGTTTTCGACCCACTCTGGTGTAAAAAATTTGACAACTTTATCGGCAACACCAATGAGTGAGCACTATTTTCAAAACTTTGTATTGAAGAGTGATCACCCTTCATCACGCCATTTTAATCGAATAGGTCACTCACAGTTTGGTGGGAGATGTGGTAAAGGCAAGCGATGAAGACAAAATGTCGCAGAACCAACAAAAGACGGCGTCCATGGGGTGCCGAAGGGCAGAGAAGAGCGTTGATCGTTAAGCAATACCGAAAGATTACGAAATAGGCGAGCATTTTCATCCCAAAATTCGTCTCGGAGAAATGTCCCCCAAAAGTCAAAATCCTTTGATCTTTACCAACTCTCTTGACGTTTTCTTCTTTTTAGAGTTTCTGTTTGTCCTTTTTTGTATTTTGTATATGTTATTATTGAGAGTTTTCGTGTCTGTTCCTTGTGTTTATGTACTCGACCATTGAAAAATCAGATATTCTGTAGATTTGGAAAAGAAATATTTGCAACTCAAGAGGTGGTATGTACTGTGTGTACTTAGTCCTGAGAGATGAGACCATGCTGTTTTCTCGCTCGTTATGAATTAAACTAGTCTTCTTAAAGTTTTGATTTTTGGTATGTCGAATGTGCATTTTGCCAGGAACGGTTGTGTGAATTTAAAAAGGCAACTTCATGTTACATTGTTCTGTTAAAACAATAAACTGAACAATAACTGTGAGGGTTATGTTGGTTTACCCCAAAAGCTTTGAAATCCATGTTGCAAGAACACATGCTTTGTGTGTCAAAAACAATGAAATCAACAAAACTGCCATCACTCAACACTGCTAAGAATTTTCTCGTCAGTTTGATTTTAAACAAGCGAAAGTGGTCTTATCTCCGAACTCTATTCTTGAGCTGAACATTAGAGAAGCCTTATCAATAAGAGAAGCCTTATCTATTTTTACGTTATCGAACACACTAATGTGGGTGTTTAAAAAAGCAAATTGTGGCCAACAGTGTTCTAGAATAACACATCTAACGGGCATTTTCTTCTGATCCTGATGATAGCGGAGGTTTTTCACAGATTTTTATTTTTTGTAGTCATATTGAAGTTTTACATTTTTACTAAATATATTATCTACTTTTACTACATAGATACTGAAACATAGATTTTGAAAATTCTGGGGAAGTGTTTTAGATAATGTTTTTTAGTAAACCAAATGTACGTCTTCATACAAGTTTCTTTCCGTTTCATTACAACTTTTTACGCAATGTTTTCGTTGCTGTGGAATTTTTATAGCTCATTTCAGTAAAAATAAACTAGTCATTCTGCTTGCACGAACGCGTTCACAAATGGCTATCAGCCGTATACTCTGACATACATTGACGTTCGTCAATTTAGCATTACCTATCAACCACTAAAAAAATGTAAAACTGTAAAAATAGGTATCTTAAGCACGAAAATAAGTTTGAATCATCAAATCCATGTCGTCAGCAGTGGGAGCACAAATAACATTAAACTTATAAGATGATACGTCGTTCCATTTTATGCTTTTCTTACAGGCGGCACAAAATGAAACAAAACTTTTTCTCTCCATTGCTTCTATCAATCAAATTCTACGTCAGAATTCTATGTAGTATAGTACTCGAAGATAGCTGCTTACAATTCTTATGGAGTTTGAGTCCGTCAACCAAAACTCTTGTTTAAAATTGAACTTGGTTCCATTCACTTTATTAAGGATGTTCAGGATCGAGTCCTCAATAATCATGCCACGCGATTCCCTGTCGAAAACCTACAGGAAAAGGTGTGCGTTTTCGATTGAATTTCGGAGATGCTCAGACGAGAGGGATTTTCAGAGTAAACAAACTAAACCCAGTGCAAAAATTGTATTTCCGCTGTCCATATGCTCTCGTATGATAAATATCGGAGCTACCTAAAAATGTGGTTTATCACTGCTTGGGTGACGTTTGGCGTTAAATCGTATTGATGCAGAACCAATCAACTATCATACATCAATCCGGAATTTGTTCTTTGGAATATTTATTGATGAAACCTGAAATCGCATTCGAATCAATCAGAATGAATACAGTAAGCACGTTTCGCCTCAGAAACACTAACGCCACCTACATTTAACTTGACCGAAATTGCCTCTCATAACTCATTATTCAACGCACACATTCTACATATGGTGCTTTATTTTTGTATCGGTTAGCTCTAACAACCTAGGTGACGCCTATAGGACAGTTTGATGTTTTTAGAGCTGAAATGACGTCATAAAGCTTTCGACGTTAATGTCTCCGGATTGCCACGTCTAAACGGACACTTTTTCTCTTGTACGATCAATTCTGACAACCTTGTAGATATGCCTCATACTTTCATGGCATTTTGACGCGTGTATGGAAATAGAACATAGTACAGGGTGATTCATAAGTAAGTATGCAATTTCAACGCACTATATAACAGTGACAATGTAAGATATTTTATGTTACCTGCAACAGAAGGTAGGTGAATGTTTCAAGTTTTTTTAGTGACAGTCACAGATGTTCTATGTGAGCAACCTTAGTCACACTACACACATCGAACTGGTAACCCATTTCTGCCCAGACTCGTGTTAGGGTGTCTGAAGTAAGTGCAGTGATAGTGATGGCGATACGCTGTTTCAACTCCGCTATATCAACAGGATGAGGAGGGTTAAATACGTTATCATTTATGTAGCCCCAAAGAAAAAGTCACTTGGTGTTAAATCAGGTCATCTGGGGTGACCATTGGGATGAGCACATGGCATGCTGTAGTCGGTGCTTCGTTCAATCCATAGGTGAAGAAGCTGTTAATAGAAGTAATTTCGCATGTCACCTGACCAGTTTGGTGTTGCATCATCCACTTTGAGGATACAATTTTTCGACTTTATTATCCAATTGGATGAATAAAGTTTTTGACGACATCTGCCGATACACACTCGGTCGTCTTGGCTTTGGAACTGTGCACAAACAGGCCGTAGTTTCAAATATTTTAAACCAATCGTAAAGGAATTTTCTGAATGGAGGTTCTTTTCCAATTCGTGATCGAAAATGCCCTTGCACAAAGGTGACAGATTCACTCAATTTAAGACACAAAACGCGCTCTCCACAGCAGACACAGCCATTTCCACTGATTAATCACGTGACACGCTTCCTTACCGGCTACGTCACTTCGCTCGGGAGGGGGACACAAACTTTATGAGTACACCTAGGTAACAGTTTGCATTTGGGGACCGTGTCTTACGGCCATATTCACAAGTCTCGAGTTAACTCGAGGATCAGTTGATCCGCGAGTAAGAGTTAACTCGAGGAATACCAAAAACGGTATTCTCAAACGGCGTGTTAAGTGATCCGGGGATTAAAATGAGACGCTCGCTGTGATTGGCTCCTCACGATCACATGATATTGTTTGCATTGGTTACGACGCCCGAATTCATACTGATCAAGCATGTACTTCGCCGTAGAATTGATTCCAAATTGTGAATGAATAGGACTCACACAGCATTTTAATATGGGCTTGGGAAAATAAATGCAAAGATATTTAATTTCAAATTACATTTTTATGGAAACCTAAATTTGGCAAAAAAGAATTGTACACAATGTCTTGACAGATGTATGTAATCTGATTATCTTTGTAATTGTCAGTATGGGTGTGTGTTGGTGTCGTGAAAAGTAACTTGCACTGTCAATTTTCTTTCATTCGGAAAAATCAACAGAATAATTTTTATTCTACAACGAATTTGTATCTGCCATGGTCATATTCTACCGTTCGCTCTCTCCGGCTTTGTTGACGGAGGTGCCACCATCTATCTTTTCATCAAGCTGATTGTTTAAGATTACGCAGCTACCTTTATTTTCATTTTTCTTTTGAATTTCAATAAAATTATGTTTTAAATTTTCCATTTAAGCAATATTATAATGAGGACATGCGCTGCTATTTAGCAGGTGCTCCGTAATGATACGTCCAATCCAATCGTCGCAAGAAAACTGTAATTTAGCATGGAATGAAATGTGTCATCCATTTTGTATCGCTGAAAAGGTAGAACTGCGCATGCGTAACTCTTACTCGCGAGTTAACTCGCCGATTTCGGAGGATCAAAATGTAACACCGAACCGGCAGTTTAAACCACGGATCAGGACTTGTGAATACGGTTTTTTCGATAACTCGCGGATTATCGTTGATCCTCGAGTTAACTCGGACTTGTGAATACGGACGTTAAACTGTTCCTGTTTTACAGCATCTGGAAACTGCATACGTACTTATGAATCACTCTGTACATTAAAGTATTTTAGGATTTCCGGTGTTCACAAATTATCATCGGAAAACGATGATTTTCCTTCTGGTC
The DNA here is from genome assembly GCA_947359465.1 of Metellina segmentata. Taxonomy (NCBI): domain Eukaryota; kingdom Metazoa; phylum Arthropoda; class Arachnida; order Araneae; family Tetragnathidae; genus Metellina; species Metellina segmentata. Next base: position 25,048,623 of record OX375878.1, on the reverse strand, counting down.
ATCCAATACTCTCGCATCGTGTATAACATAGTATCCTTAACTTCACGTCCAGAATACTACAGGAAACATGTTTAACTGCAAAATACAAGCGCCATCTACAGTTAGCTCTACAGAAACTTTCCATTGGTACTCATAAGAAGAAATATCGAGCTACTTTAGGTACTACGTATACAAAGTATAACACGAGTAAATGTGTTAACAATAAAGTTAATTTTTTATTCGAAAACTATTTTTCAAAAGTTTTTCTTAGCTAATTCTTTAAAAATCATGACATTTTATTAAATTACTATCACGCGCAGCAAACTTTTGCTGTTTTTTTTTAACATTGTTCATATACCGGAACACAAATTAGTGTTTTTAGTCACGCTTGATTACCATATTTACCGGTCAATAATCAGTCTTGCATTAGGATTTGTTTTTTATAAAAATACGTCAAAAAGATCGTCAAACCTTTCGATCGGAACAAAATAAGATGAAATCATACGCATATGCTCCCTCTATTTCATTAAAAAATTGTTGTTAAGAGCGTGCAAATATTTTCACATGTATGTGTATAATGAAACAATAAGTAAATAATAAAACGGAATATCTATTTTGCATTACTTTTATTGAATTAAAATTTCCCTGAGAATGTTGACAAATTGTCACTTTGAATGACGCAACTTCAACATGCTGCTACCAAACATCTATATTTTGCTATTGAACTATCTGAAAAAGAGAGATTGATGCATTGTAATTCAGTTTCGGTTGTCAGGTATAAAAATTAATGAATGCCATTTTTTGAAATTTTAAACTATCATATCGTACTGATTAAAAATTATTATCTTCTCAAAATATTGGATATCAGTATAAATGTTTTAAAAAATTATTAGATTCTCAAGACAAAAAACATCTTATCGACTTTGTCAATGCAAAGGAGCGAAAATGGTAGTTTAAACATTGACATCGATACTGTAATGTCAAAAAAAAAAAATTGTCTCACAATTATGCAAAAAAAAAAAAAAATCTAGAAACGTTATGGTAGTTCCAAATTTATTAAACGAAAAACTTTCTGAAATTTAAACATCTTTCAAATGATTACGCAAAAACTATTTAAATAAAACAATTTGTTCTTTAATTTAAGCTAATGTAAATATTTCAAAATACAATGGATATTTTTTACGAAGAAAGTAGTTAAACAAAGAGTAATAATTTATCTTTTCATCTTGTCCTATTCATACTAATCAGGATGAAAAATAATACTATGTAATAACTGCTTAGTAATGCATATAAATTTTTGTGACACACATAATACGTGACGTGTAATAAAATACATAACATTTATACTTACAATAAACGGACGGCTTGGAGTCAGATAGAATCGTATGTGGTACTTGTGACACTGTTAAATTTTAACTGGAAACACACAAAAATTTTTTTTTTTCAAATAAATCTCTCTAATAGTTAATTTTAAATTAATATAAAATATCTACATTTATACTTACAGCCAATTAAATTTTCCACTGCAAATAGAGATTTGATATAAAGTAAAATCATAAAACAATTCATATTATATTTTTTATTCAAATATTTCAAATCAAAATTCTAATAACACAGAAAAAAAGATTTTCATGAAGAATGTATTTTACAAAAAGAAATGTAGAGACTTTTTACCTAAATCATAAATAATGCTGAAAACTACTAGTTTCAAAGGGATTAATTTTACACTTTAGACGGAATTCACAATCCGAATACTTTTGCAGCTGAATTGTAGTTTACAAGTTAGTTAAAGCAAGTAATTTTTCATATTTGAGTTCCAAATTGTAGTCGATGCAAAATAAGTCAAACGGTATAATTTTTGTAATTCATCGAATTTTTTCGAAACTCCTAATATATTACATACATCATAATAAAGTTAAAAACATTAAGTTAAATCATATCTATCTTTTAAGTAAAACCAATTGCAGGGTATGAAAAAATCGTGATTTTAAAAATAAAAAACATCGAATATATTTGATTTGAAAAAAAAATGAAATCGGATTTTTATGATTTTAATTAATTTCTTGCCCGTTCCAGTTTAGCAATGTTGGACATATGACACACAATTCACAGCAAACTTTTTAAATATTTTTTATTTATGCGTTAAATATTAATTTATATAATAAATAACATTAATGTATGGTAATATTAATTAATGTAAATATAGCATATAACTAATGTAATGGAAATATAGCACGGAAAATGTTTGAAAGATTAAAACGTTACATACAAGAAAATAATGGTTTTCAAATTTAGAAATATTAGGTTATATTAGGTTCATACATAGCATTTCACATTACAGTGATGCGGGAAATAGACTTACCGATGTCTTTCGCCGCTGGAAACAAGAGATTAGATTATTAATTAATGATAATTACTCGAATACAGATAAAGATGCAAATACTCATATGTAAGCGTAGCATTGGTAGATGTTAAGCCTAGCATCTGTATCCGTAAATTCGACTCACAAATGATTATTCAATTTTAAACAGATAGAGCAGAGGTTTTTCAAAACTTTTTACAAATAGCCTTATTTTACTTTACTAAAACATGTTAACTTCGAGAATTTGATTTTTTTTTCACGATGAGAGTTTTGAACAGCTATCCTTTTTCTTCCTCTTCGTGATAGATTTCAAACGAATAGTTGACGTCAACAAAATTATAGAATGCAGTTTTTCTAGCTCATTAAGTCTAAATGGTAATGAAATTAAAACTAAATTGTCAAAAGAAAAACATGCATACCTCTTGCAGTATCACCAGCTGTACGAGCAAAAAGAAACATTCATTAAAACAAGTTGATTTACATGTGACATACATTGGCTATCTTTACTTAATTTTTACAAGAATCAATGCATCGGTCTGAGTAACTAGTTCTCAGTCATATTTATGCAATACAAACAACTTTGGACATTAATCCCCCGACATTCTTTTTTTCCCTATTCAATTGATTCAATCATGGCAAATTGCAAGCGTTATCCTTTTATTACTTAAATGTCGCGTAAATAACGCATTTTATGGCTAGAAACGTACTTATAAATTGCCAATAGTACGTCTTTGAATAGTAGATTTTCTATGCCTTTTATTCTAGAACGGTGTAACGTCGTGGGTATAGGTTGCGTGGCGAGTGGCTTGAAGATAATTAAAACGACATTTAAAACTACAGCACATTTAATTAATTAAAGAAGAATACATATATGTTAAAAGTTTTTCGAGGCTAATAGATACTGTACAATTTTGGGTTTCAGTCCCGCGGCCTCAATCCGGAGCAGAGTTCCTGCGTCCGCTAACGTTCTGGATTTCCACCGATTCTCTTTACCTCGAGAGAAGACCCCACACGTTCTTCCGAAGCCGCTAACGACCAAAGAGAAGGGGATACCCCCCCCCATCCGGCCATAAATTCATGGACCACCATGAAAGCTGTGGTCAAAGGGACCTCCCAGCTGTGACGTTACAACGGTTACTTATAAATTACTCAAGGGCCAAGGTAGGACGGTTGGAGGAGTAACGGATTAGAAATAGGAATACAACGAAAGGCCATCGTGTACAAAAAGGGTTAATACACGTTAAACCTGTCATGGTCTCAAATGTCCTTACGTTAGCGTGGTGTGGAAATTTGGAGAGTGGGGTGTCAGCTTAGGTGTGACCTCTTCATCTGATTAGGCTTCAAAATTACGTGATGTTGTTCTTGGATCTTATCCTTTGAGTCTGATCCTGGGTCATCGCCAATAGCCAGTTATGTTATTCCAGTGTGAAGTTAATTATAATATCTACCTACCTCTAAATTACTCTATTTCAGCAATATTCAACCGCTGTGCCGTGGCACACCAGACGGGAAATTATAAAAATTGTGTAAGATTTATTTCATTGTAACAATTCGGGTATGTGTTCACAAATAATTTCTAGTAAAAACCCGTATCAAACGTGTAAGGTAGCTTGGTAGTTGAATTCACGTCGCGCAATTGAGAAACACAACGGGCTACGGTTCTGGATCAATTACGAAGGGAAAGATTCGATAACAACACCTCCTTAGCTGTTATATTAGCTGTATAGATGTTGTCCTGTCATCTGAACCACGGTCTGATGACGAGGACAGCACCTGAGCCATTTCACGTGTAAATAGTTTTGAGTATTATTTCGTATTACAATCCATTGCGTTCCTCCAGTACTACGTAAATTCGATTACCTATTTATTTTTATTAAAAAGTATCGCAAATAAAGTATTTTTAAAAGTATCCAAGTGACTTTGTGAAGCAAATATAGATAAGAAAAAAATACTATAATAAAATTTTATAAATCAATAAAAACTACACAAATTCTATTACCAGCTTGCTTGAACAAAAAAAAATTTTTTTTTTTGTTCAATCGTGCACAGATTTCCTTTGGAACACAATCAGATGTCTTTCTTTAATGTTATTAGATTTATACCAACTCGTGTTTCGAATTTTTCTCATACACTCTCTTGATATTTAAAAAAATAATATTACATTCTCGAAGTAAAAAAATTTTTTAAACGTTTTGATAAAATTAATTTTTACACACTACTACCATCACATATATGAAGTCAGGTTTAAAGACAGTACTTACCTCCATCATTTGCCTCTGTTGAGAAATACATTACAATAAAAATTAAGTCTCAGAATATATATATATATATACACTGCTTTTAAGATAACAATATCAATTTTAATGGAATAAGAGATTTAATGAGTAACTTGCAAAGTGCACAAAAACATAAATAACGTACTAATTCTTAGCTTTATCAAAACAAAAGTGATTAATAATCATTCTTCAAAGGAATTTATAAAACAGTTTTCTTACCACTGACAATGAGTTCAGCTAATGTATGAAAGATAATACTGATTGTTAGTATATCTGTAGCAACAAATCATTTAAATGAAACAAGGCTAAATTTTAAAACTAACTCAATTTGAACAACGCTTTGTAGAGAAATCTGACCAACTACATAAATATCCCTTAGAATAATAAGGTTGGTGAAAGCTCAGTATAAAATCAACATAAACTAATAAATAAATTTCTTTCCTTTGTAGTTTGGATTATGCTGTTAGGTATTGTTTATTAACATGTAATGATCTCGTATTGATGTTTCAATCTCTTGTTTGAATATGCTGCAAAGTTTTATTTTAGTTCCACTCAATTGGACTTTATAATATGAGGAAGCTTACAAATGAAATCAACTTGTATAAAAAATGTTGTCTGTTCTCGACAGAATTATATCAAGGCCATTACACTCTGGGCCCAACACAAATCAAGCCACCCAGAAGCATTCAACGATAGCCATGACGTTTGATAAGTGAAACCCTATTTACCAGGCATTCGATTGATTAAAGTTTGAATGCCAATAAAACGTCAAGGGGGTTCTCTGGAACATCAGAAGTTGGCATCATGAGAGACATAGAAACGTCAGGAGGCTCGCTGAGATTATTCTGGTGTGGTGTTGACACCACACCACGATCAAAAATGGCTGGATGAGACACCTGAACACTGTAAATTAAACCGAAGAGGTCACACGATGTGACTACAGGTAGCATGTCGATTTTATTGACAAATCAACTTCATCTGGGACATACACAGACTGCAGTGACAAGGCGTTGGAGCAGTGAAGTTGCACATGTATGCCACTAAGTCTGCTTGGCACAGGAGTGTGGATATGCTGATAGTGAAACTTTCCTTGCCTACCTCCCTCGGAGGTACGTCTACTATAGGTACGTAGAGACTTCACAAACCCGAGGTAAGTACCCTAGTGATCTATTCTTTTTCCATAGGGTTTATTGTCTCTGGTAAACAGGGGGGGGGGAGGGTTGCGACCCCAGGATGCTCTAACGATATCTTTCTTCTCTCCATCCTTTCTTTTCTCAGTAACTTAACATTATCTACCTTGTGTTTGGTGCAGCTTGGCTAAATACAGCCATTGCGTCATAAAATCGAAAACCAACCACCCATCCTTACTGACCATGCATAACGTCCGCTGTACAGCCTCCTCTAGCATTACAAACCATTGTCAGAATCCTGGTGAACTGCAGTCACGTCACCCGTTGTGTCTAAAGTGGTGTCCTGTTAGAGAGCCGTGAACAGGTATGGAATAACAGTGTATTATGTTTAATGGTGATCCTGCTTCTGCCTTCATACGCATTCGCGTATAGAGAAGATCCGGCTCTAGCTCTATCATTCTCAGCTTAATGTGAAGCCGCATATCGGGGTAACACCAAGTGAAATGGTGTAGGAAACATCACTTGCGACTGGTCATATGGTAGTGTTATGAGGTAGATTGACTGCTTAGCAATGCGCCCAGAGAAAATCCTACAATTTTCTATCTTGCATGTCATGAGTCTGGATGGCTATTTAGCAGCACAATAACAACTAGAAGTTTTAAATAAAACAATAAATGCTTGATTTTGAAAGAAAGGATTGTGTATATTGCATCAAAACATTTTATTGTCGGTTAGTATTGATGCTGTTGATGGTATACAAATGTAAAAGGTACAGAAATTATACGGATGGGTACAAGCAAGAGCGCGTATTTACCTCACGAGGTTATTGTAGTAACTTGTAATCAAATGAGAATGTTTATTACACTACTGTTGTATGATCTTCACAACAGACTTTAATTCAGCCACTTTTCACAATCTAATAAATGTTCTAGATAATCTGAATTTTTTTTTAATGAAAGGGGGGGTATGTCTCTCATATTTTTAGTATCGGACAGGTACTACGGGGAATTCGAAAAATCCTCGAGAAGCCGATATGTCACCCCGGAAAAAAGCATTAAAATACTATGAATTTTGACATGAGCTTATTTAAAACAGAAATTTAAATGTTTTAATTTTGTAAGATAATATGCGTAAATAAGGAAATCTAATAGGCTCTTACAAAGCTTATTGTGATTGGATTTAAGAACACAATACAGACAATGTTTTAGAGGTCTGTTCTCGGAAAACTAATAAAGGAACAGTGATTGGCCAAGTTAATCAATAGCTATCGAGATGTGTCAAAATTCACTTTTCATCTTCAAATTCAACAGGAACAAAAGGCATAAATTCATCATCAGAATAATTTTCTAAATCAATTAGAAGGTCTATATATATTACTTTTTCTGTCCAAATGCTCTCTAGTGAATCAAATAGCGGTTAACTTAGTATGAACTTTATGTCCTTTTGGCAACGTTTAACTTTCAGTTTAATTCGCGTTGATTAATGAGCTATTTTGAATCAATTCGAAAAACATTATTTGAATTTTTATTGAAGTGCTGAAATTGGATGGTATTCAAAAAGCAAGCAGGTGACGCCACATTCGGAATACGTAACGGAAACACGTACCGTTGCAAAACTACCAACACCTATATTGAGCTTGACCAAAAATTCCTCTCATGGGATCATGGAACCAATTGATAACTGTACACGACCCTAACTGCTGTTATCTACATTTGAGAAAATACTAAACCCAAATTATGATAATTTATAATGAGTCCTATTGTTCAAAATAGCGTAATTTAAATTTAACATTTTAAAAAGAGAGGCCGGTGCAGATCTAACCATTCAATCCATTACGGAATATTAGTTGTTACGGAATACATGTTGGAATTTGACCATATTAAGTTCTACCGCCATGTGTGCTATAAAGTAAATAATGAGTGGAAAATCAAGTTCTAACGTCATGTTTGCTATAAAGTAAATAAGGAGTGGAAAATCAGCTTACTCATATCGATGGCATCTGAAATTATAAATTCGAATGTTAAGGAACTTCCGTAGAAAATTACATGGAAGAAAAAAATATTTTTTTTTTGCGCTTACGAATTTTAGTTTAAAATTCAAATTAGATTGTTCATTTTCGACATTAAAAAATATGTTTGCTCAAAATGTAGACCAATGTCTCTTTCGATTAATAAGCAAAAAAGTCCATTCGAATTTACCACAGAGTAGTTAGAATCGAGGGCGAAAAATAATCTACTACATGAATCCTTGTCGAAAACCAACCGAAATTCGTGTCTGTTTTTCGATTGAACGAGGCATTTAGGAGAGATTCGCATCCTTTTATGATGTCTGTCCCGATTATTCGGTATTTTATTGCTAAAACCAGCAAACAAGCTATCCTTTTGGCGTCCCTGAGTATGGCGGTACCTGAGAGTCGATGGAGACGAAAATAATACGTCATATCTCACCCCGGCAAGAAAAGTGACACAAGTCAAAAAATAAAAATTTTGAGGTTATGTCATTGAAAAATATGTATGAGGTGCCCCCTAGCGTGTTATAATACTATTCTATAGAATATAATAGAATTTAAAGACATAAATACTTACCCGAAAATTAAAAGAAGCTTTTACTATTTCAATATAAGTTTTATAGTATCCTTTAAGTTGATGTTTCTCAAATGCTGCAATTTTGAGTTGTGTCCCTTTTCTTGCCGAGGTGCGATATGATCGCACTATCAAATGCCACATCTAGCAAAAGTGCACACCTTTTTGGATTTGGTTTTCGAGAAGGAATTGCCTGATGTGATTACCGTGTAGCCAATTCTGACCACCCTGTGCATTTTCTCTCTTACAGTATAATTTCGTTTACTTTTCTCCTCATTGTAAAATAAAAGATTTATAGATATACTAGGGGGCCCGCCCCCTGCTCGCTAACGCTCGCCAACCCCAGGAGGAAGGATTGCCTTGCAATCCTCATTGGTTCGCTCAGCGAACTTAAGGTCGCTTCGCTCGCATCAATGAAGACATGTGTCCTAGCAGAAGGTATTGTTTACAAAATATGATATTCCAAAATAATATTTTTCAAATCTAAATGTTTTTTGCTGTTTTTCAGGAAAGATATATATTTAGTACCTATGAAATCAGAATTCAAATGAAAACTTTGAGCAAATTTTGACTCGAAATGTGAGCGCTGATTTGGAAATTGAATACCCAGCATGTTGTTTGTGTGTACATTTACCCTGCACTCGAGCCACCCACGCTTTTTCATTGAATTTGTTGTCGAAAGTTGTAGCCCAAGCGTCTTGTTGAACTATAATTGTTGGCCTTGAAAAGGACCTTTTTTAAAATGGCCCTGAAAAAAATCCTCCGCTTTCTTTAATTTCTATTAGTAACTGCAACATCTCAACTAAAATTCTTTTTTTTTAATAAAATTTCATCCGAAAACGCTATAAATTCAATTGAAGCGCGAGGCTTCGTGATAAACAAGCAATTGTACAATGTTGCCAAAACTCGATAACAAATAACGTCTTTTTTGCGTGCCACGTAAGAGAATTATATATATATAGATGTTCTTACCTCTCTAAATTAAAAAAAAATTACCGCCGCTATCGCATGATTGAAAACTGAGTTTGATTTTTAGACGGTTTCCCGATAAAGTAATGATCAGAAAATTACGAAATTAACATGGTTTGTTCAAAATAATCCAGGGAATACGATGCGAAAGATTTTTTTTTCCCAATGCGGCTATTAGTTTAGGGTTTATTAAGTATCAAAATTGAAAAAGGGAAATTTCTAACACGATTGTGTAAAAGACATACAAATTTTCAGTCTTCAGTCGTGATTTTGGCGCGAGCATAGGCGAGCAGGAGACGGAGCCCCCTTGTAAACTTAAACGCCCATAAAAAATTACATTTCTTTTCTCACATAAAGAAGTCTTTTTTCACTTTTTCATTAAAATACTTCTCTAATAAAAATCCCGAAAAAAATTAATTATAGTGCCTTGAATATAAAAAAGCTTTTATTTTTATTTATTTCACAATAAAATATTTTTTAAGCTGTCTAAGTAAATCATCCATTTATTTTTTCAACAAGAAATAAGAAATCTATGTTTATTTTCTCCTATCTAAGAAAGGCACTTTGTTTTAAAAGAAAAGGATTCATGATATCAATTTTCAAACATTTCGTTTATATTTCTCTTCAGGAAATAAGTAAAAGAAATACTTTTTGTTTGAATGAAATTGCATTTTTCATAAAATGATTCTATTTTCTTCGACAAAAATAAATAATTTAAAAGGAATGTAATCCGTTGTTTTTAAGACATCGAAGCTATAGAGGGAAAAGAAATTCTCTCGTCAATTCTATTCCGACAGAAATGTCTGTGATTAAAATATGGCCGTGTGTCTATGTTATGAAAAATCTTACCATTAAGTATTCCACCAACTGAAAAAGAAAAAGTTTACAACATTATTTTCTTTAACGCCTTGAATAAAATTATTAAGTGCCATGACGTAGTCTTTTTGTGTGCTAATTTTTGACGGCATACTCAATGCTCTATTATACACAACAATCATTAAAGAAAATTAATTCAAATATTAACTTACCATCATATAGAATACCTGTGTAAAAATATTTTCGTTTTACTCACAATTAAAGAAAATAATATTGCCAAAAATATTGTAAAAGTTAAAATATAAAAATGTAGAAAGGAATGCCATTTAACAACCATGTAAACCATGAAATTGTTGACAGTTAAAAACCATGTAAACCATGAAAGGAATGTAGAATGAAGTGCTACTATTTTTTACAAACCATCTATTTTACATGCAAAATTGTTTAAGAAATAGAATAATAATAATAATAAAATACATATAGTATATAACTTAAGATAGTTATAGCTTTAGAGAGCCTGACCAAGCCATGTAAGTAGTATGGGGGCTACTTGAGCATCCAAGATGGCCACCGTGTGATAAGGAATCGGAAGAATTACTGATAAGGAGTTGAGGCTCACTACTGATAAGGAGAGTGGTTGACGTTTATTTACATTTTGGTGGAAAGAGAGATGACATTGTTTTGTTGATATATTGGTGTTGTGTTACCAAGGAAATGATTGGTAGCGCCATTTGATGGTGGGATAAGCAACAATATTATTTTAAATTTGAACCCAGGATGGGATCTGGAGTCCAGCGTGCAAACCATTGAGAAAGAACTTGTGAAAAAAGGTGTTTAAATGTGCTAATGTAGTGTGGTAGAAATGAACTTGTGTATATTTGGAGTGGTGGGATTTGGGTTTTTATTTGTATTTTGAATAACTAATTTTCTAATTTATTGGATTGAGGCTATAGTTAATGTATAATCTAAAGATTTACTCACAAAACTGATAGTTTTACACATAGTCATACAAATTTTATACATTAACTATCAAGAAAGGACAAAATTTCATTTTTTTAGCAGCACAGAAGTGTACACATTATTTTCAAAATCAGAAAACGCACTTACTATCCATTTAACGTAGCAATGTTGTATATTTTAAATTAAACGACCAATACAAAGTATCTTGTAAAATACTTGTACAGTATTGGTATTTGACTCTACAATTTAAAAACCGAATATAAGCTCAAGGTTTTCAAATAAATAAAAGGAAGCTCATATGTTTAGCAAAATTTATGGATTATTAGCATTTAATTTAAAACTTCAAGGACAAAGTGTTTTTAATACTATATTTCACTACCTCAAATGTCATAGGTCTTGCAAAGTTTCAAATAAAGGCTAAAAATACTAAATTTTTTTATCATGCATAAAAACACGCTTTAAGAATTAAACTGATAAATGTCTAAATTGTAAAATTAAAAAAAAAAAACTTTTAATCTGCATTTAAAAGTTTGTAATATTTTGTAATGGATATATTTCAATCGTATAATGTTTTTAAAATCTTCATTTTTAAAATGTGTGTAATAGTATCTATTTTTTGTGCAAAAACGTCTAACTTTTTACAGTATAAATCAAAGAACAAAAGTTTGTAAATCAAAAAAATTAAATCACTAAAATTTAAGAAGATTTATTTAAATTAACAAATAATATTGCTTTGAAAGAATAATTATAAAATAACATATGGTTTAGATTTCAACACTAGTATAACTTCTTCAAAGGTACAAGAAGTCGTCTGCGTTTCTACTTATTTGTTAAGGTCATCAAATCTTGTAGGATTAGTTAACTTTGTTCCACTGTTCTTTTGTTTTGTCAACTTACTTCTGTAAGTCCCATGTTGTACGTCTGTGAATATCGGTGAGTTTTCTTTTGTTCAATTAAAAAAATGTACATGAAATCATGTTCATAGTATGGGTCTTGCAAAGTTTTGAAGTAAAAGAAAAAATATTTTTTGCACTTTTATTTAAGTATACAATATTTAAAAGTAATTTATTCAATAAAATATGTGCTATAGCATCCAATATATAATTAGTGTTTAAGTAAAACCATCTAAATTTAAAAAAAAAAACATAAATATTTATAGCAAAGAAAATTTCATTTCAGATCTTGCGTTGTAAAAGACAGTTAATAAAATTAGTATTTAATTTTAAAAAATCCAAAATACAGTGCATGTGGCAAGACACGCAAAAAGTTTCTTTAAAATAACAATACGATGTAAAAAAAGTAATATTCACAAAGGTATAAATATTATAAAACATTTTCTATCTATCGCCTAGTGTTTAATCCTATCCGTACTGAGTTCCAGTTCAGGGGCATATATGGGGTTTATCGCTACTTTATACAATAATTTTGCGAAACGTTCAGTTAATTTCAGGGCATGATGTATTTCCACGTTGCTAGCTGTGTAACCAAAATTGGTTTGTTTTATACATCAACAAGTCTTTCTAGTTGTCTTTATGGGCACTTATACAGTCCTTCTCATCTCTATAACGGTTCATGAACACAAAATTAAATCTTGCACCAATTATTCGTTCCACTTCTCCCTTTATTTCCAATAGTAAAGGAGACCAAGGCCTTAAAGTAATGAAATTTGGCACGCAGGTAGTCCTAATATAGTGCGAAGCCCACATTTTGAAATTTAATCTGAAACGTTTTTTTTTAATTTAATGTAATTTATTTGTTTTGTTATCCTTAGAATGGGAACAGTGTGAAGAGATCACAGATACTAATGATTAAATAAAACAAGAAAAAAAAATTTTGACTGCGTTTATTTTTTATTTTATTTTTTAGTCCTTGTTTCTATCTTTGCAATCGTTAAAGATGAGTGAAAATTTCAACGGATTTGAAAACTGGGAAACATTTTACACCAGATCGATACCTTAAATGTGATTTTCTTTAAATAGATAATTTTTCAACTGTAACTTTTATATTTTCGCAATACGAATTTGGCCATATTTGACGAAGATATTCATTACGAACACAAGAAGTACTATCTTCGCAATCGGAAAATATGGAGTAAAAATTTCAAGGGATTTGAAATCTGCGGAAAATTTTACACCATTTACTTCAGGTAGACCGAATTTTATGCGAATTCTTTCTTAAAATAATTGTTTTCTTTTTAATATTTACAGTATCAGTAAGGACACTAAAAGAACTTGCACGGGCAACGCCGTGCTGGTCTGCTACTATCGAATAATATTGAAAAAATTTACTACATCAAATTTGTAATTAAAATTACTTTTCCGGAAGAATAAATGGGCTTTTCCTAACTTACGTGCAAAACCGTCAGTTCCTGCAACAGATGAATCAGAGTTAATGTACGAGAAAAAGGAAGATATACTGGGAAGAGAATAAAAAACAAATTGAGACATACGAAAGTGCAGAATTATAGAAATTTCAGATGGTATATGATTAATTTGAGCCATGGGAAATAAGGAGCCATATAAATTGAGCCATAGAAAAGTGCAGAATTATAGAAATCAGAGTTGGTATATGAAAAGAGAAACAAATGAAAATGAAAATAATGGAGGGAAGAATTAGAAAGAGTAATAATAGAGAAATACAATTGAAAAGAAATAGAAGTAGAGACAAATAAAGGAAAGGAAAAGAGATGAAGAACTATAGATAATAACTATATAAAGAGAAAACACGTAGAAAGATAAATACAAAAAAGAAGTACAGGTCAAAACTGCTTTGAGAGCAAAAACTAAATTATTGGTTTAAAATTAATTCTTTGTGAAATAAAAGTACTGTACATTCAGTCAAAATGAGTCCTGCCCAAAATAAGCAGAGGGATAGTGAAATAAAATTGTATTCCTTCATATTCCTTCGAGAGAAAACTCAAATCTCTGAAGATGGATACTGAACTATACAGTTTTTAACGCTTTAATTTCAAAGTTTCTTAAAGGTTCCTTTTTAAGCAGAGTTTCTTGTCTTTGGTGTTATCGTCAAAGTTGGCGTCTTAATAAAAAAACTATTACTAACAATGACTTACTAACGAAACCATTTGGCATTGGCTTGACGACCAAAGACTGATATCACGCGAAGACCGCACTTTTAATTAGGATTTTACCAAATATTCCATTTATTATTATGCATACTTTCATTTACAACATTTTCTAATTTAGAAAAAAAAATATCTTTAAATTATTCTTAATCCCATATAGTGTTTTAACGAATATTGTTTTATTGTTATTAAATTTTTACTAATACCAAACTTTATCTTTAGGAATGGTTGTATACACGCATTACACTTTTATATTAACTATTATTAAAAGTCGAAACTCACCATTCACAGCTCCTTGTCCTGAAAAAAATAAATAAAACCGTGCAATTAGTTAAAGCAAAAAAATATAATGATAGCACTTTATGTGTTAGTAAGTGAAAAAATGGAATAGATAAGTTAGAACTCAAAGATTTTGGAACTTCAAAAACAAAGCGTATAGATTTACTAGACACTGAAATATACTCTATAACAAAAAGATTGACGCACCAAGAAGGAGTTGTCCAGGAGTTGTGTCTGTCTCGATCAACTTAGAACGGCACTGACTGTGGACGTATAGTCTTTAGTGGCGAGTCCCGTCTGTGTCCTGACTAGTGATGCGACATCGATGTTTTGAAACATCGATGTTCAAAATTAAAACATCAATGTTGATAATACATCGCCCCAAAAACATCGGTGTTTTTCAAATTCAGTGTATTTAAACTTTTCCCCCCATTTCTTAAACCTGGTTTAGCAACTAGTGATGCGACATCGGCGCTAATACATCGATGTTTTTTATAAAACATCGACATCGATGTCGCATCCCTACTTTTCAGACCCTTCACCCTTGGCCACTTTGGTCTAAAAGTATGTTCAATTTGCTGATTATAAAAATTATGCTATTTGGTTATTTTTAAAATTTTTTAAACGGTACTTTTTCATTTCAAAATAAAACATCGACAGGTCTAAACATCTATGTTACAAAAACATCGACTCCAATACATCGATGTTAAAAACATCGATGTTTTTTTATAAATATCTATGTTTTGAAAACATCGACATAGATGTCGCATCCCTAGTCCTGATGACAACCGCAGACTTGTCTGAAGACGTCCAGGGCAGCGTGGAGATTCTACCCTTATTATCGCACGCCCCACATGCTCACAACAGGGCGTTATGGTGTGAGTGGCATCTCCTTTTATAGCCGTACCCCTTTGGTTGTCATTTCTGGTCCACTTACTGTACAGTGGTGCGTAGACACCATTTTACGACAGGTTGTGTTACCGTTCCTTTTGCGACACCCTGGACTTACTTTTCAACAAGATAATGCCCGGCCGCACTCGGCACGTCTTGCTATGAATTGTCTTCAAGCTTTCCCAACACTTCCTAGGCCAGCTAGGTCTCCTGATCTCTCTCCCATAGAGCAAATTTGGGACGTTGTGGGAGGCGACTGTAAACATCCCGGAATGTTGATCAATTAACTCAACAGTTGGAGACAATTTAGCAAGAAATTCCGAAGGATACCATCCGGGAACTTTTTTAGTTCAAGCCACGCCGGATAACAGCTTGCATGCAGGTCAGAGGTGGACCAACAACTTATTGACTTCCTCCCTTTGTAACGGTTAAACTCTGAAATAAATCATTCAATTGTTCTGAAATTTCAATCGTTTGTTTTTCTATGTATGTTCTTCACATCCACCAATTTTTATCGCACTCGGACAATTCGTTCTTGGTGCGTCAATTTTTTATAGAGTGTATCTTCATCTGACCGTGGTTCAAAATTGCGTGGTGTTGTCCGTTGGGATTGTTCTTTGAGTTCTTGGGTATGCCTTTCCCGTTAGGATTGATTCCGGACCATCGTCAATAGCCCGTTGTGTTGCTTCAGTACGACGTTAATTAAAATACTTACTTTCGTCAAATGTATCGATTTGCATTTATTTCAACACTAAAAGTACTTTGCGTTTCTCTGATTTAATATTCTAAGGAATATTCTATATATTTTGGAAGTGACTGTAATTATATTACTTGTATCGATTTTACCTCGATTTTACTAGCAGCTTAGCGTAACATTGATAACTGAGGATGACGAAATTGGATCGAAAGTAAGAAAATATAATTCTTAGCTTAAGACAGCCAAAGAGTTAACTCCACTCGCATAGTCTGCATTGTCTCTTCTGCAAAGACAAGTACAGTGCAAATCTTTTTCAGCCGTTAAAATGAAGCCCAAAACGCGATATCGGCAACTGTATGAATGATCCAAACGCTCTCATAGAATTTGTAGCAGTCTTTTAAAAGGGTGGGTGAACAAGGAAAAGGATAGACCATACCCTAGGATCCACTGCGCGTATTCCCTCGCCTGCTAGCCTGAATGCTAGCCTGAATTGGAGGCATGGGGAAGAGGAGAAACATATCTGTGCCAAAGATACCCATTGTGCATGACAAACACCATTAACTGGTCACAATAAGAAATCCTTTGAAAATTAAATTTCGAAAACCTCAATTCCAATGATAAAAGAATTTTCCAAATTTTCGAGAATCTAGTTCTAATCTTTCTAACACTAATATCCTCCTAGGTAGGTAAGTAATTGAATTGAAGTCGCACTGGATCAACATAATGGGCTAGTGGCTCGGAATCAATCCTAAGCTAATATCCACCTTAAACATGGAGCATGTAAAATTAGACGACAATCTAACAAACAATAGTTGATGTATCTATTATAAGCATTAATATTTATTTTTAACCAGATTGTTTTAAAAAATAGTTTTCAATACATAATAATATAGTTATAGGGTCAAACAACTTTCAACAAACCATCCTCAAATTCAAACAGCTTGATTTTTGATGATTGGTTGGTCAATTTATCTCTCAAATATAAGTGCATAAAAATTTCGAGCAAAACTTTTTCGAGATGAAATGACCGCTCTACTACAAGTAGAGTCATGGTTGGTTTTTATGGAGCAATGGCCAGATCTGGCTAAGCTAAGCCAAGCGATGTTATTTCTGTCAAGTAAATAGGCATGTACTCACAAGGAAATTTTTTGCGGACACAGAATACAGAAGTACTTCTGGGGTAGTTACAGGGATCGAGCCTGTGCCGAATACAGCTCGCAGAATGGTAGCGCAGTGGGTAAACCCACGGTGTCATGGCGACCCCATAGAGTCCTGAAGCATGCCGTAAAGCGCTTGAATCCATCAGCCCTGACTGGACAATCGAATGGTGTTATTTTTTAAAACTTGGTCGTGAACAACTTATTGGATTAAACTGTCATATACCGTTTACACTTAGATTCATTATTTAAACTCTCCAACTTTCATTACTTAAAAGTTATGAAGAAAACAAATGCGTTGATAAATTACAGAACACCCAGTAGTTTCATCCATCAAAGTTATGCTCCTCTGAATCCACGTGTTGAATGCATAATGGTTTTGATATAAAAAAAACTAGTTTCAATTATGGTGGTGAAATTGTATGAAATCGATTGATTTTTTTCAAATTGAAATGTTGTTGCAAATAGCTTACCTGCCGTTACTATATCTGAAAAAAAAAGATTTCAGTGTTATAAGTACTTTATCAACACAGTTATCATTTAAATTCACAAATAAATTAAATCCATTAAAAAATTATTATTATTTTTTAATTTTGAGGGTTGACACGAGAGCAAATAAGATTGTTTCCAGCAAAGAAAGTCAAATGAATCCATGAAAATTATTCATTGTTGAAGTTTAATTTTTTGACTATCCCAAGGTACAGAGGTTGGACAAAAATATGGAAACACTTAAAAAAACTTATAACATTGCCTAATAGGGTGTAGGAAAACCGTTGGCATTCAAAACAGCTTGCAGTTTTCTAGGAATGGATAAATACAGTTCCTGTATGTTTGCCAAGCGAATCTTGTACCATTCTTCTTGCAAAACGGTGGCAAGTTCAGGTAACGATGATGGAGGTGGATAGCAATCACGCACTTTCCTCTCCAATGTAGACCACAAAGACTCAATAATATTGAGGTCTGGTGACTGTGGTGGCCAGGGTAGATGTGACAAATCATCCTAGCTCACAGAAAACCAGTCCTGGACGATGTGAGCTGTGTGAACAGGGGCTTTGTCGTCTTGGCAGACATCTTCACCATTGGGGCACAAATTTTGTATCATGGGATGGACTTGATTGGCCAAAATGTTCACATTATCCTTGTCCTTAATGCAGAATAATCATGGGGCCCACAGAAAACAGCGACATGGCTGCCCAAACCATCACAGAACCCCCGGCATGTTTCCCTCTTGGCAACAAACAGTCAGTATTATAGGCTATTTAATGGCGTTCGCCAGACGAAATCTCGATCAGAAGTGGGAAACAAAACTCATCCGATCAAATTACTGTCTTCTATTGCTCCATAGTCCAGGCTTTATGACTTAAACACCACTTTTTCTTGCTACATGCATTAGCATCACTGATTAATGGTTTTTGAATTGCAGCTCGGCCAGAAATACCCTGCTTATAGAGCTCCCTTATAATAATTTTGGTACTCACAGAGTTTGTGAGCACGACATTAATTTCAGTAGTAACTTTTGTTGATGTGGTCTTCTTATTTTTAGTCATAATCCTCCTAAATGATCGTCTGTCACGATCACTCAACAGACAATTTCGTCCGCGCTGTGATTTAGCGGATAATGTTTTTCCGCTTTTCAAATATGCGGAAAAAATCTTAGATACCGTACCTCTTGAAACACTAAACACTTTGACTACCTTACTTACGGAAGCACCCACCAGACGAGCTCCAACAACTTGCCCACGTTCGAAGTCTGTTAGCTCTGACATGATGCAATTACAACTTCACAGAACAGTGCCCCGACAACGACTGACCTGAGCAGGGTATTTACGATGTTGTAAAGGTTGCGTCAGAAGGCAAAAACACCACAGCACGACCTACATATTTCACTAGAATAAACATTTCTTTTCAAGCATGCATTTCACGAGATGTTTCCATATTTTTGTCCAACGCCTGTACTACTCAAAAATTATTCCACAATGTTTCTTTATATAGTTTGTGTTCTCTAAGGATCTTGACAAAACATTTAATGTATTTATTCTGTCGTTAAGAATTAATTAAATACAATGCCGACAAACAAGCCAATTAACAAATTTGTATAAAAAAAGGGAAGTCTATAAGTGTCAAAACCAATACTTACCACCTAGAAATCCAGCAACTGAAATAAATTAGAAATAAGGTATAAAAATTGATGCATTTTCGAAACAAACAGCAAATGAATATTTGTAAAATGCATAAAACAATATAAAACGTTTTGCATGACAACGCAGTTCACCAACAGCGAGACAATTTAATGATTCTTTTATTCTTTAAGTACGAGACGCCGTTCTAGAGGAAATGAAAAATCTGCACAATGAGATATATGAATCTTGTATGATTTGATTTCAATTGTAATAGAATCTTAGTGACCCAGAATACCAATGGAATTATGATCCCTGTTATGGCACACTAATATTGAGTAACATAAATTAGCAAACTTTGGACGAAGTATGTAATTTTATAATATTTCTTTCATTAAATTCATAACTATTTCATTTGTTACATACGGCATTAAATAGTGATGTCAGGCATGGAATTTGCATTGATATTAAAAGGAAAGTTACTAATGGATATACAAAGCATAAGTGTGCTTGAAAATTACAGAAATGAATCATTATAAAATTATTACCATAAAAGTCCATTAAAATATTATTGATTAATTACTTATGCTATGAGGAAAATATTTTTTTTATAAAGTAAACGAAAAAAATTTATTTTTAAGTATCTATTAAGTACACAAAATTTTAAATATTCATTGATAGTATTTTGTAAATAACCAAGGAGTAATAAATTTTACATCCTAAATGCTTACATTTTGAAGCTTAAAACGTGAAAAAAGGTGACACTAAACATCCAGAGTAACCAATTTACAACAGCATTTTAATAATGAACCAAATTTGGAACTCATGCGAACAATGGGTAACCAAAATATTAACTTACTCTCTCTGGCAATAGCTGCAAAATATATACACATGTTTACTAAATCACTCTCCTTTTCAATTCTTGAAGTAAAAGGATGGGAGAAAAGACCTTATGTAAAAACTATGCTACGATTAAAAAAATATTATTATTTTTTTAAATGGCCTTGCAAACTTGCTAACTGTCAAGCGTATCAAGCAATACACGGACACATGGATTCCGATTATTCTGATCGGGCAATTAATTTTTGTAGCTAATTTTATTTTGATATGAAAACCCCTTTAAGAGGGTGTCTCAGATCGATATTCCAATGAAATACTGTGTTAAGATCATCGTCACTGTCTTAAGATTTTTAAAGTGTAGGCTGCGTGGTCTTGAAAATCGACTTGGGACTATTGGCAATCGAGGCGTAAAAGATTGAGTTATAAGCACGCTCCTCAGTACGTCCTACATCAGGATTTACTTTTCCTTCCAATGCCACGTGACCTCTTCCTCGAGATCCTCAAACCGAGCGAGCGGGACAAATAACACGAGGCCACGTGCACATGTTCCATCAATTCCATTAGAAGGTCGATCGATGATTTTTCAGGGCAAACGTAAACAAACAAATGGAGATAAATGTATATACTTTCCCAAATGTAGTATCCGAGGCAATGGATATTTATCGCCAAACATGGTAACCTTGTTGTTTTGATCCTGCTTTAAGGCAACCCTATGCCTAGAAAGTTCATTTGGATTCAAACCATGGCTATAAAATTTCGTTCCATGATTGGTTAAAATTTCTATTCCAATTATTCTGTAGTATCCGAGGCAATGGATATTTATCGTCAAACATAGTAACCTTGTTGTTTTGATCCTGCTTTAAGGCAATCCTATGCCTGGAAAGTTCGTTTGGATTCAAACCATGGCTATGAAATTTCGTTCCATGATTGGTTAAAATATCTATTCCAATTATTCTGTAGTATCCGAGGCAATGGATATTTATCGCCAAACATGGTAACCTTGTTGTTTTGATCCTGCTTTAAGGCAACCCTATGCCTGGAAAGTTCGTTTGGATTCAAACCATGGCTATGAAATTTCGTTCCATGATTGGTTAAAATTTCTATTCCAATTATTCTATACTTATATCTGTTTATTTGTGCATTCCTCCATTTTCACTTCCACACATAACAAATCGAATCGCCAAAATGGCCGCCATACTGGCTTGGCCGCAATCTTAATTTGGCGAGAAAAATTACTTGGCGACAAATATGCAGAGGATACTACATCTTTACCGAACTCATTTGATTTATCGTTTTGACAATATTTAGCGTTCGTTTTTAACACAAGCGAAATGCTGGAATTTGATTCAAGTAACGTGCCAAAGAACGTAAGAAGTTATCAAAACACTAAAGCCCTCAGTTATTCAGCCTTACAGAAAATTCATTTCGCATAGAAGTGGGGTACGAAAGGAAACGACGTAAACAAAATGCGACGTTAAGATTATTCCATATCATCTCTGAAAAGAAATAAAAACACAGTTGTTTACTAGGTACCATATTCATTCATTTGAGGTAAGTGTAAATCTTCATCCCCATAAAAAAATGTCAAAGCTATCTTAATATCTTTCCTTGTTAACACTCATTCAAATATTATTGAATTCTAGACAGAAATCCTTAGGATATTAAGATGATAATTTTTTTCGGGAACTAGCAAACCCTCTTATAGCATCTGTGCTAGTTTTCTAACTGATAATATCTTGATGGCAGTGTCATTATTAACATTTCATACATCAAATCCGTTTACAATGAATATATGCATCGGTATGCGTATTTCATAAACCCACAAATGAAGAAAAATTAATCTAAAACATAAATCATCATCTTTTGTACTTGTTACTGGTCATATTCTTACTTCCAATAAAGTACATGGCTAAAAGAGAACATCTTTGTCATATCACAACAGTTAGCTTCTTAACGACCCCTTTAATTGGATATTGCCATTTACAAAAGCCATATGGTAATTTTAACGTGTAAACCTATTTTCACGTTCGTTAACATTTTCTTTCCTTCGCTGATTTCTATCTTCCAAATTTGCTTATGCCTTTCATAATTCGCCAAGTTCTTCCGTCACATTTTAGCAAGATTATATTTCCGTAGTGTTTTAGCAAAATTATGCAGCTCTTTAGAGGAAATCAAGCATATTTAAAATAAGCGGCAAAATATCGTAATGGTTAATCTTGCTATGTTTATATCAGTTTGTTGTGACATTCGTCAGCATACAAATACTGTAGATTTCTGTGCAACGTGCGTTATTGAAATCTATATAAATAAGAATGGAGTGTTTGTTTGTACAATATTTTCGACCCATTTCAAGTTTTCTATCCGTTTTGGACCCTCCTGATGCCGAATCCGCCTTTTTCTCGTTTGGTGTCTGTCTGTCTGTCCGTCTGTCTGTATGTTGTGCCCTATACACGTCCACGCGGTTTAAGATATTTTCATGAAAATTTGCATACAGTGAGTACTTATCTTCATTTAGTGAGTGGCATTGGTTGCGAAAGTCTGTCTGTCCGTCTTTCTGTTCTATGCTCGATTTTGTGTTTGTGTGTTTGTGTAGACATCACAGGAATTCTATTCCAGATATTTGATTGCATTGTATTTTATTTTATACATTATCTATTAGTTTAGTGAATGCAATATTAAACATTTCTTTATTGTTATATTTAGTTGAGTTTCATACTAAAACACCTGAGTAAGTATACTTAAATCAACCATAATTTGGTAGTTTTGGAAAAATTGGAATGTCTATTGAATATTACGATTACTTCGATTGCTTTACCAGTACTGCTGAAAAAGTAATTATTCTTAAAATTTTTTATATTTTTTTTTATGGAATTTCATCTCTGATACTTCATTTATTTCGAGTCTTATTTTTATTCTTTGCGCAATGAAAACGATTTCCGAATATTTGTGGGACAGACGATATTTTTCAATGAAACGAGAATGAACAAGATCGCGCGAGCAATGATATTTTTTTCTGGTTCTTTCGCTATGAATTAATTTCACATTTCTAAATTTTGTACACTTTTAGTTGTAAGTTGTGGCAACTGTGCGAGATCAAGAGATAAAATTGAATCGAAAATTAATATCTTTAGAACAATTTTTTGCGACATCTTTTATTTTGTTTTACTTCGCTGTTTCCTGTTTTAAATATTTATTATTTTAATAAATGTGTTTTCCTTCTCATCACACGCAACAGCACCACAAAGTATTAGACTTAAAAATGTTAGGTAAGTCAGTATAAATTTTCAGTAAATTTTAAGTGTAGTTATGCCATTATTGAAAGAATAATGCCGTTATTTAAAGAATAATGCCGTTATTTAAAGAATAATGCCGTTATTTAAAGAATAATGCCGTTATTGAAAGAATAATAATGTTTATTAATCCAAACTGGAACTTTTTCCAACATTAAAAAATTCGTTGTAATAATGACAGGGGAAGATTGCAAAATTTCACAATGTCGCATACCGGAGGCAAGAGTGCCACAAGTAAAAAAATATTGTTTTGTTGACTATGAGTGCGAGAGCACTCGCCGTAAATCGTAATTTTAATTAATTGAGTTGAACATGAAAAGAACTTAAGAAAGGGAATTCCAAATCTTCCTATAAATCGTCTTTTATAGCAGTAACCTTAGTATCACCTTTCGTCATTTTGTAGCTTTGTCATGCAGCAATTGTGCGATGTATGTGAAATGTATTACATGAATGGATATGCATGTGTAGGATTTGTGTCCAAAGTTAGTTGTAGAAAATATAAAGATTGCGAAAGATGTTGAAATAAATTTTTACTCTACAAAAAACGTAAGTCATTATATATTTTGATTATCTCTTCAATATAGAGTAAACCAATTCAAACCGAGTAAGGTCGGGTATTTTGCTAGTAGTTATTATATAGATTGAATCCATCCATCAGTGAACATCGTAAGGAATTTAAGTTTTCTCAAATTGGACTTAATTCCATTTAATTAGAATCAGTTTTAATAATTCAACTGTAGTATCAAATAAAAATTAAGTAGTGTAAGGATTGATACATTTTCGCAATATGTACTTACGTTTTATCAGTCCAACTGCAAAAAGATACGGTAAGCATGTTAAACATATTTACGATTTTAAAAATGCTTGAAACTGTCGTATGATGCAATTTTATAAAGCAGTTATCAAGAGAGAAAATCGTAAAACCCTTTTATCAGCAGTCATGCCAACCTGAAAAACTATTCAAGGGAGATCCAAGAAAACTTCCAACATCGTCACACGTAAAATATTTTTTTTTTCTAATGCCCGAACACTGACCTCTTTGGCTTTTGGCACTACGAGGGGAGAATTGACAGTTATTTGTGAAGGGTAGGCCATCTTAACTCTCTGGGACCAGAAGAGGCTTAGCTATGGTGGGATGACAGGGGCTGCGACCACGAACACCAAAGTCTACAGGGGCGCCACATCAGACGTATTTATGATAAAGTTGCGTGTTTTTCTTATGGGTAAATACTTTCATCATTGTAAGCATAATTTTCTCCCTTTTAACGAATTATTGTCCAGTTATGAGTGTGAATAAAATCCATCTTCAGAATATGACGCCTAAATGTCAATTCTTCTTTTCATGTAGCTCTCTGTAATCACTATTACTATTCAGAAAACAGCCAAAACAATACCTTATTTTTCTTATAAACGTCTAAGAAGCACGAAACAAGACCGTGGCGCCAGTCTAATAAGATCCTTTCATGGGCCATCAACAAAACCCGGATTTGGCAAGATTTCGTGCTTTGCTGTAAACTGTAATACACTATCTACCAATATTTCTAAGTTTCTCCGTTATTTCTAAGTATTTGGACACCCATGCAAATTACAGGATACTGATATACGTCACGCCCTCCACCGTTAAATATCGTGTAGGACACAACATTGACATTAGTCGCATGCAAGATGCCACAAAGTGCAGAGTTATCTGATTTCGAGAAAGGTGTAATCGTCGGGTATCACAGAAATGGCCGATCCTTAAGGGACATATCTAGCGAGCTGGATTACCCAAAATTGACAGTGGCCTATGTCGTCGGAATGTGCCCCGAGTCGGCAGACACATGAAACTGTGAGATGGAGACCAACGAGTGCTGTCCAGAGAAATTTGGAAGAACCGCGCTCAATCGATGACCCACAAACTCCAGGAGTTTCAACAGGGATCCGAAAGTTGTTTCGATTAATACCATCCGTAAGGATTGTTGAAGTGATTTTCAGCGCTTTGGCCACATGGCGCGCACTACTGTGAAGATTGTTTTCACACAGTGTAAGAGTTCGCAAAGAGAGAACGGAAAGATGACGCTATGGAAGTTTGACTGTATCGCGCGCTCTATGCTATTGTTATTGTTTTAAATAAATTATTTAAAAACACAGTTCTCCTTTTCAATACCAATTCAAGTGCACAGCGAAAGTAACATGGAAGCCAACAGGAAACACGTCTGCTTGGTTTTCATGGTCGTGCAGCCGCCCATAAGTCTTTGATCACAAAGTCCAACCGCGCTGCTCGGTTAATGTGGTGCAAAGTACATCGAAAGAGGACCGTAGATCAGTGGAAACGGTTTCTCTGGAGAGACGAATTAAGGTTCACGCT
Source organism: Metellina segmentata (assembly GCA_947359465.1). Lineage (NCBI taxonomy): Eukaryota > Metazoa > Arthropoda > Arachnida > Araneae > Tetragnathidae > Metellina > Metellina segmentata. The sequence continues at coordinate 25,022,849 of OX375878.1, read as the reverse complement.
CTACCGTTCGAATGGCAGGGTCTGGGTCTGGCGTATGCATGGAGAACGCCTCCTGACAGAATGCACTGTGCCCACAGTAAACTTCGGCGGACGTGAAATTATGGTCTGAAGGTTTTTCTCCTAGTATGGACTGGGACCCTTGATCTAAATTCATGGTACGCTCAACGCCGAGGCCTACAGCACTACTTTGGATGACAGGTTGCTTCCTACGTTGTGGCAATTTTATGGGTTGGACCCATGTTACTTACAAGACCACCATGAATTGGTATGGTGACAATGGGGTTAACCGAATGGACTGGCCTGCCCAGAGCCCTGACTTGAACCCTATCGAGAACCTAGGGACGAGTTGGATTGCCGAATTAAGGGGTGCAACAACCGTCCAAAATCGGCGAAGGAACTTATATGTAAGTGGAAGAAAATACCACTAGCCGTCACACAAGGATTTATGGAAAGCATGCCCCGGAGGATTAAGGCTGTAATTTCCTCTCGTGGAGGCTCTAACAATTATTGAATATGAATAAATTTTATTTTATTCTATCACCGGTGTCCAAATACTTATTGGTTGATTGTATATATATAAAAAAGGATGTTTGTGTGTGTATATTTTCTACACAAATCTACACCGTTTTACCAATCCATACCAAATTTGGTACACTTATACTTTAGAATACTGCGGAAAACATAGGCTATTTCTTTACTGTGTTCAGACCAATATGTAGCCAGGAAACCTGCACACAGGTAGTCCTAAAAGTGCCCCCCGAAGCCCCAATTTTAAAATCTAAAGTTTGTTTACCTGCAATAAAAGAACATGGATAAGGAAACACGTTCTACAGGGTTTGTGTATGAGTTAACACAGGGAAATGTCGCGGTCATATTTTAGTAGTTTCGGTAGTATACACGTTCTACAGGGTTTGTGTATTTGAGGTAACATAGGGAAATGTCGTGATCATATTTGAAGTCCGTACAACGCAGGGTTATTCAACTAGTCAAAGATAAAAATGGAGAACGATCATTCATAGATAAAATTTATTTTGTACACAAATTGGTATACTTTATATTAATTATCTAAAAAATTACACTTAGTCATCTTCAATACGATTAAAAAGATTTTGCGAATGATACCTCTTGTTCCACGAACCAATATTTTTAATGGTGCCACGAAGTCAAGTTGGAAGAGCGGATCAACATCCAGAGGGCTGTTGGTTCAAAACTCGATCTAACCAAAGACCGTCATGTACACCCGTAAAAAAAAAGTCACCCGATCGCAATTGCACAATTTACATCGCAGAACAAAACGGAAGGTAGCAATCGATAGGGATGAATGTTTTCTACAAATATTAATATCTTAAAATTTGTCTAAAGGCCGTCTTCATATTAAATTGGGTGCTTGCTCAGATGGGGGTTCGTATTGAAATTATAGGAGCAAACGCCCAATTTAATATGAAGACGGCCCCTTATACAAATTTTTTATATTGATATTTGTAGAAAACATTAATTCCTATCGATTGCTACCTTCCGTTTTCGTTCTGCGACGTAAATTGTGCAATTGCGATCGGGCGAGTCGTTTTTTATTTGACGGGTGTACGTGAGAGCTGGTGAACATGAATCTGTTCCGTCATTGAATGTCCTCGTGTTATGGGGAAGTGTGGAGAGTGGGATGCCAGCTCAGTTGTTGACCTCGTTATCGAACTGTGGTTCAAAGTGATGAGATGTTGTCTTTTCCTTAATTGTCCTTTGTGTGTCCAGCGTGACGTAAGTTCAACTACCTACTGAAAAATTTTAGCGTTGCTTCTGATCACCAACATGTATCACTACAATCCGGGATTCGAACCCGGCACCTACTGGTTGATAAACAAACGTTATTATGGCCACTGTTCCAGTTAGGTGGAGAGGGAAACAGAAACAAATTTTTTTTTATCAAATAACCTCATAAACTATGTTTATGAGAATTTAGTAGCTTCCTTTTCTTAGAAAGGGAATGAAGGAGGCCCTTTATTATGATCGTTAAAATGTCGCTATTGTAGATCAAGTCCCAAAAATACTTATTATGGTAAAAGATTGAATGAAGAGAACTTACGATTTGGCGTATGATCTGCAAATGGAATGCTTTGTTATTGAAATAATGAAGATCATAACTAAAATCAATAAGTAACATGTTAAATTCATTTTTTAGTATATGGATTTCAATTGCACACTTATAATGCAGATCTAAAAAGGAAGGAATGTACTTGCAAAATGGGGTAGTGTGGAAAAACTGATTTAAATTGCAAACATCTTTAAGAAACCGGAAATATTTTGATAATGTATTTGGTCAATAAATTATTTATGTGCACTTTTTATTTCAAAACTATGCGCATACATAGTGTAAAATCAAATGTCGTGAATGGGATCAAAAACTCAATTATTTAATGGTGAATCATTTAATCTTCTAGTTATAAGCACTATTTTCCATGGCCAAATATTGCTTCCAAGTTTCTAATTCTTAAACTTATTGGTTTCGGACGGCTATATGACACGAGTTTTGAATACAATGGTTCGCACTTTATTTTCAAGTCCACATCTTAGAAAATTTATCTCTACTGTTGCTCTTTACAGAAAAAATGATCCAATCATAGGAAACAAAAATCTATTTTCCAATATATATTTTTTACAAAATATATTTTTATAGACATGCACAAATACAGTTAAAAAATAGATAAAACAAAAGACTTCTTTGAAGCAAATTACTTTTTGAATTGAAATCGTTAAAATATGTATATCAACCTCCTGGGAAATAATTATAAAGTTTAAAAAATCTATTTGTTGCAAAAATGTTGTATCCATTCTTTTCTAAAGGCTCAGTAAAATATATGACAATTTCTGATGATGTACCTGTGAAAGGTTAAATCAAGACCCAATCTAACATAAAAATCTAATTACAGAATGTCAGGTTTTTCACTTGATCAACCACGTTTGCATTCTGCAGATTTTAAAATAGATCTTAGATTCATCGCAACTTATGAGACGTATTTTTAGTCTACACCAGAGGATCTTAACCTTTTTAGTGATCAGCACCCCCTCCCTTTAACCTAGAAATAAGTTTTCGCACTCTTCTATTTTCTATTTAGGAAGTTACATCTATTGCAATATAATTTACAATTTAATTTTACTAAAAATAAACACTCATACATTTACATATACATACTTCTCCCGGTCCTTCGTTGAAACCAGAACTCTTTGCTGGCATTTCGGGATTTTTCGGGCTTGTTAGAATTTGGTCATAGCAGGCAGTTTATCGGATGGTGTATCACTAAGTCTTAATATATCGAACCCTGTGTCCCAACAGAATCGTGTCTACCGTACCAACTTCCTTTCTCTACGTAAATGTGATTGAAACCACTTGTATTGTTCTGGTCACATTCTTCTTCGCTGTTCTTCGTTTTTTGGCTTAGAGCGCACAATGTTTCAATTTTTAATGGCCACGTTTTGTTGTTTATTAATAATAATACATTTGAACTAAGGCTCTTCTTTTTTTTAAAAAGCCACGCATGTCATCCCTTGCATTTAAGCGACTTATGGATTTTGTAAGTGCAAAAGTGATGAAAATCCCATTGGTGGAAAATGGTAAAAGTATGTGCAATACTGATTTTGTCAGCAAAGGATAAGGTTCTAATTATGTACATAAGTACACTAAGTCCAGTTATTCAAAATCCAGTTGAATACGTTCATTGGCTCGTTTTTCAAACGATCATATTTTATTAAATCGCTGTCGTCCATCGGATCTGGATCAAATACATATGGATCCGGTATCCATGTCTTAACTTTGCTGATATTTCTCGTGGTAAATTATCAATGAAATGATTCACTCGTTGGAGGTTTATTGCAATTTCATATACAGAGGCTGTTCACACATTTTTTAGACAAAGTATATTGTATTCACAAAACTAAATTACATTAAATTCTTGTGTTTTAAATGTTCTATTTGATAGCCCTTATTCTGAACTATCTTTCGACACCGTAATTTCCAGGATAATAATGACTTTTGAAGTGTCAGAAGAGGTATTCTATCCCATTCCTCCTGAACAGCTTTCCAGAGTCCTGTAAGGGTTGTGGGACGACGTTTGGATAATGCAGATTTTAAAAGTCCGATAACACAAATTTCCATAGGTGATACATCGAAAGATTTAGTAGGGATATCAGTGAAGGGTATGGCCTTGATACCGGTTTTTTGTTCCATTTCTTTTAGGAATTTTACAGTGGATTTTGATGTGCGACTGCTAGTTTTGTCTTGATGGAGTTCCACAGATTGATGGCACTGTGGGTAAAGCGATGGTATTTCATTCAGAAAAATTGGCGATAAAATATGTTCCTGATAGTATTTGGAGTTAATCTTGACATTTTTTTCCCACTCTCTTTATTTTTAACTTGCTATTATATGAAAAACCAGCAATAATCATGAATCCCTTAGAAAAACAAAACTTTCTTTCGATTCTGTGAACCATGTACTTAAATTTTTTTCTCCCCTTTTATGATAATAAATGGCTTTTTTTTGTTGCTGCAATCAATTAAATACACCCATGATTCATCTATTGTGACAATTTTTTTTCATTTTTCTTTGGATAAGTGTTTTTCATATAGAATTCGGCAGCGTGTCCTGCGTTCAGCGATATGCTTTGGAGAAAGACGATGCACATTGCGTTTTTTCGCTTTCTTAAGATTTAAATCAACGTTTATCATTTTGTTTACAGTGGACACCGAGCATTTTAATGATTTTGCAACTGTCCTTTGACTAGGGGATTTTCTTTTAACATTAAACAATGTACCTTTGCAATAGTCGAAGATGTCCGTTTCTTCCTTGGAAACTTGTTTGAAATTTTTGTCCCACTTGAGGCTCCAATTTGACGTTTTTTTCCTTTCTTGTTGACGATATTACCTATTGACGCTTTAGATATCACAAAACCATGACTCTCACATCGTTTTTGGATAACGGAGTATGAATATTTCTCTTCGGAAAGAGCATAAATATAGCCTTCGAACCACTGCTTCGTTAAAAACGCCATTTTGAATAAAAACAAACCTTTTAAGCCGCAGACGATAATTTTGACTTTTAAAAACATAGTACAACTGCAATTATTTCTTTTGCAGAATAACGATTTTTTATTACCGCTTATTAAAATCGTCTAAAAAATGTGCGAACAGCCTCTGTATAATTATTATTTTCTCATTTTCCAGAACGCTTGAATCAAGCGAAGGAAAATTTGAAAAATTCCTATTTTTAACTCGACGTTTCCAAATTTTTAATTTTTGAATAAATGAATACAAGTTTTTACTAGCTGTTATGTTCTTACCAAATACTTGCACTCCTGGAAATATTTTCTCGCACCCACCCCAGGATAAGAACCACTGGTCTAAGCAAACAAACCACCGAACGAAGATGATTTTACTTCCGGTTACCCAATACAATACCTATAGGAAACACTTTCTGCCACAATAACACTAGTGCAACTTCATTTAGCTAAGATTTTAAGCTATTAAGCTTCAGAGCCTTAGAAGAAAAAGCCTCTCGTCTGTAACTTTTAGAACATTTTTCGTCATTCTTAGATAATTTTAATCAGTGGTGTGTTGACGAATTTTGTTAACTCGTGTCTGTTTTTTGTACTGACTTTCTCTGAAATGACTACAAATATTTTTAGCAATGCCTTTTCTAAATTTATTTCAACTGCAATGTGAAATACTTGAAAAATCCCAATTTTGTTCAATATGCAGTTAAAATTCTACTGTTGAAAATCAGTTTTAATTAAAGATACTGTATCGTTTAATCCTTTTAAAGTGTGTTTTAAGAAACGACTGGAAATATGAACAGGTATCTGTAGTTCTGGAAATCTCTTTCTAGGATAGCTTTGCACATGCAGTGAAACAAGACAATTACAAAGACCAATTAAACCGTGACTTCCTCGCCTACTTAAGCACATAAATTTCAGAAAGCACTTTGTAAATCCTTTAAGTAATGTGCCAGTGCAGCTGTACGTTTTAAATTTTCAATTAAAGTACACGTTAATAGATAATTGAGATGATTAAATTGTTTTTGTATAGTATTTTTTTTTATTTGTCATTTTTTAGAGAATGTTACGAATTCAGAAATGCGTTTTTCTTTAAAGTATATAAAATATTTTAAATATATATGTTTACCTGTGGGGCCAGCTATAAAAAAATAGAAAGAATACGTCAACAGCAAATTTAGAATTATAATATAAAATATAGAGATAATTTTGTAATATTTTAAGAAACCGCAGGACTTTAAGAAAAACAAAGATACTTTAAATCGTAGTTTCCTAAACTATTTTTTTCACACTGTCACCATCTTCAAAGTCAATTTGTTCGGCGACTCCTCAAAATTATCTCAACTAATAATAAATTGCAAGTGTAGCTGGAACTATACTTTTTGAATTTCACCAAAATATTTATATAGCTGTTAGTGTAGTTGTAGAATTTCAAAAAGCTAGTTTAGAATAAAACTTGGAACTAAAATTATAAAGGCTGTTTGGTATCAAATGAAGTGTGCGTGTTAACACATATTGCTCACTATTAGAAATTGATGTCACTCAAATCAGTAAAATTTAAAATAATCACCAAAAAAAAAAAAAATTGAGCATGTTGTGCTACCAATTTTCTTAAATGTATTAGGCTCAAATTTAATCAGAAGTGCACGCAAATACAGTAGAACTTCATTCTAACGAACGTTGCTTATAACGAAAAGCGAGCAGAGTGAAAAAAACATTTAAATTTTGTTATTGAACATGTTGAACAATCGTCAAATGAAAATGTATTTGCATATTATGAACATTTACGGCACCGTCAGTTATTAAGTGAAGAAATAAGCAGCAAACAAACCCAGCAGAAAATAAATTATTATTTTTTTTAAATCAATGAATGTAAGCAATCAACATGAACCCAGGCCCTTCTTGTTCTAAAAATTAATGCAGTGCATAAGTACACATCTTTTTCAATTTAACCTATGTTTAAGGCTGTTTTTTATTTTATATGTAATAAACACTTTTAAAAGCTAACTACTGTACTTTCATTTATGTACACCCTGTTGCATTACACCACTTAAGAATTATTTGTTATAAACCGGACAACCTTTAGCCCCTAGTCCGTTATAATGAAGTTCTACTGTACACATATGCAAAAAAACTCGTTTATTACGACCTGTTGTCTTGTTTTTAAACCGATCAGCTGTAACTTGCACTTTACAACACATATGTAAGTCATGCGACAATGTTTCACTGTAGTGATTGTGTCCGTATTACGAAGAGTACGAGTGTTTTCTTCAAAAATCTTTGGGGACACGGTGTTCTCTGAACAACATTTTTGGTTTTCATATTCACAACAAAATGTTTTAGTGTACCTTATACACATTAAATATACATTACAAAAGAAAAAAAAAACAATATTTTAATTCCCAATAAATAAATAATTCAATTTTTATAAATATATTTCAATGTTTTCATATTCTTACTCCACTTGCAAATTATAATTTTTTACAAATATCTTTTTGTATTTACCTTCTATGAAATGTTCCTCACAATTTTGTCCATAAGATTACATGTATCACAAATATTTATTTATTTTTTTAAAATTAATTTTGTAACAAATACTGTGAAAAACAGCAAAAAAAAAAAAAAAAAACAGTAATAATTTATTTCAGCAGTTTTTGAAAAAATAACTATCTTTCCAAATCCTTATTTCATGCAAAATGTTATGAAATATAACATAAATAGCCACTGCGTGGCCAGCACAGCGTTGCCCGTGACAGTTCAGGTGTGACCACTGCTCGCTAACCCCCAGGGATTGCTACGAATCCCCATTTGGCTTGCGAAGCAAACCGGGAATTCGTAGCCTATTGGATAACAGCCATTCGCAAACCAACACCACGTTAACGCCATGATGGCCTCGTCATTGTCAAACAACTGATAAACAACAGAAAAAAGTTTCAAATCTACATCAATTACAATAAAAGCCTTAGCATTTAAACGCACTGTAGTCATGAAAAATAAAAAGCAGAGAAAAAGCAATTCGAAGTTTTAAATGCTTTTGGTTTTGGTTCTTATATTCGATAGATAAACTTGAGTACCTCGTTAAATTATGTAGCCACAGCTATAAAATGTTACGCTATAAAATGTTGTATAAATAATTAATGATAATAAAAAAATCCAACATTTTATTCAATTTTAGGGTAATGTATCCCCTATAACAACACATTTTTTCACCATTTTTTTGTCCACTTGCTCCTTAATGTTACTATTTTCCATGGGACTCACTGTTGCTTCACTCTCCGATATTCCTTCAGCTCTCACTTTAGGAAACAATGCTTTTAGCAAGGATAAAAAAGATGATTTAAATTAAGATAAAAAAAAGTAGATGTTTTAAATAATAATAAAATTATGAGAGAGTTATTTATTAAAAATTATGTTAAAAATTAAGAAACGTTAGTCTTGAAAATTATGAAAAACCCTTTTAAATGTGCTTACCTGTGGGATGAGCTGCGGAAAAAAGAAAGTGTGTCAAGAACAAATACATAAGTATTAAAATATAATTCTTTTTAAACACAGTAGAAGATTAAGAAAAAAAACGAGAAGCTTTTATTATGATAAGAAAGAAAGTCTCACAGAAAAGTAGGGAATTATTACTATTTAAATGACATTATACGAAAATGTTGTATGCACCCTTTTAGCTTAGGAAGCTATATTTTTAAATAGTTAAAAAACATTTCTACAATTCAAATCAATATGAGGTTTTTATTGTTTATAAACACAGTAAAAATAATAACAACATTTTTCTAATATTCCCTGCAACATTTCACAACATTTCTGTTTTCATAAATATTTAGTTTTAACCCGTCAGCATGTAATACATATATAAAGATTTTAACTGAACGTACATTTCGTATTCAAGAGAATATGAACAGTAGAAGGTCTTCCTTCGCATTCCAGTCATAAAAGTTGTCAATCTAAAGTCCAAAGTGTAATAGTTTGTCACAAATCTCTGAATATTAAGTTTTGTAATCGGATAGTCAACTTGGAGTGCCGAGGCCAAGGACAATTCACCGTATTCAGCAAAATCTGTCACCTGGACTCTGACAGCCTATAGACGCACCCTACATATCCGTCAAGGTTATTCTTATTTGTATATAATAAATATATTAACCCAGACCACTGCGAACTATCTCTTCTAGTAAACGGCGCTACCATCCCCAAAACTTCAGAGTAGCCAGGTATTCGAAAAACTCCTTCAAGCTGTGTTTGTTCTACACCAGCAGTTTTCAACCAGTGGTACTCGTAACAACATAGATGTTATACAGATACTGTTTAGGAGACAAACTATAAAGGGTCGTTAAGTTTCATTTAGTCTGTCGTAACTCCCTATGACCAATTTTGGGATAATTCAGAAAAAAACAAAATTGACCTTTGATACATTACTTAAAACTTAGGATGAAATCTTCCAGTATTATTCGTTCACTTTAAATTTCTAAGTTTAACCCCTTTGGGTACATTTGACGACTGAGACTCGTCATGCACTTGTTTTGCCTAAGTTACGGATGACGAGTCTAATTCGTCATTCAAACTAGGTTAAAATTAAATATGTACATATTCTTGTTCATGGTAAGAGTGATTGGTGTTACGACTCTTCCTTGAATCAAATTATTCAATCGTTCTCTACAAAAATATCCTTTATTTAATGACTCCATACATAGAAATATTTACACGGCTGCGTTATCAGACATTCGTTTTTGGAATGAACGCGGAGATCAGAAGCTGTGCGATCTATCTCATACTGTTGCCATTCTTATGAAACGAAATTATACGAAAATGTAACAGTAACTAATGTGCAAACGATAATCCGAAATACTTTTTTTCAAATAAATCTGTACCCAAGAGGTTAAGGTAAATTATAATGCCTTTAACCCACAAGCATGGATTGATGTTCACAGTAGTGTACTTCTAGAAAACTATTTTTCTTTCGATTAATTTAGAATTGTACGAATTGGTGGAAAAGGAGACAACATGAAGAATCGGTGTTTCAGGAGAAAAATATTGGGAACAGCGACCTATACATATTCTCAACCTACCTGCCTATCAATATTGACAATTCTATTTCTGAAAACTGAAATCGACTTTATTCTTTAAAAACATATAAACTTATCAATGTCTCACACTTACTGTCAGCGACGAGGAAAAGAATCGCCATGAAACTGATGGAAGCAAAAGAAAAAGCGGCCATTTTGAGACGAAGTCAACACGCAAAATGGCTTCGATACTTCGGAAGAATTTAAGATAAACTGTAATTAAATCTTTTATGGATCTTTTTTATTTTCTGGAGTTCTTCAGGTGCTGTAGCGCATCTGTCAAGAAAGTAAATACAGTGGGGAGAGGTCAAACAAAAGCTAACAATAATTTGTTTGCTTTGTAATGTTTATAGCAATAAACTGAAACCTCTGCATATACCAAAGCCAAGAAGAGTTTGCGAGATTATCCTTGAATTTTCCTTAAGTTCATGGAAGGAAAGGAATGGTTTCTTTTACTTGTTTGTAGACTTAATCCACTTTTATTTCAATTTTTAGGAAATTTGGTAATTTTTTAATTAATGTCGTACTGGAGTAACACGATAGGCTACTGACTGTCCGGAATCAGTCTTCTAAGGGTAATTTGGTAATTTCAATTAACGTCATTCTTGAGCAACACAACGGGCTATTGACGACGATTCGGGATCAGTCCCTTAAGGAAAAGTTCCGAGGACAACACCTCGTAATTTTGAACCACGGTCAGATGACGAAGCAACACCTGAGCTGGCTCCCCACTCTCTAAATTTCCACACCAACCCAACGTGAGGACTTTCGGCCACGACAGATTTAAGGTGCACCAGCCGCCTCTACGTCATACGCTTACAAATATCCATGCACTTTGACCCGTATTCGAACCAAGAACATTCCTATCTAGAGGCTAACAGATGTGACCTCGTCATCTGACCGTGATTCATAATTACGTGGTGTTGTCCTGGGATCTTTGACATCGAGTTTGATCCCGGACCGTCGTCAATAGCCCGTTTTGTTGCTCCCCCAGTGCGATGTTAGTAAAAATACACTCATTGCCATAAAAATTTGCTCTCCAAGAAAAAGTCGTCAAAATGAAACGAAATTTTACACATGTAAGTACTACTTAAATATGTGATTAGAAAATCAAAGAAAAAAGGATAATTTATTACACAAAAAAGTACAAATGAACGGAAGTTTTAGTTCTGTGTTGTACCCCCTCTAGCGCGAATGCACGATGCGATATGAGTGGGCATTTAGGCATACAAGTTCCGTATGATGTCCTGAGACATCTCGTTCCACAGTTGCTGTAAACGCGCTTCTTGTTCGACCAAACTCGTAGGGTATCCAACTTGCCGTCCCAAATGATCCCAAATATGCTCGATTGGTGACAAATCTGGGGATCGAGCAGTTCAGGGAAGGGTGGTAATGTGCAGAGGCAGTCTTGTGACATCCTCGCTGTGTGTGGCCGAGCATTTTCTTGTTGAAAAATGGCTCCTGGGAGCCCAGCCATGAGTGGCATCACATTTGGCTGAAAAATGTCATGGACGTACCGCTGGGCTGTCATTGTGCCATGGATCAATATTAGGAGTGACCGTGTATCGTAAGCAATGGCACCCCATACCATCACACCAGCTGTGGGTGCGGTGTGTCGCTGTAAAGCGAAGGCATGATTGAGGCGTTCACCACGGGGCCCCTCCACACACGAACACGGTTGTCATCACTGCTCAAATTGAATCTTGATTCGTCGCTGAAGACGACCTGGTTCCATTCCGTTGCAGTCCAATCTCGTCGTGCGACACCACTCCAAACGGAGGCGTCGGTGGGTGGGTGTCATTGGCAGCACACGTAATGGGCACCGCGATACTAGATGTCCTACAGCCAGGCGCCTTGCGATGGTTCAGGAAGACACAGGGGCTCGTAGTGAAGGTGCTGCCTATGTCTGGATAGCGGCCAAAGAGACAGTTGTCTCTACGCGTGCGTTTCGTATGATGTGACGGTCTTCTCGACGACTGGTCTGGTACTTAGCCTGGTCGCCGTGTAAATGACGTCTCTTCTGTCCGCTGGTCCCAACACCTCCTCACAGTAAAATCAAAACGGCCTACTTGACGAGCTACTCGCCGAGCTGACCACCCAGCTTCCATCATCCCGATGATTCTTCCCCACTCGAACTCTGACAGCTGCTCATATTGTATTCGATGGCGGCGTAACGGCATGCCTACCACAGCGTTTCCTTTGCAAAATATTAAGTACACTCAAACAAGCTCTGCTTACCTGTATTATACTCCAAGGAGAACGAAGCTCAACGCCCTCTAGTGGCATTACGCAAAGCGCAATCACGATGCATTTCTAATCATTTGCATATCTGGCCGACATGTACCTTCATGTTTCGATACGATCTCACAATTATTTCTTGGTGCGCAAATTTTTATGACAACTACATTCCTACCGATTCAAATTTCAAAATAGAACTCAAACATCAGAACGCGAAGTAACTTATTGGCAACCAAAAATTCAAGGATATCACATTGTATGCTCTCTGAACTCCTAAGGCCATGTAACGGAGAAAAGCTCAATGTTTCCATTTAGGTATACTTTAAATTACAAACACGGTCTTTATTTAAAAATTACTCTCTAAAATTTATGAAACGTTTTGGAGAATGATCCAAAATACTTTTTATACACCAGGGTAAAAAGACAGTATTTTACTTCATTTATATCGATCAATTTGTATTAAAGCGATCCCTTTGTATGAGATCTTGCGTAATTCCATTTTTGCGTTACGTTAGCCATTGCGATTGACCTATCACGTCTCATGAACTCCTTTGGAATTCATTCTTTGGAGGCGTCGTCCTAAAATCGAGTTCGAAAAGCAATTCAAGAGACGTCCTGTCAAGAATTCGAATAGGAAACACATTCTGATGCACAGAAAAGGCCTCTCATAAATGGCACAATTACATTCGACTAACATCACAAGTTTTTCTTTTTGACGAAAAAGAAATTATGTAAACCCACTGAACCACAAGCGATCTCTATTCACAGAACAGATAACTCTTTTTTTTTTCTTCTTTTCAATGTAAATTTTGCTTTGTGATATTCGTTTGAAAGAGCCTTTGTCAACCAGTTGGAAGACAATAGACCGACTTAACGAAAACATAAGCAGCGTGCTCGGATAGGTCGGCTGCAAAATCAACTCAAGCTCTCGGAGCCGCAATCATCGACTTTTAGGGCACCTAACAGCGCCATGCAGCAGCAACAACTTTGTAGACTTTTACTGAGACAGATAGATGGCGCTCCTCTGCGCATGCCCGGGACTTCATTTTTTTTTTAATCCGTTGGATGGTAATTTTAGTTAACATCGTACTAGAGCAACACAACGGGCTATTGACGACGGTCCGGGATCAGTCCCTTAAGGGAAAGATCCGAGGACAGCACATCGTAATTTTGAACCACGGTCAGATGACGAAGCCACACCAGAACTGGCACCCCACTCTCCAAACTTCCACACCAACCCAAGAAAATCAGTTGGAAGGATGAAAGATATGATAACGGGTATATGTGGGCACTCGTTTTTAAAAAGGATAAACTGAAATGTGTCGATCCATATGCATCTCTGAAAAGTCTTATATAGCGTTCTAATACCTCATCCTGATATCTCTGTCCGGTCACAGAACGTCTGTTGAAAACGTGTAGGGGCGTACGTCCATCGATCATTATTCCTCTCCACACCATCACTACCAAAACGGTCACATTCCATAGTGTTCGAAGGAAGATTTCGCGTTCCTGACTCGCTAATGTAATAACGCTTAGAATCAGATGTTAAACTAAACCTCGACTCATTAGTACAGATAACAAGGGTCCATTGGTGTTGACTCCAGTTCCGATGTTCTTTGCACCAATTAAAGCGATCCCTTTTGTGTTGTGAAGTCAGTGAAACACATAACCGTGGCTTTCTGGCATAAAGGCCTTTTTATTCGAGCCTTCTGTATACAGTTTGCCGTGATACAAGTTTCCTTGGCGGATGTACGCTCTGAACTGCACTGCCGAGCAGTAGACTTCCTGTTACGACGGGCAGTTACTATTGGAATAGATCGAGCTTGAGAAGCAGTTATGTGTTTACGTCCGTGTCCAGGCCTCCTTCCAGAGTTCTGAAATTGTTTCCATAGCGCAGGCTGTCTTGATGTGATCAGGGCAAGCGATGAGGACAAAATATCAGAGAACGAACATAAGACGGCATGAGCGACCACGGAGGGGCGAAGGCTAGTGGGGAGCGGTTATTGTCAAGCAATCATCTCTGAGAAATCTCCCCCAAAAGTGCAACCCTTTGATCTTTCCCGACTCATGGTGGAAAACAAATTTGGCACTGCAAACTCTCCAAATCGCCAACCCGACTCGAGATCTTGACGATGCAATTAATGCCGTTTCTCGGAATAGCTTCGATGTTCGCAGGGAGAGAAGTTGTGCAAATACAGTAACCGCGGCTTAATGCAGAAATTCACTGTCGGATGGCGTAACGCCTTGAAACGTTTGATCACTTTTGATTGGATAATGTTAATTAGGCTCATCTTTCACACATTTCCTGCAAATATGGATTAAATCGATTGGGTATTTCATGGAATACAATTCTTTTTGGATGTGTAAAGATAATTTTGGACATGAGGATTCTGTATTGGCTCAGAATCCACTTTAAACCTTCTGAAGGGTCGTCCACACAGATATCCGTTCCGATACCTGCAGTCTTCCTGCATGACTTATAAACCGAGTTTTTTACCAATGAAATCTTTAATAAGATACCTCAAAAGATATGTGATTATTTAGTCATTATAAGCATTGGTGTGTGTGTGTGTAGGGGGGGGAAGAGAACCGTTCATATTATTCGGAAACTGATGGCACTGAGCATTAAAGTGGAGCTCAATTAATAACTCACTCAGATAGTCACTTTGCGCCCAGCGCTTGATTCACTGTCGGATGGCATAACACCTTGAAACGTTTGATCACTTTTGATTGGATAATGCTAATTAGGCTTATCTTTCACACATTTCCTGCAAATATGGATTAAATTGATAGGGGATTTCATGGAATACAATTCTTTTTGGATGTGTAAACATAATTTTGGACATGAGTATTCTGCATTGGCTCAGAATCCTCTTTAACCTTCTGAAGGACCCACACACAAATCCGTTCTCTGATATCTGCAGTCTTCCTGTAAGACTTATTAAAGATTCCATTGGTAAAAACTGGATTTATAAGATTCCTCAAAAGATATGTGATTATTTAGTCATTATAAGTGTTGTGTGTGTATGGGGGAGAACCGTTCATATTATTCGGAATCTGGTGGCACTGAGCATTAAAGTGCAGCTCAATTAATTGAATGATAATTTTTGTTATTTTAAAACACAGAGAGAATGTTAAGGAGCTTTAAGCCCTCTTGTTAGGAACGAGTTTTCAAAACTTATGCTATTAGTGTTGAAACAATGTCGTTAGCCATCGAAACAACTAACTTTTCAATTGGACAATCTTTTTTACCACTGATAGATTAACTGTTGCAAGATTTTCCACAGTTATTTTATCAATAGTTTGAATACGAATTGCTGAAACATGTGATGTACAAGAGATAAAAAAAAATCCAAACATTTTAATATTTCAACATGGAGTTTATTTTATGCATATATATATAAACAGTAAATATGTACAATATTTTAAGTTATTCTTCGAAAATTGAGTTTAATTTGGAAGGTTGTTCTGGCATACATCCAAATCCATAGAACGTTTTGATTTGATATTCTTAAGTCAAATAAATAAGATCTCGTAAAACATTTAAAAAAAAAAAAGCAGTCAGGATTAGAATTTAAAATTATGCAAAATACATTTTTAAGTGAAACTCTTAAACTCAGTGCAGCTGTAATGTCCTGAAAACACAAGAACATGAGAGGAGTGACTAGAAAGATACATCACTCGTCTTCTAACAGGTGGAAATAATATTGTTTGAACACTCAGATGACAGAAACCGAAGGAAACATTCTATTTTACTTGCAAAATTGATTGGTTCATCAATGAAAAGGGCGGGGCTAATGGAAAGCATCCATCAACATGATTGGCTCTCAAGCACTGCAGTAAAACCAGCCTGCAGAGAACTACCGAGGGCAGCCATTTAAAAGGGTAAAGAAAAACTACAACCATGCTTCTCTTGAAGTATTTCACCTGGTCATTCAGGCAGAGAGGTTAACAGCACACAGCCACAAGAGTGTTTACTTGGAACACAAATAAAAAAACGTCTCTATCACACAAAAATGCACTTAATTATCAGTCTAAACTTTTTTATACAAAAGCAGAGTTCTACAAGTTTGAGGATCAATACACAGATTTTACTCATAATTCAATCACCGCGTAATCTCGAAAATGAAAACATAACATCTCGAAACACTGTGATAACATTTTAACAACTTGAAGATCAGTTAATAAAATAAGTAAGCTAGAGTTTGTATAACACCATTCATTCTATTAACCCTTGAGGCCTGAAGATCATTAGCATAAGCTCTTCTCATTCAAATAAGTAGTAGCCTGTACAAGCAGAGGGTTTTTGAATGGATCATAAAAGTATAAGAAAATATAAAAAAATTTCACTTTACAATAATTCAGTGAAACAGTCGTGGAAAATGCATCAAAAACAAAAGAAAGTTTGGCCATTTAAGTTTTAAAAAAAACTCGATTAATCACAAATAAACTAATAAAAATCTCTTCATGTTCAAGATCATGCAAAACAAAGTTTTCTTTATATCACTTTATCATCTAAAAAAATCTCATCAGTAATTGTTCTCTATAAATTACAAAAGCAGATGCCACATTAAAGATCATAGAGAATTCATCATTCAAATCGCACTCAATGAAGTAGGAGATTCAATACATGGAGAATGTACAAAAAAACTCAAATCAAATGTAAAATTTTAAAATCGTTAATTTTCTAATATAAAAGGATTTACTAAGCACAAAAACCAGAACACATAAAAGAGACAATGAAAAATTGATCCGATCAAGTTCGAAATGCATCTTTTCGTGTTGTACTGTTGTGCCTTGGTACTGGAACAAATGGATATGGTCTCTGCAGTCCAAATATGGTATAATTTAAAATTTGTCCTAACATAGAAAACATTAAAATCCTCGACAGAATACACACCATCCACAAACACTCAGGGTCCAAATGTCAATAACCTATCATGACTTCAAAACAGATATTTTACAACTCAGTTTGGATCACTGTCTTTCTAACTGTCTCGATAGAATCCAACCGGGAAGAGTTCTTTAGAAAAATATGAATCGAATCAGCTTGCTGGCAGTTTTTTTGCAATTGCATCATTTCCGGACATCCACTATGTACAGAGGGCGAGCCTCGAAGCGTCCTCTCAGCAAGGCTGTACAAGTAGTTGACTTTGAAAAGTTGAATCAATTAACTCATTTATTAAGCTCTGCATGCCTGCCATACCTTTCCGTTGGGTAGTTTTTTTAAACAAAGAGAGAGCGCACACACAGATGACGGACAATGGCAGGGGAGGGACAAAAGGGGATGAATGTATGATGTGTGACACAGAGAAACACTGTTATAACTTTACATGCACGTGCCCCCCTGCCTCGCAGTCTGAGGGGGTGCCCAGATGATGTGCAGTCTAAAATCGCCGGTACCTTAGAAGAACGGACGCAACTTGAAGTCGGTGGCTTGGCATGGAACTTGGCTGCAACAGGGACAGCAGAGGGTGGCTCACACGAGGGTGCCGCCCTGATATGTCACGTCGTTAGGATGCACGGATTGGCACTTCTGCAAGGGAAACATATGCATTAATACAGGTCAGCAACTCATGTACGATTCTAATGAATCAAAACCTTTCTATCATTTGAAATTGCAAATACCAGACAAAAAACAATCCTAAAAGATAGCTTAACTGTCAATATTTTTATGCTCATGTCTCAGCAGTGGCATATTGTCCATATAAGCCTAGCATCCCGTGATTACGAAAAATTATACATGGAGGTAAAAAAATTCCGACAAAACCTGAAGCAAAACAGACAACTTTTTAAAATGCAAATCTGTATCCATTTTAAGAACCTGCATTTTAAACGTAAGAAGCAATCAGTCAATGCAGATCCCAACTTCTATTGCTTTCTTAAATGATGGGTCAATAATATTTACAACGGGTACCTTCAGTAGACTCTTCCCTTCCTTCATGCTTCTGATTGAGGCCTAGCATCTAGTGGAGATAATTTGTGCAGTGCTTCCTTGCGTTCAGTCTATCACTCTCTCCACATTTTGCAGCTTTTGTAAAATACAGACATCACTTCTAAAAGAGCGTCGAGAACACCCATGGAATTTCCAGGATTGGGTGCGATTTCACCTTTTTTTTAACCTAGAGCTAAAAATGACTTGCATAGCGATTGTCTCTGCAGAAAAGAAACAGTGGTGATTTGAGTTGACCTACAAGGTTTTCTAAAGCTGAACATAAGGTTTGAAGTTTGCGATTTTGATCCATTTTGTATTGATAGGATTTCAAAAGTTAGTGGGCCCCATCACATATTCAAACTCACTTCAGAATGCTTCAAGCAACATATTCATTCACAACGACCTTTACAATCCATAGAACACGGACAAGGAGACATAACAAAAAGCTTCTCCATCAGTGAGTTCAGTGAAAATTTTATTTTCGTTCATGATAAATCTCATGTGGTGCACTTTGCCATATAGAGCATATCAGTGACTTAAGGGAGATCATCAGAACCACAGGACTTCCTAGATTTATTTATATTCAGGACTCGGTCCTCCAAGCAAAAAGTTGGTTTGTTGCTTGAAGGTTATGTTTTTGCAACACAAGGGCTCACAAGACACTCAAACTTATTGCTTAAAATGGATTCCAAATTTTTTTTTATCCGTCAGCTGAAATATAATGGATAGATAATTGCATGTATGTTGTTTTGAACCTGACAAAAGATGAGACCACCAAATTTGGCAAGCATCCTTACTTACTCTTTTCTATTTTACTGCCACACTTCTTTTAGGCCCAACCACTCGGCCTTCGGCGCTAAAAAGAAAGTCAAGAACTCTTTGTTTGTTTGTTTAATCATTTAGCAGGGATTTGTTGCCCTGAATATCTTAGTGTTTGTGACTCCATTGAATACCATGGTCCAGTCTCTAGCCTCCAAGATACTTAAAATGGCAGACATGCATCTCATAAGAAACACAAATTTCTATATCATGCATGGCAGCCTTAGATAGAAGATCGATAAAACAATTATATCGATAGAACTTAGACCGGGTGGAACAATTGTTCGTAAACTTGTTTCTTAGATAAAAAAATTGGCGAGAACAATGTAAATATACCCCATTAAAGTGAGAAAAGTTAAAGTTCCTTTGGAAGCAATATTGTGATATTGATAACTGGAGATGCTGTGTATGAATAAAAAGCAAACACATGAGGCATTCAGAACTAGACTGGATAGTCCACTTTCTGGCCAAGCTCTGATAATCACACACCCGAACTCCTTTAAGCTAAATCCTTTTAGTGCATCTTTAAATCAAGTTGCTTTGGTTCCCGAGAAATGGCACAAGATAAGCCCGGCAAATAGAAAAAGCACATACGAGAAGAAAATTCAACTTGAGGTATCTCAAAATGTTAAAAAATGGACTTGATCCACTCCAGTTTTGAATGCTTCATAGTTATAGGCATAAGTGAACTCCATTCACTGTTTTTTCTTTTCTGCAAGTGAAGGAGCACAAGATGCAATTACCCCTAATCTTGGTAACTTTACACTTGAATGCTATCTTAAGACTGGCGGAAATTTTCACGTTACTGTTTGATAGTAGTCAGATCTTGTAGATTCATAACTAGTCAATGTTTATTTGTTTTAAGAGACATTAATGCAGCCTCTCAATTAGTAGCAAATCTTTGGACAGTCAGCTATCGAAATGATACCTACTATTTATGATCTCCAAAGACAAATTCATATGCATCCATGAAATATTTTGATTTCAGAGCTGCAAGTTGACACACTTCTAAGCTTATTTATATTACATGGTTCCCACAATTCAAGCACTTTTCCAGGCCCATTTGAAGTTTTTCAAGGACTATCCTAATAAGGCAGAAATTCCCTCTGTAACCCCCATTTTAGTAGACAGCTTTTCTGAAGAGCCTCTCCTATAATGTAACCTCTTCATTACCATTCACATACTTAACAATTCCAAACATATTTCTAGTCAATATTCAAGCATGTTATGGGAAAGAAAAAATTCTTAAAAAGATAAAGTAAAGTAGCTAAGTTATTCTATTTTTGTGTGTTCAAACTGACACAGAATCCCATTGACCTTGAGCAAAGAAAATAAACACATGCCTTGATGAATAAGCGTATTTGGTGTATTCTTTGGAATCGGAATAAAACCACGCCTTCTATGCACGTTGTGAGCCGATTCATACAAGAAAATTCCAGATTAAAATTTTTTAAAATATATTCAAGGACTTTCAAGTACTTTGCACCAAATTCAAGTACTTTTCAAGGCCCATGGGCTATTAATCTTCTAACACTTCTTCTAAGCTTAATTACTATTAGTAGCAAATCTTTGGACAGTCAGCTTTCAAAATGATACCTACTAATCATGATCTCCAAAGACAAATTCATATGCATCCATGAAATATTATGATTTCAGAGCTGTAAGTTGATACACTTCGAAGCTTATTTTCTTAATCTTAGGTAATAACTATCAAAATTGACTACAATTAGCAACAAGTGTTAGTCAAAACTGTAAGTTTGGATAAAATTTTAAAACATCTATGTAAAGACTAGGGCTGGTACACTTCAAATGTCATAGTAATTTCAGTTGGTCATCCATCACCAACTTGTGCAAAGGTCAACTTGAAAAAGAGATATTTACCGCTTGTTTGGTTTGCCATGTCTTCATGGCCATTTTATATTTTTCAAATTCATGGCACCAATCAGAGTAAATTTTTCGGTACTCTGCTTCAGAGGGAGCACTGCAGGTTTCTGTTGAAGAAAAATATGCATCAGCTATCAGTCACATTTAAAATAATTTTGCAATCAAATAATCGATATAGCATATTATCAACAATCAACTTTAATATTTTTCACAATTAAATACAGGAAATTCCAAAATGCTTGCTCAGACAAAAACATAGCTGTTGCCATACTTCATTTTAAGAAATTAATTATACTGTGATCCAACACCGGTATTTGAAGAAAAAAACACACTGGTGACATTCTTCACCCATGTTTATGAAAATAATCACGTGAACAATGCTGTGAATGTAATTAATTATCTTATATTAGACACAAAAAGTTTACAGATTAACTAAAGACATAATTCAAATAGTCAGGTTTTACACAAATATACAGCACACAAGATACTCGTTTCAATTATATGAACATATTATCATGAACATATGATTAGCAATTAGTAGGAGAAATTAAAATTATTGTTATTTTTCTCTAATATTACTAAATATGGGGGAAAGAAATCCTGCAGTCACGTTAGCCCATCAGATGGTATCTCCTCTGTGTTGACAGTAATGCACATGCTGTTATGATAAGATCAATTAGTCAGTTCTACCATATGCTGATAATCAACAGTTTAAAACAACTTGTTTAATCATGTAATTGATGAGCTTAAGGAAGTTTGACTATGAAAAGATAAAACGTTTTTGGTGTAATGAATGTCATAATGGAGATGATGTAGATCACATCTTTGAAATAGTTGTATTTATACAAATCAATATCAACAAGCAAGGCCAATCAACAATTTTAAAAACATCGGGCTCAACGGGATTATAAAAACCAAAATTCACACACATTAAAATGGATCAAGATGTTGTTTGCCAAGCCTTCCACTTCACAGACTGAATCACAGTATTTCTCAATGAATTAATTTCGCTATTTCGTTTACACCATTGAAAAAATTATACTTCATTGTGGTGGGAGATTTGGTTGTCTTTATAATTTATTATAAAATGTGATACTCAGTGTAAAAAGACAATGTAAAAAGTTATTTATGTTCTCTTTTTTTACCTAATAACATTTTCTTTCAGGTAAATTTGGTCACTTTCTCAAAACACTTAAATTTGACCAAAGGATAAACTTAAGCCAAATGGTGAAGATTCTGAAATCGCACTTGTATACTTCAGCCCATATTTCTTTCTTTCAACAAAAGTCGAATGACTTCATATTTCAGGTCTCCAGAAAAGTTGCCCCCTTGCTGATTCAGACAGTCTTGTTTGTCTGAATAACACATTTTGTTTTTGTACTAGAGAGAACTGTTTCAGGGAAATTTTTTATCTGGACTATGCATCTCACTATATTTATTGTTCCTGATTTTTAAGTATATCTCATTTCATGTCTATAGAAGGCATCGTGATGTCAGGGTTGCCATCATAACTATACATATAGAATAGTTGCTTTAGTAGCATGAAAAGTTGAAAATAGTAGTCAAAATAGTCTCCGCCTGGTGATATTTTAGTAGTCTTTTCCGTTATCCGTATATAACGATTCAGATAAGAAGAATACATACATATCTCATACAGAAAATTTTGAAACATAGCTAGACAATGCTACGTATGAGTTTATAATTTATAAGTAAACAGAACTTTGATTTCTTAACCCAACCATTGTTACCTTCAATAAAATTGAACTTATTTCTTTAGTCTATTAAACTTTAGAAACCAAGCATTATAATCTTACAATAAAGAAATTAATATTTTTTGTCCACCTTTTAAAATAACTGCCATGAATAAATTAAAACAAATACTTGACTTATACAAATATTTAGTCAAGAATATGTATCATGAAATCTTTTCTTGATATCTCGGATTGGTTGCAATTTCGTGCTAGTGACCTTTGAAATTGCTGTTGTTATTTTTGTTACCAAAGTTATTTAAAAATGGATGTAACGCACAAATTTTTTAAATAAGCGTCTAAAACTTAAAAAAATTATCAGGTTTTTTTTAATAAATAGTCACTTTTAGGCCTGTTTTGGACGAAAAAAGTCGCCATAGTCGCCCAAGGTTAAAAATAGTTGGAAATAGTCGCCAATGGCAACCCTGTGATGTTCATGCCAATATACTGCACTCATGTACCTAGATGTAATGTAACATAAGTATTTTTATACATTTATTCGCACATTTAGTATCACAATGAAACAATGAAGTACGGTGAATATGGCTTACTGGTGTCAACAGTGATATTGAAACTGCACAAAGTGCTCGTTCCCAACTTGCAGTCGTAGCGTCCGGCATCCCTCTCGGACACGGACAGGATGACCAGGCCATGGTCAGCCGTGTGGATGTACTTCTCCCGCCGGTGCACCACTGCATACTTCCCCTTCTCTCGGCTGTAGTGGAACCAGCGCAGGGGACCCATGCCCATACTCTCGATGTCGGGCATGTGAATGGCACAGGACAGGTGCACGCTCTGGCCCCAGAACACATGCAGGGGTTTGTTCTTTACACCTGGAACACAACATGCTGCCATGAGCAAGGAGGGATTATGAAGCAACTCCTTAATACATGCATCTTGAGCATTTACAAACTAAATCAAATATAGTGCTGCTTCGGTGAAAAGGCATATGACCTTGGAGAAGTTCATTTCTGAAAAGGTAGCATTGCCTTATGCAAAATCATACCTAACAATTTCCACTGGTGATTATTTGTTTCTTGTTTGTTTGTAAGGGCTATGAAGCAACTCCTTTTAATGCATCTTGAGCATTTACAAACTAAATCAATATAGTGCTGCTTCAGTGAAAAGGCAGAGGACCTTGGAAAAGTTCATTTCTGAAAAGGTAGTAAGGGAAAGCATTGCCTTATGCAAAATCATACGTAACAATTTCCACTGGTGATTATTTGTTTCTCAAACTCATAACTGGCCTTCAGCACAGACCAATGGAGTTAGAATACATGCCAAAGACAAAATGGGGAGAAACACATTTGTGAAATTATCTGGCCAAACAAGAAAGAATGTTGGCAGGAAGAAACCATTTAATCCCAAAGGACCTAGGATGTCTTTGAACGGTCATATGGGACTTATAAAGGAGGATTTAATGATTGGACACTAAGAAGAAAGGTCAAGGGTGTCCTTCGATGTTATGTCCTCAAAAAACAAACTATTTTTTATGTAAATATATAACATTGTACCAAGCTGTATATAACCTATGATACTCAAAAATGTTAATAAATGTTTTTAACAAGTGCACATCAGTAGAAGTGCCATTCTCTTGTAGAAAGTAGAGAAATGAAAGAACCATCATAGGTATTGTTTAAACCTGCCCCTTGACTTGTTAAAAACCCTGCAGCTCAAATGTCAACTTGCTGGAGGTTGAATGCATTTACTTTTCCATGCTGTAATTGTCTCAATGAATGTCATGGATAATCAAATCATAGTGTTTCTGAATTCACTTCAAGGCTGGAAGTTGCCTTTTGTGTAGCAAAAACTGACCATAAAGCCACAAACCAAATTCCAATTGAAAATGCAGTGATGATGAAAGAATTAAAATAACATCGAGAATGATTAAAACCCCCAAGAGTTTTTCATCCCAACGCTGTAGGTACAAAATGCTAATAATAAACATTTTCTGAAGCACAATTTTAAAAAATTGAACAGTTCTCCTTGAAAATAATTAGAAAACTGAAAATGATGTGAACTCAAAATAACTACAACCAAAACAATAAATTGTCACTTGAGGGACAAAGAAACCTTGATGGCTTTCCACTAGCATGTCTGTCGATGTTGATTCGACACAGGAATCTGTTTATTTTGTTCTCCTTTCCCCATTTGTGTATTGAATTTGAAAATTTGTGATGACTTTTAAGCATTTTCCTAGATGAATACACTGTAGAAATTTTATTGGTCTAGATTCATTTATAAAACTTTTACAGCTAAATTTACCTAGAACGTTTGCTGGTGTTGTTTGGACACCAAGTGAATTTTTATCATTCTAAATAGAGATCATTGAGTAGAAACATTAGTAACAAACCAAACAAATTCTTATTGCACATCAATTTGACCTTGAACACAATGTTATGTTCACAGCAAAAACAAATAAATTATACATGTGTGATTAGGTCTAAGTGTTTTGTCGTTACCATTTGTTTATCTGATCTAAAAATCACTGTGCCATGATTGAGATTTGAAACCACTTGAAAACAAGGGGCAGACTGGAAACTATCCAGCTACAAATTATGTAAACTAAAATACTCATATTTTCATTACTGATATCACTATCAATATGACCATAAGCAGATATTTTTTTTATTGCATATATATTTATGTAAACATGCATTTCCAATTGTGGAACAAAATTCAAGATTTAACGTGTTTGTTTTCTACATTACATTAAAATTATAGAAAAACGAATACTCTTATTGTCAATTAAGATAGCCTATTCTTGAGTTTGATGACTAGCTTGTATGTTGCATATGCCATTTAATCCATTCTAAAATCAGAGGTATTGATACTATTTATAATTGGGATAGGATGTTTGGGTTTTAATGGTACAAGGTCAAAAAGCAGAACAGCTGTGCCATTTATATTTGAGATTAAAAAAGTGGTTTTCCAGCATATGAAAGTTATAAATTACTAATAAAATAACTTTTAAACATTCCAAATCATATCAAACAAAGCATTTCTAATCCATATGTATTCAATAACTTAATGCTTTATACAAACGACTTTAACTTACAATTATCACAGATTCCTGGAGTTGCATTAGTAACATCCTGTAGCAGCCTGTAAAAGAAAAAACAAGTTCAATCGTTTCCTAAAATATTAACTACATTTCTCCAGGTGGTGTAACACACTTAAAAACAAATAATTGTTTAGGCTTTGGTATTTTGAAGCTTGATTTTCATAGCTATCACTTGTTATGGAAAGTAGAAGTGAATATACTGGTTATTTGGTACACCTTAAGTTATTCTTTAATTGATATAATGCACAAGACACACAAACCCAATAGTGGTAGCAATGAGTTATATTATAATAAATACTCGAAATTGTCGCCTACTGCACTTGGCAATCCCACTTGTTTGCAAATGCCTCCATTAGGTGAATTCAGTAGTGATAATTGTTCAGTTGCACACCGTGCATAGCTTATTGGCATAGACCAGTTTTCCAACCCTATAGTTTATCTTTTTTTTTTGTTATATCACCCAATTTAAATCATACTGCATATAAATAATTCCTGTTTTATAACTCTACACAATTTAGGATGCACAAGTATTAATGAGTTCATGCTACATCAAAAAATGAACACAACATATTTAGTAACAATCTATGTCAAAATGCAACTAAACAATGCTCCATATAGAAAAGCTATACATACATAACAAATAGTATAAAATATCCATAAATATACTTTTACTAGCATTTCTGATAGCAATTCATTTAATAATTTCTTTATTTGCTAATGTAACCTTGAATATATTGGCTATCAATTCAGAAGCAGAAATGGTTGTCTTGTGTGTTTGCATTTCTAAGTTTGAGCAAAATTTGCAATTATTTTTCCAAGTATGTTGTAAACAAGCAATTTTTAATACCAAGACAAAAAGGATGACTTATAGAAAAGGTACAGTCCTGAAGAAATTGCACATTTTTTTGCAACAGTACTAAAATGAGTTGGATAGTAGCAAGTTTCACCTTACTGATTCAGATAAAGAATTACAGAATTAAATGAAAACATATTAGAATCTGAAGTGACACATATGATGCCAAAAATACCCAAATAATTTGGATTTATGCCATACGGGCTGCATGGAACAGAAAAAATGAGGGAATGGTCAATTTGCTACTAAATATTTCACTTAAAATTCATGGTTTCTGTTAATATTGTCAAGAAAAATGTCCAAGTACAAGAATCAAGAAATAAAAACTGAAAACATACATCAGAATCAGTCTGGGAAATTTATCTCATATTAGCTGAATAAACCAGCGTTGCTCGGGTTCCAAATATGACCGGGACAGCTGAAATATGACTGGGACATTTCCGGGTTAGCTCAAATACACAAACTGTAGAACATGTTCCTACTGCGACATTTCCCTGTATTAACGCATACACAATTGTCATTCTATGAGTATTACAGTTAATTTTACTTTAGCTTTCTGTGGCATGAATAATCATGCTCTTATGAAAATATTGTAAAATAAACGTTAGATTAAAACTGAAAAATACTATTGTAACCATTTGTATATTAAAACTATTTTATGGTGTTTAATGGTGTTGGAATGACACTGCCAAATGTTTCAGGGTATTGAGAGTATCATATGTTCGGATGTTAATAAAACATATGAAGGCCAATTTTTTAAATATTAAAACAATAATACATGCTAACAATGCTTGTAAATGTATCTCACTTTTATTTGATTATAAAATTACAGTACAAAGACTGAAATCCTAAGGACCTCGACCATTCCACATTTCAGTCGGGCATGTCACTGTGCGCCATCTCGTACAAAAATACTCAACAATAGGAACAAAAACCTTTTTAATACAATGCAACAAATTTTACTTGCAAATCTTCTAATTTTTCCTGTATGCTATTTACTCTGAACATGTCCGTTATTTTGCGTTGTTTTCTTAATTAGGTCCAGGTTTAACTCCTTGTTATTTAAAAATTGTTGGAAAGATGTAAAAAATGAGAAAAACCACAAAAAAAAGCCTGTTAGCAAATGTCCGGATTTGGGAATTTGTACTGTACCAATAACTTGAACACATATCGTATTAAATTTATAGAAGTCACCGATGTTTTCACCCAGAACTCAATTGCAACTAAGCTGGCAGACCTTCAAAAAGTTTCATAAATTGGTGCACTCACCCGCTGACATAGGGCTTGCACTCTCCTCGTTCTTTGTCCCATCCACAGTAAGGATCTTGGATGCAGCGGAGGCAGTTTGCAAAGCGTCCCTTGCACATCACCAGATCAAACTGCCTCAGCACATAATCGGATGAGACGTACAGTGACTTGTGCTGCAAAATAAATCCTCATCAGTTTTGCAACCAAATTAATTTAATATTTAAAACAAAAATACCTCAAGAAGTAAATGAATACAGATTCAGAAATACAGCCTATAACCAAAATGTGCAATAGATTTAAAAGCAAAATTACAGATATTGCATGGAATTGTTAACCACCCAAGTGTCTCAAGATTCCTGGGTAGTGCAGCGTTGCTTTTACCCAACGCACATGACAAAACAAAAACATATTTATTGGTTATACAATCCTAGGAAAGATTCTATTGGTCAAATGCAAAATTTGGTTAGACGTCTTGTAGGAAAATTTGCAAGTTACCAAACCGAAACCCTTCACAGGGTTAACAGCAGGTTTCCTAACAGTAGGGTGCTGTAGATGGCTCAGAGTTTTGTCATGAAGTATTTCAATATTTTCATTGAAATGACACTTGGGCCATGCGGTTTTAGAATGATCATTAATGAGATGTGATGATCGGAAGGACATCTAATGGACACCGTACAAACCATTAACTGATCAAGGCATAAGCTCTCAATCAGTAACAGCACCACTCTTGTTCCTGGCTAGAATTTAGATGGCCTTGACTATATGCACTGAAAGTATAATTTATCCCCATGGGACTGACTCACTAAAAGATGAATATCCAATACAAAATTGTAAAGTTCAGCAAATCAATCCATTTGTGATATCATATTTAGTTCATTTTTCTATCTTGCTTACGACCACAGGGTTTCCATCAGAACAGAAACAAGTTACTACTTTCCTCTAAAAACATGTCTGAAAGCATTTGAATCGATTAATGAGAAAACTGTACATGCAATGGCGCATTGAAAAGCTTGCTATCTGTATCATTAAAAATGTTTTGCGTAATATGGTAGTGTTAAGTCTGAAGCAAATTAAAATTTGTAAATTCATGTAATAAAATCAGTATGCTTTTTACCTTGCTGGATATCTCAATGGCTCTAACTGCATCAGGAACAGTAGCTTCAAAAATGTCAACTAAATTGGAATGCTCTTCTCCGAGTCTATCGTACCACTCCACAAGCTTGTACACATAGCCTTCCACTAAATATTTGAAAATTGATATATTTAATTGGACATATCAAGTAAATATGTTGACATCCATGAATTCACATAGATACAAATAAAACAATATTTAAATGAAAAGCAATGCACAATATTTCAAAAATAACATTACTGATTGATCAGTTCTTTTCACAATTTATTTTTTGCTGAGATACACATAAAAAAATAGATTACTTCACAACGCTATGAGCAACATAAATACTGTTCATAGCATTATAAATCTTTAAACAGGAATATCAACACTAAAATAGTTTGGAAATCCTGTTTACTGAAGTATGTATGCTCCACTGTGCAAAATATATAAGCTAGTTTATTTTGATGTGCTCCTGATAAACTGACTATTCAATGGTAAAAAACATTAAAATTTTGCTTTTGTACCTATTCTTTACTTTTAAAGGGTGAAAAAGAGGAATGACTGGCGAAAGTCAATGCTGAGTAAAGTAAGAACATACGAACAAATAATGACCAATAAACTTTTGAGGTTTCATTCTTGTGTTTCCAACAACTGCTCTCCTTTTAAAAACAATGTAACAATTTTCTTTTAAGCTAGAATGTTGTTGTCAATAACAAACATCCCTAAACCATGAGTTTGAGAACAATAAATTGTGTTTGATGAAGCAATGGAACCTTGACGTATTTTACACTTGATGCATTACTGTTTCATGTCTATTTCAGCCACCTAGTTTTATTATGCAACACATTCAATCACTAAATGTTTATGTATAGGAACAGTTTGAAAAAAATCTCACAAGAAACTAAGCAAATCTCAGTCTACAGATACTCTGCAGAAAGCCGATTTTAAACAATTACTCTTTTTCGGACCAACTCGGACAGAAAAACAACCACTCACTTGAGCCAGCATAATACACAGTGTAATGCACGCCATCCACCTCAATCATGTCAACTGCCAAGCAAGTGAATATGACGTCTCTCTTGTAGTAGACTGGCTTCGCGTTATCATGAGACACTGCAGAATCCATCAAGGGATGGCCACGGATAAAGTTCAAGACAGAGTCGGGAAGCGTTTGGGTGTCGTTCACGCAGAGCCCGGGCCTGGGCTCTGGCACCTTGCTTGTGAGCACGGGCAGCCAGGCGGACGAGGAGGTGGCTTGCTCTTTGAACTTTCCATTGAACACTTCCTGAATGGAGTCTAAACTGTAGCTGCAAATAGCTGAACCCATCAAGCCATTCCTGTGTAAAAAAACATAAAACTTTTAGAAACCTCAAAATAAATATTCAATATAGTAAATTCAAACATTCCATTTATGAATATGCAGTAGATTGGGCAGTTTGTTATTCTACAGTAAAATTTTGGCAATAATATGAGAGCTGCTTAAACCGGGTTCAACAGAATCCCAAAATGATTTTAGGATGCTACAAACATCCATGGCCCAGAATTCAAACCCAGGACATAATACAAACCACTCTGGGCCAGCATGAACAATAGAATTCCACTAATGTGGTCAAATTAAGACTATAGATCAACAGGTCATTCAGATAATTAAGGGCCGGGTGGCCTGGTCGGTAGAATGTCGAGTTCGTGACTGACTGATCATGAGTTCGAGCCCAGCCGACCGAAAACTCCCTTGTACGCTAAAGGTGACTGGTGCACGAAAAATCTGTCGTGGTCACAAAGTCCTCCAAATTCCCATAATAAATCAATACCTCTGGGGGTGCCAAACCAGGGATTAGTTGGTCTCTGGTTTGGATCAAAATTACAACCATGTGCCTAAGTATGATTGAATGTTGTGAAAATGTGACCTCTCCGTAAAAACAAGACGTGTCGATGTGCTGCCATCTGTTGGCTAAAAAAAAATTGAGCTAAGTCGGACTTCCTCCCAATGGGGCTCACTTGCATGGAAGCCGCACCCCCCTCGCCTCTTGCCGTATACGACGGGTCTGGCACTCTGATGGTCTGCCAGTGTAGGCATAAGAAACAACGATAAAGTCATAGTTTTCATGTCATCGTGAAAGTGGGAAAATTTTATTTTTGCTTAGCAAATCCATTCTTTGGATTATATTTCGACTGTATAAAATGATACTCGATTACAAATAATAATACAGGTTTAGTCCAGGAACTTTTTTTTATGAAATTGTAAAGTGGCTTTAATTCATGTATTTGTAACAAACCACACAAATATTGAGAAATTAGAGAAAAACAGGCACACTGATTCTGCTATGATAATATTGCAATTCATTTCTCATCTTGTCATACAAATACTGCATAAGGAGTACTGTGCATTTAATACTTTGTTCAAAGTCAGAATGGTTAAATATGGTCAGAATAGGTAGGTGTTTTGCAATACATTACCAAATTAATCCAAGTTTTGATTTTAGGATTGGAAGAGTTGAGAAATGAGAATTAATTCTAAGAAACTGTCCTGGTTGATACTTTTGAGATAAAGGTGTGGCATATATCCACAATATTTACCAAACTACCACATTTTACTGGACCAAGGTCTCTAAACCTCTAGCATAGTTTGACCACAAAATTCAACCACAATCTTGTTTTCAAGTACAATAGAAAACTAATAGTTTATTGTGATACACATAGTAGATTTATTTGTTTATCTGTAACAGTATGCTGTATTTCTAATTGGAAAAACATTTAAATTACTGTATGAAATAAACTCTTCTCATCTCATTCTACACTACTTTTTCTCTTGTAAACCTTTTCAACATCTCGGAATGTGGTAGCCCAGTTGGAAGATTATTGCTGGATGGTTGCAAGTTCAAATCCAACCAAAGACCATCATGTATAAAGGGGTGGTGCAGGTTAAATCCATTGTGGCCTCAAATGTCCTCACATTGGCATGGTGTGGAACTTTGGGGAGTGTGACCTCGTCATCTGACTATGGTTCACAATTACGTGGCATTTTTATTGGATCTTTCCTTTTTGGATTGATCTCAGACTGTTGCCAATAGCCCATCGTGTTACTCCAGTGTGACATTAACTACAAATACCTGCACCTCAGAATTCACAATTATTCACCTGTGGGCCTATTCCTCATTGACAGTCACCAACCACTCCCTGTATGGTTACAAACTGGGATCTGTGCCAGAGACCTATTAATGACAAACACTAGGTCCACTATACCAGTTAGGTGGCACATATGTCCATTAATTTCATTACATAAAAGTGTGCAAGACTGCAATATAGTAGAATATTTTTGTATATAGGGTAGATTATTTAGATTTTTTCTTCCTTGTCCTCAGAATTTAAACAATATAGAATCCAATCCCTTAACTTGACAATGTTTAGATTTCCCTACGGAATTTCACATTACGGCAGAGATATCTAACAGGACTGGTTGAAAGTACTTTTGAACTCATAGTTCTAAAGAAGCAGATTAAGAATCTGAATAGAGAAACCTCTGCTGTTTGCAAATGTGAAATACAATGAGCAATACAGTATATAAGATGTTACTATATTTTATTAAAAGTAGAATGAAGATTTTCACCACAGTAAGATTCGTGCTGTTGTTATAGAGTACATGTTGGGAAAAGACATGTACATGCAGTACACATGTTTAATCCACTGTGTAACAAAAAACGAAAAATACGAACATTCTGATTGACTAATAATTTTTTGTTCACCTTTATATTAATGTCAATAGAACTTTTGAGCTGCGACTGAAGAAAAGAAAATATGATATCAAACCTAAAGTTAACGTGCTTCATTGTTTTTTCAATTTCTAGGGCTATAAATACAAAAATTAAGTGTTGCAATTAGTACTGTACTTGAGATCAGAACTAATTAAGTAGTCAGAATTGTTTGAAGAGCAGCAGACTGAAGTAGTAGGTCATGTCAGATTCCTGAGTGTGCTTACTGATTTGACAACACTGATTGGATTTGGTTAATAAAGCCAAATTAGGGACATTAATCTGGTGTAGGTTCGGTGCATTCTTGCCACACCTATTCAAACATGTAAATTCCAACGAAGATACTTGCTGGAGTTAGTTCAATCTCAGAATAAATGTTTGTATGAATGCAATGCCGACGTGGCTCGTTAGATCAACCTGGGAAATGTAAACCATCTACTAGCCTCAAGCATTTTGAAAATGTTAAACATCATGCTTTATAAATGAGATTAATTTAAACATTGGATTCACTCATCTCTGTTGCATAATGATTGGATTGAAAAGATGATAGAGGAACTTCAATGATTCTCAACTACTATTGACTTGATCTATACTACTGATGATATTGTTCTATATATACTATTTGTATGTGTGTACTTTTCTTGAACTGAGACTTCAAAGCTTCTTCTTGGCAAGGCTATTACTTTTAAATCCAACCACATTTATCTTACCAACAAGATACTGGATTCCACTATTTACAATGATTTTGTTACATATAATTACTGTCTTTCCAATTAAAATTCTTAAAATTCTGTTAAAAATAAACTTCCTTGTTAAATCTCAGTATTTTTATCCTTCTCTGTAGGAAACATATTGGCCCAAACAAGGACAAGCCTATTGCAAATTTCTTCCTTTTCTAATGTCTGTGTCTTATGTTACTGATTGGCAAAGTTGAAATGAAACAAACCATAAATATTGCAGGAATGAAAGTGGATAATTCAGCTGAAGATACAGCAATTGGGGCTAGTAATGGCATTATAACTATTCTAAGAAGCATCAATACCACAATATAAGTTTAATTGTGTGTTTCTTTTCACTAAACTAAAAATCATTTAAGACCATTCATCTTGATTACATCAAGGAAGTAATCAAACAATTGTACAAAGTGCTTTTATCATTCAAAGAAATATATGTCAAGGTCAATACAAAAATTGAAATAAATTAACTCATTTCTGGAACTTCATTACCTTTGTACAAACATGCAATAATGCATACAAAATCTGTAGTATATATAAAGTAGAGTTTGCATCTATCTGTTCTCTATATAAATCCACACCGTTACACCAATCACCACCTAACTTCATACACTTATCCTTAATAGCCCTGTGGGTAACATAGCCCATTGTCTCATAACCCATTTGTCTTGGGTGTGCAAAGGGGACTAAGAACAATTCGAAATCCTCATAGGAATAACATTGATAATTATTATGATTGCAGTAAACTCAGATTGTTTAACCAGTATTACTAGAAAACTATTTTTTTAACTATACAAAAGAATTTAAATTCTAAAACTTAAGTTTGAACTTATTTTTTTATTTATTTCTGAACTATTTACAACTTATAAATAGTTGACTAATGATATGAAATGACTAAACACATTTAATTTGTATGACTTGACTTTAGTAAAAAAACAAGTCTATTTAAAGCGAAAAGAGCAAGCAAAAATCCATTTATAATAAAAGCGTTATTTTGATACTTGGTATCTAGCAATGCCAAAATTAATGTTTAATTTTTTTATTTAGAATTCCGAGTTCAAGAATCTGAGAAAGGCAGCAAAATGATGGTCATATATGAACATTGCTATCATTTGTGTTTCATGTATTGGTTGTAAATTAATTATTTACGAGTCTGATTTTGATGAATTTTATATTTTGTGCAAAACATTTCCTATGCAATACATTTTTCAAGATACAGAAAAGTGATTTTTTGGATCGCATGCAATCAACTTTTAACCAATTCAATCAGAGCAATACTGGCTTTTAATTTCAAGTAAATGTGTAAATGTTATAATCAAGTTGTATGAATTATCAAAAAATGAATATTAGAAAGGCAGCTGTCAAAAAACTTTGAAATAATTCATTAAATTGGTTCATATTTGTGAAAAATTTATGCAAAATACAGACTCTATTTACATAGAAAATTAAAGAAAATCTTACGTTGAAGTTGAGAAAACAGCATAGAACTTCTTTTCATCTTCAGGATGCTTATAAACATGCTCTGTAAAAATCAATGCAAAAAATATAAAATCAAGGTTTAAAATCTTAACATATTCCATGTACTTTCATCTAAATTCATAGTTACAAACAAATTTCAGACAAAGCACACATCAAATAGATACAAAACAGAATACTCACGAATTTCGTTGAAATAAAATGGGAACTCTCCTGGAATGGAACAGTTCAGTCGTGCTTTGAGATAAGAAGCCCAATTCTTGTTCAAAATGTTCTTGCCGCCAGTGTCACGCTATAGAAGAAACAAGACTTAACTTCAGTTCAGTTCAATACAGTTGACTAAATAAATTAAAAAGCATCGAGGAAAATACCTTGCACACCCTGGCTACTCTCGAATAGATATTCTTTCCGCAATTGATGTATTCCACAGCACTCTCGCGGAAGAAGAAATACACATAGTCGCCAATGTCATAGGATCCAACAAAATGAGGCTCTGAAATGAGAAAGACGATTTTAATGTGATCAATGCACAACATGAACTATGAATGTCTTGGTATGTACTCTCCATTAAAAGGTTTCATTTTGCTTTAAAAACTGGGTAAAAAGAACGAAAACTGATTTCAAGTACCTGATAAATACAAATTAAACTTTATGAGTATACGCTTACAAACCTACAGAGTGCTAAAAGATTTCAGAGAAGTGTGCTATTTCTTTGACCCCAGAAAAGGGGGTTAAATGCCCCTGCTCGTGACTGGGGAATGTTTGCTGATAAATTCGACAGAATACAAGAAATGAACTGTTAGAGATACTAGAGAACTGGAAAATTTATTTACAATATACGCACATGAGATTTATAAAACGATCCATGCCTTTTACTATAACCCACAAGTAGGAATAATGTTTGTGTTTCTGAAGGGCTGCCACAACCATAACACTTGTAAAATAGCAGTATTGATTTTTAAAGCAGTAAAAAAGTCTTCTCTTAAACTGCATTTTAATAGCAATTTTAGTACCTCAGATACAAAATGAATCAGCTAAGGCACAAAACGTGTTGATCAAGTATGAAATAGACTTTGAAGATCACGTAACAAGAAATTTAAGTATATATTTTCTTAACACTTTCGTTGCCGATTTCGTGCCAGCGCGTGATGTAGCGTCAACGCTAAAGAGGCAATCATAATCCAGCACAGAGCGTAGAGTGATGTCTCAAAAGCCAGTAACGTGTTTGTACTGGAAGAGGTGCGCTTCAAGATTTATTCTCCTCTTCAATCGGCATTATATGTTAGAGTGATTAGAAGCTAGTTGTAAAGGTTATGGTTTCAAATTTATAGCTTTATTAGTTGTTAAAAAATACTGTAAGATGAGTTGTAGAGAAGATAGCTCTGCAGGGCCTACACACACCCAAAAGAAAAATGCAAACTAATAAGCCTCTAACATATGATGAAATTGCAAATTTGTTTGCTGAGCTTTCGCCAATCTATTCTGGTATTGGCTTCTTGGAAAAACCCATTTCTACCTCCGGGCAATAACTATCAACACACCATATCCGGTTTGGCGTCGAACGTGTCGATAAGGTTTTATGACAATCTAGTGACCACCGATTCCGATGATTTTCCTTCACAGTTGCCAGGACTTGGCACCAAAACTTCAAAAATGGCGTCCCTTGGAAAATTTTTTAAAAAAGAAAACAAAGTTTTCCTTTCTGTTTTGTTTGTTCTCTACCCCCCATGTGTTCCTGTAATTCTGATT
Source organism: Metellina segmentata (assembly GCA_947359465.1). NCBI lineage: Eukaryota > Metazoa > Arthropoda > Arachnida > Araneae > Tetragnathidae > Metellina > Metellina segmentata. Next base: position 24,986,133 of record OX375878.1, on the reverse strand, counting down.
TTTAGCAAGTCAATCTAATCTATTAGTTCAACATCAGCATGCGACAAGAGCATATCTAGTACCCTCCTTCAGCTTGAGCGGAACATTAATGCTAAGTTACAATTGCACATTGTCAAAACTTGTAGGAACACTGAGAAATAACTGGTTGTGTGCAGCTGCTAGTCATTTAATTGAACTTTGAAATAATGATAATATTTTGTCCAACAGCCAAGTGCATCAAAAAAAGTAAATATGCAATATACTCTGGATAAAATTTAACTACTTACTGTCTAGCCACTTGGAATCATATTTGATCGTTCTCTTGAAAGGATGAACGCTGGCACCTGTTGTTAAATTATACAAGTTGGTTCTGAAGATCACAGTGTCTGCTTTAGTGAACTCGGCAACCGTCCCACTGTATAGACCAGGAAGACCCCCGGGATTGCCATGCTCTGGAAAATGAGATGCATAAGAAAACACATAATATTAACTAATATTAATTCAAATTTAAATAGCACTTTTAAGGTATGGTGTTTAGTGATGCCATAGACTAAATCTTGCTGTTGTTATGAATATGTTTGCTTATCTAGAATTTAAAAGTAAACATGCAACTTATGGACAAAATAATATTTTCTCCCAAAGCGTAGGCTAAAAGCAACACTCATTTGCATATTTCAAAGGTGATTCAATTAGAATATGGAATATTTTCAATTAAATTACTCCAGGAAAATAATATCTACTCCGTACATAATTGCACATATTTATTTTATACTAAAAATATCATCATCAAATAATAAGTAGTTAAATATGCAGATAGGATTTTGCACAATGTTTGACTTCCACTGCTGGAAACTACTTTTGTGTGAAATGAAAGATAACAAATTTGATGGCATTAAATTATTTTTTTAAAGGTAAATTATTCAATTTACTGCCAAATTGTTATAACAATATTCTAGAATCATCAAATTTTGTTTGTGAATTTCAAATTTTTTTTATTAGATTTATAACTTTTTCTGATTGAACTAAAACAAGATGGAACAGGTTGCATTTCTGTCTGCAATTCAAAAGAATTGGTTGGCCAAATTAAATTAAATAGCACAGAATAAAAAAAAAAGCTATGCCAAATAAAACACCAAATAGAAATTACAGCAAATTTTTACATTTAATTGAATAATTTCAAATTAGTCAACTAAACAGACAGTAAAAGTAAATTTAACAAACCATTGAGGTTCTCATTGAAAACATCAGAAATGACAAGTATGTCAAAAAGTATTAAAGCAGCAATTATTATTTTTTTAAATATTGTTCAACAATATTTAGGGTTGAACATGTATTTAATGAGATGACACTTTAAAAAATGCTGTCCAGCAGTCTGATGCTTAATTTAAAATATGAGTGATGCATAGAATACTTATACAAGATGAAATTAATGATTAAAATATATGAAAGGTAAAAACACTGTAGATAATTTATACAGCTAATGGCATTTTAAGTTTTAAAATGAAATGTGGGGAGGGGAGTATTAATAGCAATTTGTAAGGGAAATAAAAGTAATAGTTGTTTTAATGCCTTTCAATAAATATTCTTTCATAAGTTATAAGGATCAAGCATAAAAGATTTACTTACCAACCCACACAGCAGTAGCATTATCATCAGGATCAAATGGACACTTGGCAATACCATCTCCAATTCCAGGAAAATGCTCATTTGGAGCAAGATAACTGAGATTCCCCTATCACAAGCACATAATAAAAATAAGTACAAGAAGACTGGCATCATATGTGAATTACTTAAAAATATTTTTCCAGTTAAAATATGATAAATTATATTTTAATTGGAAAATTTTATATAATTAATTATATAATATTTTCCAATTTAAATATAATTAGTTATACAATATTCTTCAATAATAAATATAATTAATTACACAATATTTTCCAATTAAAACATAAATCAGGGCCTGGATTTTGAAAATATGTCATCTTTAGAAGGTACATTGAAAATATTGTCCATACAGGCATTATTAATTCTGTTTGCAATCTGATTTTACAAGTTTTAGGTAATTTGTTGTCACTTTTCGGTATTTCTGAGGTTTTTAGAGCTTTTTCAATCATTTAACGAGATTTGTAAGGTAGTTTGGGTTATTCTTGAATTTTTAACAAGTTTTATAATCAACTTTTTGTTGAAACGTTTCAGTTACAGGATCTGTCCTTCCATGGAGTGTTTTCAAGACAAATGACATCTGCCTGTTACTAGCACTTAAAACGTTCAGGATCTATCCTTCACCACAAATGTATCCGTTTTGCTATTGGTGAGTAAATCATTGATTCTGGAATAAAGGGTTTGTACTAGTACCTCCATTTCAACAGTGTTCGAACGTAAAGGAATTATATTAAATCGGATGTCAGAAGTTTCAAGCAATTAATTTTCAACACCACAAAAACACTTTGAAAGCCTGTAACTAAACCACTCAACCCAAGCTATCCTTGAAAACAAGGATCTACAAATAGTATTAAATTGCCAGAAAAGCCGCAACTGAATTGTACAGCATTATTTGATTAAAGAACAAGCACACTAATGAAGTCATACTAATATGTTTCCAATTTGTCATTCAGCGAGCCAATGTGACAAATCAATAGATTTCTTCAAGAATCACATTCATTCAAGAACCCATAATTAATGAATCTATACAAGTGATGTACATCTTTCCAGAGGGTACAAAAAGTATAAAATATCATTTGCCACTGGATTATTGATGTAAGGAGAGGTGATACGAACACACCTCTATAACTATGTAAAAAATCTGAAATTTTCTTAAATAAAAAAAATTAGTGAAAATGCACCTAACCTCTCCACAACAGAATACTTTTTGGACAAGTGCAAAGATGAAACAAAAAACAGTTACTCACATAAATAACAAGATCTCTGGGGTTGTGGGCATTGGTACCACACAAGTAAAGCTTGCTGCCATCTCCAATAGGTTGTATTACTCTTATGTGGTTACGGCAGTCATAGCGCTACAAATAGACGAAGAAAATATTTTACAGATGGGAAATTTCATTTTATACATCACAAGATGGTGATCAATAAACAGAACTATAATGTATACACCTTCAGACAATAATGCAGGGAATTAACTAACAGGGAGTGTGACTTCTTTAAGCATGGATATTCAAAGATGAAGTATTTTTTAAATATTTGGAGTATTAAAATAATTTTTTGACTTTTGTTATGAATTGTTTTTTAATTTTGAAAATTTTTTAATCACATCAAGCACGATTTTGAACTCACTTATTACAGAAATATTTTCTAATTCTGAGTGCAATGAATGCTTTCAATCACCCCATCTGTATCTGGCTGCAAGGAAGTCAATCCTTTTCCCTGCACCCGTATTACTTTTCAGAAGAGTGAAGAGGGCAGAGCAATAAAATTCTCTTCTTACAAATATCTCACCCACAAAACAAGACTGGGGATGCTGTTTTCATTTATATTTTAGAGACACATAAACAGGTGTCACATTCATTCAAAAAGTTTGGCCTTTTGTTAGTGTTTATCAATTATGCAGTGCAATTTTTGTTGCCATTTGGAATAATAGTTTTTTAATAATGTACTAATTATTATCCATTTTAACCTAGTTATTAAAATAATATATTTTATAGATGTAAACAGTATTTTGGACAGGGGTGACAGCCTCATTTGACCCAGTTACGACAAGTCTAGATTAGCCTCTGCACTAGTGCCAACTGAAATGGGTTCAAACCCTGTTCAATACATTATACTGGGGCTGAAGAAAAGATAAATTTAAAAATGAAGAACTTGGTTAACTTGAGAAGCAACAACCCCTTCTAACTTTGATGGGGGGGGGGGGGGGAATAGAAAATTCAAAATAAAATTATGTACCTCTGGTACAACACCTTCCCCTACTACTTTCAATGTGCTTCCTGTACACATGTAAATTCGTTTTATGAAAATGAAAAATCCAAAGAGGAACAGTATGCAACACATAAACAAGAGTATAATGTTGTTAAAAAGAGTTAACATTGGCTTCTTATTAAAGCAATTACAATTAAATTTAGTATGAAACTAAAAATATCCTGGAGTTGTTTAGCGAAGTTTAGGAAAAGTCAAGCACCAAAACAACTCAAGTCATGCCATTTAATAAATACAGTCCCAAATCCGGACAGTTTGCTAACCGGCAGTTATTTTACCTCTCACTTTTTTTCTATCTTTCCGATAATTTTTTAAGAACAAGGACCATATTGCCATAAGGACATTCAACCTGGACCATATTGCTGAAACAACGCAAAATAACGGGTATGTTCCAAATAAATACCACACAGAAAAATAAGATTTGTAAGTAAAATTTTTGCATTGTAATAAAAAAAAAAAAAACAATTTTTTGACAACAAAAAAAATTTGCAAATAATCCGAAATGACCGAGGTCCGGAGGATTCCGGATTTTGTAGAGTATACAAAATTATAATCGAAATACAGGATTATCAAATTAAAGTGCAACTTTCCATTACCGGACGACAATTACTGAAAACAAACAGCACATACAGGGTTCAAATCATACCTCTGATTTTCCTTTTGAAACACAATTGGCAACATTCTGTGGATCTAGGAACAAAGCATCTACCTGCAAAGAAAAAAGAAAATAGTTAATATACATACAATGCAAAAATACACAAATGTATAAAATAACATTCACATATCTGACGAAATCCCTAGAAACGCATTTCAACACATTCTATTTATATTCGCTAATCATCTCAGGACAAGTCACCAGATCAGACGTTATTAATTCTACATCACTGCATTCCTCTCCCAAAGAAGTTCGGGAACCAACCACCGAAAACTGCTGATTGTACTCTTTATGCGCTGGTGATTCATGTCGCACACCTTTCTTTATTCTATCTCCACTCAGATCGAATGTCTCATCCCCTAGGTATTTGCAATCCAAGTTCTTAATGCTATATGACGAAAAAATAACCCAGTTTTTTACTTCGTGTAATACGACATTCATCACCAGAATGCAAGAACTAGGTAACTCGATTTATTTGGTTTTCGAGGCAAAGGGGCAAAGTTTCGGAGCCAATTCATGTTCCAATAACCTATATTTTTCATTAACTGATAGGTAGGTATTTTAATTAATGTCGTACTGGAGCTACTCAACGGACTATCGACGACGGCCCGGGATTAATCCCCCAAGGGAAAGAACGTAATTTTGTAGCGTAATAACACCAAGTAATTTTGAACTCCGGTCAGATGAGGCAACACCTGAGCTGGAAATCCACTCTATAAACGTCCACACCAAGCCAACGTGAGGACATTTGAAGTCAGAACAGATTTAAGCACCCCAGCCCCTTTGTACACGACGGTTTTTGATAGGGTTCGAACTCGCAACCCCCCGGTTGCTAATCCTATGCTCTTCCAATCGGTTTATCGCCCCCCCCCTCCCATTAGCTGATAGAGCTTTTAAGCGGTTGAAAAGTTACCAGTTACTTGTGTGAATTCACATGTGACGTTTTACATACATATAATTTCAGAACTAATTTATGCTACAAACAGGCAGCACAAGGTGAAAAACCACGGCAAAAATAATAGAATCATTTCCCGCTTATGTTTTAATGGTGACCCGGACGTGATAGTATTCACCAAAACTAGATTTGATCATGAAGGTGGCACCACTGAGTTACAAAACTAGCATAAATTTTTTACATGTTGTTGTTGTTGTTGTCGTGCGGGCCATATATGGCCCAATTGGGGGTGCCATTGCCCCGAAGGGTTGGGCTGCTTCATACATGACACATCCGTTTTACAGAAAGGTCCCTTTCACACATCCATTCACTCACACATATCGTAATTTAGATCCCAATCAGAGACCGATAACCCCCTGATCATGTACCCCCAGAGGTATTGATTTGGTATGGGAACATGGCCGCGTTGTGACCACGACCTATTTAACGTGCCCCAGCCACCATTAGCGAACACAACGGTCTTTAGCCAGGTCTAAGCGCCGATCTCGCAACCATCAGAATTGCAGGCTCCGCTGAGGACAGAACCCACAACCCTTCCTATGCAAGCCCGACGCTCTAATGACTGAGCTACCGCGGCTCCAATTTTTTACATGAATAGTCTCATTGATGTGTCAGAAACCCAACACATGCATGAACGTGTCATATTGCATAAATCCCCAGTTTGGTGTACAAATGGTTTGAAAGGTTAGCTAATTGGAAAAGGATGTTTTCCAAGCTGATCCGAATTCCTCGGAATTCGAATAAAAATCATCCTCGGATCAAAATTACCGATGCATAATGGTTCTTACCACAAAATCCAATTCCTTACCGGAGTAACGAGTCAATACGGCAGAATATTTCCGTTTCGAACCACCGTGTGCTATCACCGTGAGGGCTTTTTGCAGGGAGAGAATCGCATCTATCGGTTCCCTAAGTTCCCAGATAAAGATCCGGGATCCGCCGGAATTGGATTTCCCGATCTCGGGAATAAATAAATAACTCAACAGATCCCGATGATATGCGCACTTGGACACGCACATTCGATTTCAGATAGTGATGAGATGGCCAAAAAACACAAACACAGAAAATCCCGATTTCGCCACAGGCAGCACGGGGAACCGGGTTTTTGATAAGCGACGCGGTGTGTGTCTCCCGTTCCAATCAGGCAAGCAGCCCGCGAGCGACGGGAATGTTCTACCGCCCCCCTACAACCACCTGTGTTTTATTTAAATAAAATATGGATGCGATTGCACGGTCTGTTCGAAATTTCAATGCCTTTTTGAACGTGCACGACGTGGTTTTTTCCGTAAAACTAAACGTAGAGGGCGCTGGTGTTATGGGTGGGTGTGTACGTACTTGCCGATTCGGAACTTGTCACGCAACTGAGTAGATCACGCGAATGGAATTTCAGCATGACACTTTTTAGGCCCCGTTCACATGAGGCGCGTAAAACGCGCGTTTGGCGAGGCTATCAGGGTCACGCTCTTCAAGGTCGCAGATAGATACTTGAATCAGAGGAATAAATAAACACAATTTAATGGCGGGACCTTGCTAGCCTCGCCATACGCGCGTTGAAACATCTAATGTGAATGGGGCCTAAGAGAATTGTAAAAATTAACGTATAAAGCTAAGTTAGTACAAGTTAAATTAGTACACAACCGGAAAGATTTTTCCTTCCTGTTTACGCAAAAAAAAACTTTACGTAAACGCTAGGCCAGGGAAGCTTAATTGAAAGAGTCGCGGATTTGCAACATGAGGGTGAAGGGTTCGAAACTCGACCGTCGTGATCGTGGTGCACGTTAAATCTGCCATGACCTCTAATGTCACGTTGGCGCGGTGTGGGAACTTGGATAGTGGGGGTGCTGCCAACTCAAATGTTGACCTCGTAATCTGACAATGGTTTAAAATGAGAAAGTGTTGTCCCCTGATCTTTCCCTTTGGGATTTATCCCGGACCGTCACCAATAAACGAGTCAGTTAACGATACATCAAATTATTTTTTTTATCAAGCACAGCTGGTAAGATAATTTTAACTAACGTCGTACTAGAGCAACACAACGGGCTATTGACGACGGTCCGGGATCAATCCCCTAAGGGGAAAAAAATCGAGGACAACGTAACATAATTTTGTACCAGTCAGATGACGAGGCAGCACCAGTGAGCTGGCACCCCTCTCCAAACTTCCACACCAACACAACGCGAGGACTTTCGGCCACGACAGATTTAAGGTGTACCAACCACCTCTACACCATACGCTTAGAATTACCCATGCACTGACTGGAACCAAGAATCTTCCAATCTAGAGGCTAACACCTAAACCACCAGACCGGTTAGTCGGATCAAGCATAGTTGGACTGGTGTCCAAAATTAAGGAACGCTATTTTTAAAGATGTCACCTCAAAATGTAAAGAAACAACTCGTGGAAATCTGGGCGAAATTTCGCTCGGTTTCAAAGCGCAAGTGTATATTTGACCCTACTGTACAGAACACAAGACAGCCAGCACAACGTTATTAGCATAACCGTGGATGATAGGCAAAAAACTGGGGCATATTCAAAATTAGGATGGTCTTTTGGTTACAATAGGGCTCATTAGATAGGGAGAGTCGCTTTGACACGTAATGACTGGCACATCAGGCACTGGCGATCGTGAACACACAAAACCAAAGCACAAGGGCACATCGCAAAGCGAAACGCAAAGGTTGAAAAGAAAGCAATCAGAATTCGCTGCAGGGGGGTTAAGAACGGAAGAGGTCATCTGCGGCTGATGGTTCACTTCCTCCGCAAGGGACGACGATGACCTCCTCCCCCAAAGGGGAGGCGAGGATCCTCGCAGGACAGCATCCTTCCGGAGGTATGTGGCGGAAGAGAGGGAGAGCGTCCATCCTTCAACACAGTCATCGGACTGTCCGTCATCTTCGATCGCAGGTCTCCCCGTGTCCTGACGGATCCGGTAACGAAAATCCGGAAGCGGCATTGCTCTCCCAACGATCAATATCTGGATTGTTGGGTGTTTTTCCGTGATTCTCCGATAGACGGGTTATATTGGGAGACGAATTGCCATCGAATGACGAGGGCGAGGTTTGGCAACGGCCGTTATTCCTCGACCAAGACCTCCGGGCTCGTTTGTAACAGGGAGGAGAGAACTACCAAGTCCTCGATCCACGACTCCTTTCTTTTTCCTATGAGTCGCAACTAGGGATGCGACATCGACAGCAAAACATCGAAGTTAAAAATTAAAACATCGATGTTGATAATACATCGCCCAAAAACCATCGAAGTTAAAAATTAAAACATCGATGTTGATAGTACATCGCCCAAAAACCATCGATGTTTTTATAACAATAATTATTGTTAGTTATGACTAATTATTCATCAACCTATGGAGGGGGGGGGGTACACAACACACTTATTTTTATTTACTGTAAATAAGAAATATCGGGGCCTATAATTATAATATGCCCCAATATTTGTTATTTACAGTTTGTAAAAAATGAAGTTTGTAAACTTTCTCCACCTTAAGCTGACTTCTTTTTCCACTAACTGTCCCACCAGTTAGGGAAAAAAACTCTTTCGGATGGGATAGATGTCGCCATCACTGACAAATACTTAGTTGCACGGTTATTTTTCTTAATTTTTACTAGGGTGTGCTTCTTTTATTCAAAAATAAAACGTCGATGTTAAACAAATATAGGCTCCAATAAAATGTTTTTATAAAACATCGATGTCACATCTCTACTTTTCAGACCCTTCTCCCTTGGCCAATTTGGTCTAAAAGTATATTCAATTTACTGATTGTGAAAATTATGCTACTTGGTTATTTTTAAAATTTTTATAATGGTACTTTGTTCATTTAAAAATAAAACACTGACAACGTAAAAACATCGATAAGTATAAACATCAATGTTTTTTTTTATAAAACATCGACATCGATGTCGCATCCCTAGTCACAACTGCCTGAGCGTAAATGCTCTACGCATTTACGCATTATGTTCCCCCTCCCCCCATAAGTTGATAAATAATTGATAATAAGGAAATGGATATGGATATGCAAGTACGATATCAAGAGGCTTATATGCTATGTGATTAAGACTCCTATAAGGTAATTGGTAATTTTTTAGTTAACGTCGTACTAGAGCAACACAACGGGCTATTGACGGCGGTCCGGGATCAGTCCCTTAAGGGAAAGATCCGAGGACAACACTTCGTAATTTTGAACCATGGTCAGATGACGAAGCAACACCTGAGCTGGCACCCCACTCTCCAAACTTCCACACCAACCCAACGTGAGGACTTTCGGCCACGACAGATTTAAGGTGCACCAGCCGCCTCTACACCATACGCTTACAAATATCCATGCCCGGACCCGGATTCGAACCAGGAACCTTCCGATCTAGAGGCTAACGCCTTAACCACTATACCAGTTGGTCGGCGACTCCTATAAGGACTAATAGATTTTCAATCTACAAAAGGATATCTACAGGAAAGAACTGGAAAGTTTAATTGTGAAATATATAAAACCCGCATCCCATACTTCTTGGCCAAAGCTGTTGAAGTCCTTTGGTTTTGACTTCTTAATGGACACGATTACCAACAAAGATTCTTATCATCGTACTGGAATTGGTATTGTGTATGGAGAATATTGGTATGGGGACTGCCTTAAAATTCTTGACAAAACTATTGCAAATACTGTTCGTAAAATTTGGCTTGTTGGTTTGTAAAAACGATGGAAGATTATTTTTATGGCACAGCACATTTATTGAAGATCCCAATAATGGCCCACACGAAAAATACAATACATAAGAAGCGAAACACGATACTACATCCTTGAAGACAAGTTCTGCTCGCACTGCAAAAGTATCGGCGCCAGTCACTTTCGCCTATGCAAAGGGGCCATCAATTAATCAAACAGGAAGGAATATCCGAACTTCACATAGTAAATAATGCATTAAAAATATTTTATCACAGTTGTCCTCTACTGGGGTTCACGTCGACTGATTACCGACGGGCGCGGGATTATAAAAAAGTTCTCTTTGAAATGAGTTGATTTCATTCATTAAACTGGACTAATTAGGACGACTTGCTTGCACGATAACATGACACTTCAAATTATTCATGATTTGAGATGGTTTTATTTTGTCTTGAATACACAGGGTAGTCAGAAACGACCCACAGTAATCATACTGAGCGATTCTTGTCGAAAACCACCACGAAAAGTTGTTTGTTTTTCGGTTGGGTGTGGCCCGTCCCGGAGACAATTCGCTTCGAAAGTTTTCTGACGTCTCTTCCGATCATTCGCCATTTGAACTCGCTCTAAAAACACTCAAACTATTCTTTTCGCGACCTTGGCGCTGCCGGTTACCTGAGAGTCAATCAAGGAAAAAAAATAAAGCATCAAATGGATATGCAAGTCCGAATGAGGTGCGTTAATTGCATCAGTTGAACGTACGCATATCTGGAATGTCCAGTTCAATTGAAAAACGAACACTTTTTATAATATTGAATCGATCGCACTTTTCTTCTATGCGATAAAATTTGTTGATAGCATCTAGGTGCGACTTCTTTGTAAGTTGAGGCACAATGTAACCTTGGTAGGGGTAAAAAAGGTTAGTTGGTTTGGGCTTTATGGTGAAAGATAAAAAATGTGCCGAACGCAAGAAACGCAACCTAGCAAAAACAGATACAAATTTTTAAAAAGACGGCTCAAACAAATATGAAAAGTGGATTTCAAAACAAGTCGGTGTGCACTATATGAAAATAAAGATCAAATATAAACACATAATCAGAACAATAAAGAGAATAGACATAAGATAATCAAAGAATAGCGAATAGATTAAAAAGTTTTGAAGGCAAGGTAATTTTAATTAACGTCGTACTAGAGCAAAAAAAAAAAAACCGGTTCTATTGACACGGTTTTGGATCAATCCCCTAAGGGAAAGATCCGAGGATAACATCACGTAATTTTGAACCACGGTCAGATGACTAGGCAACACCTGGGCTGGCACCCCTCTCTACAAACGTTACACCAACCCAACGATTTCCGCCACTACGCCATACGCTTACAAACATCCATGCACTGACTAGGATTCGAACCACAGGAACCTCCCGATCTAAAGGCTAACACCTTAACCACCAGACCGCATGGTCGTCAAGTTTTGAAGGAAATATTGACATGAAGCAGATTAAGTTATGCAGTTCAAACAGAACTAAAAGGTAACAACATATCAAGAAAATTTAATGCGATGCGCAAATTTAAAGATTTGAATAGGGTCATTCTGAAATCAAACACCGCAAAGTTAAAACAGAGCTGTCAAAAAATGTTATGGATAATGACGGAAAACAAGGTTGAGGTTCCATGTCGCAAGGGCACAACGTCAAGTAATGAACATTTACACACACGGAAAATTTTATTGATATAGAAAAGAAATGCACCTAGGAATTAAGGACCGGTGCACACATCCGGTTTTTCAACGTGCGGCGCCACTGCGGCACCGAAGCCCAACTATGCACACATAACCATAAAATGACGCAAGTACTCTCATTTCGTGCCATTTGCGATAAATATTCTATCGAAGGAAACGTGTTTATTTCGCTTACTTGGAGTACAAAAAAGTATACTTTGAAACAAAATAGACGATACTGGATACAACCATTTATTAATTATTATTTATATTCCATTTATTTATGAAAATAAGGTACTTCAGAACGGAGACGCGTGTGCGGCGAGCTGCGGCGCCGTGGGGAACTGCGGCACAGTTCGACGTGCGTCACCGCAGCGGCGCCGGAGGCATGTCTGCACTACTCCATTGGATCTAATGTATCTCGGACCGCACTTTCGTTGCGGCAGCGGCGCCGCACGTTGAAAAACCGGATGTATGCACCGGGCCTAACGGTATCGAATCTTCGCCGTGTACTACTCAGTTTACTAGCGCAGTAGTCAAACCCACTGAACCACAACGTACTGCATGGGAAAATGGCAACTGTGCTTCCTTCTGTGTTCGAATAGCTTCTCTTTCGTTCTCGGATGCAGTAAAGGAAACCCAGAACATCACAGTGATCAATATTTTCCGATGGTTTTACCCGGGGTTATTGAGAGACAAATCGCTCCATAAAGAAGAAAGCAAGGGTATGCGGGCATTCAAAATCGTAATGACAGTCAGCCAGTCTCTATCGCTGTAAGTAGCGGGCACAAATGACGGGGCATGGCTGAAGGATTACATCGGTAGCGAATTCTTAAACGCAGGGGGGCGGACGAGTAAAACACGCAAGACGTTATTACGGGATGGATGGAGCCCGAGATTGACGAGGCTACCACATTTCTTTCCAATTTCCCTCAGGATCTTAAATATAAAAACATAATAATGCCAGGGTTTGGGAGAGGGGATATAAATTTCAAATGAAATTGAAAAATCCAATGCCGCCGCACTTTCTTCCATCCCTCTGATGATCCTGAAATCAATTCCGTACTTCTTGATGTAAGTTTGGGAGTACACCTATCTCCAACATTCCGGACTACAGAGGGGAAAAAAATCTTTTTTTTTTCTATCTTTGCCCACACAAGCAGGTTTGGGAACCAATTCCTTTTTATATTTCCAGCCAACACTTGATACACCGAAATGATATTTTGCTCTAAAACAAAAGTGGTGTTTGTATTTTCAAATACTCCTTTCGATTGTTTTATTTTAGTCATGAAAATGCAATTACAAAAAGCACTTTCATTCTAACATGTCAAACGCGTGGTTTCTTCTTTGGGGAGGTCGGATGGAGTTTTACGGCGCAAGGACCACATTCGGCCAAGCTGCGCCAAACAAGGTTTGGTAAATGGACACACACACAGAAAGCTTCGTTGACGTAAGGGCCACATTCGGTCAAGCTGCGCCAAACAACGTTACGTAACTGGGCAGACACAAAGAAAGCTTTGCAGGCGCAAGTGAGAAAGAAATGCACTCAGAGAGGAATCGAATATGCGTCCCGCCTACAACTCACGGATTGCTAACGCAGATAGCAAAACCACACAGCCACGACGGATCCTCTTGCTCAAGGTAAAGAGATTTGATAGATTTCATCGCTAATAGATAAAGAGTCATTGACAAGATTCAGGATTATACTGAGAGCATTAGATCAGCCTTCTTCCCTCTATAAGCCAGGCCCGATTGCGCCTACCAACCAGTCGGGTGGTTAAGGTGTTAGACTCTACATCGGAAGGTTCCTGGTTCGAATCCGGGGCAGGGCATGGATGTTTGTAAGCGTATGGTGTAGAGGAGGCTGGTGCACCTTAAATCTGTCATAGCCGAAAATCGTTGGGTTGGTGTGGAAGTGTGTAGAGAAGGGCGCCAGTCCAGGTGTTGCCTCGTCATCTGACTGTGGTTCAAAATTACGTGGTGTTATCTTCGGATCTTTCTCTTAGGGGATTGAACCAGGACCGTCGTCAAAAGAACCGTTGTGTGTGTGTTTTTTTTTGCTCTAGTACGACGTTAATTAACAAAAAAATACCAGGGCTAATTGCAGCTTAGATGATGGGTTCGTTTGGGGTTTTGTGGCGCAAGTGCCATACTTGGCCATGCTGCGCCAAGCACAATATATTGGATTGGATTGGACGCCGTAGGCGAACACTGTTTCACCGGTGCGGCTTTCAGCTGTACAGTCCGCCTTACAGAGGAGATGCGGGGATAAAGGAGAGCCGATATCAAGTAGTGGAATACACAAAGATCGCTTTACTGACACAGAAGAAAGAAATACGCTCAGGCAGGAATCGAACCTAAGCCGCCTGCAACTCGCAGTCTGCTAGAACATTGGGCATACCCACTGAGCCACGATCCGATTGCGGGACCCTCGTGACATTTAAAATCAGTATTTCCATGTGCTCGAAAGAACAATTGCCAAATTCAATATTTTTCTTTGCACACCTTGTACAGCTCAATTAAAAAATAACAATGAAAAGATGCATGAAGTTGGAAACCAAAACAGGTTGCACTTATCATCGAACCAGCATCCACAATTCTTGCGTGAGTCTCCAGGGCATTGTATTCAGGAAATATATTCGGAGAGGATCTTATCTCTCCCAGTTTCCTATTCCAACCGAAAGGCGAAATGAACATTATATCTGCTGATTTTCTGACGGTTTCCAGATACATTTACGTTGATTGCATTAGCTCCAATGTGAATATTTGATTGTTTCAACTTCTAAAATATTTGAGCAGTGCTCGAGACCTGTGGGGCTATTCCTATAAAGACGTCCTTGGTCACGCACGGCTAGGTTGAATAGACACAGTTTTCTTGTCCCGTCCAATCCATCCCTATTAGGACAGTTCACCTTGCACACAGATGGGATTCTTTGCTTGCTTTAGCAATTGAAGGGTTTGCTGCAAAATGGAGGTAGCTCCAATTTTGTAGGTTTCTGGAAATCCGTAAAAAAAAAAACGTTTGAAAGTTCAAAACTCCAAATTGTGCGAAAATATTCTTTCTGATAAATTTTCTCAATTGTTCTTGACTAACGATTGGAACTATATCTTTCTTGTACCTAACTAACTAACACCAACACACACTCCCGTGCCTAGTGTCGTGAGACACTGTACCAGTTTAAATAAGTGTGGTTGGATGAGTAGAGCATGCCACCAAGGTGACATGTCTACCCAGAATGTTAGAGCACATTACATTACATTTATACATCCTTACATCTATACAGTATATACATTAAATCATTATACTAGGTTACATTATAAATATATATATACATCATGCAAGGTGAGAAAAAAGTTCGTTTTTCTTAGTCTCTTAGGATAATCAAGTCCTGATGATTTTCAATGAATCTCACCATGTTAATAATTTTAACCCTCGAGCCCTTGTTGCATGCAATGTTCCTGAGCCATGTAATTTTTAGGTGGTCGGCAGGTGTTCTCATATGCCATGAAGCTGTAAGGGGGCAAACTGTGATGTAATGTAGAGGTGTGCCAATTTCACCACATGAGCAGTTTTCGGACTTAATTTTCTTAAACCTCGTTAGGTAGGATGGGAATGGGCCATGCCCTGTGAAGAAAAGTGTCTCTTCCCTGGTCCAACTTGATGATTTTAGTGACACTTTTGGTAACACATCGTGCACCGTCCTGCCTGTTTCTCCTTCGTCCCATTCATTCTGCCATGCATCAAGTAGCCAGCTAGTGGTTTCCTTTCTGTAATGGCTCTTGGGCCATTTCACCCCTTCATCTACGCATTCCATTGTTGTTGCCTCTTTTGCTAATCTATCTGCTTCTTCGTTTCCATCGTGACCCGCATGGGCTTTAATCCATCCTAGGCAAATTTCCTTGTTGTTGTATAGTAAGTGTTGTATTTTTCGTGCCAGTGGACTAGGCGTCGGGGTTTTTAAGTGCCAGGAGACCAGCTCGACTGTCCGACCAGATCTTGACATTTTTGTCTGCTCTTGCTTCTGCTGCTTTTATGGCTGAAAGTATTCCATAAAGCTCCGCCTGGAAAACGGAATTATTATCCTGCATTCTCGTGGACCATTGTTGTGTTATGCGCCCTTCTTGAATAGCGCAGAATGCACTTCCCACTCTCTTCTCCATTTTAGAGCCGTCGGTATAGTAGCTTATGCCGGAATGTGAAGAACTCCCACTGCATTTCGTTTGCAGATGCTTGACTATTTCCAGATTGTTCACAATTTTTCAATTCATGGGCGAAAAACAATTCGATTTGCCTCCAAAAAGCAAACTTCACCATTCATTTTTTCTAACGTCAGGAACCTTTAAATAAATGCCTGGAGACCCTGTTTTTTTATAAAAGGATGTGTGTATGTAGATATATTCTCTATACAAATCTACGCCGTTTGACCAATCCACACCAAATTTGGTACACTTATACTTTAGAACACTGCGGAAAACATAAGCTATTTCTTTCCTGTCTTCAGAACAATCTGTAGCCATGAGAATTGGTACACCTCATTGAATTGGTAATTCTCAAGTGCCCCTCGAAGTCCACAATTTTAAAATCTTGTTTGTTTTTCTGCAATAAATGGACATGGACAAGGAAACACGTTCAACAGGGTTTCCGTATTTGAGTTAACACCGAGAAATGTCGTAGTCATAGTTTAGCAGTCGTGGTTATAATTTAAAACAGAGCAACGCCGGGTTATTCAGCTAGATTTAAGATAAATGAAACCATATAGGACAAACCATTCTTAACTTTTCACGGAAACACCACGGCTAAGTAATCTGGACATCAAGATCAGGCAGTTCCTCTGATGGAGGCTGGACAAGTCCCAAGGCGAGGCAAGAAGACAAACTGTCCCAATTTCTTTCGCATTACAAAAGCAAATAACAAAACCGGAAGGAGGCAGCTTGCACAGTCGAATATATTTTACGGCCTCTTGCACCCCAAAAGCGCTGAAAATTTTCCTCCGCCATAAATAATTATTTTTCGAATGGCGCTAGTGATTTAGGGATCGGGCCATGGGCGTCGAGAGAAGAGCGTAAATTCGGCAGTGGGTAGAGGGAAAAACCAATTAGTGTCCAAAACAACGCAATAAGTTTTAATTTTCTGCCAGAGATTTAATAAAAGGCGCATGGACAAAAAGCAAAGGCATCCATTGAAGTGGGCGGCAGGGCTTCGAAACTATTAGTTTACGGCAATTCCCGAGCTCGCAAAAGGGAGGATATATGACCCTCCAAACGTCCAGAGAATGGAAGGATTATTACAAAATGGAGATTTAATCCCAGTATGTGAAAGGCAACTTTGTTACTCGGGTTTGATTCGTTCGAACTGCGCGGTTATATTACGAGCATAAGGGTCACAAAATTTATGTAGGTAGGTAGCTAATTAACGTCACACTGGAGCAACAAAACGGGCTATTGGCGTCGGTCCGGGATCAATCCCCTAAGAGAAAGATCGGAGGACAGCACCACGTAATTTTGAACTGCTGTCTGATGACAAGGTCACACCTGAGCTTGCACCTCTTTCTTTAAACTTCCACACCAATGTAAGGACATTTGAGGCTACGACAGATTTAACCTGCACCAGACCCCCCATACACGACGGTCTTTGGTTGGATTCGAACTCGCAACCACTCCGGTTTCTAATCCGTTACTTTCCTACCGGGCTACACACACATTTCTGTTGGTGAAGAGCTGAGAGAATTTGACAGTTGAGTGTTTCATTTGGAAGATTGGCAGATGAAAGACATTTGGAAGAAGGTTGACAGACGAAAGACGACGTCTCCTTGCACTACAATGGGTGTCAGCCAACGTGGGTTAGTACTTTCAAAAAGTAGGTCTTACAAAATATATTTTCTATCACTTGCTAGAAAGGGAAAGAAAATAAGTAACAGATTAACTAAATCTAGTCTGTAAGAGAAATTTGTATACTTGTAAATTTCATTTGCATGTTTGATTTTGAAAAACAATACTCTGGAGGCTTTAGTCTAGCGAATTTGGTTTAAGTCAGGATTGGGGGCTTTATGGCCCAAGGACCAAAAGCTTGGTTAAGTCAGACTCGTATCTTGTAGAATGACAGATGAACAGTGGCGGACCAAGTCAAGTGGGGTCCCAAGCGGTAAAATTTTCGGGGGCCTCAAACTCAAGGAAGAAAAAAAGTTTTAAGAAAACTCTTAAGTTATTAGCAAAGAGAAAATAAAAAATTCCATACCATAACACATTAAATAAATTTATTAAAAAAATTTTTTAACATGAATTTCTGTCTTTTTTTTGTTGCGAATTCGTCAATTATTTTGACATTATAAATCCGGTTTTAAATTTTTTGCTCTATATACAGAATGGCCACATTAATTAATCTTTCTTTTCCCATAGTACTCCTTTACTATTTTTTTACACGCTTTAAAACAAAAAAACGATCTTTCTTCTGACGCCCATAACTAAGGGAACTGTTAAAAAAAATTTAAATAATGTTTCAACATTCGCAAATGTGCAAAACATTTCTTTGAAGGCTCGATAGATGTCTGGTGTGGGTTTTATGGTGTCCTCGCTTTCTTTTAGTAACATTAAAAAATTGTGAAATTCATCTTCAAAGTACAAACATCAATGCATTTTTGTAAATTATATATTTTTATAGTTTTTTTTATCCAACTTCCAGTTAAAGCCTCTTTTCTATGGGTGAAACGAAGTTTTATAGCTAAAACTTTAATCTGTACGTAATGATCTAATCAGCAAAAAATACGTCGCGTTGCACAAAAAAGCCGTACAGCTACAAATCAAAGCAATCAATATTTAATTATTTTGTAAATTCTAGTGGGAAAACGCTTTACATAATTTGGAGCAAAGTTATGACCATGTCACAGAAGTATTTTCAGTGCCATGCACGTGAAACGAATGCTTTCGTGCACTCCATCTTAAGAATACAACGCTCCTTTAGACCCTTGGAATCATATTACTATTCAGAAATGAAAGAAGCGACAAAGCAATAAAATTATTTTCCAACAAAACATATAGAGAACCAAAGACAAGACAGAGAATCTCATTTACTTACATCCTGTAGATCTACTATTGGGAGCCATTAAAAAAGGTCAGCTTTTTGCTCGTTTTTTTGCAGTCAACAAAAAATCCAAATTATTTAGCCGATCAACTAGTCTGGTGGTTAAGGTGTTAGCCTCTAGATCGAAATGTTCCTGGTTCAAATCAGGGTCAGTGCATGGATGTTTGTAAGCGTATGGTGTAGAGGCGGCTGGGGCACCTTAAATCTGTCGTGGTCGAAAGTCCTCACGTTGGGTTGGTTGGTTGGTGTGGAAGTTTGGGGAGTGGGGTGCCAGCTCAGGTGTTGCCTCGACATCTGACCGCGGTTCAAAATTAAGAGTTGTCATCGGATCTTTCCCTTAAGGGATTGATTCCGGACAGTCGTCAATAGCCCATTGTGTCGCTCTTCTTTGTTAATTAAAAATTTCCTTAATTACCTAATTATTTAAATACATTTAATCGAAATTTTTAAATTTGTCGGTCAGAGGCGGTTCAACTTTATTTTCAATGTGTATTTAAAAGCCTATATTCTTCTTTGAACAATCGTGTTTGCGGTGCCATAATCGAACAGCAAAAATATTAACAGGCCTCAATGTGACAAGGTTTATACCGAATTTTTGGATTGGGATGCGCTAATGGACATTTACCCTAGTAACGACACTGTACAACGGACAAAAATGTTTTACACCTCCAAAAATATTTGAATCGGAAAAAACATAAATATCGCATTTTTGGTCTGGGGTGCACAAACAAATGACACTACTGCCCTAGATACGACACTTCACAGCGGACAGCAAAAATGTTTTCCATCTCCGAAAAGCGCCGACATCTAAATTTCCAAAAGAACATCGAAAATTCCACAAATGCTCGCTAATCGAGTGAAAGTCGAGACAGAAACAACCGCTACAAGAAGCCAGTTGGACAGAAGCGCAGTTCTTCTCTGTCATCAACAGCGCGGAACAGGAGCAACTCGGGAAAAAAGCGACAAACCTCGCACTCGGGGCGTTCTGTCCACCTTGTTCCTTTTGTCCGGGAGATGGTGGGGGGTACAGCTGACGTCACGCGCCGAGCACCCCCTAGCGGAAACATCAACTGTTATTGCAGGGACGTGTGCCTGAGGGGGTTCTGAAAGGATTAATTAGTGGCCCTAATATTCCGCTTGCTTCAGTTGGAGGAGAAAATCAGTGGGAGGCATCCAAGAGCCTAGCACAGCGCTGTCATTACCTGTTCAGAAATAACTGTTTCAGAGAGAGGAGAGAAGACTCGGAAAAGAACCCCGTTCCGCGATAGGGAACGGCTTGTTTAAAAATTCATTCCAGAGGCGGTTGTTAGGGGAAGAGATGAAAGAGAATGGATGGAGTGATTAGAGAGAAGGTGAACGGTTTGTTTGGCAGGAATTACCGTGTGCCACGATTATGACCGAACGACGCGCTTAACAACCTTTCGATTAGTATGTCGTTAAAATAAGTCACGGTTAGGGTTCGCAGTCAGTTAACTGGTATGTCACAGAGTCGCTTTTAGAATGGACGCAGCTCTTCGTCGTGTTCACCTCAAGTAGATTCTAAAATTTGACCCATAAATGCAATCTTTCTAAAACTTTTTGTTCGAGGTTTCCGTTATATTCAAAATTCTAGCGCTGAAAACTCCAATTTATTCTTCGGTGTTCCTGGGATTGTCTGTACCAAAAAGGATATTGTTAAAGATAATCTCTGTATATATTAGAATCCATCTTCACTTGTTGGTTATGGTTATAATTATGTGAAAACAAGCAAGTTGAGTTGTCATGCTTTTGTGATTGGCCAGATGACATCACAACTATAAATGGGTGTGGTCAAAATATTATGGCCAATCATCTACTAAATACAGTATTATTATTTTTTATGGCAGTCATTCTATTGAGGTAGTTATACCAATTTTTAGATGCACAAGAAGTATAAAAATGAAAGTTCCTTTCTTTCAGATTACAATTTTTATTATACTTTTGTAAGAGATGTACCTTTGGTTTTTTAATCTTTGTTTCTTTTCTGTACATAGTTTTACAGCTTTTAATTAATAAATGTTTCAACTTTTTGAATCTTTGACGATTTATTTTTTACTCAATATATCACTTGGGCACTGACTTTGCTTTCCCATTATATGTGGGTGATAGATATGAAAATCCGAATGTGCCCGAAACGCTATGTCCAATCTAAAAAGGGACACCTTAACGGGTTTATTTTCGACAAGGAATCGCATGGTTTGATCATTGTGCTATCGTTTCTGACACCACGTAAATTTTCCATACTTTAATAAAATTGTTAAATTTTTTTTAATATTTAATCTCTTTGTAATAATTTCATAACTAATTTGTTTCTTAAGAGAAAATTTTTTCTCCAGTTTTTTGCATTTAAAAAAGACTTTACCAAAGATTATCGAAAACCTTTAGGAATTCGTGGACCAGTTTCAGAAACGCTGCTCTAACATCGATATTGTATTAACTTTATGGTTTCATATCTTTAATTAAAGTCGTATAATTAATAGGCAACAGGCCTTTTTTTTAATTTCAAGTACGCAAGGTTTACTCGACACTCGCTGTATGGCGAATTTATCTGGTCCACTATGTTAACGCGATACATCGAAAGGTAAACCTGGCCACACAGGAGCAGCATACGACACGTGCATGCGCACTCCGTTTCTGAACAGAAAACAAGTTGGTAAGCATGCGTATTGGATCTATGTGTGACTAGCCCAGTAGTTCATTGAGGTAGTTTCGTGTACAGTGCATTGTGTTACGGAATTCAAGCGTAAGGTGTTCTATGTTTCTTGTTTTCACGTCTTTGGAGGAAATACTGACAAGACTGCTTTTTTAACCAAACTTAATGGGTCAATAAGAATTGAGAATCCAGTCTGGCCTTGTCAACCAAGACTTTTAACCCTTAGACTACGGTTGGTACAGCAATTGTACCATGATCGCTCCAAAAAAGAATTTAGACAACGGCCAGTATATGAGCTGTATCTTGAACGTTTTAAGAATCGCACCAAGAAAGTATCGCGCTTGTTATATCAATAGCCGTAGTCAAAAGTTAACTTTTTGACTACGGCTATAGATATAACAAAAGCGATTCTTATAACTTTCAAGGTTCAACCGATGAACTGGCCTTTGTCTAAATTCTTTCTTGGCGCGATCTTGGTACAACTGCTGTATCGGCCGTAGTCTAAAGGCGCGTTTACATTTGCGATCCGAACCGTTTGCGAGCCTCTAGTTCTCATGATTGCGACGGGGTTTTGTTCGCCAAACGAACGTCTCTTGAACTGCTCGTGACAATCTGCTTCCTGTCAGTTTTTGGACGAACTCAAAGACGTTCTGGGATCATATAGGGTCATTAAATAAAAGTATTATTCATATAAAAGTATCGAATGGCATTTTTATTTAAAAATGTCAATATAGCAATGAAGCAAATGGTCTGGTATGATTTTATTGAAGACGTATTTATTTTTTTTAAAGCCGCATGCATGCACTAGAAAGAAACGAGTGAAGTTGGTGCATCCAAGGGACGTAATTTATAACAACGTGTGAGGTAGACTTCATTTTGGATACCATACACACTCGATACATCCCCTACTCCTTTCATGAAACGCTTGAGTGGTTCTCTTGACCATTTCCCAAGAACACTATAAAATATTCTGTTGGATTCCACGAAAAGAGCCACTTGATATACACACCAACCACACCCTCCGCTTAGACAGTCAATTTATTCAAGTTAACAAAGTAATAGCATCCCAGATGAGGGGGCATGGGGAGCCCTGTTCGTTTCCCACGGGAAGAATTCATTTCGCTCGTCGAGATCGACACCATATATCTTCTTCATATACCTTCGAAAAAATACGGAAGGTTTAAAAAAAAATCAAAGTGTAACTGTCAAATGAATGAAAAATGAAGAAAAAATTCCAAAAATAAAAATAATTAAATGCACCAAATTGGCGACAATTGGGCTATATGACAGCAATTCAAAGCATAAAAAGGAGCCCTGCTGTCATCCGCTTGGCGGTAGTGTTTTGGCGATATTTCATACCAAATGGCGTGAAAAATACGCAGAAATTAGCAATTGAATTTTTCTTGGGTGTTTTAGAGGTAGTTCATTTGTAGGTTTTTCTTGGAAATGAGTGCCAAAGATCTTATCAACAATCAAGCAACCACCAGATTCCAATGTTTTTCTTTCAATGTTGCCACGCATTCCTGCCAAAATTTCGAAATTGGCATTACATGAAAACTTTTTGATCAAGGAAAGTGTGGAAAACATTTTTTTTTTCCTTCCGGAAGACCTGAAACCCAAGTGTTTACCGCAATACGCCCAGAGAAGTTGGCCAATGCATATTGATTGTAACAGTAGCTTAAGTCCGTTGTGTTGCCTCGGTGCAAGGCAAATGGAAATACCAACCAACCATAGAAACAAACTGAGCATTCGATTCCTGCTGAGCGTTCCTTCTGTGTCGGTTGAAGAGTGGAATAAAAGGTAAAAGTAAGGTAGTACTAGATAGGAATTTACGTCGCACTGGAGCAACACAGCGATCTATTGGCGACGGTCCGGGTAATTTGGTAATTTTTAATTAACGTCGTACTAGAGTAACACAACGGTCTATTGGCGACGGTCCGCGATCAATCCCCTAAGGGATAGATCAGAGGGCAACACCACGTAATTTTGAATGACTGTCAGATGACGTAGCAACACCTGAGATGGCACCACACTCTCCAAACCTCCACACCAACCCAACGTGAGGACTATCGGCCACTACAGGGCGACGGTCCGGGATCAACCCCGAAGGGTATTCGACATCAGCAAACGTAATTTTGAACCATGGTCAGATGACGAAGTCCACATTTGAGTTGGCACACTTTCTAACGCGCACCAATCCACTCTTCAAGAAAGTCTTTGCTTGGATTGAGTAAGGAACTCGCAATCCTCCGGTTGCATATCAGCGACTTTACCCACTGGACTACCGCGGACGGTAAAAGTGATATTACAAGTGATCGGAGTAAGATCTTACTGTAAGAGACCGGAGTATCCCACATAAGCAGATGATAAACGGTAACGTCCCAGAGAGAGAGACTGGTGTATTCAGTTAGTTGTTTATTTGAAATGTTAATTTCGTTCTTAAACCGTTTCTTGACCTAATAAATCAAAATTTTAAGTAAATTTGTATTTTTAATGCAGCAGTTTCATGGTTTTCCTATCCCGCAATATTTTGCAACAGTAACGCTGGATATCGCACAATAAAATCGTAACAATTGGAAGATGTACCCACAGTATTCAGGATAAATACAGGAAACAGACTGCACTAGCATACCATCCTTCAAGATTCCCTTTCCCATTTGGTTGACAGAAGAATCGTCAATCGCCTCCAATGTTTTTCGTCCTACAACTGCCTCTTCCTTTTAGTCCGAGATAAGAGTTTAAAAGCTTTTCCTCGCCTCCGATGGAAACAACTTTGCCCCGAGCAAGTCAAGATTTCGGCCGTGTTTATCGTCAACGAAAAAAATTTGCAAAAACAAACCCTTTTCTTTCCTTGAATTCCCAAACAGAAGCCATTGCTGATCTATGAGAACTGAAGGTTATTAGAGCTCCAGGTTCTGTATACGTGTATCCATCTTTTAAAAAAAAATCATTGGTATCATCACTCAAAATGTTTAACGTTTTTATAACAGTTTTTACACTTAAAACAAGCGGTTTCGAAGGAGAAACGGTTGAAGAAATTTATGATCATCTTTTCTGCACTGGTTTATATCGTACACTTCAAAGTAAATCTATCCACTGCAAATCTATACCAGAATTTTATTATATTTCAGATAAAATGCAGATTCAATCAGTTTTCCGGTATTCGTACTACTTCATTTTGCTTACTAAGTTATTTTGTAATACGGAATACAATTTTTTTTAATGGGGTTCCCAGAAACTTGGGTTTAAAATTTTGAGAGAGCATATAAAGACCAAACTACAGCGCTTTCTGGTTTCCGCGTGCAAAATTGTAAAATACTTAAGAGTTTCAGAATTTGGCATGAAACTTTAAAGGGTTTACTACGAAGTTCTGAATATTTTAAGGGTCTATTTGAAACTTGAAGCCTTTTTAAGGGTTCAGTGAAAACATAGAATGCGTGTTAAGGGTTATGAGCGAAATTCTTACGCTTTTTAGGGGGCCATGAAAAGAAATTGAGAGTTTCATGCAAAGTTTTCTACAGGGTACCATTTGAAATTCTGACACTTTTAAGGGTTTTGGCATAGACAGAGCCAAAAAAGGTGTTACCACTAATGCGGGCAAGACAACATTAGGTAAATTTCATTCTGTTTCAGAGACTAAATATGGCGGCAGGGCTTAGTTCGGAAAAAGGAAGATTACAGTTAGGATAGAAGGCTTTCAGTCACCATCAGTTATGAAGAATAAGCTTCAAGAATTGTATGACAAAGATCCTCCCAGTCGTTTTTTGTTCGTCGAATTCATGAGGTGTTTGTGCACACAGGATATTTCGCAAATACCTGTAATCATCGAATACATCATTGAAATGATTTATTGAATACTTACTAATTCCATGTAAATGGAAACATCTTTTGACTAGATTCAAACCGTTTCCTGGAAACCTTAACTTTACTGGTTATAGTTATTTAACTTTACTGGAATCGAGGTTTCCAGCAAAAAATTAAATAGCTATAATTGAGCCAGTTAAAGCCAAAGTGGTGCAAGTCCGCATTCTTAAAAATCTGAGTTAATGCTGGTAACAAATTCTGAATATGGAAAACTACTTATAAGAAAGGTGGTGTAACTCCTGTTGTTGTTGTTGCGAAGAGGGCCATATATGACCCAATTGGGGGTGCCATTGCCCCGGAGGGTTGGACTTCTTCATACATGACACATCCGTTTTACAGGAAGGTCCCTTTCACACATCCATTCACTCACACATATCGTAATTTAGATCCCAATCAGAGGCCGATAACCCATTGATGTTGATCAGGTACCCTCAGAGGTATTGATTTGGTATGGGAACATGGGGGACTTTGTGACCACGACCTATTTAATGTGACCCAGTCACCATTAGCGAACACGACGGTCTTTAGACAGGTCCAAGCGCCGATCTCGCAACCATCAGAATGGCAGGCTCCGCTGAGGACAGAACCCACAACCCTTCCGATGCGAGCCCGACGCTCTACTGACTGAGCTACCGCGGCTCTGGTGTAACTCCTAATTACCCAAATAACCACACAGATGGCAGCCCAAGATTATGCATATAATGAAGCTCTATGGCTACTATTCAACTAAAAGTATCTTTATCTCGCAACAATGTTGGATGGACTTACACTACTTTGACTCAATTGTTAAACTGAGATTTAGGTTTTGACTCTACCATTTACCTAAAAAACTAAAACATGTCTCCAATTTCGATAAGCTTAAAGAAAAGCATCATATGCATCCATCATTAAAAACCTTTATCCTCCAGTCAAGTCGCTAGCTTCGATACACTATCTATACTTTTTGACATCTATTTCTCGGTGGCCTGAGGCTACGTCGTACAAGACAGAGAGCAAGAGAAGAAGGAGGGGGAAAAAAGCCAAGATCACGGAGCGATTTAACCTTCAACTCCCAAATTAATTGAAATAAAGTTCGAGGCTCCCACGGAAATCGCTCTCTAATTGATGAAGCGTTAAAACGAGGCAGACATCTGCTGGCATGCCAGGACCTCCGTCTTTTGACATTCAGCCACCATTGAAATGGGAGGAAGAAGAAAAATCCCCCAACACAAAACAAGACGACATTTATTACCACCGGACCCTTCAAAAACGCCGCTTTTTTTTCTTCCTCCTTGTGTTTATTTTTGTTCGAGGAAGAGGTCCCGGAGACGTCGGCTAATGGATGTCACAACCTGTCAGCCACTGCTGGTCCGAAACTGGGCTCGCTGTGTGAGGGCTCATCACTTTTGTTCGCCGCTTCTTCACGCCCGTCTGCCCCTCAATGCGAGGAGATGAAGTGTGAGATGAAAAACTGCACCGGCTTCCTCACTCCCCGGCAGATTGAAGGGAAAGGGCCCCCGATAAGATTAAATGATCTCTAATTGTTTGGAACTCGATCCAGAACGACGAAGCAACTTAATGGGCCAACGAGACTGAATCTCGTCGACAAGACCGGTACCGACAGTTGGGGACTGATGAAACGCGCTGACCAGTAACTTCCATTTTCCACCACACTGAAGCAGCGCGGAAGTAGCTGATGAGGTACAGTGCATTAACACACAGAAACGCTTTCCAGAAAGTTTCAAATTCGGGAAGGTAGTTAACTAACGTCGCAGTGGAGCAACACAACGGTCAATTGACGACGGTCCAGGTCGATTCGCAAGCCCCCACCTTATACAGACTCCGCCCTCATGATCTGTCTATTTCATTAGAAGGTTGATGTTTGCTCAACAAACCCGCTCTTTTTTACATTAAGCCAGTGTCTTTGCTGATGGTTGTACTGTGCGATTGGATGTGAGATGCTAAAATTAAATCAATACCCAAGGATTGGCAATTTCAAGATTGTGATCGATTTATAAGAGATCAAAGGTCTGAAAAAAGTTAGTTGACCATTTCAAAGCATAAAACTAAAAACGCACAACACATTCCACTCGTCAGATTATTGGGCTCGTTCTCTCATTTTCTGCATATCTATTGTGTATCAAAGCTGAATCAAATTTCGAACGAAACTTTCCCCGTTGATGGTTGTATTGTTGCAACACACCCTGCGAAAAAGTTTACCTCATCTTTTACATTATAATTTCGCATATCCTTTATTTCTTCGCACAGCGGTAATAATGATTCTATAAGACTCAAAGTCTGTATCTTGATCAGTGCACAGAAAGATAATTAAAAGCTTGGCTTCAGAAAACTTGACTAATGATCACGGTACACGCCAAATTTCCTAAAAGTATTATTTGCTATAAACCATAACCTCCTCAAACTTCAAAAGTTCAATTTAAAAAATAAGCGTCTTTAAAGCATATATACACAGACGATAAAATTATAGAAATGGTGTGATAAATATTTAAGTTTAACAAACAATCATCACAAAATCCTCATTAAAATACTGTTTTTACCTCATTATGCACCGTCCCTTCTTAAAACCTTCGTTTGCACAAATTAAAGTATAATTTGCAAAACCGAACTGAAGCTATCGGTGTTATTGTTTTTCATCAAAACAAAAGACCAAGAGTTCCATCCCACCCGGGGTGTTTGCACAAAGGAGAACAAAATTATCTCCACGCTTCAGATTTTAATTGAATGCTCGGGTAGCGAAAATCGGATTCAAAAAGGATTAAAAATCGAGCAGAACAAACGAACTCTTTCCCCTACATCAAAGAGAAGAGAACAAACACCAACAACTAATAAAACCGCAGATTTCGATTACTCCCCGAGGCAGTTCTGTTCGAGTAATCAGCTCCAAAATGAGTGGTTGGTTGGTTGGTTTTATAGCGCAAGGTCCAGATATGGCCAAACATAAGTCAGCGTCAAGTGAGAAATGTAGTAAAGGAGAAGGAAGGGATTAGGCAGAGGTATAACCGGTGGTACGTGGTGAAACGGTTAGGGGTGCGCGAAAATAATATTGATAATGGTGGAAAATATAGGGAAAAGGAGTTTAAATAAAACCACGAATAAGTTAAGAGCTTTAATTTACAATTCCTACATGCTTTATTCTTGCATTCAAATACATAGTCATCCATCTGGTGTATGAATTTTGCAACCTCATTTCACGCTCGCACAAGCGGCTGCTCACTAACATTGTTTCGTTAGAAATGAAACTGCACTATCATTGCTGGTAAAGATTTGGTTGTGTGGACTGAGTTCTTTAATTCGTCAATGCATTTTAGGGGATAAAAAATTTGATTTTTTTAAAATCTTTACTTAAAAATTCCATCTTTTTGTTTTTAAAATTTTTTTACGTATGAAAATATATTGGAATAGAAGAGGATGAAAAGTTTTAATAGCGCCAAAATTTTGAAATAAGTTGTAAAATTTAGAATAAAAGCCTCTAAAGGTCATTAGGATAGTTTGATAATATAGTTAACTTATTATAATATATTACTCGAGGTGGTTGGTTCTTCGAAAGACCTTAGCACAGTGGCTGAGATTGCGTTAGAGATTGAAGAGGGGGAGGGGGCAAAAACTTATTGCACAAGGGCGCCTTTTCCCACGGCACTGGGTGGGTGTAATAAAGAGAGGGGTTAATCGTAAATGAAAAGTCTAATCAGGGGGGTACGGGAGGAAAAAGGTTGGGAACCGCTGGATTTGAGAAGAGAGTTGAATGAAATAGAATAAAGATAGCTTGGTTTATCCCGAAAGCGAGTCCCCCGTGTTAAATAAAGATCAATTGAAACCCAAAGAGAAAGAAAAGACCGCTCAAGTACCTCATGTCCTTCAAAAATGAGAAATTAAAATTTTTTAGTGTTTCAGAGGCATAATAACAGATACAACAATGGTAGGTTTTCTTGAAAATTAGCGATAAAGAGCGTTTTTACCACAAACAACAAGCAATCAATGATTCAATGTTTTTCTTTCAATGTCGCCACGGCTTGGCGCAGAAACTTCGGAATTGGAGTCGCTTTAAAACTGTCCCCTTTAGTAAAAAGACGAACAACTTCGTGAATAGTACACATATGTAAACAATGTACGTAAAAATTAAATGTAAAATAAAACCATCGAGTGAGGATGCGAGAATGCGAAATTTGCCAACAACGTTCTTTACTGTGCCGCATTAGGACGGAGAGTAGAAGAGTGATGTGAGTTAACTGCCAGAAGTGGTTTATGTTGCACACAATATCATATATTTTATAAAATCCAGCTATTACTCTTTATATCGCACCCCGGCAAGAAAAGTGACACAGGTCAAAAAATTAAAATTTTGAGGTTGTCATTGAAAAATATGTATGGAGGTGCCCCAGTGTGTTATATTACTCTATTCTAAAGAATATAATAGAATTTAAAGACTTAAATATTTACCTGAAAATTAAAAGAAGCTGTTACTATTTCAATACAAGTTTTATAGTATCCTTTGAGTTGATTTTTCTTAAATGCCCTAGTAAACTCAGTTGCGTAACTAGCCAGGCATAATTATATGGAGAGGACCTGAAAAAAAATAGTCCCCCCCCAAAAAAATAGATCTACCGGAGCCACTGCTTTACTCTTTCATTGTGCAGAACAAAAGGTGGAAACTTTCGAGAAACCGTTTTTAACAAAGGACAAAACTTAAAATGGGGGGGGGGGCGACAAAAAAAACGTATTCATTTATTTTGTTGCCAAAATATATTTGAAATTCTTTTTCCAGATATTTTCGTAGAATATATATTGGCATTTTCAGAACTCACCATGCATTTTCTACTTGTGGGTTTTTAACGAAACTTCGATTTACGTGGTTTAAGGTAACACCAGCATTTATTTTTGTAACATCAGCAAATTTCGGGGAATCCGGACTCGCCCTCTGAATATACGTCCACGCTTCCCTAAACCCATTTCGACAAGGCCCATCCCGGGAAAAGAAAGTAGAGCCTTTCGTTGTCGGCACAAGAGATTGCGTGGACGGTCTCGAAATCGAAATCCTTGTCAAGTTAGATGTACCGAGTCTTCGTGACTAGACGCCGTTTGCTCCAAATCGGCTCTTCATCTTGTACAACCACCTCAAGTGTAGTGGAAACTCTGGGCGCTTGTAGAGACTGCATCAGAGGGAAGGGGGAAAGGGGCAAAAATGGAACAGCCCACCCATCCTCATTTGCATGATCCAATGGCCCCCTCGTGACCGTTTCTTGTCCTGGGGACGCCCCGGTTGATGGGAGGTCGGTCGGTCGCCAGCTGACACTCCATTAGAGTTAAGTAATCCACTAAAATATGTCTCCGCCAAAATGGACGGGCATCTTCATTAAGGGTGGGGGACGACTTCCGAAAGGGATGCGTCAGGGCTCGTACTGCCCCCCCCCTAATAGTCATAAAAAGAATTACTCGAGAGGGGTTAGGTTGTAAAACACACGTAACATGGAGAAGCAAAAAGTATGGTAAAATGTAATGTTACTTGCAATCAAGCGTTTCACATCGGTTAGGAATAAATCATCCACTCTGAACGTGACAAGCTATTGTACAAGAGCACGCGGCATTACAAATGAGACAAAAGGTGAATCTACTTCCCTGTTAGTTATCTTACTTGGACATGAACCAACAACGCAGACTACGCAATTATGTAAGCAGTTGTGAAGGTATTTACGGTTTATGGGGCGTCAAGTCCAATAACGGATAAGCTGCACCAAGCGATCGATAAAATCGATGTTTTATAAAAAGGTTAAAAATCAATGTATCAAGAATTAAGCGCTTTAAAAAATAGTCAAATTGTGAGTAAATAAATTTAAAAAAAAATGTTAATCAGCAAGAGAAAGAAATTGCAGGGTTGAAACGAATTTCATTAACTATAGCAAGTTGGACGACAACATGATGCATACAAAACAATTATGAAAGCAATGAAAATGTATTGTAGAATTAAAACTTGCTGGTTAACAACTTGACAAAATAAATTAACAGTTTTCGTGAAATGAATATAAATTGATGACTTAAAACATGTTGACTCCAGCAACATGTATGAATTGATGAAAAGTGAAAGGTAAAAGTCGGGTATCTCGGCGTTGGGTAGCGGTTTTGGATCACGACAGCTGTTAACAAAAAGTCTACTTGTCAGACTTTCTGTAGACTTCATTGTGTTTGTAACAAACACTCAAACCGCACGTTTTTGAGGAGTGACACAAAAATATAGGTTTTATTTTTTCAGTTAACAAGCAATAATCTATAATTAAATTCGAAGAAACACAATGAAAACCGTATTAGGAAACAGGCACACTTTCAACAAAGGTATGAAAGGATTCTGCACATTTCAAAATGATCATTGAAAAAACGCTTGAAGAATTTCAATCTTCTGTTGCTTCTCCAACGTTTTTTCTCTTCTTTTCCTGCACATATGGTATAGTGATCATAACGTTTGTCTACCACCTGGCAGGTGTACCGGGTTACCAATACTCCGGGTTCGAATTCCGGTTTGTAAGCGCGTTGGTGTTGGTTGACCGGCTACACATAGAAGCAGCAATGACAAAACATACGACACGCGCATGCGTGTTCCATTTCTGTAGAGAAAACATGTCGGTACGCATGCGTATTTCAGCCAATTTATGACGCAGAACTGTTGAATAAATGTTGGCTGCCCACTTGTGTAAAAAAAAATGTTCCTTGGGCAGGTGATAGTTGTCGAAAAGCTCAATTGCAAAAGACACAATGAAAATAGTTGCCTTTTAAATTTAGAAAACGGACTGCACATTACAAAGAACCTATTCACCTTCTCAGGTAATCTGGACTACGGAACACCGGCATGAACTAGATTTTTCAATCTCAATTGATAAGAGTGCGAGGATTATTCGAGTTGAGCTAACAGTGGCATCGGATTGGATTGGATTGGATTTGGTTTTATGGCATTGAGTCCTCTTGGGACATATTATGCCAAACTCAAGATAAAAAACAGATATATAATATAATAATAGAATTAAATGAGTCAAGTCATAATAAAATGAATACTATTTTAATTATATGAGATGGATAAAACCAATGTCATGTAAAAAGCTAAAAATATTTGGATGAGGATTCTCTCCAACCATGTCTTCTAGAGTCAAGGTAAATGAATTAAAATGTATAAGCCGTTGCATATTAAAATGAGAACATTCAATTAAAATGTGTTTTACTGTTAGTGGGCAAATGCAGTAATTACATATAGGATGATCTTCTCCGAGGAGGAGGTGTCTATGGGTGATCCGAGTATGTCCAATACGGAGGCGTGTTATAATTACCTGCTGCCTTCTTAAAGATAGCGATTTCCAGTCAGATATATTTCGTTTGATGGCGTGAAGTTTGTTCTCCGTTTCTTCATTCCATTCGTTCTGCCATTTTGTTTCTAAAAAATTGTAAATGAATGATTTCAAGTCGCGATAAGGAATGGTATGGTCAATGTCATTTGCGGCCGATTTGGCGGCTTTGTCGACAGCCTCATTTCCTGCTATCCCAACATGAGATGGAATCCAACAAAATATTAAGTTAAAATTCCTGGATGAAAGATGATAAATTATTTTTAATGACTCTAAAACAACGGGATGACTGGAATGATCAGGATTCTTCAATGACTGTAAAACACTTAATGAATCTGTAAAAACAATACATTTTTTATGAGAATGATCCGATATATATTCTAATGCTTTATATATGGCCATGATTTCAGAGGTAAAAACAGAACATGAAGAATGAAGTTTAAAACTTTGAACAGAATGATTAATAGTGAACGCAGCTCCAACATAGTTTGCCCTTTTAGACCCGTCCGTATAAATATGTATAAAATTAGAGTATTTTTCTAAATGCTTTAGAAAGAGTTGCTTGTAAATAATATCAGCGGTATCTGCTTTATAAAAATCTTGGAAAGGGTTTTGAAATTCAAAATCATGATTAAACCAAGGAGAGAAATAATAAAGTTTTTTCTGGGTGACGTCAAGTGAAGAAAGTTCGGATCCGTTCATCACATCAAGCATTCTCAAGTGGAATGTAGGGATGAAGGATGTTTTAGCTTGATAGAGGCGTATTAGATATGGACTGTGATGAATGGTATGCAATGGGTGATGAGGGATTGAGGAAATTCTAAAATAATATTCTAAGGACAACAAATGTCGCCTTAAGTCCAGAGAAGGTTCAAAATTGTCCACATATAAGCTGCTTACGGGTGAAGTCCTGAAGGCACCAGAACATAAACGCAAAGCTGTGTGGTGGACGGTGTTCAGAGTTTGAAGAGCAGATTTTCTTGCTGACCCATACACCACGCAGCCGTAATCTAATTTTGATCTTATTAGGGCTCTATATATTTTTAAAAGACAAGTACGATCAGATCCCCATGATAATTTCGATAAAACTCGTAATATGTTGAGGGCCTTTTCGCAACGTTTGCGTAGATTTAAAATATGCGGTTGAAAAGTCAACTTCTTGTCAAATATGATACCTAAAAATTTAAAATTGTCCACAACATTAATTAAAATATCTTTGAAGAATATTTCAGGGTCAAGATGAAGATTTCGTTTTCTGCAGAAATGAACGGATGCAGTTTTCGATGGTGAAAAACTGAAACCATTTTCATTTGTCCAATGTGTGATTTTATTGACTGCCTGTTGTAGTTGTCTCTCTATCAAACGAATGTCTTTAGCTGCGCATGAAATTTGCAGATCGTCAACGTAAATAAGACCTTTTACAGATGGCGGCAATTGAGAAACAATATCATTAATTTTTAGAATAAATAAAGTAACACTTAAAACACTGCCTTGTGGTACTCCCTCCTCTTGAATAAAAACATCTGAAAAAATTGATCCAATCCGTACTTTAAAATATCGTTTCTCTAAAAAATTTTGAATAAAAATTGGCAGATTTCCTCTTATGTCATTATTAAAAATATCCCTTAAAATCCCATGTCTCCATGTTCGGTCATAAGCCTTTTCAATATCGAAAAAAATCGAGACGAGATGCTTATTTTGCACAAAAGCGTTACGTATTTCGGTCTCGAGAGCTACTAAGTTGTCAATAGTGGATCGACATTTTCTAAAACCACTTTGAAGTGGAGAGAGACATTTTTCTTTTTCTAAAATATAAATTAATCTCGCGTTGACCATCTTTTCCAAAATTTTGCATAGGCAGCTTGTCAGGGCTATTGGACGGTAGTTCGAAGGATTCCTGGAGTCTTTATTTGGTTTCAATATGGGAATTATATTAGCATACCTCCATGACTGCGGAAAAGTGTGCTCGGTCCAAATTCTGTTGTAAAATTTCAAGAGGTTATTTAGAGAACTATTTGATAAATGTTTAAGCATGATATAACTAATATTATCTGGCCCAGGAGTTGATTTGTGAACTAAGGATAAAGCCTTTGTCAATTCGGAAAAAGTAAAATCACAATTATATGATAATATACGGTTTGAACTGAAATTAACTTTATTCTTTTCAGATGCAATTTTAATCTTTTTAAAACTTTCAGAGTAGTTATTGGAGCTGGATATTTCGGAAAGGCATGAACCTATTGTGTTTGCTATGTCTTTGGGTGCCGATATTATTTGGTTATTATGTTCTAGAATAGGAATTTGTCTATTGGGGTAAACACCGGAAATTCTTTTGATTCTGTTCCATAATTGTTTGCTTGTGACTTTACTATTAATACTATTGACATAATTAATCCAAGAATCCCTTTTACAAAGTCGTTGTATTTTTCGAAATGCCGCTTTTGTTTTTTTATAAATTATATAGTTTTCTCTGGTTGGATATCTATTGAAGATATTCCAGGCCTTCCTTTGTTTTCGGTAAGCATCGCTACAATCGTTATTCCACCAAGGTTTCTTCTGTTTTTTAGGCGCAATAATAACTTTTTTAATGGAAGCGTCAGCACTAGCTATAATTATGTCTGTTATGTTATTAGTAACTGCATCGATGTCACCAGTTTCTACCGTGTTAGTAATATCTGCGAGGCTAGTAAAGAGTGGCCAGTTGGCAGTTTCGAATATATAGTTAGGTTGGCTGACAGAGTGAGGTTGGTATTGGCCTTCATATTTAAGCTTAATTGGATAATGGTCGCTATTGTAAAGGTAAGAATCCACCGAAAAAGTCCAAAATGGTAAAATTGAAGGAGTGCAAATTGCCAGATCTATTGAATGGTAAGTAAGTGAAGGTGAGTGAAAGTAAGTAGGTTGGCCGTTATTCATGATGCATAAATCATTGTCTGTTATTAATTTTTCGATCTGTTTGCCTCTACGATTAATGTCTGAACTGCCCCAGAGGATATGATGGCCATTTAGGTCACCAAGTATGATGAATGGTTGCGGAAGTTGATCTATTAAATTATTTAATTCAGAAGTGGCGACATGGGTGTTAGGAGGTAAATATAAATTACATATTGTAATTAGAATATTTACATGAAGTCTTACCGCAATAGCTTGGAGATTTGTTGTAAGGTTAATTTGGGTGACTGGAAAGTCATGGGAGGTAAGCAATGCAACACCTCCACATGCTCTTTGCCCAACATCGTAATCTTTTCTGAATACAGTGAAATATCGAATGTTGGTTGTATCATTGTTTTTCAGATATGTTTCCTGGAGGGCGATTGCAGCTGGCTTATGTTTGTTTATGATGTCTTTTACATCATCACATCTGTTACGAAAACCCCGGCAGTTCCAGGAAAGAAAGGAAGCCATAAAAATAAAGTAGAAAAGAAAAGGAAAAACTACTTGTGGTTTCTCGTCCTAGGACGATGTTTGTCTTGCCGAGGATCCTTCTTCGGCTTCAGTGGCGAAGACTCCAAGTCCTCATCTTCTACAGATGAAATATCGCTTTCTGAGTTATACAGATTAATGAGGTCACTGGTAGAAGGATTAGTTTTAAAGTTTCTGGATGAAACGTCGGGCTGAAGAGGGGTTTGAGAAGAACTTTTTGAAATTTTAATGTTATTTTGTTCAGATGATATGGCTCTTTTTAAAGAAGTATTTTTAGGTCGATTTGGTTGGTTTATGATTTTTGTATTCGATGAGGTTGTAGCTGATGCTTTAGAAAAAGAAGGCGTTATAGGTTGGTTCAATGAAGTTTTGTGTTGGTCAGATGGCTTAAACATAGTTACATCGGTTTGAGTTCCGTTGGTTTTGAAGGTCTTTTTAAGTATTGAAGAGTAAGATAATCCAGGTTTCGGGGTGCGATCATTAACTATTTTTCGGGCCTCCGGAAATGAAATATTTTGTTGAACTTTAATTGTTTGTATTTCTTTTTCGGTTATAAATTTAGGGCAAGACCTGGCAAAAGCTGGATGGTCACCTTTGCAGTTGACACAGCAAAGGGACGATGTAGTACAGACATCGGTCTTGTGGTCTGTACCACAGCATTTTGCGCAAGTCTCTGTTCCACGGCAAGCGATGAAAGAATGGCCGAATCTTTGGCATTTAAAGCAACGGACAGGATTTGGTATGAAAGGTCTTACTGGGCAGTTAATGTAGGCTATTTTAACGTGTTTTGGTATGCTTGGTGTATTGAAAGTTAATATTAAGTGTTTAGTTGGGATTTTTTGACCATTTTTTGTAATTGTTATTCTTTTGACGTTAATAACATATTGTTCGGATAGGGATTCTAAGATGTCCTGTTCTGTATCATAAACTAAATCTGATTCAGATATAACACCTCTCGATGAATTCAAAGTTCTGTGGGGTGTAACATTAACTTCTATTGGACCGATGGATTTTATTTTTTGTATGTTTATAGCTTGTGCTCTATTTGATACTTCAACGAGTATATCTCCTGCTAGTGTTTTTTTTATGTTCTTCGTCTCTCCAACCATGCCTAATATTGTTTTATGTAGTAAAATTGCCGATATGTTTTTTAGATTTCCTTGATTACTTTTTATAATAAAAAATTTTTGTTCCGGTAAATTATTTTCATTTTTTTTGTTACACATTTGCTCCACTGAAGGAGAAGTTGGTTTTTGGTTTTCCATGTTAGAAAAAGAGGTGTTCAGTCCCCGGCGGCACCACCCACCATGGAGTCCAACGAGGGGATACAGGTTCCTGCACCGGTGCTAGCCAGGGACTATACGAACCCAACTCACCTCTATGACTGCCCTAAGGAGCTAGTTGGTGAGCGGGTCCTTAGCCCAAGCAGGGAATACCCACCAGCCGATTAATGTACTGGGACCAAAGTACACTTCCTGTTTGTTCGAAGCAGGAGCCGAAGCAATGTATTGGGGCGTTATGTTGTCCCTCAATCACCAGGATCACCTTTTCCCAAGACACAGGTCTCCACGCACGGCAAACACGTGGGTGATATAATCCCCAAGAGGAGCTGAAAGCACAGACTGGCGAAAAGCTTCTCAAGGGGAGCCCTCACCTCCGGAGAGGCAACCACAACGAGGGAGGAAGAAAAAGCAAATAGCAGAAGGGTAGAGGAGGAGAAGAACGAAAGGGAGGGAAGATCACTCAGGTACCCCGGGGTTGTGAAGCCCGTACAAACCTAAAGAAGGAATGCCCCTGGGGGCAACAGTGGCATCGGAAAAGGAAACTGCACTCACCCCTTCAGAGAAAACAAAGCCACGCCCATCAACTGCCACAGTCCAAACCAAGTCGCTGATTATTTCCAAGTCGCAAGAAATAAAAGCCGAAATAATAAAAAAAAGGGGTGCAGCAGGACAGGAAGAGAAGAATCCGAAAAAGGGGACTCAATTAGGGACGTGTCGCTGCTTTCAATCGGGCAGCAGGAACTTCCACAAAGAACTCCACTGTTTACTTTACTGCTAAAGTTTTCTTCGATTCCTTTTCTGTCTCTCAAGCGGGTCTTTTTATTCGTCCAGCACAATGCGATAGGAGGGCAAATATTTCCACCCCTTTATCAATTTGTTTTGCTTTTTTTCTCGCCTGTAAAACCGTTGCAAAACATCCTCTATCATCGGACGTTAATGCCTTCAGTGGATGATATCCTTGTTTCTTTTTCGGAAGACCTCTTCTGCTCTTTTCTCAGGACTTTTATTATTCGCCTAAGATGACACCGTCTCCGATTGGGGGGAAAAAAAATGAAAACTTCCGGATTTGTTGCGAGGATTGGCATCTTTATTAAAGGAAAATACGTTTCGAGAAAGAAAACCGGATCTTTATTCTCACCAGCTTCATTCATACCGAACCCTTCTCGGATGCAAGACCGTTGAGGAAATGTTTGCACAGTACACGAAGCAAACATAATTTCCATTTTCCAGCAAAGAAATAGGCGATAAAATATTTCCGAGACTGGCGGATTCAATCTACAACAGACGAAGAATAATTTAAACAAATTCACGTCGCTGTTTCAGCAAACATTCAAGAGTTGAAACGTATCGAAGTAGCTATGTATTGTTGCACACCTTCCACACCAATAAGCGTTCAGTTTGCATGTGGTTGGAATATCGTATTTAAATAGGGTTCAAACGAGAGTAATAAAACTATATTAAATCAGAAATTTTCAAGGAATCAATTTCCAGCCCCACCAAAATTCTTTTTTAAAGGTATTGGATTGTCCACTCAACCACTAAGCTATCTTTGAAAACACGAACCTACAAATTGTATTAAATTACCAGAAAATTGTTTGCACGACCGTTGATGTTTATTCATCAGTGTTACTTGAAAGATTATTACGGACCTACCTTACCGATTAAATGCTAAAACAAGACCCACCGAGGATAATTTAAACGGCATAAATCGATGTTTAGTTGATCATTAGGTAAAATGCACGCACAGGTATGTCTGATAGGCAGCCAAAAATCATTAAACACAAGATTAATTTAGTATTACGACGTTTCGATCGAAATACAATAGAAAACCAGTGTTAGGCCACAATCCTGAATTATTTTCCGAATACGTGCCAGCATCCAAGAAATCGCCAGAGAACGGGTAGATTTTCCAATACCATTTGTCCAAGAAATTTTCCACATGGTTTCAGTAACAAGAGGGTACATCCACTGCGAGTCGAGCTCCTTGTTGCAGATGAAGAGTAGAGAGGCATGCCAGATATTCGGGCGATTCAATAACAGGACTAAACAATCCTGCGGGGCTGCAAGAGGGGAGTCCTCAATTAAGGAGGGATAATTGAAGGAGCAGGTCGCCCTTAACAACGCAGTGGACGAGCGACCTAGCCGTCCAATGACGGCCGGGGTCAAACATGCGAGCATCGAAAGGATTAATCACCATGCCAATTCCCTGTCGCTGGACATGCCGATGATTACGAGGCCACATTAGTGAGGCCTTAATTTGAAATGCGGCCGCTCAAAACAGAGCCCTCTTGGACCTGGTTAAAAAAAAGCTGCTAAATGCCACCTGGAAAGACGATGCTTAGCTCTCCAAGTACTTTCGACGAGATATCTCGTCCAAGATCTGGACAATTTTGGTAATGACGAGATATCTCGTCGAGACAAAACTGCTGTTTTACGCAAGAGGGATGAAAATCCAAGTTGGAAAACTATTTGTGTTGTCGCAGGACATGCCGATGATTTCGAAACCACATTAGTGAGGCCTTAATTTGAAATGTGGCAGCCCAACAGAGTCCTCTTGGACCTGGTAAAAAAGAAAGCAGACAAATGTCAACTGCATAGACAATGCTTAGCTCTCCAAGTAGTTTCGACGATATATCTCGCCCAAGATCTGGTCAATTTTGCTAATGGCGAGATATCTCTTCGAGACAAAGCTGCTCTTTTACACCAAGAGGAATGAAAATACAAGTCGGGAAACTAATTGAACGCTGCCTAGAAAACTTGAGATATTTTCTAGCAGGTGTTTCATTAGCGACAACACTACAGGGATGTTTGAAGTGAAGATAAACCACCAGGAGGGTTAAACGAGCACATTTAAGCATCGAATGGATGTGAAGGCTGAAAACTTTTTGAGAGGGATAGCTGATGCATGGCATTCACGGGTAAATACAGTGACGGACCGACTCGAATGGCGAGACTCAATTGCTAAAAGTACAATATGCAATTTTAAACAATGTGCCCTCTTGTAAATTCGAGCGAAGATTTTAGCAACAGTAATTGAAAGAAATAACAGCTTTTCCACTGTCGCCTTGTGAGAATTTCATTTATTTCATTCGAATACATATTGGTTCAATATTAGCAGAGACGTTACAAAATTGACTGACTCAAGAAAGATGAACGAAATTTGTAATTATTTAAAATAAACTACCATGGTCTATACTTTTGAACTAAAAAAGGTGTGGCACACTTTACACCCTTCTCATTACTAATTTGATAATTTTCATACTACTACCATCCTTATTGGACGGAGGCCACTAAGGCTCGTTGGCCGTTTCGTTCAGCTATGATCGTTCTTGCTTTTACGACACCAGAAAAATAATGCTACAGTGTATGGTATAGAGCTAATTTTGCTGTCGATTTATAACCTTTTATTACCCTTCCAATAAGAAAAAAACATTTAAATTACCGCAAAATTAAACTCTACTTGTTTAATCTAATGCTACTTAGTTTTTCTATTAAAGGCAATTCTCCTTAGTTTCGATTGCTGTTAGTGCAGAGAAGCCTCAAGAATGTTGAAATCACAAAGTCAAAAAGAGGCAGTAAGCTCACGTGGAACATGGATTGTGTAAGGCTCATATGAGCCTTACACAAATCATGTTCCCACGCTCCAACCGTTAATATCTTGCCTGCCATATTTTTTTTTTTGCATCTAAAGCATTTTCCCCCATGTATTAGAAAAAAAGTTTCTTAAAAAGCCAAATCTGTTTGTCCGCGAACTACCGGTTAAATATCACTGCTCTGGAGATCTCTTAAAAAAAAAACCGCCAGGTTGTCACGTAGCTTTCAGAACTTTGACATCAAAAGAACTAGCTGCAGTGACCTCTTGCGTTATTTTAAGGAAAAAAGAAGCGTTTCCCCAAACCCTACAGCCAACAAGAGAAAAAGTAAAATCTGTTTCAGAAGATACAATCTAGCCTTATTAATATCCCCTGTCACCCCCTGCATTCGAAACAAACAAGCGCCCGCCTCCTTGACTCCCTGGGCACGTCCCACAGCACGGCGACGTGTCACGTCATAGCGTTCCAGTACGTTTCCATACGCGACCGACCAAGGTGTGGCATCGTCCAGATAACGCACCCTCAGACGGATCCGAGATAAGGGAAACGGTTAATTGCTTCAGAGGAAATTGAATAAAACTTTAGCCGCGCTTTGATAAGAGAAGCTCGCATTGTGACTGGAAACGACCCTTGGTAAAGCACACAGTAAGTCCCTTTTGGCTTCACTTAACGCTCGGGCACCAGTTTATTAAGTCTAGCAGACTCCATCAGAGACAAATTTGGCATGGACTTATACCAAACATTTTTTATATCATCTGAAAAAAAGGAACACACTTGTACTCTTCCATGGTTTCAGCTCTAAGTAAATTAGGGCTTAGTTATTTTCCATGGCTACATTTCGCATAGATCGTAATAGATATAACTAGCGTGATTCTCTCTTTCTTGGCGCGATTCTTATAACTTTCAAGGTTCAATGCTGTACTGGCCGTAGTCTAAATTCTATCTTGGTTCGATTCTTATAACTTTCAAAGTACAACTGCTGTACTGTATGGCCGTAGTCTAAATTCTAACTTGCCGTGATTCTTATAACTTTCAAGATACAACTGCTCTACGGGCTCGTAGTCTAAATTCTTACTCGGCGTAATTCCTTTCAAGGTACAACTGCTGTACCGGCAGTGGTCTAAAGGTTAACCCGTGAATGCACGTGCGATGCAACCTTCGTGAGGTTAACCCGTGAATGCACGTGCGATGCAACCTTCGTGAGTGCTACAGGGTTAGGTCAATAAAACCGTGTTTTGAGTACATCAATTTTTACCGAATCTATAAATATAGCATCGATTTTTGGTAGCACTTGATGTTGTATGAGTTTCAATCAATGCCTTGCTTTTTGAAGAAGGTGAAATAAAATATGCAGTTCTTGAAAGAGATAAGCAGGGGGGGGGGGGGGTGATTGTTCTTAAACACACAGAAAACCTGCACTAAATCGGTAATAAAAAATTAAAAACTTTCAAAACGATAGAATAGTGTTGCAACAAATCACGTAAGTTGAGTGAGTTCTGGCAGCAGTATTCTAGAGTAATAAATTTGAAATCGCGCTTTTTCTTCTTGTGACTTCTATCCAGATGATGGTGAAAAGCTTCGTAAGTTTTTGATTTTTGTTGGTGTTTTGTAGGACTTTTGTTGGTGTTGTGTAGGACTCTTTTGGCAAACAGTAAAGATTTCAAAGTGCCATTAAAAATTAAAATGCAACATCAGGTCGTATTCAACAAAATAAAACATCAGTCCTATAGAGAAGTGACCACCCACAAAAAAATCATACATATTTTCCAAACGTAAAAGGTACTAACTGTTTAAACAACTACTGTAGAAACATTAGTTGGAATATTTTTCCAACATTAAGTCGTAGTAATTAGATGTTGTCTTCAGAAAAGACAATTCCATAATCAAGATATTCTACATGTTTCCAAACTTTTGCGCTATTGTACTTTTAAAACTTTAAAAATTCTATTTAAAGTGAAACATTTCTTACC
Source organism: Metellina segmentata (assembly GCA_947359465.1). Lineage (NCBI taxonomy): Eukaryota > Metazoa > Arthropoda > Arachnida > Araneae > Tetragnathidae > Metellina > Metellina segmentata. The sequence goes on along the minus strand of OX375878.1, from coordinate 24,943,033 downwards.
TTTCATGCTAATCGGGGCGAACACTTTCATTGGTTTTGTTTGTCATTCTTTGATCTGTCAAAAAATGACATGATCATTGACTGCTCGGAGAACCAATAAGTAGAAAAACCAAAGCGGTATTTATAACTCGAAACCCGAGTATTCAGACAATCGATGAGTCGCGTTTGCCTTTCTATTTCTATTCACATTCATCGATTCAAATCAGAGTTTTCTACATCAAGAACCGAACACTTTGATTTTTAAAAAAATAAAATAAATAAAAAACACAGGCCTAACGCATTGCTCCAATTGTTGTGGACGGTCGTCATGACAGCGTGCGTCACAAAGGAAAATCTATCAATAATCATACATCGTACATTTTAATTTTTAGTCACGCCCACTTCCAATCTAGGCGATTGATTAAGCGTCAATCCGTCAACTTGGTTCGGACCCAGCGTGGGCACAAGGGCTGTCAAAAGTGGCAAATTTGTTATCAGTGATAGCCACTAGATAGACGAGAAGAAATCTTTCATCGTCAAATCCTTTCGTATACCACCGACGTCTACAGAAATTAAGTAGGAGTTCGTTGTACTCATATCTATGCTACATCACTTTTGTAATGCGTTCAGAAAAGTAATCCTTATCGAGAGAAATTGGAATAAATAAATGATGTGGTGGAAGGAACGTTTTCCGTATGCCCTCCTATGACCCTTTTTGGTCTAGTAACTCGTATAAGCCAGGAAAACTTTTGGTCGTCCTAAATTGGTAAGATATCAATCATCACAGAGTTAACGCTGATGTATGGTATGACAGGAATTTCTGTAGTACAACGTGTCGACCAAGATAACCATCGGAGCATCGATCATCGCATCAGTTAGCGTAGGCGTATGGTACACGATTCACACATAGTTATGTTAGTCTTTGTAGTACAATGCATTGACCAATATAATTATCCCATGCTCAGAAGTGGGACATATTCAGAGGGCCGCATACATCATTCTCCAAATGTTCTGGTTACAAAACAAATGCCGAGGATAGCAGTCAACTCAAGATGTATATATCTTATAGTAAAAGAACGATTTAACAGTCAGTCCGTTTTTAAAAGTTAATAATATGTACACACATACGTACTGTACTCTATGTACAGTAATCAGATCGCCGCAAAAATCCTCGCTTGAATATGTATGCACGTCTAGAGTATAAGTTCATGTAACAATATGTACGATACTGTACATAATGTAAATTGCACATTGTTTGTGTTTGTTCTGTAAAATAAATATATGTATGTACAGTGTATTTCCATTTAGTAAAAGTGCATTATTTTATCATTCGTTCATATGCAATGGATGCGTAGTTTAAGATTTTTCTGTTATCCGTCTCTTCGATTAACCGTCGCGCTCATGGTCCCGACCCTGAATCGAAATTTCGCTGCATTACTAATCATACCGTTGCAGAAAAGCCTTTGGAAGTATGCTGGATCTGATAATGAAAACTTATTCCGTACCATTCGAACACATCTTCTCAGATAAAGTGAATGCATTTAAAATTACCTGCGTAAAAAAAAAAAAAAAGTCGCCAGTCATTACAAATCAGCAAGAAAGCTGGCATTCTGATCGAAAGGACGATCACCGCTGCGGGGTGCACGAAAACGAACCGCCTCCTTTTATTCCACTCGATTTCAGTGATCGGGCCAGACACGTCAAAAATCCACCTGACCTGCTCCCCGGAACAAGGTTATTCATCACACGTGGCCGATGTTAATCGAGTAATTAGTCGGAGGATTTATCGTGTGACAGGCCGATTTCCACTCGGACAGGCATTAGGGATAATGAAAATAAATAAAACTTCTCGCCGTCCCTCGGGGCACAGTCAATTTATGAGCGCGCAGGTGGAATTCCACGAGACATGTCGCGGCGTTTTGTCTTACAATGGATGATTGGAAAGTTTATGCCCCATCCACAGTTATAATGCAATCTCCATCTTTTCGATACAATTTAGTATTCGGAGTGACGAATCGAACGTTTTATTACTTACGGGGCCCTAAATCTTTCAGGATTGTGCGTTCTTAATTGGTTTTGGAAGGAGAGTCTGAAGGGGGTACGAGAATACCATGATTGAATTTATTCGCCTAGACAAACCGTCAACACCCAGTAAACGAACGAGGACTACACAGAGGTGAGTTGTCCTCGTCCGGTCACTGGGTGTCGATGGAAAGACTTCCTTTCTCTTATTGCCAACAAAAATTGGAATTTGGATTCAACTGTTAGAAGGACCTTTCTTCCTGTCTCCAAGTGTACAATTTTGATGGTTTCTAACCATTCAGATCATGTTCTTGCCATCCTCTTTTTTACTGGGGCCAATGGCATTGGTGTACTTGGTAACAAATTAAAATTTGAAGCGCAATTTTGAATTGGTTACATCTGTATGTGAGTATAACGTGTTTATCGTCAGCTTTTAAAATTATTAAAGATCTACTGGATTGAAAACGATTGTCCCAGTTTCACCAAAACATTTTTTCGTCGTATGTACAGTATTCACCGAAATCTTTTCAAAACCTTTTATTTTAGCGACATATCAGTCTTTCGAGTGCTAAAATTGAAACAGTAGAGAAGGAAATAAATAAATCTTACATTAAGTTCACTATCAAACAGTAGCATGTATCAGACTGTGACTGTAACCAAATTTGCTTGCGGACGCCTATCGAACAGGTATCGCAAACAACCTTGTAAAGCTTATTTTACACTGAAGCAATGCGAAACCAGACCGGACGAACCGTCCAATTACAGACGAAAGAAGCAGCGATTGATAGGCGAATGACTTCTTTTTTCCACGTTGATTGATCAGGACATACGTCCACGTTACTCTAGTGTAAAACAAGTTTTACTCTAGAAAGGAACATTGTATGTGTTTTTGGGGGACGAACATAAAGGATGGTGCACGCCGAGAGGAGCTGTTCGAAGGTGGCAAGGTGCGTACGTTGCCTCAATCCGAGCACTATCCCTTTCTAAATACTACATCATTCCATTGGCTTCCTCTATTCGCGAGCACGCTCCCTCGCACTGTGTATTAGACCACTCGCGACGTGTTGCAAGGTAAGTAGACGTGCCGTTCCCATCTGATGCATTACATGTTACAGTTCGCTAACGAGTACTCGGTTTAAGGGCAGTAAACACATTCCTCGGTGGTTGAAGCGGAGGAAAAAAGGCCGTAAAAGCCTTTTCCTAATGGGCAGCAACAGCCCCTGCGTGCGTCACCATCTTTTTTAACTGCCTCGGCAGTCACGGAGGGTCGCCCCACGCCAGGTGGCCCTATGCAAACGAGGATCGCGTGACCACTGCCCATCTAATAGATTCGTGGGGCTAAAGCGCAGGGGCCCGAGCCACGCCCAGCGCCCGCCGTGTATAAACAGCGGCCATAAATCCGGCCATGATTTATGGTGTGCCACTTTCCCCTTGCTTTGACTCCTCATTCATTTGGGGCTCGTTGAATCAGGCCTACGTGAGTGAGGAATTTATGGGTGACGTGGAAAGGGTTTTTTTAGTAGCTCCTTGCTAATGAATTTCCCGATCTCTTCGCCATTCGCACAATAAAAATTACGAGTCTAACAAATTTTAATCCTCAATTTTGTACTCCCACCACTCTCTTTACTGGAAAACACACCCACAACTGAGATATCACCAAGTCAAAGAACGGTCCTGGTTTAAAGAATTTTGCTGTAAACTGTAACCAGAAATCTAGGGCGATCATTGCAATTCTTCCGACGTGTCACTACTAATCCTATGGCTGTTTATAAAATTACGAGTCACATAATTTTTAATTCCAGAATAGTCTCTTCGGATTCACCTGTTTCCCATAACACTTCTTTACAGGAAGACATACCTACAACAGAAGTTACACCAGGCAAAGAAGGATTCTGGTTTAAAGAAATTAGTTCAATAGCTGCAACTATTCCCATATGCACTATAAAAGTATGAGGCAAATAAATTTTAATTCCAGAATAACCTCTCCGGGGAATATTGTTCATTGTGTTCACCCAAATATCGATATAGAAGTAAGGAACAAAAGCCAAAGAACGTTCCAGGCTTTGAAACGAGTTCGCCAGTTCCCAGAAATCGACACGATCGCTAACTTTATTGATGTTTTAACTACTTACACGGCCAACTAAAAACTGCTTCTGAAAAATTTTAATTCCATAATTGCCAGTCCAGGTGATATTGCTTATTGCTCCCACAAACACCAGCTTTACTGATGAGTCTAGTCACAACAGAGCCGTATTCACACTTCAAGAACGATCGTGGCTTGAAGAGACCAGGCTAACTGCAGCTGCATTTACCTGGCGCGATCTTTGCAACTATTCTGAGCTATAACTATTCCTACGCCTGAATATACAATTATGTATTTAACAAATCTTAATTACAAAATAACCTTCTGGAGACATTGTTTTCTAAGCCTTTTGGGACAATAATCATGTTTAAGCATGGTTCGGACTTGGAGTCGGTCAATAATGGTCTGCTTTATGATTCAATGAAGATCTCTACAACTTTGCATTTTCACAACTATTAACATTAAATTACGAGTCTCGAATACAGTTCAATTCCCGTAGAATCTTTGATAGTGTTCGTTATTCCATTTACTGGGAGTGCTTGTTACAACCCTGAGAACTTAAAGCACATTCCTGACAGAGGAGATCACGCCAACAATTACCCGATTTTCAATCGCCGCTCCCAATATCAATATCTTTATAAGCATTCTGACTATCATATCGGAACTGATCTTTGCCAAGATCTGGATCGATCTATATCGGATCAATTTTTACCAAATTATTAAGCGGTTCCCAATATCAGTATCCTTAATCGTGGTCCTGGCAATTACTGATTGAGCTATTATCATACTCTATTCCCAACTCACAACACCAATCACTTTGTGGGCGGTACCTTCCTAATACTAGGTCAGCATTTACATACTTTTTAATCGAGGCGTCCAAGACCAATCATTGTATAAGTGCTTCAGAGAATTACAGGACCAGTAATTGCCGGAAATTAATCGCGTCCCGAAAGTCTTGTCATAAAGTACCAGGTTATTTTTAAGTCAAACTTTCCACATTATTTAGTGGCCTCAAATATGAGTTTTTGTAGATAGTAAATCACATTGTCTATAACTCGCTTGTGTGTGTGTGTGTGAATTATGTTAATCACAGCAATTCCATAACATGACGGTAGGACTAGCGGCTCAAATTCTAATCTAAGTGGACACGTCCGTTTTTATGTCAACTATACCACTAGTTGCGCTCCATGACAACTATTACTAATAGTTCGAAAATTCGATTACATTTAACTGAAAACTTATTTATGAAAACTAATTTTTGAAGGTAAAAAATTATGACTGAATAAATAGTTATTTCAACAAACAATTTACTAAAAAGAACATTTGTAAACGATAGGGAGAAAAAGAAAGACATTTCAAGGAAATCAATTAAAAAGAAAAAATACGCGATCGCTCCAGGTTTCATAAAATCCTTTCCTAAGATCAATTAGATTCCTTAGATAAATAAGATTTTCGATAGTGACCTTTTGCGTGTTTTTTACTGTCAACTTTTAGAAATATGTTCCGACAAAAAAAAGCTCAAGGATAAAGAAAACTAGGACATGGGACATCAGAAAATCCCCACCAACCTATCAGGACTTACAAAGGGACTTACGACATCATTAAATCTACATAATCTTATCAGGTCAAATAACATCAGTAGTAATAAGAACGTAGGAAACGAAATCAGTAAATCCACATAAACGCATCTAGACTAACGAGATTAGTAATCCCATATACACCCATCAGCAAATCCATACAAACCCCACATATACCTATTACAGAGCAAATGCAATGAACTTCAGAAACAGTTTCAACAGAAATTAGAAAAGCAATTCAAAAACTCGACTCCTACTTCTGAAAAGGGGCGAAGTTTCATTTGAAAGGGATTAAATTTTTAGGTGATTAAATTACTCGAGGATTTCTTTTCTTGGAGTCGGAGGCACTCATTTCCATACTGGAGGAAGGATGGGCATTCTCATTGTCGTGTCCATGGCAACAAATGCCAATTTTCACGCCCCGCAAACAGGATCTGCAACTGGCGGAAAATTTAGCAAAGGGGGCAACCGAACACTGTAATTACGCAAACAAGTGCCAAAATGGCGGACGGAGAAAGGAAGCTCTTCATAAGCAATTTCACATCATCGTCGTTGTCTCCCGTTTCGTCAAGGTGATGGAAAATGGAAATGAGCCCGCTTCCCCGTAGCGGGGGGAAAAAAACCAAACCGTGAAAGAAACAAAGATATTAAAACTCGTTTCCTCTTATTTCTTTTTCTCTGAATAGTTTATGCGATATAAGGTCAGCTTGGTCCAGTTTGACAAAGGCTAAGGTGTCTATAACTAATAGGATAGAGGCTCCATTAAGCACCTTTTGTAAAACACAAAGTTTTTTTTCTCTCCTTAAGTGGTAGTAAAGCATTATATTGTGTGTGCCCAAATGAATCGGTGAGTGCAGAAACCCATTTTACAATTTAAGAAAACTAAACGCAGAACCCACACAAGTTTTGTGGTTTTTTCGTCCAACACATTTTTTTCATTTTTATCCCACTAGTTACTAATTGAGGTAGGTAGGTATTTTAATAAAAGTCGCAATGGATCAACGCAACGGGCTATTAGCGACGGAACGGGATCAAACAAGAAGGGAAATGTACGAGGACAACATCACGTAATTTTGAAACACGGTAAGATGACGAGGTCACACCTGACCTGGCAGCCCACTCTCCCAACTTCCACATTTCGTTTAAGGTTAACAAGTTTTAAGGTTAACCTTTCGACTGCGGCTGTAGATATAACAAGCTCGAATATTTATTGTCGCGATTCTTGTAACTTTCAAGGTGCAGCTGATGTACTGGCCGTTGTCTAAATTCTTTCTTGGCGCGGTCATGGTGCAACTGCTGTACCGGCCATAGTCTAAACGTTAAAACAAAACGTTACGAGTTTAAAAATTTCTAAAATAATAAATGGCATGGCAGAGAAAATGTTTTGTATTTCGTGTTCATGACAATGGAACGTGATCCCGAAAATTAGATCTTAGCAATTTAAAGTAAAGTGGAGCGGTGCCACAATTTTAAAGAACACCTTCAGAAAAGCATATACACCTCGTCAAACTTAAGAGAGTCGGAAAAATAGATCAAACTTCAAAACTCAACAAGACATTTATTCAACTTCATATTTCAATGTGAACTGCGAACTTCATGAGCGACTCGTTATACTAGCATTGATCTTTCCAATTCTATACAACACAAACACAACCAATACTCAGAAACCTTGTTTAATTTTTTTATCTACAATCATAGCAAAATCTAGGTTAGCAATTACTTTGTCATAGAGCTTGCTTGTGTAAAGTTGGCTTCGCGAGTGGTATTTGGTTGCAAGTTGCCTACATATAAACTGGAGAAGTCTGGCTAAATACGACTCTTTCGACACGAAACTTACGGCCATATTCACAAGTCTCGAGTTAACTCGAGGATCAGTTGATCCGTGGGTAAGAGTTAACTCGAGGATTTTCAAGAAAGGTATTCTCTATTCCTCACAATTACGTGATATTGTTTACATTGGTTACGCCCCCGAATCTACATTCATACTGATCAAGCACGTACTCGCCGTTGAATTGATTCCAAATTGTGATTGAATAGATTGGATTGGATTGGATATGGTTTTGTGGCATTGAGTCCTCATGGGACATATTATGCCAAACTCAAGATAGAAAATTAGATATATGATATTGTAATAAAATGAAATGAGTCAAAACATTATGAATGAATACTATATACAATTATATGTGATGGATAAAACCATGTGATTGAATAGAATGCATACGGCATTTTAATTTGGGTTTGGGAAAAGTAATGCAAAGGTATTTAATTTTAAATTGGATTTTTATGGAAACCTAAATTTTGTAAGAAGGAATTGTACACAATGTGACTTGACAAATAATGTACTCCGATTATCTGTGTACTTGTCAGTATGGGTGTGTGTTGGTGGTGTGAAACGTAACTTGCATTGTCAATTTTCTTTCATTCGTAATAAATCAACAGAATAATTTTTATTCCACGACGAATTTACATCTGCCATGGTCATATTCTACCTTTCGTTCTTAGCGAATGGAGGTGCCGCCATCAATCTTTTCGTCAAGCTGCTTGTTTACGTTTTCTCAGCTACCTTTATTTTCATTTTTCTTTTGAATTTCAATAAAATTATGCCTTAAAATTTTCTATTTAAGCAATATTATGATGAGGAGATGAGCTGCTGTGCATCAGGTGCTCCGTAATGATAGGTCCAGTGTAGTCGTCGCAAGAATACTGTAATTTAGCACAGAATGAAATAGGTCATCCATTTTTTTCAAGAGACTTGGGCGAGTTCATTTCACTTCGAGTAGGGGACTCAGTCTAAGGTTGCAAATGAGAACTCTGCCAAGATCTTTTTTTTTGTCTTTGTGATACTTGTATATATGTCAACAGTCATTCTCAATCCGAGTCAAAACAAGACACTTAAAAGGTCGCTAAGGATCGAAGAGAGCAAACTTATTCCGTCAAATATCAGTTGACAAGTCTCTTCTCGTGTAAATCGCACTATGTTAAGAAAAATTAACAGCATGGACTTGACCAAACATGACCCGTATACCATAAAACCTAACCAACCATTGACAGTATGTCTGACATAACGAACAGTTCCATACTGACTCAACAGTGCTTTTTAGTACATTGCATTCTGATATATAAGACACGAGTTGAATTGACGAAGACGCGACGTTGTTATAGACGCGAGTTGAATTGATGAAGGAAAACGAGAGTGCTATTTATTTTCAGTGAAAAAGAACTCAATTTTTCAAAACGCGCGGAAGTACAACACGGTTTAATGTAAACAACCGTCCACTTGCATCGGCCCTCTGTGACGCGGCTGAATTTTTGGACTTCTAATTCGATTAAAGCCTCGAGAGAGGAGCGCGGGACTGTAAATCCAGCTCAAAAGCTCCGATTTTGATCTTTTCACTCTCATTGTGCCCAGACTCGCCAACTGATGCAAATCGCTCTCGTGTCAACGATCCAGTGCACATGCAGCGAACGATACGCATCTCCGGGATCGCGATAAGGGGGCACCCAGAAGGGAGTGGCCGAATCTGTCTCCTCCATCAAAAGCCCCTCTTCGCCCTGATAGGAAGAGACGAGATTGAGGCAATATAACATTATCACAATAACAAACAAATGCGAAATTCCCCGGTGCGGTTTTTTTTCGACCTCTAATTCGATTAAAGCCCCGAGAGAGGCCGCTTGCATATCAATGCACCCGGACAGATGGAATGCCGCCTCAGATGGATGGGCGTGGGCGGAGGAGATTGCACTTTTATTCATAAACGCCATCCCCCCTCCTTTCTGCGTGGGTGGGGCACTCCCCCCCCCCTTCCACAAGGAAAAGGGGAGATGGGGAAGAAAGTGTCCTGTCCCTTGTCTGGCGTTTATACAAACAAGATGCACTCACACGTACCCGGGAATATATTTACGGACGAACGGGGCAGGAGGGGTGTAAGTCAAGAACACATCGGGTGCACGTGCTTTGGGTCGCTTCGGAAGACACTGGTTCCCAGCAGGAAATTTGGGAATACGAACTGTTCGTCATACAGGAAAACTGTTCCAGACACAAAGCCTAGGTTATACGATACGGAATTTGACAGTGGGTGGATCGATGACAGTGAACCCTATTTCACAAATTCCAACTGTCGCATAGTGCGACAAACTCGAATGTTTCAAGAATCCATTTAGAAATGGGCTAAGTCTTATTTCTACCCTTTCGTTTTTGGCCGTCTTGAATTAGAAATAGGTGTTAGAAGCATTCAATGTTTGAATAGCTTTTCGCCTCTTATTTCTACGGTAACAGATACAGACTTTCTGTTTGGTGCAGTTCTCATGGTAGATAGAGAGTAGGTTCTGCCACAGCTTCAAGTGCATGTACTCGTATGCCCCTTACCATTAGCACTTAAGGCCCGTGAATCATGCAAGATGATAGGACGCTCTTGAGTTCTTTCTTGTAGTAAATGCACTTAGGCAAGTACATCTACAACCCCCCATACACACATAAATGAACCTATTAACAGTGAAATATGAAGATAATAGGGGAAAAGAGTACTATCCAGAGACCTACTTCAAAAGTTCTCAAGCCCTCAATAGCGTGCATGGGTAGGTACTTAAATTAACGTCGTAATGGAGCAACACAACGGGTTATCATAGCGCGCAAGGGTCCCTACCCCAGATAATGCACATTCTAAAGGCAGGTAAATGGACTCCCCACTATTAATATTTTGTGTTCTCAGCAACTCAAGATTCATACAAGTCTTTTATTTTATACGTGGTTATTTTATATTTTATTATTATAGTATATTTTAATTATTTATTATTATAGTATTATTTATTACTAGAGGGCTAACGCCCCCTGCTCGCTGACGCTCGCCAACCCCCGGAACTGCAAGCAGTTCCCTCCGGATCGCTCCGCGATCCGAGCTCACTTCGCTCGCCCATAGGACACTACAATTCTTTAGTCTAGCTTAAAAGGGGCCCAATTTAGTCTACATAGACCTGAAAATTGATCTGATTATGTATTGCTGAACGATACAGCTACAGTTCTGAGAGAGCAGCGAGAAAGGGGATCTCTTGAGACTACTATGTACTAAATTCATTTTCAGGAACAGTATGGGTGAGTATTTACACTGACAAATAGATTTTTGGGACAGTATATAACTGAATGTATTTTCAATAACAAATTCTAAGGTATATGATATTTAAGTATTTACACGGTGCAAAACAGTTTATTCGAAGACCCTTTCTATGTATTGCTGAACCATACAGCTAATGTTCTGAGGGAGCAGCGAGAAAGGGGAACTCTTGGGACTACTATGTTCTAAATTCACTTTCAGTAACAGTGTGAGTATTTACACTGACAAATAGATTTCTGGGATATGATATGACAATGTATTTACAATAATATCAAATTCTGGGGTACATGACATTTGAGTATTTACACGGTGCAAAACAGTTTATCCGAAGACCCTTTTTGCGTATTGCTGAACGATACAGCTATGGTTCTGAGAGAGCAGCGAGAAAGGGGATCTCTGGGGACTACTATGTTCTAAATTCACTTTTAGGAACAGTGTGGGTGAGTATTTACACTGACAAATAGATTTCTGGGATATGATATGACAATGTATTTACAATAATATCAAATTCTGGGGTATATGATATTTGAGTATTTACACGGTGCAAAACAGTTTATTCGAAGACCCTTTTTACAAATTGCTGAACCATACAGCTAATGTTCTGAGGGTGCAGCGAGAAAGGGGAACTCTTGGGTCTATGTTCTAAATTCACTTTTAGTAACAGCGTGGATGAACATTTGCACTGACAAATAGATTTCTGATATGACTGAATGTATTTACTATAATAACAAATTCTGGGTACATAATATTTTAGTATTTACACGGTGCAAAACAGTTTATCCGAAGACCCTTTTTACGTATTGCTGAACCATACAGCTAATGTTCTGAGGGAGCAGCGAGAAAGGGGAACTCTTGTGACTACTACGTTCTAAATTCACTTTTAGGAACAGTGTGGGTGAGTATTTACACTGACAAATAGATTTGTGGGATATGATATGACAATGTATTTACAATAATATCAAATTCTGGGGTATATGATATTTGAGTATTTACACTGTGCAAAACAGTTTATTCGAAGACCCTTTTTATGTATTGCTGAACCATACAGCTAATGTTCTGAGGGAGCAGCGAGAAAGGGGAACTCTTGGGACTACTATGTTCTAAATTCACTTTTCGTAACAGTGTAGGTGAACATTTACACTGACAAATAGATTTCTGATATGACTGAATATATTTACAATAATAAATTCTGGGTACATAATATTTTAGTATTTACACGGTGCAAAACAGTTTATCCGAAGACCCTTTTTACGTATTGCTGAACCATACAGCTAATGTTCTGAGGGAGCAGCGAGAAAGGGGAACTCTTGGGACTACTATGTTCTAAATTCACTTTCAGTAACAGTGTGAGTATTTACACTGACAAATAGATTTATGGGATATGATATGACAATGTATTTACAATAATAACAAATTCTGGGGTATATGACATTTGAGTATTTACACGGTGCAAAACAGTTTATCCAAAGACCCTTTTTACATATTGCTGAACGATACAGCTACGGTTCTGAGAGAGCAGCGAGAAAGGGGATCTCTGGGGACTACTATGTTCTAAATTCACTTTTAGGAACAGTGTGGGTGAGTATTTACACTGACAAATAGATTTCTGGGATATGATATGACAATGTATTTACAATAATATCAAATTCTGGGGTATATGATATTTGAGTATTTACACGGTGCAAAACAGTTTTTTCGAAGACCCATTTTACAAATTGCTGAACTATACAGCTAATGTTCTGAGAGAGCAGCGAGAAAGGGGAACTCTTGGGTCTATGTTCTAAATTCACTTTTAGTAACAGCGTGGGCGAACATTTACACTGACAAATAGATTTCTGATATGACTGAATGTATTTACAATAATAAATTCTGGGTACATAATATTTTAGTATTTACACGGTGCAAAACAGTTTATCCGAAGACCCTTTTTACGTATTGCTGAACCATACAGCTAATGTTCTGAGGGAGCAGCGAGAAAGGGGAACTCTTGGGACAACTATGTTCTAAATTCACTTTTAGGAACAGTGTGGGTGAGTATTTGCACTAACAAATAGATTTGTGGGATATGATATGACAATGTATTTACAATAATATCAAATTCTGGGGTATATGATATTTGAGTATTTACACGGTGCAAAACAGTTTATTCGAAGACCCTTTTTACAAATTGCTGAACCATACAGCTAATGTTCTGAGGGAGCAGCGAGAAAGGGGAACTCTTGGGACTATGTTCTAAATTCACTTTTAGTAACAGTGTGGGTGAACATTTACACTGACAAATAGATTTCTGATATGACTGAATGTATTTACAATAATAACAAATTCTGGGTACATAATATTTTAGTATTTACACGGTGCAAAACAGTTTATCCGAAGACCCTTTTTACGTATTGCTGAACCATACAGCTAATGTTCTGAGGGAGCAGTGAGAAAGGGGAACTCTTGGGACTACTATGTTCTAAATTCACTTTCAGTAACAGTGTGGGTGAGTATTTACACTGACAAATAGATTTCTGGGATATGATATGACAATGTATTTACAATAATAACAAATTCTGGGGTATATGATACTTGAGTATTTACACGGTGCAAAACAGTTTATCCGAAGACCCTTTTTGTGTATTGCGGAACGATACAGCCGAGGTTCTGAGAGAGCAGCGAGAAAGGGAATCTCTTGGAACTTTTAGGAACAGTGCGGGTGATTATTTACACTGACAAATAGATTTCTGGGATATATGAATGAATGAATTTACTATGATAACAAATTCTGGGGTATATTCATTCAGATAAAACCTCCTTGTACACACAGTTGTGTATTTGAGAACTCGCAGACACAACAGTAACAGTATTTCTAGCGGTAATTCTCTGAATTCGTTCGTCAAAAGATTCCCTAGTTCACTGCTCGTTCTTCGCTAATTAAATTGAAATTGACGCAAAGAGCTAATTTTTCTATCAAAAACCTCTCACAATTACTGGGAAGATTGATCAAGGCTTAAACGCGACGCACTTCCCGTTGTTGAAATGAGGGATAGCAATATTTACATTTGTAAAGGACAAAACCGTTGCCACACACCGGAGAGAAATACAGGCCGATTTTGCGCCACGCATAAGCGTATTATTATTTATTATTATAGTATATTTTAACTGCAGATCCACGTAATAGATCATGCTGACGGGTCAGAAAGCTAAGTGTCCCCTTTTGGCCCTTGAATTAGAAATAGGTGTTAGAAGCATTCAATGTTTGAATAGCTTTTTGCCTATTCCTTTAATTTGCAGACTTTTATGACTTTATGATTATAAATACATTGCAAAGATTCAAAGCTTTTTGAACTTTAAATGATTGCATGCTCCTTTATGTATCACAAATATATAATTTCTGTGGTATTATGGTTACGGTGTTCAATTCCTTATGTGGAGGTCACAAAAGCACTAGCGTTTTGTGCGTAAGACGAGTGAAATCGGAAAACTAACTTATGAAATCAAAATAGCAGCAATCACGTTTTTACAAGTGTGTCCGGTTGCAAATGAAGAATTTTTACATGACTGATAACAGAGACGTTGGGATAGAGATTCTTACAAAATCAGCAAGGTTTGGGTAGCCAGTCCTCCCTTCAACATGGGGTGAGGAAAGAAAGTCACGGGTACCATGGCACGCTTTCCAGTGGTTTGTTTTTTGCAAGACTGTTTTGCAAGTCATGGATAATTTTTTTCGATGCATTTGCAATGATAAAGTTAAAAAAGAACGCAAAATAAATTAAAAAACATTGCTAGTCGAAATCACGGAGTGCTTGAAATATACAAGGAGGGATCCCCGTCATTCGATCTGTCCCAGGTTCCGGCGTGCAGATGTGGAGCTCCTGTTTACAGGTGTTCCAAGTCAAATAGCAAATACTCCACGATCGCATGGACAAGCTGTTCGGCCGTAGTACGTGCGCAAGTGGACATAAACCACTTTGCACGGAACATGAGGATTATGCATAACAATAAAAATTCAGGCGGGGAGGAGTGATAGAGAGGATCGATAGAGGAAGGGGGTGTTGTGCACGAGTAAGTAAATAAAAAAACGTCGGGGGTTTTCTTGCAGGGCGGGGCAGGGGAGGGTCAAATGACGCATGGAGGCAAGGGCCGTGATTAACGAGGCCGGTGTTCCGCCGCACGACGGTCGCCGTGTGACGCGGGTACCTCAATTACCCAATTACAAAATGTGGCGGAAGACATCTTGGCCCCCGACAATGAGCCGTGATTCACAACACGTGATTGAGGAAGTGACCGAAAGCGACGCGTGGGGGTGTATTTGTTTTGGAACATTCGCGCCCACGAATCTGTCGATGACAGATAAGGAGGGAACGGATGCCAGGGCCCGCAAATGGGGGTTGGCTGTTTTTTTTGGGCAAGCCATACATTGATCCAACATCAACCCTGCGACACTAAATTGTCTGAAATACGCGTATCGACATGTTTCCGCATGCGCATGCCTTGTCTCGTGTTTCTACATTATGACCGGGCTTTTGGAGTAAAAGACGGATCAGGCAAAACAACGTTCTTTTTTTAGCATTAAGTAAATCGGTAAAACACACACAAATTTTACTGACAGAGAAGAGACAAATAAGTGCTCGGTGGTTACAGGAATCGATCCTGTGCCTCCTACAGACTGCTAGTGCAGCGGGCAAACCCAAAAGGCAGGATCACCGGTCATTATAACAGGTCCGGAGAGATAGCTGATAACTCATATTTATATAAAAAAATTTGCTTCTCTGGAAGACAGTTGAAGGTAAAATGACCGCCTGATATTCCTGTGTCGCACAACTTTTGCGAAAATTACATTTATGCGAGTACGGGAGGAGAAAATACAAAACTAAAAATAATTTGTAGTGGAAGCCAGTACGCTAAAGGATCATTTACGGTTCATTATAACTAAGTCCAAACAGTACATTTCTTCTATACGTCTCTGGATATATATGATATTTTTACAGATACAGGTACTGCTCATTTAACGACCGCTCGAACATACGATCATCTCTCAACAGTTCTATATTTTGTTCGTGAGGCTCCGTTGAAAAGGCAAGTTGACATTGGGACAGTCGATTTTTGAATAGGTGCGAAAACACGTTTGAATGGCTGCCATAAGATAAACTTAGAACAAGAATACGCTCAAGAAATACCAATTGTGGAAGCGCTCTTTTTAAGCTTTAGTCTATCAACCTAAACAATAGACTTATTCAAAACCTCTCGACTCGACTGTCTTCTCGTGGAGCCGAACTATATTGACATCATCAGATGCCAGTGAAACCTTTGTGTCCAACATCACCGACGAGCTTAATGGTCTCTATTTAGAATAAAAACGATTAAGCTCTTCGCTTATCGATCTAGTCGTAGGAACAGAACTCGGTTAAGTGAGTAGTACCTGTACTTTCCAATGTAAAGAAGTTACCGAGTTAATAAAATGTAATAAAACAAAACGAAAAAGCGACGCATATTTGAAGATCCCTGCGAATCAACATAATGAATAATAATCAATATAAGATCCCATGAGAATCGACACATTTCGTGATGTCCCAATAGTACGAGAGCTTCGAAGATACAATCACGAAAAAATTCAAATTAAAGACCATAATTACGCCTCTGAAATTGTTTCCACCCATAATAACAATCTATCACCAACACTTTCAAGCACACCCACGCGAAAACCGCAGACAATTAAAAGAAAGAGTGGTACTCACGTCACACCGGCTTTTGTTCACATTGTTCAGATTTAGCCTGTACAGGCGATCCCTGAAACAGAGAGAAAAGAACACATTAGGCACATAGAAAAGAAAATGGCACAGTTTAAAATAAAATTACAAGAACTCTCTTAACGAGACACAAGATAATTAAACACATTAGGCAGAAAGAAACATACAAGACGGAGCAGAGCACTAAATAAATCAGATGTAATGACTGAACAGTGCGACGCATAAATCATATTTTTAAGAAACGGAGATTTTTAATTACTGTGGACAGTCGGAGAGAAGACAAAAAACAGTTATAAACGACCTAGATGCAATGAGTTATAAGCCCGAGACATAAATGATGGACTCATTAATTGAGAGTTATTAAAGGGACGAAATGAGTGAGAAAAATTATACCCTAACAGAGACACAAACGGATATTTGAGGGGGGAAATATTTCCAGGGGAAAACGAAAAAAGCAGAGACAATGAGCACAAAAATCACAGCAATAAAGAATCGGACGCATTCGACTGTTCGCAGCAGGAAAATGCTACGAAGATGCGGCGGCAATAAATATCTTGTTACTGGACTTGATTAAATGTTCTTTTTTTTTCCACGAGCACAAATAACAATAACGATAAAACGAAGCTGCATATTTTTCTTCTCATTTGCTGGAGCAAATGGCGGTCATTATTCTCCACAGGAAAATCGAACGACAGCTCGTTGCCATTTTGAGAATTTTTTTTTATCCATTAATTATTTTTTATTTTGTTGCTTTTAAAAAAAATATTTTCTAACAAGCATTGCGTATATTATCTCGAGTGAAAGCTAACCTGAATCGGAGTATGGGGAAGGATTTGTGTTGAAGATACTCACTATTAACCAATTTCAATAAGGAACCATTTGAACCTGAAATGATCGTACATTCACATTCCCTGGTCGGTGCTGGTGAACATCAAGGACGGAAGGAAAGTGAATAAAACAGAAAATGGCGACTCTCAGATCGTAGGTTTTACTTCAGGTTTTACACAGTTCGGTCTTTTTTACCACCTAATTTTGAAGAATTAAATTCTTTTTTTATCTCGGCCAATGGACGCTACTGGTAAGAATGCGATTATTAATGATCCTGGCTATTTGAAGTCTGAGTATTTTGAAACTACACAGGTTAAGCTCAGTAAGAAAACCACAAGCAATACAATCCCCACTGATCAGATTTATGATGATTTCAAATTTCAAGTAAAGTCTAAGATCAGGCAATGAAAAGGCTGACCAAGGCTTCACATCCAAATGTTCCACTCTCGTTGAGAGTAACCTAACAGTTCCAGTACAGCACCCAAGATAAGTTCAAGTAAATCCACCGATGCACCTTAAGGTATACGGTGAGTGCAGCACCTGAGAGAAAACCTTTCTTTGGACAAGATGTCTTGGTTCATAATGCACGATTCACGACATTGCAGGAATTCTAGTAACAGCAGGGGTCGTTGCAATGGTAGGAATCGTGCCCTGCAACAGGACCTAGTCGTGATGGTTGGCTGCAATTTATTCCAATCCCGCGATCTTTCGCAAAATCCGTGGTTCGTTGCTTCCATTAAGATTATTATCAGTTGCACAAGAAAAACATGAACAGTCAAGAATTAAAATAACATGAATTCTGGTTGTTGACAGAATTCAAGAACAAAAGTAAAAGAACGATTCATTCGATAAAAAAAAATAACCAGCAATAGGATGCGAGATGGAGAACACAACTGTTTACAACTATAATTTTAAAAATATAATTATGTATTTATAATTATAGAAAAGTGACAAATAACTGAGGTTGAGGTAAGTAATATCATCGAGCACTTGTTAAAGATAATTTATCTGAATTTATTTAACAATATAACCGATAAAGTAAAAATATAGGGCGGTCAATAAGCATAACACACGATCGATTCCTTGTCGAAAACCAACCCGAAAAGTGCCAGTTTTTCGATTAGACGATGCATTCCGGAGATATTTACGTGGAACGTTTTTTGACGGGCTTATTCGAACTTTCAGCATTAAAAACAACAAACTATTCTTTCTGTGTTGTCCATTACCTAAGAGGCAATTGAGATGAAAATAAAGCACCGGATGGTTACGCAAATCTAAATTAACAACTGTAGATTAATATATCGGGAATTAATGAATGCCACATCTAATCGAAAAACTGACAACTCTTTCAAGTTGGTTTTCGATAAGGAATCGCGTGTCACGATTCAAATGCCTGACCATATTGTATGCACTGAAATGCCAGAAAAAGTGGTAGAGACGAGCATGTAAAATGTATAGCAACTCCATCTAAGGACGTGAATGGTTGCGTCTGCTTGTGTAAAGTAAAGCGCTAGGACATCTATAGAAGCATCGACAACTGTTCAACAAATGAGAATGATACGTTATCCCGATTTAAGCGATTTTGAATGTGGTTTAATAGATAGTTGGAGGTCGTGAGGTAGATCGTAGCATTTTGAAGGAAGAGAAGTTTTGATTTAAAAAAAAACTATTACTTCATGGGTGTACAGTGACAAGAATTCTGGTAAAATCTGTAATTTGTGACAGTAGTGTGGCCATAGAGACTCTGTGAACGTGACCAGCGTCGGCTGGTAAGAAAGGTTTCGTGCAACACTGCTTCAAATAACATCGGAATTCAATGTTGGAACTTCAAAACATCAGAGATATGAGCTTTAAGACGTTCAATTCAGGTATCATTAATGAGTATTCGACACACAGCTAAGCAGCTCGCCTGGGTTCGTTAACACCGCTACAAGAAGACACTGGAAACGAGTCGCATTTCCAACTGGTCAGATTATGATGTTTTAGGCAGACGGAAGGATTCGTGAGTGGATAAAACTGCATGATGCCGTGGATCCAGCATGTTAACAGGAGATTGTACAAGATGGCGGTGGCTCCGTAATGGTATACATAGGGTTTGTTTAGTTAAAATGAAAATAAAATAAGTTGGTGATTTAAAACGTGTGGTTCATGTAACAACATACAGGGCATCAAAATAATGAATAGTATAAAAGTCATTAAGTCAATTGGGATAAAAATGCTGAGTTTTTAAAAAGCAATGGCATTTAAAAATAGAAAGATTTATATGGGTTTTTGCACGATAGTAGTTGAAAACGTGTTCATTAAAAAAATTTACGAAATTGAAATACAAAGAAAAGAGAAAGGCGTAAAATAAGTATTACACAATGAACTTTCTCTCCAAAATAAGACCTTGATGAGTGAAACGTATGTTCGTAATACAAAGAACAGTCGATTAGATATATGTCCAATGCATTTGATGAAACATAGAATGCGATTAAGTTAGGATGCTGGTAGAAACCAAGCAGGATTGGTGTCTCTAGTCTAACACGTACTATATAGAGTACAGAACAGCAGATAGTTTGTACGAGTATAATCAAATCAAGATAGCAGAACAAGATCTAACGACACAGCAATCCTTTCTTTTGATCCAATCTCGATTTTGAAATTTTGAGCTCCCGAATCCTTCAAAAGTGTCGACATTGGATGAAGATGAAGGAATGAAGGGAAAAAAAGATGAAATATTTTTATGAGTAAAAAAGTATCAGAAAGAGAAATCCTGACGTGGACATTTTTCAACAATCCCAGCATTCTCCTCAAGTACCTTCAGCTGAGAAAGTTCTTTCTTGAACCCCCACTACACCCGGAACCAAATAGTTTTGAAAAATTTCCGCGGGGTGGATTTACTCTGTTTATGTTTGTGATTGTTCAATTACACAATCTTTCGGTTAAAGTGCGACGCCAACGTAAGTGTGTGAAGGTTTTGTTTTTCTTGTGACATCGAATTGGAGAAAATTCGAAACATGAGTGACGAGAGGGTGGAACTGGCCGATGGGGATTGAAAGTGGAAAATAAAACATTTTTATTGGATTTTTCACCGAGAGCCCTTTTTCTCAACAGTTAAATTACAATTTTGATTTCTGCTGCGTGAAATGTTTTCATTTTTACACTGGACGCAATAAAATGTCGAAATCTAGTTTCAGACATACGAGATTAAAGATGATTTAATATAAAGCATACGTAAGAATAAATACGCACACTAAAGTGGAAAAACCAGTTTAAAAAAAAATTCAAACAAATTTTAAAATATAGGAAACAGGAGTCAAAGGATTGTAATCAAAGCAAAAATAAAAAACGTGTCTTGCACTTTTTGTATACTTTATTGTATTTCCCTAAGACTACACTGAAAATACAGTAGTATCTCGATTTATCGCGTCTCTGGGGAGGCAGGAAAAAAAACGCGACATAACGAAATATAAGGAAGCGATATAATGAAGGCCGAGAAGAATAAACTTATAAAGAGAAAATAAAGCGTACACTGTACATTACATAATGCGCATGATAAACACATCCATATAAAAAAAGTTGTTGCACCAAAGTCATGGATTTTTTCACATTTTAGATAAATATCTAGAATAAATTTATTTTAAAAATATATTTTGGCTAATATTTGCTGAGATACGGGAATTAAAAAATTCGTCACTTTTACAAAATGGTGGACATCTTAGATTGATCGCACTGTCTATAAATGACACTAACATGTGGACTAAAAGTACAAATTTAGTAAATTTGATAATAAATGGAAGAAATTTTTTTACAGGAGCCATACGAACCACAAAAAACATTGGCAATTTTACATTTTGTGGAGTTTTTACAGATGAAGTGAGAAAATCTTTTTCAAAAACTGTCGACTTTATTAATATATATTGTCAACACCAACCAGATGTCACCATGACCCGTTTATTTAAATTTAAAATTATGTAAAACTATTGAGGTGAACTTAGCCAACATTACAAAAATTAACTCACAAAGCAGCAGTATATACAGTAGCGTAACCTATCACTACCTTCCAATACCAGACCAATTGCCTCATCGTTAACCTTGAGCAACGTGCCATAGGCTCTAGTCTAAATAAAAAAAAATTTAATTGAACACTTTGCTTGCATAATATTCGATTCAAAAGTATAGTTTCCTACGGAAGCTGAAATAGATCCCATTTAAGATTCAAAACCCTATCTCCAAACATGAACATTTTAGACACAAATTTGTAGTCTTTTCATCTTGCTAAACTTGGGATCCGAATGTGATGAACACGCGCACATTCAAAAGTACGTCTGATGGCGCTTCTGACACGCACACGTGCTCGCCATAATCGGCACCTCGTGTCCATGTTCGGGCACCACAATTTAATAATAAGCGAGAAACGTACAGTGCAACTTTGTCCACTAAAGTAGAAAACGCCAGGGTGGAAATATGAATAATTTTCATCACAGTATAATTTTCTACTTACCTTTTAGGTTAGACTTTGACCGTTAAAGAACTTCAAAGGTCAACACTTCCCTGAACTTGGCGATGCCTGTACGAAATTTCCCATTGCATGGTTCCCACACTTTTGTCCCCAAAAAATTCAAGGACTTTAATTTTAAGACTTAAATTTTAATCACAGGTACAACAATTTTGTTTCACAGGTATGAATTTTTTAAACTTTTACCACTGCAAAAAAGCTGAAATAACTTTAAATTAATTAATTTTTTCAAGCATACCGTGCTTCTTTGTATTGGTTTTGCGCTGTCATGTAAGCGAATTTTTTTTTGTGTAATTAATTTTTAATAAGTAAAATAATTCTCGTCAAGCAAATGCATTTGAAGGGTTTGAAAGTATTCTACATAGAAAGGCAAAATGAAACTTATTAAGTACTTGTCGGGACAGACTTTAGTATAATACCATACCCCATTCTGTACACAACTTATGGGATCCGCATAACCAATTGCACAAGTAGGTGCTTATTGCCTACTCCAATACTGAATCACATGAGAGACTAAGTCGTGATGAAGTTAAGAATAAGCAATTCATCCGTCTAATCAGAAGGAAACACGTCCATTTAAGTCTTAATGACTAAAAAATTTTCAAGGACATGAAATTTTTTATAACATTCTAAAACAAGGTACATGCGAAAATTGTCAATTAAAAAGAAAAATGTGAAAAATATAAAAAAAAGGACAATTTCTTTACTTGATTTCCTCCACCCATGCTTTCAACTGTGGTTTAGTGTGATATATATCACGTGGTGTCAAAGTGCGTAACACCGGCTTTATTCGGAATGATGCTCAAATGGAGCACCAGCCGCGAAGGAAACTAGTCTGGACACGTTCCAACGCACAAGACGAAATTTCACAATTTTGTACTAGTTAAACAAAATCAAGTACTTTCAAGGATTTTTTACCAAGTTCCGTAATTTTCAAGAACTTTCAAATGCCCCTAGTTCGGAAAAAAAAATTCAAGGACCGTGGGAACCCTGCATTGTGACAGTAAGGCCCACAATTGGTTAAATCGAGCGTCTTTGTACCTCAAATTCTAAATAAACAGCGATTTCATGTGTTCTCAAACTTAAAAACCACAAGGGCAAAAGATAGAAACGAGTTTTTGAAAGACTGACACCAAGCGTTCTACAGTTAAGAACCTCAATCCTGTCCACAGCACTCAATGCAGAACTTGGAACTGCCGATCGAATTAAGCAGCAGAGTTAAACCAGCCTCGGATACAGGCCACAATCGAGCGCAGGCAATAAGCTAAAGCTTCAAAGGGGATAACAGCAAAGCAAACCGTCGATGACAGCCGCAGACCTCTCTCCTGAATGGCAGCGGAGGGCTCCTAAAACAAACCGGTTCACAATAGAGCCGATGTTAGAGGAAGCCGACATTTCAATTATTAGGAGAAGCCGAATCCCTTCGGCGGTAATGAACCTTCCTCAGCACACTCCATCGCCATAACTACGACTGCTGACAGAATGGACAGTCCCGTGAGCCCTTTCTACAAACCTGGGAGTCCGCATTGTGTTCCATGGCATTTGTGGTGGCAGGTTCTCTGGACGAACAGTGATCTGAGAAAACTCTGCTTCTGACTGCACTCAATTTACAGGATAATTAGTCCTCTTGGCTACAAGTCACAGAACATTTTTTTTTGTTTCGTTTCCTATTCAGCGAATAACGAGATGAGATATTAAATACTATCATTAGCGTGACGTGACGTTGATGGATTGGGATGCAACTATTGAATTGAAAATAAATCCTTTTAAGTCAACTAGTTACTAAGCTCCACACCATACAACACAAATACATAAAACAAGTCAGTTGTAGCCCTAGGTTAAAGAAGAAACCTAAAAGACGAACCTGAAAGACGCAATCTCAGCCATGCATGAAAGCTCTTTGCATGGATGATCTACATGGCATCTTAGGGTGGTGACACACGGGGTGCGCGTTGCGATTGGTTCAGTCGGTTTTCTTCCCTGTCGGGGAGAAAAAGCGAATCGGGGTTGCGCTTCCCAAGATGCCTCATCTGTCACCTGCCTAAGAAAACAATATGTTGTCGATGTGGCGAGAGTGACTCAGCTACTTCTCTAATTCGGACTAATGTCAAACTGATCCGCCTTCGCACTGGACACTACGTATTGATCGCTTTTTGTTGGAAGTCTTCCCTATATGTCCAAACACCCTCTACTCCTTTTGAACTATTCACCTATCCCTCTTCCAAACGGGAAAATCTCCATTCGAATCTTCAAGCAATTTTGCATAATATTGGCTCTTAAATACCACTACAATTTTTATACAAATTCAACATGATTCAAGACTATTTCAAACTTTTCAAAATCAAATATTTAAAACTTCGAAATTTTCAGGCATGTGAATTTAATTTCTGCATCTGGCTCAGTTATTTTTTTAGCCCCTTTTCTGTGTCTTCAGAAGTTTAATTCTTACACTCTCGCGTTTGGCATTGGCTTATCAGTAAAACCCAACCCACGGTAGTGGCTATTCGTATCCTCAGATCCGAATACGTGAGGGGGTTTCACAGCACATCCCTTCGCAGATCCACCCTCCTGCATTCGGGAACACCAAATATTATCATGATCCGATCAATAGACGTGCCACATAATATAGTCTGGCTATACAATCATGAATTTTAATGACACAGGCGCATAATTTATGCTCATCGGCGTTGACACTGCATGCAATCCAAATTATATAATCGAGAGAAATGTACACTTTACGGAAATGAATTCCGTGCACTATAAAAATTTAATGAGGCAGTTGATAACAACGCCGACTGATACTTTATGAGAAATTTAACGACCTATTAAAAGCGGGAGATAGTGCTAAAAGAGGCTCCCGATAATGAAATATCGACTCTTTCTCCTTGCAGTCGTACCGCTTAATTATTGGCTTGTAGCGAAGTACTGTTCCAGATAGGAGAGCACTCGATAATTCTATACGTTTTAAAAATGTCAGAAACGTTGCAATCCCTGTCGCATGTCATTGTTAATACTCAGAGAGGGGGACATTTCACGTCCTCTTGTTTTAGATTCGATATTTCCCGCGAGTGAACAGTTTTGTTGATTAAAAAGAATACAGTTTTCTACACACATACATATACATGGGGGACCCACCAGTACAAAAATTAACTTACAAACACAGTAGTATAAGGGATTTTCAGTGTAAATATTCTCTGTAAAAACTTCGGCATGCATCTAACCAGATGGATGCAGAAGATTTTACTGATGTACCCAAATGCTGTGGCAAGGGACATATTGGGTGAGCCTTAAATCGTAGTTTATCGCAGTTTTGGGTTTAATGTAATTGACGTTAACCGATCAGTTGTCATATTTCCATTCGTAATTCAATCTTAAGAATTGTTACTGAAATGCTGACATCGTATTCGAAAACATGCTAAGTGACGTCACGTTCCACTACCGCCGCATTTAGCTCGGCAGAAAAAGCCTCATATATAGCAGTACTACCTGCACCAGAAGTACTTCCGACTAGGGATGCGACAGCGACAGCAAAACATCGATGTTTTTAAAATTCAATGTATTTAAACATTTTTCCCCATTTCTTAAAACTGGTTTAGCAACTAGTAACGCTACATCGACAGCAAAACATCGATGTTCAAAATTAAAACATCGATGTTGATAATGCATCGCACCAAAACCATCGCTGTTTTTATAATGCAGTGTATTTAAACTTTTTCCTCCATTTCTTAAAACTGGTTTAGCATATAGTGATGCGACATCGGCTCCAATACATCGATGTTTTTTTTATAGAACATCAATGTTTTGAAAACATCGACCTCGATGTCGCATCCCTACCGTTCAGACCCTTCACCCTTGGCAACTTTGGTCTCTAAGTATGTTCAATTTGCCAATTATAAAAATTATGCTACTAGGTTATTTTTAAAATTTTTAAAACCGTACTTTTTTCATTTAAAAATAAAACATCGACAACGTGAAAACATCGACTCCAATACATCGATGTTTTTCTAAAACATCGATGTTTTCAAAACATCGACATCGATGTCGCATCCCTACTTCCGACTTAACTAATGTTTCAGTCCTTCCTGGTTCTGCTAAATTGGTGACTAATGGACGATCCTTTAATATATGTGCGCTGTCAAACAAACCAGATGACGCAGAGATTAATTCCTGATGGTGTTCACTTGACACGGTTGGTCCACGATGAACACTCGAAGGCGAAGCATATCATTTCCAAACTGTCTGAAGCTCTATTACAGATACTGCTACTACTATTACAACTTCATTATTCGTTTCCGTACTCATTTCAAAACCGCCCGCCTGCATACACACTCTGCTGCCACAGGCATCACCGAACAGTCCAAACGGTCGCACACATCCATTGCACGACAATGTATACGGAAGTACGCCAATTATCCCACGCAACTGGCAATCAGTCAACCAAAAGGAGCATGTATCGAATTTAACCATGATTGAGAAACGCAGGCTGCTCCAAAAATTGTTTTGAAAACAACGAAGGCATTATCAACACTTGCTGTAAGTGTTTGGTTCACGAATTTAAAGTCAAATCAACTACAGCACTGCATCAAACCTACTCTCTTATTATCAAATCACAAAAACACTGCGCCAAGATAACCATGCACATGAGAGCTTGAAAAAAATATATACAGTCGCCCTCGATGAGTTTCAACCACAACATTACCGATTACAAGATGTACTTTTTCTGTACCCAAGCCATTAACGAAAAAAAAAACACAAGCTGCAAAAGCACCAAGAAAACCCCCGGGTGAAATAACTCAGTGGTTAATTTCCAGTGAAAGAAGAAAAAACCACCATTTGATAACCCTCATTACCATACAAAAGGCATTCCGACAACACCCCGATCACTCATACGCATCCTCACCCGCTACACGAGCAGAAGAAAACAAACCCGAAACCTCCTTCGATTTAAGTGTGCCTATAAATCCGGCCGAACCACAACACACCAAGCCAAAAGAAAGTTGATTAAAGCGGAGGGTAAGCCACCACCTGTCCGTGAACCCCTTTTCTTCCGTGGGTTTTTACCTGATTTTATGAGTTCTCCCATCGGCTGGCACATTTACGCGGGGCGAGGAATTATGGGCCCATTCCTGGAGCCCAGTCTCCTTTTCGAAATGACGAGATCCTCCATCACGGAGGACGGTTATGGGAATGAATTTTCTCTCTCCTCAAACACCCCCGAAAGAGCCTTTTCCTCTCTCTCTCTCTCTCCAAGGAAGACTGGAGTCGTTTTCCGTTGCCGCATAATAGGCGAGCAGACAAGTGGCCAACACCAGTGACGGAAGAAGGATGGTAATGATGATGTGGCAAAAAACGCAGCTGGAGAGAGTATTAAGAAAAACAAGGCGATGCCCGTAAGAGATATATGGGTCCGAAGAGGCAATAAGGGAAAGCAATCATAATACTAATTTTGAAGAACTGGAAATGAGCGTGCGTGAAACGGCGGAGATCTCATCTAGCGAGCGAAGCAAACAATGTCGTCGAGCGGAGAATGGGTTCGAGCTCGCAATTACACGCCATAGATTTCTCGATACCGACCATTTCGGATGTCTGGAGCGTGCTGTCTGTCGACAAATTACTGCGAGTGCTTTGAGCGCATTACCAGACAAGGGGGTTGATTGTTCTGCACTACCTTCACCAATCTTGTCAAGTGGATAATTCGGTTGTGTTTATTTCAACGTACCTTGGCAATCCACCATAAGGTTTTAATGCGTGAAGCCCGCGTCATATAAATGACATCGAAAGAAGGAACCCAATCAAGCTTTTCGTGTTCTAGAGATTATTTTCTGGGTCTTCAATTTTTGGAAAATAAAATACGCCTTAGTAACAATACTTCATAATAAATTTTTTCGCATCCCTGAAACAGATAGGATTGGTTGGTAATTGGTAATTAACGTCGTACAAGGGATCGAATTCTGATTCATGTGGTCGTGTCTAACCCATTTGTACAACGTCGATGTTTTATTCCGTCAAGTAAATGGGTTAGGGAAGGTAATTTTAATTAACGTCGTACTAGAGCAACACGAAAGGGCTATTGACGACGGTCCGGGATCGATCCCCCAAGGAAACGATACGAGGACAACACCACGTAATTTTGAACCACGGTCAGATGATGAAGCAATACCTGAGAAGACACTCCAATCTACAAATTTCCACACCAACCCAACGGGAGGACTTTTCGGCCACGACAGATTTAAGGTGCACCAGCCGTCTCTACACCATACGCTTACAAGCATCCATGCACTGATCCGGATTCGAACTAGGAACCTTCCGATATAGGATTGGTAGGAATTTTAAGCGCATATCCAGCACACAGCCCATCCACACACATCTAGCCAAAGAAAGTTGATTCAAGCGGGGGGTAAGTAACTGTCCATGAACCCCTTTTCTTGCATGGGGTATTGCATGATTTCATGAGTTTTCTCATAAGATGGCACATTTACATTGGGCAAGGAATTAGGTTAGCTCCAGGAACCCCCAGCTAACCTGCGCTATTTACAACTCTAAGATTCGTAATGCAGAGGACAAACCCAAGAAACAGGCGGATTTATAAATGCGACTTGTGTTTTGTATTTTATATCGGTATATTGATAAAACAGAGAGTTGTTGCTTGCAACTATGCGTTTTATACTTCAAATGATTACTTTATTTCCCCGATTGTAGACAACGTAACTATCGTTCGTGTTTCCTTTGTTCTGAAGAGGCGATGTCCGGGTGATACCTTGTACCTGGTTTCTTACATATATACTATTTCTTTCTTCCACTAGAAAGTCTGGAGAATTTAGAGCAGTGTGCTATTGCTTTTAATGGGCGTAAATAGTAGCGTACAACTGCACATAATGAATAACTAGTCACATCTATTGGTTGAAAGGATTCAAAATAGCTTTCCATTGGTCAGGAAATTTAAAATTGAAGTGTTTGCTGCAAAAAGGAGGTAGCTCCATCCTGGGGAGTTCAGTATCGCATGTACTACCTTGTGGTGTCAAAAAAAAATAAAAACGCTTTCGCGTTTGGTAGGTAATGGTAATTTTAGTTAACGTCGTACTAGAGCAACACAACGGGCTATTGAAGACGGACCGGAATCAGTCCCTTAAGGGAAAGATTCGAGGACAACACCTCGTAATTTTGAACCACGGTCAGATGACGAAGCAACACCTGAGCTGGCACCCCACTCTCCAAACTTCCACGCCAATCCAACGTGAGGACTTTCGGCTACGACAGATTTAAGATGCACCAGCCGCCTCTACACCATACGTTTACAAACACCCATGCCCGGACCCGGATTCGAACCAGGAACCTTCCGATCTAGAGGCTATAACACCTTAACCACTATACCGGTTGGTCGGCACCCGCGTTTGGTAGAAGAAAGATGTAGCCCTAATCGTTAGTTCAGAACAATTAAGGAAATTAATATTTTTACACAACTTACAATTTTGAATTTTCAACCGTTTTTTACGTTCCTCAAAAACTTGAAAAACTAGAGCTACCTTCCTTTTGCAGCAAACCCTTCAATTGTTAATAAGTCATGCAATGCGTGTATGACCTTCAAATGGTTAAAATGGTTTTTCTTCATATGCTTACGTAAAACTTTCACCCCAGTTCTTTCGAAGAGGTCCTCTGCATCCACACCAACCCCGAGTTCCTACCCATTTCCACCAAAATATACCAAATACTGAGATGCCCGTCTCTAGGACACTGTCATCTACGCCAACTGGACACTCAAATGGTTTCTTCCAGCCCATTTTCTTTCCAATCGGGGCGGAGAGCTCACATCAAAGTTGCCTGACTATTTCAGTTTCTGGATTCCATCTACTCTGTCGGACTCCGATTTAACGAGCCGAGCCTTCTCGGAGATTCCTCATAAAGGGTAATTCGCGCACTCGCATTGTGAACCAGACCTTTAATAAGCGGGCGTCTGTAATAATAAGCGGAAAGGATACGAGAGTCTCGTTAATTAATAGAAGGAAAACTCCTTGGTGTGTCCAAACTATTCACCCGAGATAGAATGGGGTCAGAAACGACAGTTCTGGTGACATCCTATGCGTACATTGATTATCAACACATGAGAGGATGACACATCAGCGAATTTCAGAGGCCCGCCAGATTTTAAAATATTATGTTCTAAAACAAAATGGGCTAAACAGACGAAATAGTTTTCAGAATGGGCTAAATTGAAGCGATTTTTCGAATGGCGAAAAATGCTCAACATGGGTACAATTTCAAATTTTCTTTGTTTTCGGGAACACACTAGGCTCTAGGAATTGGACATAAAGACTATTTAAAAGAGCAGATTGTGTTCGAAGGAAGGATAAGCAGTTGATCGGTAGGAATTTGTATAAGAAGTGAACATATTCCAAAAAGTTACGCGCAAAACATGAGGCTTGAGTTAAAAAACAAAACTCCGCTGTCAGAACGAAATTTATGTATACAAAATACAACCAATAACTTCATAGTTCTTTTTGAAAAAATTTGTCTTTTCGAGCTTAATCGGTCTAATTAATCTACGCGTAGTACGGTAAGTAGGTATTTTAACTAACGTCGTACTGGAGCAACACAACGGGCTATTGACGATGGTCCGGGATGCATAATCCCAACAGGAAAGATCCGAGGACACCTCGTAATTTTGAATCACGATCACAGCAAAGTAAAAAAAAATCCATTTGAATGGGGTTTTCGCCAATTAAATCAGGCAAGTTTAAAAATGAGTTTGTTTTTTATGGTGCGAGAGCCTTATTTGGCCATCTGGCGTTAGATACAAGACAATGTCCATTAATGAACATTCACGCAAAAGATCGTTTTTACTAACACCCAGCGAGGAATCGAACTAAGTTAAAAATGGAGCCGTTAAAAAGTATTGGCGCTGACGACTAAAAACAGGATAATCGATTATCAGGACACAGGTTCAAGGCGATGGGACGCAAGATGTCCTGTCGTCTGTAAAAGGGTTAAGAAGTGCGCAAGAACTGAACATTAATCAAGAAAATCAAACACAGAAAATGTCTACTATGATCAAAACACCAAATGATGTCATCTACTCTACATCTAACGAAAACTGCTGACATAATTGATGGATTGTGTTTTATGGCACAAGGTCTAGAACAGGACATACCGAAACACAACCAGAGAAAAAGTTTAATCTCATTTTTCAAATTTTTAAGTTATAAAATAATTGAAAAGCATTAAATCGTCAGAGAAAATATCGAGGTTTTAGGGGGAAAAAACTTCATCGTTCTGACAAATTAGGTTATTGGGGTATTCGTTGTTCAGGTCTTCAAACAATAATGCTCCATTCGTCCAATAAGGTTCACGACCAGAGGAACTACAGTTCATGAAAGAACAGCAGACAGAAAAAAACGTCCATCGCGGTCAAGACTTGATTGATACCCATTCATGAAGGTCCACAGCGTCATCATAATTCTGACCGCGGATGGGAATTCCACAGGAAATGACTACAAACCATCCCCCATTCGTACGACTTAACTCCACTTAGAGGGGAATGTCCTTGCTTTTTGGTCAACCCCCTCCCACCAATTCCAGGAGCAGATGCTGCGCTTCCCAATCAATCCAGGAAGGGGGGATAAGCCGAATAGAATATCCAGTGGGGAGGGGGAGGAAGAGGATAAATGCATCCCTATGGACGTTAAGGCAGCAATCACGGGACCGGATTAGGCCACTTTTACCCCCACCCCATCTTCCTGATTCCGGGCTTTTTCCTGTTTGAGATCGGGCGACAACTCTTTTCCACGAAACCACCATTTCCCTCCTTTTCCGCCATTTCGGACAAATTGGTCCCCCCCCCCTCACAAACTACCTCTGATCCAAAACTCATTCCGGCATCTTTCCCTATCCGGCTCTCATCGGTATTCCGGGAAAGTCCTCTAAATACTCCGGTTTCCTTTCCCTTTTTTTTCCTCTTAGTTTTCCAGGATCCCCGCCACCGCCACCCGAGTTACCCCCTTCCCGTTTTATAATTATTCAATTGGATCATCCAGTTAAAGAGTGGGAAGGGGGGAGTCTCCTGTTCCTCTCTGAACCCCCCCTCTCCCTTTGTTCTTCCGAGACATTCCCTTTTCTTTTTACTTCCTGTTCATTTCTAATTTTTCTCCTTTTCCTTTCCATCAACTTCTTTTTCCTGCTTCTTTCAGGACCTCCGGCTATCCAGAAAGGGGAAAAAAAAACGGAAATCTCATTTACAGTCAGACCACGGCCCCTTTTTCTTCATTTCATTTCATTTCGCGAAAAAAGTGAAACTTTTTTATATCCCTATTTTTTTTTACTGTTCCCCTCTTGTTCGCTTTCTTGTTTTCTCTACCAATTCTAGCCTCGCAGTTACGGACGCTACATAACATTTTATTCCTTACATAAAAATTCCCCCTTTATCCCTTCCTTTTTTCCCCAGTAAAGGGACAAAATATTGGATATAAATTTCGTTTTCCACATTCGAGAGCCGCCAGTAGTCAACAGAACTGGTCCAAACAAATTGAATAGCTTCCCCAATAGATACAAATGTGTGCGCAAATATACTCACGGGCACGGGACGCATGCCAGACTTATTTTTAAAATGTGCCGCGGCACTCTGCAATCGGCTTAGGAGTCGCGGCTGCTCCAGAATCGGAAACAGGAGCTTACGGATGTTGTTAGGGAGCGTTTCTCGAAGGCTCGTTCCGAAGACGAAGCGATTTTGATTGCAGGAGTCTCTCCAATTTAGACAGTCTTTTTAGAATCCGTGGAGAGGAAATAATAGAATTCGTATTCTGCCGTGCTTGTCAAAAATGCACGCCATATGTGCCCACGCTGTACCAACAACGTACAGTAAATGGACGTACACAAAGAAAGTTTCTACTGGCTCTGGAGAGCGAGAAACACACCAAGGGAGGAATCGAACCAGAACCCTCTCACAAGTCGCTAATGCATTGAGCAAACTCAATGATTCACCACCCAGAACTGATTCTGGAGGACTTCCAGTCTTTTGGGCTAATAAGAAAACCAGCTCCTGGACAATCATTGGTTACAACCCCTTCTGAAGATCGTTTTCTGCGAGGGCATCGCTGTTTAACATCATTACGTATTGTAACGCCGTTGCTGTGTGGTGCTATTCCTATAATCAGACAGTCGTGTATAGGTAATGGTAATTTTAGTTAACGTCATACTAGAGCAACACAACGGGCTATTGACGACGGTCCGGAATCAGTCCCTTAAGGGAAAGATTCGAGGACAACGCCTCGTAATTTTGAACCACGGTCAGATGACGAAGCAACACCTGAGCTGGCACCCCACTCTCCAAACTTCCACGCCAACCCAACGCGAGGACTTTCGGCCACGACAGATTTAAGGTGCACCAGCCGCCTCTACACCATACGTTTACAAACATCCATGCCCGGACCCGGATTCGAACCAGGAACCTTCCGATCTAGAAGCTAACACCTTAACCACTATACCAGTTGGTCGGCAGACAGTCGTGTATAGGAAAACACCACACCACATATACAGAACATAACAAAATTACAGCCAGATACTATTATTACAGCTGCAATAAATGTCAATTATTCGCCACAATAGCGATACATCAATTCATCCTTTTCTCCTCAACAACGGTCAGGTGATGATCACATCATTTGACTGTGGTTCAAAATCAAGAGGTGTTGTCCTCGAATTCGGTATTTATCTCGGACTGTCCTCAATAACCAGTTGCGTTTCTCGACGTAAATTCAACTACCTATTCTCTCAGGTTTTTTTCTTCGATTTAAAGTCAGGGCGATGAAGTAAAACTTCATATCAAGATATTCAAATCCTATTTCGCCGATCCTTACTATATTATACAAGCACACAAGCCTCTACATAAATCAAGAGAAATTAAATCAGATATAAAAATGACACTTTCATCATTATGATAGGTAGTTAACAGAAATAAAACAGACAATTCTGATATAGCTATATGCATCAGGTACTTTTCGCATACAAAATCCAGTAGCTTTCGCTAGGTAGTTAGTTTTTCATTATAAATGCTGTCCACAGCATTCGATGGCTAGTCCCGAAATAATGTACTAATAATTAGAAGGATAATATTATTCCAGAAACAAAGGGATGTGGTGTGCAAACTATGAAAACCTTACAACCATAAACAGTATAAAATTATAATTGTTATCATGATCTATTTATACATTCAATTAGTACCACGCAATAATAGAAGAAATGAAGAGTTCAAAAATGTATCCATTGGAAAAGTTTAGTTTGATGCCCAACTTAAAGAGCCATGAGTCATGGAAATAAAATTCAAAAGCACTTTGTAGGTTTCCAAGGACGGTGTTGTGCGAAGCAGCTCGAATTGAAATTAGGGACAGAAAGTCGGAAGTCAATGGCACCTAAACTGTTTAATTGGGATTAATTAGTTAACAATTAACACCTCCTGCTATAATTGGGTTCTATTTTAAAACAGTTTGTTCCGTCTGGATGAGTATATAAACATAAACTGTCATGACTAGGGACTGTGATGACCATTTGCACACATTTTGGGACATTTCTTTTAAAGGACAATATTTTGGATCATTGTGTAGACTTTACTACAACAGATGACTTCTTGTTGCACACACACATTTGGGAGCCACCTTTTTGTCTTCCAATGACTTTTTTGTTTTGGGTTAGTTTTATACATTTGCAGGCAGATTGTTCCACAGAGTGGGTCCTAAAGTCACGAAGGCGTCGTAAAGTTTTAGACCTAGAAAATTTAGGGGATTAACACATGAAAAAAATTCGTGACTACACAGCGAACACAGGTAGTAAAATTTTACTACCCCGAGGAACAATAATTATGGCCAAACGAGCATATCGTCGCCATTATGTAAAAGATTCTCAAAGCGAACCGATAATTAGAAGTTTGATTGGTCGTTTTGAAAAACAGGGTTCAGTTAGCGACTTTACACGAACAGGATGATCACGCTCGGTTGCAAATGAAACGAGTTTAACGTGAAAGTGTTGGAAAAGAACCGAGTACACCAACTCCAAGGAGAACCTATGGGGCTATCTCAAAGTCCAAGTTTGTCAATAGCATCATGAAAAACTTTTCATGGTTCCCACACCTTTATCCAAAAAAAAATAATTCAAGGACCTTTAAAGACTTTTCAAAACCAAAAAAATATTTTTCAAAGACCTAAAATTTTTTATAACGACCTAAAACAAGGCATACACAAAAGTTGGCAGTTAAAAAAAATGTGAAAAATATAAAAATAAGACAAATTTTTTAAAAACTACTTATAGTAATTAAAGTAAGGTTATCATCAATTTTGGTGAAAATTGGATTTTCTTCTCGCAGAACCTGCGATTTTTTATTTTTGCAAAGTGGGCTTCTTGTCTCAATGGCTACTATCAGGCTACTTGCACCCATATTGATTTCGGTCAAACGATAAATTCTTTTGGTGGCACGAAGAAGATTATGGGAGCTTGCACACGGTTCGATCTACAGGACACAATCTCCATTTTGCTGTCGTCCACTGCCTACAACAGATTGCTGTGATGGTTTATTTTGTTTGAGAAACAAAACAATTCAAAAGTTTTGACTGGTGTTAGGGCTTTTGTATTCTCTAGTCTAAGTTTCTATCTTTGTGATCGGTACAGATAGAGCAAAAATTTCAACGGATTTGAAATCTGCAGAAAATTTTACAACAAAAATATATCTTAAATGTGATTTTCTTGAAAAAACATTTTCTCAATTGTAACTTTTATATGTTTGCAATAAGATGGATGGATTGGATTTGATTTGGTTTTATGGCATTGAGTCCTCTTGGGACATATTATGCCAAAGTTTGCAATAAGAATTTGGCTTCATTTCTTTGGATGCACGCCAGGTTCCCAATGATGCACTGACTGCAAAAGCTAGTTTCCTAATAAAGCGGTGCTATTAACTAACGGCTGTGATACGTCATGATGTGGCGGGCATAACAAGGCAGCCGTCTTGACAGAGACTAGAAGTGTCAAATTAAACAGACAGAATATTGTGGAAAATGGTCGATCTAGACGAAGCATTATTAATATATCAAGTAGTGCAAAAGTGCGAAACAATGGTTTCATTCAGAATGACGCTCAAATGGCGCAACTGCTGTGGAGGAAACTAGTCTGGACAAGTTCCATATGCAAGACGAAATTACACAACTATGTACTAGTTAAAAAAAATCAAGTACTTTCAAGGACTTTTCACCAAGTTCTGTAATTTTCAAGGACTTTCAAGGGCCCCTAGTGAAGAAAAAAAAAATTAAGGTGGTTTTAAGGACTTTTCAAGGACCGTGGGAATCCTGGTTTTGGAAAAGGCACTATCGTGTGAAACAGAAAATGGACGCTATTTAAAATACATTCGATTTTTCACACATGTGTAAATAAACTAATTTGCTATAAATACAACACACTATCTGGACATTCGTCACCATACTATTAAGTTAAAGCGGACCCAGCGCGACATCAGTATCGTGTAGGTCCGCCTTTCGCCGTACTGACATCCGAGACTGCGAGGAAGACTTTCCACCAATTTGCGATACGATAATGCAGGAATCTTGCTTCACTCCTCCTTCAAATTAACAAACAGCTCAGTGGTGTTTATTGGTTGCTTTGACCTGGCTCTCGACTTTGACCTGGCCAATGAATTTTCCCCCACACGTTTCCTCAAACCACGTGTTAATAACGCTTGCTGTATGACATGAAGCATTGTCTTGCTGAAACAGATATGTTCCAATATCAAAATGTTAGCGCAATGTCGGTAACGCAGATGAATGCCGAGGCGTACAAAATCGTTCTGGACAAGTTGGTGGAAAGTCTTCCTCGAAGAGTTGCAGATGTCACTGCGGCCAAAGGTGGCCCTACACGATACTGATGTCGTGCTGAGTCAGCTTTAACTTAATAGTATTGGGGTGTTCGATGAAAAATGGCCAGATAGTGTATAAGAGTGAGGTATTGTAAATTTTTTAAACGAAAATGAATTACTAGATATTGAAACTGCTTCGTGATTTCTGGTCCACCATGTACAATTTACAGAAAATTTAAGAGTACTGATCGTAAGAATGTGGTGGTTGATACGTCAGAACTTACGTCGCGTAAGCGAAAATGTTCAGAAAACTTCGGCGCCAAAAACGACGACAGGGTCGATACATTCGATCGTCAAAACAAACCTCGAAGGTGCAAAATACGACCCTTTCGAACCCTTTTTCGGATCTAGGTTCCGCCGGAGCGTATCCGTTAGCTAACACTACAGAACACTGCCCGAGACTTTCGGCAGCAAAAAACTCATTTCATGGACGAAATGGGGACTCCATTGTTCTGCACCTAATGGGGAAGGAGGGGAATGAGAAATTAGTCTCTTCGGGACGAGGGCCTGCGTTTCCAATTACGGGCAATATCCGCCTCTGCGAAAAATGGCATTCTCGTGCTGGAGGCACGCGAAGGAAGGGCACTCAAAATCGACGCCGGGGCTAATTGGTTCCCTTCACCTTAACGAGAGGGGGCCCCTTCCGAGCACGTACCCCGAGAACGTGACACCTCGGAGATGATGTCCTTCCACGGAACGTGTGCAGAACTAGTGCTCCCCGTAAGCCGAGGCTAATGGATCGAGTCATCAGTCAATCCCAAAGCGTTACATGTACACAATCTTTCATCCGAGCTTTGAAAAACCTTGTTTTAACGTGGTCGCTCTGGTCACTTTTAA
Organism: Metellina segmentata; assembly: GCA_947359465.1. Classification (NCBI taxonomy): domain Eukaryota; kingdom Metazoa; phylum Arthropoda; class Arachnida; order Araneae; family Tetragnathidae; genus Metellina; species Metellina segmentata. Next base: position 24,905,483 of record OX375878.1, on the reverse strand, counting down.
CGAAAGGACTAGCTGGATCGAGCCCAACGAGACGAAGCAATGCTATCATCGCAGTTCAACACCGTTCTTAGTTTTTTGTGTCTATATTATCCCTACACAAATAAAGTGCTTTTATAGTAGATTCCAGTCGTCTTTACCCCATTCTAAATGTAACCTTTCATAAGGTTTTCTGGAAATGCATCGACAGTTACTACATGTGCCGGCAAACTGTTTGGTACACGATTTACAGGGTAATCAAATTAGAGCAAACAATTATCATACTTTGCGATTACTTGTCGAAAACCGACCCAAAATAATGTCCGCTTTTTGACTGAACCAAGAGATATTCGCAACGAGGATTTCCACTCCCGGTGATTCGACATTTCAGCGCTAAAAACACCAAACAATCCTGGGGTTACCTGTACCAGTGTCAATCGGGACGAAAATAAAGTACCAAGCTGTCTATGCAAATAAGAACGAATTTTCGATTGAAAGTACACATGTGCAGAATATGTACCGTTTTATCGCAAAAGGGACAGTACGTTTATGGGTTGATTTTCGATAAGGAATCACGTGGTGTGATTATCGTATGCTCGATTCTAATCACCTTAAATAAATTACACCAATTAAAAATCCAGAATGCGCGCCTTGCTCTTAAGAGTTTCGGATAAATTGAGCTTTAGTAACAGTACCAAGAGTTTCGTTGCAGATGTACTTAGAAGTCTCGGAACGATCTAATGGTGTCTAAATAGGTATTTCAACCTTTCGACTACGACCGGTACAGCAGTTGTACCTAGAAAGCTATAAAAATCGGGATTGTTACTTCTATAGCCGTAGTTAAAAGGTTAATTAACGTCACACTGGAGAAAAACGGACAATTGGCGACGATCCAGTATCAAACCCGAAGGGAAGGATCGAGGATAACACTACGTCCTTTTGTACCCCGGTGTCTCCAACCAATCCATCGAACCTTAAGTTAGTTCGCAAGTAAAACAGGCAATGATAATATTAGTTTAAGCACACTTCGAAGCTGAAAAGCTCCTATAGAAAAAAATATTTCATCGTAATAAAAACTGTTTAGAGTGTCTTTGAAAAAACCCATTGCAACAAAAATACAACAGGTCATAACTCCTGTCACTCGTACCACGCTACTCTTGTGCGTTCCAGTATTGGAACCAAGTTACCCTATACCACTGAGGAACCTCTTCTAGAGTGTCACAAATAGGTTTTGAGTTTAAAGAATATAACACAAAACATACATACATTCTAAATTAGCTAATAGATGATGAGCATAATTTACAACTACAAGACAAGGAACTAAGCATGAAAGTACCACAAAATAAATTTTGTTTTCTTTCCTCTCTTATCGAAATAATGCATCGAGGGTCTGTCACGCTCAGCTTGCTTCCCAGCTTCGTACAGAAACCAGATTCGCAAGAGCTCTGTTTTCGGCTCGGTGTTGCGGCTTATTCGCAGCCAAGAGTATCTATCCCAAGGCAGAAGTTTCCCATTTTCCTGGATTTCCTCTCCCGGAGCGCCTCGGAACAGGACCTGACGTGGAGATGGACAACTGGCGGCGGATCATCATTTTCGGGAGTTTTTAGGGAAGATGCTTTAAAAGGAAATTTATCCTAGACACCTCCCCTTCCCCTGGAGAATAGGCCCCCGTCACAAAGATCGATCTCCACCAAAAGCCGCGGCCCCAAAAAGGTATCGATCCCGCTTTTCCTTTTGCCCTCAGACACTTCTTTGCCTTTGTTTCGCCGAAGCTCTTCCAATGGATCAAGTTGCGGGGCTTTCATTTTTCGGCCTTAGAGGAAAGCCGTAATATTTCAAGAATACATATTTCCTAATTTTCGACAGATAGTATTTTTTTTTTTTGAAAAGATGACTATGAGATTTGCCCAGGATAATAGTTCTTAGCAAACCAATTGGTATCGCAGGAACAATTTGCTGTAGTGTTTCGAAAATATAAATTTCAACTGATAGTTGGTGTTTGTCACAGCATTTTTATAAACTGGTCCCTAAAACCCAAACCAACCAAGGTCAAATCAGAATTTATAGAAAACTATTAAAAATCTGGTACAGCTTCAGTCTACGTCTATCGCGGTGGCAACAGCCTTGGCGCACTGTTAATGTCGCCAAGGAAATAATTATTAAAAAAATAAATTTATTTCTTTTCACTACGGAAAGTAACAAGCTTCAGAAACCCATTTGTAAACGTTTTAAAAATATATTGCATACGCTTGTGTGAATATAAAAAAAAAAAAAAAATATACGTAAATAAAAAAGTATATAAAAAACAACCTGCGACGACAACACTGTACCGCGACATAAATTAACAAGAAAGAAAATTCCACAATTGGCGAAAAACCATTAAAAGAACCGATGAAATCAAAGGATAGTTTAAAATTAAAATAAATCAATGGAATCGAAGAAAAAAAATTTCAAACGAACCAATGATATAAACCTACAGTTTACCGGATTTGAAAGAACTTTCTAGAATATTCAAAATGAAAATTTAAACTTTCCACTTGCCGAGGTTGCCTTAAAAAACAAAATAACAGTAATACAGATGGGTTGCCTTAACCTGCCATTCCTCGCTACTAAAAGTGCGCCAATGCTGTTGCCATCGTGATAAACGTAGACTGAAGCTGTACCAAAAATGTCAACCAATTTTAATAATAAAGGGTGTCATATTAACACCACTTTTCCTCGCAAGAGGAAACCATGGGTCTAGAGAACTCAGTCAAGAGGAAACACCATGGACATGCAGGGTAAGCAGCTAGACAGGAGAAAAGTCCGGAGACAACAAGATTGGATCGAGGTGAACTCCTTCGCACGGAGGTGTATGTTTTTTTTGGGGGTTTGATACCCGGGTTCGCGCTGGACCGTGCGATACATCTTCCTTATACACATCTACACCGTTTGACCAATCCACACTAAATTTGATACATACTTTAGAACACAGCGGAAAATATGGGCTATTTCTTTCTCGTCTTCAGACCAAGCTTTAGTCATGAAAATTGGCACACAGGAAGTCCTAAAAACGCCCCCCGAAGCCCCAATTTAAAAATCTAAGGTTTTTTTTTTTGCAATACATGGACATGAACAAGGAAACACGTTCTACAGGGTTTGTGTATGAGTTTACACAGGGAAATGTCGCGATAGGAAACTTGTTCTCCAGAGTTTGTGTATTTGAGTTAACACAGAACGCCGGTCATATTTGAAACCCGAGCTACGGCGGTTTATCCAGCTAGTTGTATATAATTGTAAAATAAACGATCTGCGGCTACATTGCATCCTTCTCTGCATGTGACTCAGTAAATGAGTTACCTCTCGAACCAGAACCAGACAGGAATATTAAAATAATGTAAGTAACAAGATAAAAAAACTTCAATCAAAACTGAAACAATCAAGTGCGCCTTCAACATAAAAAAATAAGACGTGGAATTTAAACACTGATCTAAAAGTGGACTTAAAATTGATCTGGGAACGTTGACGTCGAGCTTCTGCTCCTGCTCTATTGAATAAAATTAGATTCGAAAAGGTGTGGGTGCATAGCATTGTTGGTTAATTTAAATCAAGTGTGATTTTTATTAAATAATCACGATTTAAATATAAATCGCACCTTAATTTTCCCCCTTTTATAGAGTTTGATAGAAACATTGACAGTAAAATATCTTAGGACGAACTAACTAACTAACACCAACACACACTCCCGTGCCTAGTGTCGTGAGACACTGTACCAGTTTAAATAAGTGTGGTTGGATGAGTAGAGCATGCCACCAAGGTGACATGTCTACCCAGAATGTTAGAGCACATTACATTACATTTATACATCCTTACATCTATACTCTTAGGACGAACGCGTTATTTTATACAGTTGTTTAAAAAAAATGATTATATTCAGTAACATCACAAGATTGATCCTTTTTTTTAAAACACGATAACTTGCTTCCTAGTTTGAAGACACTGAAGAGCATCAAAAACTACTCAGAACTCATATCAACTTCCCATGGTTCATGTTCGGGAAACTTACGTCGGATAAAATGAATAAGCACTTTTTAGTGATAAACAGATTAGCGCTTCAATTTTGGCTCGATCCTCACTTTCCAAATCAAGTGATGCACATGACGGAGATAATAAAAAAGGAGTGTATCTCCTCCGCATCAATTATTTTTGACAACATGCGTCTTCCTCCATCCACTCATATTGACGTGACTGAAATACATTAGAAAATGACACTCGTTTCTGCGTTAAGATGAAAATTTGTTTGTTTCCGGGAGCACAAATGCTACCCAATAACGGGCGTCTTGGTTGGAATTTCATAGCGCTACGCCAAAATAGAAAGAAGCTAAAAAATATTCATTTCAATTATTGCATCCATACAGGCGGTCACCTTTTCCTCAAATGGATTTTTGAGAAACGCAAATAACTCCCATTTATTCAAAATTAAATAAAAGTTTTAGTACTCTGTTCGCGATTCTTTAATTTTGTCTAGCGACATGTGTATCGATTTGATAACGAAACGGAACGAAAATGCAAACACTTTGGACATGTAATATCTCCGTAACTTATGAACAAAGATAATTTTTGATCCTTTTTATTGTAATCCTTTTCAAGAGATATTAGTTTTTTATACGAGTTTTCGCTACTTATTTTGGTAATTTAATCGAAATAACTCCTTAGTGCTATAACACAGATAATATTTAATCTTGTAGATGTAGAATTTTTTTTAACAGTTAATTTCATTCGTAATTTCAAAATCCTCTAGCTCCAATTTAGCCTAACGCATCGGAAAAAGACAAATTTCTTTCATTTGTCGTTTGCAATTTTCTAAAGTGCATTAAAAAACTTATAACTTCAGTAAAAATTGTATTAAAAATTTTGCAACTGTTCGCATTAGAAAAATGGAGAGGTGGTTCAATATATTGTATATTTTAGAATTTTTTTGTGATATAGCTTCCTAATTATTGAGTTAGAAATATCGGTCTCAGGAGGTTTTATTTCCTGCCAAATATGGGTCGCTCAACTGACACATCAGGATCTATGAAATATCGTATAATTGATTTGGATAAACAAGGCCATGATCAAGTTTATTGCAAGTTAGAAACGTTCTCAAACAAGTTTTAAAACAACACTAATAAACAATGTTCTAACAATGGACGGGGTTTGAAAATAATCGTGTTGAAGCCGAAAACCACTCCTAGATATGATATTGAGAGCAACCGTTTCAGAGGTGTAAGGTACTTTCACCGGATGTAGAAAGATCACAATATTGATTCAACAACGTTAAGACGTCTCCATAAACTGGAGTTTCAGTCTAGTGTATCAAAGACGTTCCGTCGTATGATTATTGGGCAGAAAATGGGCTAGACTGCGATGGTGCAAAAGAAGGCTGTATATAGGCCTGTAGAACACTGCAAGTAATCCAGTGATCCAGGTCATGTAAGTGTTTTGTGTATCGGACGATGATCCAAGAATTAGTGTTTGGCGAATGAAACAAGTATTTGACGAAGAATGTATGAAACGATTGTAGCCAGTGTAATGGGCTTGCATCATTACTAAAATACCTGGGAGGACAATGTGCCGTGTACGATAAGACAAATTCTGAAATATATTCCAGAAATTCTTGTAAATTTCTCGGTGAAAAATACATACTAGTCACTGCGTGACCAGCTCGGTGCTGCCCGAGACAGTTCCTTTCGTGGGTTGGTCAAGTGTGACCAATCCTCTCATGCTCACCAACCCCGTGATTGCAAAAAATTCTCATTTGGTTTGCTTTCAAACCAACACCACAGGCAACACCAAGATGACCTCAAAAAGGCTAGTAATAAATAAATGCCAATAAATTAATCAAAAAATATTTTAGATCAAAATTAAAAAATTGGGCTGGACACATTAAGTTCGCAAAACATTATGACACGGGCAGGTCGCCTCATTCCTTCCACTACGGCCCCATCTGTATGAGAAAAAAATATATAAACTTAAAGAATGAGGCCCACTTTCACCCAACAAGATATAATCTAAAATTTTCCGCAGATTTGAAATCTGTTTAAACTTTTATTCATCTTTAACGATCGCTTAGATTGAAAAAAAGCATTCAAAAACGACAGTCAAAACTTTTTATTTGTTTTGCTTCACTCGAATCCGTTGCTCAGAAAATCAAAGTGAATGAGTCTGATCTCTAACGATCGTTAAGGTCAAATTCTCCGCGGCGAAAACTGACGTCAGATTGGCAGTTGCAAAAAAACCGAAAACGCTGGTTCAAGGAAGAAAAAACTAATAAATTAATTTTAAAATATTCTAGATTTAATTTAAAAGTTCGGCTTGGACACAAAATTTGCTAAAAATTAATACTACCTGTATGCTAAATTTCATTAGTGTAAGTGCCATAGAATAGTCGGGAAACTGAATACATACACACAGAGAAACACTTCCTTTTATAATGGTAGAGATATATAAGGATAATTACTTTTTCAACAGGACTTAGCTTCCTCTTGTCATACTTCAAAATCAACGAAGAATCGTCCCAATCAACATACTTGATTCGACTGCAAACTCCCCGGATTTAAATCTAATTGAAAATTTACTGGGAAGAAAACTAGACTTCAAGAAATTTCGCACACAAAAGTAATCTTGTGTTCAGTATTAAATTCATACGGACATGTCTGGTCAAAAAAGACAGTTAGCCGCATGTAATAAACATGCCAAATCGATTGCATATTGTAATTAAAGCTAAAGAAAAAAAAGACGCTACAAAATACCATAGAATATTCTAATATTTTGAATTCGAAACTTTTCCAAATTTACAACTCAAATTAAAAAATAGAGGTAAACAGCACTTTTTATCTGTTGATTGCGCGTTGTTATTAAAGCTAAAGATGCTGCTACAAAATACCATAGAATATCCCAATATTTTGAATTAAATTTTTTCCAAATTTAATACAAGAATTTATGAATAGAGGTCAATAGCAATTTACTATCTGTAACGTTAGCTGGAACAGCAAAACTTTAGCTACAATACAACAAAGTACAGTGAGACGAAATTGAACCTGCCAATTCTTGTTATAATATGTTCGCGGGGCGGAAGCGTTTTGCCCTTACTACGTTACCACAATAGGATAAATAAGTAAAGTATTTTTAGATAGGTTAAAACTTTCATACCGTTTAAGGTCATGGTACTTCAGAATGTCCGAAAGATTTCGAACTTGATTTCAACGAAACCAGATTTTGTGACACATTCTCTCGCTCAACTAGATCAGTCGCTTTAACGACTGCACTCGGCAACGCGCGCTCTGCCAAGGATAAATTTTAATTAATTCTTTAACTTTAGTGCGGACGGGACCTATCGCGCAGCGGATCTTTGTAAAGGTTGTTGATGGCAGGCCGGCTGACTTTTATGCCGCCATAGCCCGGTTAACGAGGGAAGTTACGGGCGCTGCGAAATACGGACTACGAGGTTTTATACCCACTTTTCTCCTTTCGCGTTAAACTTGATTCAGTGTCCTATCTTATTCGCTTTTTAGTGTTGTGTGCAGCATTAAAACGTTTTCTACCTACAGTAAGAAAATAAATATCCGTAAAGTATGATCTTACTTTTGTGTTATAACTTTCCTCGGTTTCCCAGTGGTCCTGAACCTTAGAGTTTTCCCAACATACTGGGTGATTCGAAATTCCCTGGCCAAACTTTAAAGGGTAAAACCAAAAAAAAAAAAGTGACGCGTGTAAAAAGAATGTGTCCGCTATTGGAGAATTTTCCGCTGCTGCTTAGAACGACTAAAAGAGTTGTACTGAATTTGAGTGGAACGACGACGTAACGTGTATTGTTTCAATTTTTAATTTAAACTCTGTCCGTTTCATGATGAAAAAACTCCACAAAAAAAGGGAACAAATGTTTTAAAAATTATGCCACAAATGAAAAAATAAGATTTTGTATAGTTGGCGACTTAGCGCTGAATATTTCATTCCAAATTTCAGGTTGGTTGTTTTGGTTGATTAACGCAAGGTCTAATGGTGGACAAGCTGCGCTAAGCGCAAAATAAAATTATGTAGAGACAAAAACATTTTATACGTAGTTAACAAATCCAGCGCCAGATATGAAATTCAAAAAATATTTGGTGAACATAAAATCTAAATAAAAAAAATAGACTATAAACACAATCTCAATTATTGAGGATTTAAAAACTTGCTGGTCAACAATATGAAAAGTGTATCACTTGTTAAAGGAGAGTTGAATGAATATAAATTGATGGCTAAACATGTTCGTCAATATAGTGTACAATATAAAAATGTATAAAAAGTTATTAAAAGTGTAAAAAAATGATGGATAAAATTTTATGAGGTAAAAGATCATGGCATTCAAAGCAGAGAAATGTGTGGAGATATTCCCCAATCAAATTTTGCAGGCTCAACATTGAACTGAAAATAAATTCCAACAAAGATGTTTAAAAACTGGACATACCATTGAAATATGATGAATAGGAAAAGGAGTTAGACATGAGTTACAATCGAGTGCGCTCTCACCAAGTAAAAGATGACTTTAGAGTGAAGCGTGTGTACAATGCAAAGGCGAGCCAGTTTGACATCAATCTTTCGCATTGAGGCAAATAGACATCGATGAATAGATGGTTTAATTGAATGCAATTTATTATTAATCTGCAGATCCCAGAACTCCTGCCATAGTAAATAAATCTTTTGATGGACATTTTGGAATCGGAGAAAGGTACAGCTTGTTCCAAAATAAGAGGAGCAGCTTTTGTAGGTCTGTCGGCAAGTTCATTACCTTCAATGTCCTTGTGACTGAGGACTCAAAACAAATTGTGTGTGTGTATATAAACCCTTGTGTTCTATAGACAGAAACGATATAGGAATGGGTGTGTTTAGAAACATCGAAATGATCTATCTGCTGTAGTACATTCTGGCTGTCGGTGTAAAAGCGGTATTTACGGTGGGAACTAGATAAAATATATTGAAGGGATAAGCAGTCGCTTCAGCCGTATAAACAAAGTCGTGAAGGCTGTAACTAAATATGGTATAATCAAAGCCACAGCCAACATGTTACGCTCCTTTGGATGCATCCGTAAATTCCCGTTTATAGGAAGAATATTGACAGCGATGTGAAGAAACGATTTCCTGGTAAACAGAAAACAGATAGAGCTGTATGAGATTTATTGTAAACTAGCTGAATAACCCGGTGTTGCTCGGGTGTCAAATATGACGGCGACATTTCCCAGTGTTATCTCAAATACACAAAAAACTCTGCAAAACGTGTTTCCTATCCCGACAGCTAATATACGACAGCGCATTTCTATGTTAACTCATACATAAACCCTGTAGAACGTGTTTCCTTATCCATGTCCATTTATTGCAGGAAAACAAACTTTAGATTTTAAAATTGGGGCTTTGAGGGGCACTTTTAGTACTACCTGTGTGCCAATTTTCATGGCTACAGATTGGTCTGAAGACAGGAAATACATAGCATGTTTTCCAGTGTTCTATGGTATAAATGTACCAAATTTGGTGTAGACTGGTCAAGCGGTGTATATTTGTATAAAGAATACACTCACACATCCTGTTTTATAAATATATAGATAGATAGCAAAAAGGTTGTTGAAGATTAATGGTATCTCTCAAGGTTGGGTATGTATATTCATAATACAACAGCACGAATGACATCACTTAAAAGTAACTGAATTGGTCCGATAACTCTATAGTGGATTGTATTTGAAGTATTGCAATTTGTTGTAACAAAAACAACCTTTATTAATAGTAAACTTAACAATGTCGTGGATGGACCACTCTCATTTAGGCTATGGAAGCCTAGTACTAATTAGGGCTAAGGAAGCCGCGTTTTCATCAGCTCTAGGAGAGCACCTCTCTCCTCCGTGTCTCAAGCCTCAATGTCACCCACGCGCTCACACAGCGCCCTCTACAGTATGTGGGAGACAACACTTCCCGCCTCACACAGCTCCCTTTACAAAGTACGAGAGATTTAACAGTAACCATGTTTTTAATAATCCCACTTTCACACAAAGTTTTTCTGTTGTTATTTATACTAATCATGAACGGTATTGTTAGTTTTTGTTTTATGAAGAAATAGATGAATTCTACGTGTCCGTTCCGAAAAGCGGCATGTCCTAATTGTTGCTCTTAAGTGGTGTTTGAAAATCGTTCTCTTCTTAATTTCATCATTCGGATCGGGGAAATCATTCTAGGTTTGATTCTATTGGTCAGGAACGTCAAGACTGGTTAGAAGTTATGCAGGAACGACTACAACTTGCAGAACGGATGTATAAGTTGAACACTCAGAGGATTAATGTTGAATTTAATAATGACCATCGAAATTTTAATTATACATTACTTTTAAGTCTCATGTTTTCAGACGACGTACAAAAGCATGCACAGCACGCCAATATAAAAACGGCCCATCCATGGCCAAAAAGATCAAAATTAGTTGGAAGTAAAGCAGATTGCACGTTGCAGAAGAAGAAATGCGTGTGAACACACACCTCAGAAAGTTAATTGTGCGTGTTAACAAGTGTTACTTCCATTGTTCATTACAAAATTTAAAATCCTTCTGACAGAAATCCTTCTTACTAAAATGACTTGCTTTCTCCACTTACAGAAACAACAGAGAAAATTCATTTTAACAAAAAAAAAGAGCATTCTCTCAAAAACGTCACCAGAAAATGCAAATCACGATCAGATTCAGAATGCCAAAAGCGTCACAACAGCGCTTTTTATTGCAAAAAATGAGATCGCAAAATGCAAACTAAATGCGCGTGAAAGGTAATGGATGCCAAATAAAGAGACCGGGGACAAAAAAAAAGAATTTGCTAAAATGTGATCAAACGATTGGGTAGAAAACGAATTTCAATCCCGAAACATCAAAGGAACACTTAAACAGAGGAGAAAAAAGACACTCGTAACATCTCTAAAGAACTAATCAACACTCCTTTTCAATTGGGTTTTTTTTCATCGTGGAGGAGCACGATATTGCAAATTAATGAAAAGAAACATAGCAGCAAAGAAAAGTTCCTTTCTCAAATCGATCGCCGAAAGAATGCCACTTTGTAATAGACTTTAAAGGGCATTTGCATTGAAGCTGAAACGAATAAATATTTAACAAGCATATTTATTCGACGGCACTTGTGCCTGCATTTTTGGCATCCTTGCTTCTTTTGACGAAATATTTGAGACTAAAAGATGTGCCAGAGATTGATCGATGTCAAAAGTCTATATATTACTAACAAAATTACCCGGCGTTGCTCGTGTTCAATTTGTTACATGTCGATTGAAAAGTTAAGTGATCAAACTATTCTATTTCATAGATTTGCAAGCATTATTTAAGTGTAAGGAAAATAATTTTTCAACAGTTTTAATTTTTCATAGCTCCTACAATTTGCATCGAACGCAAATATGTATTCTTCCACATAATAAATTTTATTTTCATACTCCTGCTGAAAGACAAGCTACAAGTTTTTTTTCAAGGTGACTACTACAGAAGTCGGTTTTGAGTTTGTGCAAACTAAATTGTTACGGTGTCCGTTATTAATTCATTTTGAAGCCAAACACATTTTGTTTCTTCGAAATTTTATTCAGCGGCATTAAGGAGCTTGTTTTAAAATTGGCATCAAGCGCAGACAAAGGTAATTTGGTATGAGGGATTCGGATAATCAGGAGAAAAGTCGTTTTGTGAGACGATTGAAAAAATCTATGCACCGCAGCGTAAAGGTTAAGGTACTTTTTTCAATTGATATTCCGTTTTAATATGAAAACAGCGCACCTTTTTAGAATGATATATGTCCTTATTTGACAATATAGTACAGCTTTCGGTAATACCCACAAAGCAAAAAAAAAATAAAAAAAATAATAATAATAAAAATTGAATGGTTTTTCATCGTCATGTAATGAAATTTGGAAATATTTGAACGATAACTTATGCCATTTTAAAAAAAATGATTGGATTTTAACTCAACCGATCATTTTAAAGTAAAAAATTACACACCTTACATTAAAAGGTTTTCATTTGTTTTATAAAACAGAACTCGAATATTTTAATACATTATTTGTCTAATATTTTTGCAGAAAATAAACAACTCATTAAAATTTAACTCCCAAATAATATGTCCGTTGAGTAGAAAATACTGGAACACATAAATACAAACGAAAACGAAATTACGGTCATTGAAAAAAAAAAAAAAAGAATTCTGAAAAAGAAACGCGAGCAAACGTATCGGATTTCGACTTCCTGAATGCATTCTAAAATAGAGCAGTTCGAAAAAAGACTTTTGAACAACATTGATAAAGACAACAATGATTTATTTACAAAAAAGAACACATATTCATAATTATTTCTAGAAATATTGCCATTTTTTATGGCCATAGGAACTACATAAATATTATGTTACTTAGAATGAAATATATCGTTTAATCCTCTGAGCGTTATGAAATTACCGAGCAATGTAGCATTGATTTTACCCCCATAAGAAAAGTTGGAAGAATCCACGGATACTTTCAGCAGAACGATTCAATTGGTTCTTTCCTAAAAATGGAATACCTTGGAAAGATACTACTTCTATTTTCCTGGGAATATTCCTTTAGAAAGATTCTATTGATATCCTTAGAATATAATTCTTTAGTAAGTAATAGTCATTTACGAAGAATAGAATCCCATGAAAAGATTCTACAGGTCAAGGAGAACAAAACTAGTTAGAAGTCTTGCAGGGTATGTGGAGTTGTTCATATGAACCCTCCACACGGTTAATGTACTGTGTACCGTTGAAGCACTATCTAAGAAGGAAAGAATTGAAAGAACCATAAATTATTTTTACTAACTTATAATCAAACATTATTTCTTATTTCTTCCGAAAAGGGATTATCCTAATCGATTGAATAAGCGACGAAACAACGTCAGGGCTAAAAATCTCCCAAGATTTCCTCTTCGAACACAAACAAAATTTTAAAAAGGGACATGCAAAAAATCAAAATGGCTTCGCACAGTTATATTGTGTCCGAAAAAAAGAGCCTTCCGAGGAAAGCCTAAATGAAAAGTAAAAGCAAAGAAGCGCATAGGTAGAAGAAAAAAAAGGGACAATAATAATCCCCTAAAGTACCTACTTAGCTTTTCAAAAGTAAATAGGAGGAGCTTCAAAAGTAAAATGGCACTTAAGGCTATTAGAGAGGTTAACGGGAGAAAAAGAAGAAACAACGGAGTTTGTGAAATTCTAAAATGTCCACCGTCAATTTAGGATTAAGGAACCTTCTTCCCCAGGGGAGACCTCGTTCGTTAAAGGCTGTGTCAAGATTTATACTTAAATTTTAATAACCTCTCTCCTGGAAAAACAAAAGACCTTATGAAGATTGTGGTTAACGAGGAAAGGGGAAAAAGTTAAAAGGAAAACAAGCACAGTCGAGTACAAACCAGCTTATCTTGGACACAGAAGCGGGGACCAAGGAAAATATGATTTTTAAGTAATCTGCTTTAATGAATAGGTACTTAGTTTGAAAGCCGAAATGGGATTTGTGCAATAGCTGATTAATTTTTTGGTTTTTGAATTAGTATAAAAATTCCTACGAGAACCGGAGAGCAGCAACGGCCTGCCGGATTAGCTTCGGTGACGTCTGCAAATGGCGAGTCATCTTGTTTTTACAATCCCCAGTTGACTCGTATTAGGTTCGATGCATTCCATAACAACCAGTTACAACTAACATAGCCCTGATTTTACTAACATGACATTTTTGTCAGCATTTCGCTGATGATGTCCGTACAGAAAGAACTTCCCTTTGCTATCTCCAGACGCTAGTTATTTTTCATCATTTGGTCATTTTTCAAGTTTTTAGCATGTTCTGAGTTTAAGTAGAAATTTTGTAGAAGGCAAAAAAGTGTCAGCCGTAATCTCATTCACGTGGTTTCATTTTTGCAGCAAACAAATTTCAAATTCATCAGCAAACTTCTAGCGGCATTTCTTTGTAAATTACTTCTAACTTAAAACAGTACTACGCTTTTCCATGGGTGAGATGAATAATTGAATCAGTTTAAATGCCTTCACACACATAAATGCTTAAACACATAGTTTATGAAGACAAATTTCATATTACAGAGAATATTTTGCTGTGATAGAAAGTACACTAGAGCCTTGATTATCTAATGTAATGCGGTCCGAGGTCTCCTCGGACAATAAGAAACTCAGATAACACGAATTTAGTTCCGCAAAACAGTCTATACGTAATATAGAAAACATTTGCTGAACTACTGGTACTGAAAGATTCATAAAGCTAATGTAATGTTACGAATAATTCTTAGACAGATTTTGTTTCAGCTATGTTCGTGTCGTGAGTATCTTTAACTGGCGTAACTTTTCATGTACTTGGCAAGCGCCAAGAAAGTTGCCAACTTATCAGTTAATGTCTGATCTTCATAGTTGGATAAGTCGATATCGCCAGTGTTCCATAACCGGAATCACTCTTTGTTTACTTATAGTATAGAAATTTGAATCAATGTAAATAAATATTGTTAGTCCACTAAAGTTTGTAATTTTGTGAGCCCCGACTGTATGTCTGTGCGATTTACAATAAATTAGGGCGTGAGGATTACGTGAAGTCTTGGTAAGTCTTTAACGGTTTCGCAACACTTTTAGGCCTCTTTGGACCAAGTGCGTACACTTGAAGCTTTATAGCTTTAAAATAACCAAGGTAACAAATTTGGATCGAATACAAACACTTGTTTAGTCAGAGCTCGGATAATCAAGGCGTTATTGTAAAAAAATCAGGGCACTATTTACAACATTTTAAGTAAACAAAATCTGGTCTGATAATAAGCATTTAATTTTTATGCCCTGAATCCTAAATAATGCGTTAATAAATTTATTAGTGATTCAGAACGGATCTCGATAAATGATGTTTATTTTACACCAACCAATCAAGTTCATAAATCTCAAAATAAAAAATATATATTCAAAACATATGTAGATGTTGAATACGTAACCTGTTTAACGACGGGTAATATACTACCAATAAAAAAGAAAATCTGTTTTTATAACAATTCCAAGTAGCTTCAAATTAAAATATTTTCCAATGCTCAATTACCCCCAAATTTCTTCTATAAAGGAGAATAAATTGATTCGTTGAAATATATTAATAGATAATATTAAGGCAGAGGGCGCGTTTCAAAAACTAGAGGGATGACGATTACGGTTTAACTCACTTCGATCATTACATCCACACATTCTAGACACAGCCCGTTGCAATGAGTATTAAAATAATTACAATATGGTAGAACTTCCAAAGCGTGTCAAGGATTTGAAACTTAAACGCCTGTTAGCAGGATATTTAAGTTTAACAGGAGACATTCACACCTTGTCATTGCAAGGTAATAAAATGCACCGACTTCGCATGTTGAAGTATTACATCTTGAGGTGGGAAAACCTTTTTTGGACCTCCCATCAGAATCGCATTAGAACGGTCAGCATGTGGATGTAGCTTTTCCTTTCGGTGTGTCGAATGCTATCTAACAACTCCTCATGTGTGAACTTTTTCATCCACTGTTCCTCATAACAAGGGTTGTCGCAAGCGATTTCCATTTCTAATTTCCCCTTCCATATTTGATGTATTGGCAGAAGCCATAACAGCGATTCTTAAAAAGACTCAGTTGGATGGACAAATTGCAACTCTTTGGAACAAAGAACAGTACGTCCTTCCTCAATAAAGGCAAAGCGAGGCTGAGTGAAGGAACTTGCGTTAATGCCTCGCCAATTTTTAACTCTGGTTAACGAAGACTCTTAATACTCCCGGCAAATGAAACAAACACGGAAACTTCGTTCTCAAAACAGTGCATCGACAGATTTCAATTTGTTATGACTTATGGTTCCAACGTTGTCGACATTTAGACTATTGTTCGCGTCCGGAATCTTGAGCGAAATTCAGTTAATGAGGTTTAAAGTTAGAGCGGCTAGCGATGCTAAAGGTGAATAAATTCTGCAGTAGTTGATTTGTTTTCGAGGATGCTTGCATTCGCTGGAATTAATGCCGGGGCTCAGTGTCGGTTTCAAGAATCTGGAAATCTTTCGCGATACCTCACATTTTGGGCAACGAAGCAAAATGCGAGAGCCTCTGTGCGTTAAAACTTTGCTGTCTCACCCGTCTTGCATCGCAGTAAAAGGGTCTGGAAAGGTTGACATTTTAGATCTTAGTGTAGTTAGCAGAATGTCTTTATTTTTATTTTGAAATTATACTGGGTCAAATACGTATAGTAATCAAACAACGTTAATTCGTTGATAGAGAATTTGACTATTTCTATTAACTTTATAATAATCATTTCCTTTTACTATCATTCAAGACCCATTTCTTATTCAAATGTCAACAGTGTTTGTGGTTAGAGGGATCTGTATTGCGCAATAGGTTTCCATAACAGCATACCTAACCCTTCTCTCCCATTGATATTAGTCTATACGTCTCATTATACTGAGTCAAATACGTAAAACTATCTAACAACGCTAATTCGCTACAGAGAATTTGACTATTTCTTTTAACTTTATAATAATTATTTCCTGTTATTATCATTCAAGACCCATTTCTTAATCAAATGTCAATAGTGTTTGTGGTGTCTAATGAGCAATAGGTTTCCCTAACCCTTCTCTTCCATTGATACTGGTCTATACGTCCCATTATACTGGGTCAAATACGTAAAACTATCAAACAACGCTAGTTCGTCGATAGAGAATTTGACTATTTCCATTAACTTTATACTTTCTATTTAACATCATTCAAGACCCATTTCTTATTCATGTGTCAATAGTGTTTGTGGTTAGTGGTGTCTGTAATGCGCAATAGGTTTCCCTAACAGCATCCCTAACCCTTCCCTCCCATTAATACAGGTCTCAGTTCCAGCTGATGAGCAGTTGGTGCTTGTGCACCATCTATAAGACTTCACATTCAAGACAGCACGTTGTCTTCTGCCTAATACGCCTGCAACTCAAAATAAAAATCATGCACAGCTGTGGCATAGTTATTTGTCGAGTTGTAGACAATGTTCTTTCAATCCTTGTGTCCTATTTTTCCGAATGTTTAGTTAGTGTAACGCATCGAATGTTTGTTAATGTATTTTATGAGTAATATTTTAATACTAGATGCAAATTTATTATATATTTGCACACTAATTCTTATGCGAAGAATTGCGTGTGTTAAAAACCAAAAAAACTCAGTTCAAAATTGCGTGCAAAAACACATACTGTGAAAAATTTCTATCATGACACACGATTTTAACTTGGATGACTAGATGTAGAGACAGCTGCGGGGTAAAGAAATCGAATCACCCCCCCCCCCCAGAGTTTACCCAAAGTAGAATGTAAAGCAAATTCAATTCCGTTACGCTACGATACCGTGATATACATAAGTTCGAGTTTATTCACTCATGTTTGTTTTTCGTTCTGAAGGTTTGTCACTCTATGACGATTTTATGCTCTAAAAGGGCTAATTAGATCGTGGCCTACAGTCACTGTACACAGTAGGATCTGAACTACAACGAATATCTATGTCTTCAAAGGGATTCAAACTGAGGGTGTGATGGTCTTTCCAAAGATAGTCCCACCGAAATAGCTACCCCTTTCCTACCAACAAATCAGTAATTTCGCGTTGATTTTGACAATCTTAGGTAAGAGATGTCCAAACCTTTGTACATTTACATATATTCTGTAGAAAAGACGTTTACAATTTTAGATTCTTTCCCTATTTACTGGATAAGGCTTTAGGGAGACTGCCATTTTGAAATTTTTGTTAGAGAAATTAAGCTCTGATCAAGTTAAGCAAATTTATTTTTGTATTCGGTCGTCCATTGTAACCAGTCGAGATAGTATGCATAGTTTTATGACACAAGGTCAGTAATCGAAGTGCTAAACACCATTAGAACAAGTTTGCATTGACAGCTTCACAAAATGTCTTAAGAGTCAAAGAGATATGTTCTAATACAATTTCCCCCCTTCACAAATAAACATTCCGAATTGATAATTGATGGGTCAGCGCCGATTTGAATGACCACCAAACGTCTCCGATAAATACAGTGATAAACTACATTTTAAGTTAACCCCGATTTGTAGAGCATTTGGACAGTGGATGTAAAATTTTTTCGTTTTTGTCTAATCTGTTTGCTTACAAGGAAAATCCCTCTCATTAGTGAGGAGGGGTAAGTTGTTTAATTTACGTCGCACCAGAGAAACACAGCGGGCTATTGGCTGGTTTGGTTGATTTTTGGGGTTTTATGGCGCAATGGCCACATTTAGCCATAACACCAGACATACAATATCAAGTAATAGACACAAGCACGATAAAAGTTTTATCGACTCAGAAGAGAGAAATGCATTTATGGAGGAATGCACCTGACAGGAATTGAACCTACACCACTTACAACTCGAATGTTGCTAGCGCAGTGGGAATACCCACCGAGCCGCGACGGTCTGGAATCAAAAAATCCCCATGATGATGATCAAAGATCCGAGGAAAACGGTTCGGAATTTTGAGTCACAGTTAAATGACGATTCACTGATGAGTAGGGCAACTTTTTTGTTGCAGTAAAAATGGGAAAAGTTGCATTTATGGAAATAAAGTTGCATTTAATTATGATACACTAAATTCTAAAATAAATTATTCGTAAAAAATGAAAAATATATTGACAATTTTAGTCATGTACAACAGTATTATAATACATTCAAATACAGAAGAACGTTGAATGGTCGATCTTTGGCCAGTAATTTCTTTAACATTGGAAAACTGCGCCAGCCGCAGTCATATAATGTGTTGTATCGGATAGCAGAAGCGCAAAATCCTTTTGCTCAACATTCAGAGATTTTAAAACGTCATCTACAAGGCGAACAACATATTGATGACTGACACTCACCTCGCAAACTCTGCTGTGGATTACGCAAGTTTCCTCTGGATTATCAAGACTGTCAACCAATGTGTTAAAGTACTTCTTGCCAATTATTTCACTTTCGTCTGTTAGGACGAACACCTTCTTTCCATGAACTTCTTGTTTGATCTGCACAGTTCAACCGACCAACCGGTCTAGTAAGACTGTCTCAAGTTTGAGATAGCGTTTGGATCATCCTAAGAATTGCCAAGATTGGTCACAGTGGTAACTTTTGGGCTGCATGAACAATAGAGACAACGTCGAATGGAATTGACATAACGTTTCAAAACATAATCATAAGATTTGCTTTTGGTCCAGCCTCAATATTAAGTTAGGTTAGCGTTAAAAGAAACGTCAAAGATATGCTCAGCCCGAGAAACCCTCACAGCAGCAAAGCGTCCTAATCGAAAGCTAAGAGGACTTCCTCCCCTCTGCTAAGTGCGAGCAAGTCGGATGGAAATGCACAGATGGGACACCCAATACTGGAGAGCAGATGGTACCATTTGTTAAAGAGAACCGCAAACTCCGGGAAGAAGAAACCGGGAACAAAAACTTGGAAAAGCATCTCCCGCTTCTCTTCATCATTCATCTCGCCACTCAATTGCAATGAAAGTAGAGGGGAAAAAAGGTTGCACACCGGAGAGAAAAAGAATTCCTTCTTGTCTTTGTGCAGAGGCGGTTCTGTTTCTTTTCCCGATCTCATTTTTCAGAGAGCCGGAGGCCCCGTTCCGGGAAAAAGAGGAGAAAAGCCGGAGGGCATAAAAAAAGAAACCGCAAGTTGTAAATGAAAAAGGAAGAAAAACATTTTCGCATTCGTTCCACGTTTTTATGGAAATCGAGCCGAAGGGTAGGGCATAAACAAAATTATTATGATTTTTTCCCCCACGCAGTAATATATCGGGCAGAGTGTACCTTAAAAGGCGGGTACTTAGGAAGGAAGAAACATTTTACGCATTTATCTCAAATGACTGCCTCGATAAACAGCGAGGTCCTTTTATTCCAGAATTTAAAAAAAATGAATAATAAGCGACGAAAGAGTTCACCCAAAAAGGGCGATGTTTAGTTCGAAGCAACATTTTTACGACTGCTCGGAAAAAAAGCCTCTTTTAGAGAGTGTTGCTTTCAGGAATTCGATTCAGAAGGGATGTTTGTAAAGCCCTTCACATATCCGGAAATATCAATTATCCGGATATTTATCGCTCCACGTTTTTTTTTTTTTTTTTTTTGCAATACGAGGTTAGACGGGGCACGCAATATGAAACGTGGCATGATGATATACTTTTGAAATTGCAATTAATTCTACGACCTTGAGGTAATCATCGAAAGCAAAAAGTTCGCATTAAATTAAAACTTGGAATATCATTTTATGTACTTTGTGTGTCTTCGAAGGAAAATCGAATCTTCTTGGGTATATAATGTAAACAATCCATCGCAAAAAATCAGGACATTATATTCAGCTTCACCTATTGTAATTGATTGATAGTTATGTTTAATGGCGCAAAGTCCAAAAAAGGACTAGCTGGGCCAAGTGTAAGATAAAATCAGTGTATACACTGAATAGAAATTGAATTTGGGATATCTAGTTGCGCGTAGCACCACATTTCGCCTTGATGACGGCGGCGAATCGTCTTGGCATGGACTCGTCAAGACACTGGAATCGATGAGAAGCAATACGTATACAAAATTACTTATTCCAACTGACACACACAATACGTTTAATCTCTCCATATTAAAAAAAAAAAAAGTTACCGCCGCAGATTTGAAAACTGTTTTTTTTTCTTTTTTCGCTCGGTTCTCAGACGGTTTCCTGAGAAAGAACGGATAAGAAAATTACGAAATTAACATGGTTAGTTCGAAATTGTACAGGGAACACGATGAAGATGATTTTTTCCCAACACGGCTATTAGTTTAGGGTTTAAGTGTAAAAGTCGAAAAAAGCAAAATTTCTAACACGAGAGCAAAAGACGTATAAATTACTATCAGTCTTCAGCAGTGCGAGTATTTTTTTTAGAACCTCGATGCGTGAATTTTTGCAAATTGTCGAGTTTTTTTAGAATTTCCAATTTTTTCCTGATAATAGTCTTTTGAAATTCGGGAAAAATCTGGACTTTTTTGTTAAAACCGTCATATTGATAGCTTATTACTATTAGGTTTTAAATATGAAAAGATCACACGAAACCCAAGAATGTACTCTTTCTTACGGTGCAATTATTTTTTTAAATTGGTTAATAAATAAATTCGATGCGATCTAAACTTGATCATACAAATTTCGTATTTTTTAGACCGTACTTTCGGATACAAAACTAAAAATGTCGTATCTATAGCTTAATACTATTAGTTTTAAAATTTGAAAATACCACGTGAAGGCCTAGAATGCACTTTCTTATGGAATAATTATTTTTAAAATCGGTTCATAAATAAATTGGATGCGAAAAAAGTATCGCGATAGTTTACAAATTGTTCCTCGCGTAAGTGCGCGGAAATCAAACGTCAAACGCCCTTGATGAAACTCCTCGCTCTGACGTCATGAAACGGAGGCTAGGAGGGGGGCGAAGGTTTCGCCGTCGCAGGAGATTGACTGAAGTGTTGGTGTGCGCTCTTTTCCGCTCGATTCGCAGACGGTTTCCCGAGAAAGTAGAGATCAGAAAATTAGGAGATTAACATGGTTTATTCAAAATTGTACAGGAAACAAGAGAAAGTTTTTTACTTGATGCGGCAATTAGTTAAGGGTGCATTAAGTGTTAAAGTAAGCGTAAGCGAGCAGGAGGCGGAGCCCCTTAGCATACTAAAAAAGTAATTTGAAATTAAACATTTTTATGCACTTAAACATTTTAATGTCAAGGATGTTTTAGAAATGCATTACTGATGCCAAAAACTTGTATTCACAGATTACGTCTTAGGAAATTGTCTTTACCGCAAACACATGCCGAAAGAGAAATCGAAGTCATTCGTATAATTTTTTAAATCGTACGAAGAAAGTTTGCATTAACGAGGTTCGACAGTCCAATGAAATCTCCAGGAACCTCTTAATGCTTATAGATTTCTCGTTGGAGAGGAAAATCGCAATCTTTCCCAATCAATAACATCCAGGCCAAGGGCACAAAAATCCAGGTGTGGGAGTAGCCGCTTTCAGACGTGTCCTAACCGTCGCAACGTTTGGATGGGGTGCAAGAACCTTCCCAGAATATCCAAACAGGTAAGAAAATGCAGCCGGCATGCTCAGAATCGACCCCATAAAAATGCCAAGAAAGGAGAGGAAAGAAAAAGCAGCCCCTAAAATAAAAGTACCTCATTACTAAGACAGGCGGCGCAACAAGCATCCGCATCTCGAGTGCAAGGAGGATGGCCCATCCCCATTCGAGGCACACACGCTCCTCTCGACTATATATCCGTCCTTTTTCTCTCGAGCTGAAGATGGCATCGCTGGATGCTCCCGATTCGAGTGGAACACTGTGTCTCTGCAGAGGGGAGGAGGGTCAACATCTCTGGGGACGTGGCTGCGGTGGCAACAGAGGCCGACCCCGGGCATGCTTCAAGGAGGGGGGGATGCTCGAGTGGAGGTGCTAGACCACAGGATCCTGCGAATCGGATTCGAGGATCTTCGAGTGCGTGATGAAGAGTCTAGAGCAACCGGGAGTAATTGGGAAGGGGGGAGGCTTTCGCATCGAGTGGTTCTTCATGTTTCGAACCTCAAGTCGACATTAAGATTCGGTAACATTACCATCCCGCAAATCAAACACGCGCGAACCGCGGAAAACAGGCAAGACCTGATGAAATCGACATCATTTTCTGAAGTATTCACGTCCCCTCCTAGTCATCGCATACCTAGTTTACTAAGTTTAAAGCGTTTAGTTAGTACACTAGACGTTGTACTAATCGTCCTCACTACGCGAAGGACACGAATCTGAATCTAAAGTCCTCGTTTCGAGAGCGATGGGTTTACCAATGCGCTAGAAATTTGATAGTTGTAGGAGGAGCAGTTCGATTCTTTGTTTGTTGACCTTGTCTTTTTTGTGTTTGGTGGAGCTTGGCTAAATATGGCCCTTGAGCAGCAATAAACCCAACCAACCCCGTTTGGAAACACATAGAAGAGTTTAACGCCGTAGATTGGGGGTTTTGCAGCGCCATGATTGATCAAGCTGCGTCAAAACAAGACAGATAACGTGATCAAGTGATGGACACGTGGTTTTACTGACAAAAGTAAAACCCAGGGTAAATTACATTAATCGAGTCTGCGAGATCTGCAACTCGTAGTTGATACCCCCACGTATCAACTACGAGTTCAACCCACGTATCAACACTCGTAGAAAATAGAGTTGTGGAGAATGCAAGGAGAAGGGCAACCTGGGTCACGGTTTACAAATCACCCCGTATGTCACCTGTGGTGAGATCCACACCCTTTAATTGTTACTGTCGAGGGAAACCCGTGGGAAAAGATTCTATTGAAGCAGGCCACTTCTTTGTGGACCATCTCTCCGATTCTACGCTATCCACACCCGTAGGGAGTTTCTGGTGGGAACGGAATGTGTCGGCGAGTCCGGACATTTTTTGGACTGGCCGACAAACGAGCCAGTCGGTTCCTTTGATCCGTACCCTAAATAGAAGGAATTTGTCCCCAGCTGTGAGGGCAGCTATAAGAAGGGGACTAGAAGAGATTTTCTGGACTTCTGGAGAGAGCGTACGGAGTGCCTCTTTCGTATGATCTGTGATAGATCTCTGTGCATCTAAACGAGTGATGCTTTTCACTCTCCTCAATTTTTGAAACAGCATTCCTTCATGTAAAATTGTATAAATTCTTTTATCTATCCAAGATATAATAAACTTATTTTTATTCTAAAAATATTCTATGTTTGGCTGGGCATAACGTCACACACCCCATACTGATCTCCTGACATAATGCACATAGCAAACGGTAGGATTCTGAGCTCCTGACATGGTGGTGGTTATGGTCAAAGAGCATAAATTTTACGCTTTACATCTACGCGGCTCTCAAACACGCCATACCAACAATACCACCCAGGTCAGAGCGTTCCGGCATCGCTTAGTTTTCGACTACATCACTGATGACTTCATCAGTGATGGCGCAATCGAAGAGAGCTCGGGAAAAGTATTTGACGCAGAAACAGCAATATTCCAATGAGGGTCCAAACCGACTATGAGCAAGATGGAATGAAAACCGAAATTAACATAACAAAGCATTTAAGCTGAACAAAAGGAAAAAGTATTAGGCATCATACGAGTGTTTTAAACTACAACCAAGTACATAAGACTATTAAACAACGATTCCTTCCAAGAAGTAACATCTTTCACGTTTCCAAACGTGATGTTCGCAGAAACCGAAAAGTCACGAGTTGTTAGAAGCTGCCGCAGATGCCTAATTGGAACCAAAATTCAAAATAGCGTCCGAACGTGGCGAATAAGTAGAGACCCGAAGTGCGGCGACGGAAAGAACATCCTTAATGAATGGCCACGGTGGCGGAAAGGAGATTTCCAAGGAAATCCTATAACGCCCTAATTAGCAGATTAAATTACCTCGCATCTCGGCACTTTTAATTAAAACTCGAACAGAGGTCCGCACTCGGTGGCAAAGATGAGAAAGCGAGGCCTGCTTATAAGGTCTCTTCACAATCAGAGGACAAAATGTTATTAAGGTGCGTCTACCTGAATAAGTAACAAGAATATGCGTAAATCTTACGAAAATTTTAACGTATCTATTTGGGAATAAAAACAGCTATCCTCCAATTTACGACTTTAAAACTTATCAATGAGTATTCTCTAGGAAATATCAGAATCACAGAATTATTAGAACATTTTCGAAGGGGTAGATGTGTTTTCCATGTTTTATTTGGCTAGGCCTCCACTTGCGATTTCTAGTCGCGTTGACCAACAAAAACGCTGCCGCAGAAAATCTACACGTTGCACACACTCAGATAAATAAATAAATGAACTAGAACAGTTGTCCAAAGGATGTCATTGAAACTACTTGGGTGATCGCTCTTTTGTAAACGGGGGAAGCATCTTTATTGGGTACATCCAATAACAAGTCAAGTATTATTGAAAGGGCAGTATTACAAGTTATTTTATTTATGTGTGCAGCCTGCATAGTTTATTTAGTATTACAGGATGACAAAAAGTCGTTTTGACGAATTGTTGAGAATAACTGGTCCATCAATAACATATAATCATAACATACACAAACTTCAACCCACTTTTTCTTTTAAATTACGGTCATTATATTACTTTAATTGTTTATTGTAAAGATTTGGTCACTTCAATTTCTTTCATAAGTAACTCGGTACCAATTACTGTTAATATTCGTCCATCATCACCTCCGGTAGATTCGTTGTCAGACATTTCAGACAACTTTCGTAGTGTTTTAAGCAGAGACCAGACCAAGACAGCTTCAAACTGCGACTAAACTATAGCACGGACAAGCATGTTCATGCCTGTCCGTAAGATTCATTGGGTAGAGTGACAGTCGCGTCGCAGCGAAAATCGGAGTGGTTGCAATTTTTATTCGCTACGAATCGTTCACACTTGTATTTGAAACAATGAGTTTTATTTTTGCGACTGAAAATTCGCAATCAATTCGATATCTTGATTATAAAATCAATGCCGTTTCTCGGAATAGCTTCGATGTTTGGAGGGGAAGAAGTTTGCAATTCCGGTGTAAACGCGTCTTTAACCTTTCTCGTTTGAGTGGTCGCGTGAACACGTCCGGAGCGCCGTATCCGAACTGTTGGCCCGATAAAAAAATATTTAGAGGGCCGTATGGTGGTCGTACCTACCGAAGATCAATCCATTAGTTGCAACTTATATGCTTATCCTCAACGCTTGGTCCTTCAACTTAAGCGATATGTCTTTTGCGGACGGGCTGGTAAATCCTGTCCGAAAAGTATAACAGCTAATTCTCAAATAGCTAAAAATGGAAAAACTTACATGGCTCCGACGTAGAGGACATCTCGCTTGGAATCCAGGTAGAAGGTGCGGTAGTACTGGAATCCACAGCTGAACTCTCGAACGTGTTCTGAAAGATAAACAAAAATTAGATTACAGTCGGCTCTGCAATTTGTCAAGGTGTTTCCAACAGCGCAAGAACTCGCTTGGTTTACGAAGACCCCCCCCCCTCAGTCGATCCTCATAAAATTATTCACCGGTTGAATCGACCAAAACATAAGTCTGGCAGAACATTGAATTTTATTGTAATACGCATTTAATTTTTGACATGTATATTTCATTGAAGTGTAAGTGACAAAGCACAGGTAGTAGATCACATCTATAGTGACAGGTTTTGATACCATACTACAAATTCACCGCTCGTACCTTTTCCTAATATGAATCCTACTAACAACCACAGGAGATAATGGTAAAGATGTGTTAGAAACAGGGTGATAATGGTTGAAGTTGTTGTTACTGCTTATTCCCCCTGGTCTAGCCGCCTGCTAGACCCAAGTTCAACACATTCTTTGTCCGAAATTATTAGGTCATCAGGATTCTGGAATAAGTCTGAAGGGGTCATTCCAATCCAGAAAAGAATGTGATTATTAGAGGCGTGTTCTACTTGCACTCAGGACAAACAGAAATTCATCATTCAGGAATGTCATGATCCTGAGATGTCCACTTCGTGATCCAGAAAAACCGTTCGAGTCTCCCTTCCCCATTTGATAACGTTGTTTGGGTCGAAAGTTTTTAACGTTGGTAGCTCGAGCAATGGAAAAGTAGGTATTAGTACGGTAAATGACCATGTGCTATCAGGTGAATGATATAAGCATGGTTCGAAATTAGCGGGTCATTAGTAGTTATCAAAAATTCCCATCAAGCAACAGCTTACTCAACAAACCCTTAAAGAGAAAAGACACCCGAAACTGACGTCCGTTTTTCAAATGGACGAAGAAAGTTTATGGCGGCCCTTCAGGTAACTTTACACTAACCACTGCGTGGGGTTACCCGTGACAGTTCTTTTCGTGGGGTCAAGTGTGACCACTGCTCGCTGACACTCGAAACGAACTCAACGCGCAACGCCGTGATGGCCTCGAAGTGGCTATTAACAACGCAAATCGAAACACGCTAGAATCGGAAAACTTGCCATCGTTCCAATGGCATTAGGGCGAAAAACACTTGTGACATCAACGGTCCAAAATCACAAAATCCTTTCCTTCTTCAATGACGTCACATTCCGGAGAGAACGAAAGGTGAAAAAACTAATTAATTAATTAGAATATGTTCTAGATTAAATTTTACAATTCGGGTGCTGCACAAAAATCGCAAAGAATTAAGACTACCTGTGTGTCAAATTTTATTATTGTAAGAGCCATAGATCCGTCAGGACACTGTGTACAGAGACACAGACAAACGCTTCCGTTTATAATTGTCGAGATTTCAGCGCAAAAAACACCAAACTATCTTCTTGGCGTCGTTCCAGGCATTGCCGATACCTGAAAGTCAATCGAAACAAAAATAAAGCACTCGATGGATATGCAAGTCTAAGCGTGTGCGTTATGAAATCCGTTCGCATCTCCGAAACGTCACGTCTAATAGAAAAACGGACAGCACTTTTCTGGGTTAGTTTTCTACAAGGGATCGAATTCTGATTCATGTGGTCGATTCTAACCCATTTGTATAGCGCCGATGTTTTATTCCGTCAAGGAAATGGGTTACGGAAGGTAATTTGAATCAACGTCGTACTAGAGCAACACAACGGGCTATTGACGACGGTCCGGGATCAATCCACCGACGGAAAGATCCGAGGACAACACCACGTAATTTGATCCACGGTCAGATGAAGAGGCAACACCTGAGCAGGTACACCACTCTCCAAACTTCCACACCAACCCAACGTAAGGACTTTTGGCCATGATAGATGTAAGGTGCACCAACTGCCTCTACACCATATACGCTTACAAATATCCATGCACCGACCCGGGTTCGATCCAGAAAACCTTCCGATCTAGAGGCTAACGCTTTAACCACCAGACTGGTTGGTCGTTATAGGTATCCCAAACACTCAATGCTAACTTACCCAAATGAAAGGTTTCTCATTTTCCTGATACAATTGCTGCCTAACCTTTGTAATTAGAAACACGACACAAGGAAAAGATTTAACTTTTTGAATATAAAGGACATTATTAGAGCGGAAAAATTATTTCACATTTACCGTGGTCCTTCATCCGGCTGAGTTTTTCTGCCTATTGCAGCTATTAATATGTCCACGGTTCGGGAAAGTCCCTTCAGTCGCGATTTAAACTTTACGAAATAACTGATTAAAATGTTTTGATTTCCCCACAAAAGAAGTTTTAATAAGAGAAGTATCCATTCAGGCTCTGACTGTTTGAGACGGCGGCAAATTAATATGCCCCGCCAGACAAAAGGAGCGATTTCGTCGGGGAAGTGAAATTAATCAGCTTCACGTATATAGAAAACGCTCTTCTTTTTTGGCGATGAAGAGCAGCTGAAAGAAGGAATGGGAGGGAAACATTGATTAGTTCCCCGAATGAAAGAAAGCGAATGGTGTTTTGACGTTTTCTTAATTATCTCTCTCGAATTCGGATTTAAACTGGTATTATTCCAACTATGAATGGAAGGATAATCTAATAATGAATCGAAGGTTACAAAGGCCGTGTATTCGGTTAGTGTTTTAGAATTCGAATTTTTGCTTCATAATTATACGCCCGTTTGGACAGTGAATGAAGTTAAATGTGGCTACTGCGTTGTTTGAGTTGATTAAACATTTTACCCAGTTGAGTAATTTAGAGCAACGGTAAATTGTTATGAAAAGAATGCACAATTGAAAGTGATTACAAATAAACAATAACGATAACATTTTCGCCTTGTTGACAAACATTGGACGCGAAACTCAATGTCAGTCAATGCCGAAACAGATTGTTTACGTTGTTTATTTAAAGGTCTAAAACACTGTTTTATTTATTTTTTCACACCGCCTGATAAATCCAGTATACTTTTGTTTGGTATTGTCAGAATACTCACATGAACGACGAAGATCACCGGCACAACGGTAAATATACACCTCTACAGAGCGTTGTTTCATCGGTAGTTGATTTTACGTCGCACTGGAGCAATAAGGTATTGGCGATGATCCTAGAACAATCACGAAGGGAAAGATTCCAAGACAACATCTCGTAATTTTGAACCATGGTCAGGTGACGATGGGTTGTTGGATAAGAATTGCGAAACATTGAGTTTCACTTTAATAACACCCCAGATGAGCTATGAAAAGTGACCAGTAACCATCAACAATAAGTTCCCTGAACTTTGAAACGAGAACTTGTTTCAGCAAGAGCTCCTGGTCTAATACATTTTGGGATGGCAAATCGATTACACACAAACGCAATACGGGTGGCGCCAGTATGAAAAGATTACACAGGATAGTCAGAAACGACCGCATAGTATACCACTTTGTTCGTGGTAGAAAATCAACCCGAAAACGTTTTACCGTTTTTCGATAAACATTTGAATTTTCTATACTAGCCCCGGCGTTGCCCGTGGTGTAAGGTATTAATCTGATATAAAATGTTTCGCAGATTTCAAATCCGTTGAAGATATATTCAATTAAAAAATTATTTATTAACAGAAAATCATATTTTTAGGTAACAATCTAAACTGAAATTTTCCGCAGATTTCAAATTCGTTGAAATTTTTACTCTATCTTTATCGGTCTTGGAGATAGAAAAAAAAAGAACTGACTTCAGTTAAAAGATCTATCGTATGGCTGGAAATTTATTCGTAAGCGCAAAATCAAATCGGAAATGAAAAAATTAATTTACTCGGCGTTCTGCGGATGAAAAAAACTTGCCATGGTTCCAAACCATGACTGCAAGGTCACACGGGTAGAAAAAGTTCTCCGCGTTTGAAAAGGCGATGGAAAATAAAACTATTAAATTCATCTAAAAATCTTCTAGATTAAATTTTAAAATTCGCCGCAACCCAAAAATTGCAAAAAATTCGGACAACCTGTGTGCCAAATCTCATTGCTGTAAGTGCCATAGAATCGTCAGGATTTTGCGCCCGCGAAAAAAACAGACAAACACTTCCTTTTATAATATTAGAGATTTATATATTGAATATATTGAGTTGGAAGTTTCGGCTTCCTTCAAGGTCATTCGAAATATTTCAGGGTTAAAAGTAAAAACTATCGTTGGCGGTACAGGAGTCAATCCAGTCGAAATTAAAGCATCCGATGGGTACACAAATCCGAAAGTATGCGTTAAACAATCAGTTGTAGGTGCGCATCTGCGGATTGCTGCGTGCATCTGAACAAACGACAATCCTTTCTATGGTTGGTTCTCGATAATGAATCTTGTGCGATTGATTATGACTACCCTGTACTTGTTTATTAATTTCCCATTTTAAAGCGGTAACCTCATTTTTCGGATAATTTTTGTTTACTTACCAAACGTTTTTATTGTAGTACGTTGGCCACCCTGCACATCACACAGGAATGGCCAAGCGCACCGTCCCTATCTGAAGCTAGTAGATACGTAACATGAAATCACATCGCTAGATGATTGCCGTGGTACGTGGTGTGCTCACATGGAAACATAGCGAATTAGCAACAAAACTTAGTGGGGTTTTTTTTAGATTGGTGCTAGCCAGTTCTTGTCTAGCATCGCATTGTCCGTGACAGTTCATTTCATGGGTTCAGGTGTGACCACTGCTCGTTGACGCTCGCCAACCCTCGGTGATTTCTTCGTATTCCCATTTGGTTTGCTACGCAAACAAACTCTACAGGCACGACGTGATGGCCTCGAAATGGCTATTATCAACAACGTAAATCAAAACACGTTAGAAACGGAAAATGTGGCATGGTTCCAAAGGCATTTAGATGAAAAACGCTTGTGACACTATCGGTCTAAAATCGCAAAATCCTCGCCTTTCTTCAATGACGTCACATTCAGGAAAGAAAAAAAGTGTGGGAGAAAAAACTTAATAAATCAAGTTTAATGTTCTAGATTAAATTTTAAAATTCGTGCGAGGCACAAAAATTTTAGAAAACCTGTGTGCCAAATTTCATTATTGTAAGTGCCATAGATTCGTCACTGCGTACAGGACACAGACAAACACTTCCTTTTATAATAGTAGATATAACGAACTGGATATCATTATAATAGCTTTTGGCATCGAATGGATAAATTGGAGCCAAAAACCACGTCAAAGACGCCAATAGTGAGGCTGGTTGGGTTTTTATGACACAATTACACTATTTGGTCTAGCTGCGCCAGTATACATGACACACAGACAGATAAATAGAAAGTTTCAATGACACTGAAGATGGAATGCACAGAGGAAGCTACATAAATCGCACCTACGTCGCCCTGGTTACCAACACAACGGGTAAATCCACAGATCCACTTCAACTGCGTAAGCGCATTGTTTACGGTTAACCTGCCCCTACTCTAAGGAGTGGACTCGTCCTGAACTACGTGACACCAAAGCCGACTATACTTCTTCATAGTTTGATCCACACCAAATACTCGGTCTGTAATTAAATCTCATAATTACAAACCCGGACACCACTATCGACAACAATATTTTCATTCCCTCCCCTTAATCCACGACAGTCAATTTCAGCATCCTACTCCCAAGGTGTCCCTGAAAAGCAGCTACTGAACCCTTCCCAGGTTGCTCATGAATACCAAGCTACCTGTTCTCTCCAGCCACTGGAATCATTATGCAGCAAAGTGTGCGTGAGAGGTGGGGGGGGGGAACCCCAAAATAAAACTGCCGCGGGGAGGGGGTCTAATTAATCGACTCCAAACAGCGATCGACTATGAGTGATTCGTTTCGAATTACTTCCATAATTAGCAGCGTAATGAATGTCTCGTCCGCTCCATTACTGCACTCGTCCTCTTGAATGGATTCATTACGGAGGGAAAAAATGAATCCCTGGGATTAAAAAAGGATTCATTCGAAGCGAAGCGGACTGAAAAGTGCGGAATAGCGAGTGTTTTGTAATTAAATTAACGAGTTGCTCTTTTGCTCTGCATCCGTCGTTCGCAATTGGGATCGACGATTTGTCACTTGCGCTGGAAAGAAGTCGCTCACAAATACACTCTGAATATTTAATCCGAATTTTTCGGATCGAAAACTCACTTGAAGTTGAACGACGGCAGTGGTGAATACGCATTTCGTTCAACCAGTTCAAAAGTCGACCATGCGGAAAATAAGTGACGAGGGCGAGGTAAAATAAAAATCAAATAGTAAACTGAAAGCTAATGATAGTTGGGATTAATGATGAGGCAAGGGCCATATTTGACCAAGCTGTGCCAAACACAAGACAAAGTCAAATCAATGGACAAACACTTACTTACCATAATGGACCGGACGTCAGAGGATTTGCATCCGACTACCTGTTTTGGGAGTTTTTCGTGGCATGACATGGGGTCTTCGCATATTGTTCCTGGTCAATTGAACGCAGACATGAACATTTTGGAAAATCAGGTTCTTCCTACGCTCTGGCAATGTTATGGAATGGACGAATGTTACTTCCAGGACGACAACGGTCCATGTCATGTTGCAGCCTCTGTCAAGTAGTGGTATCGAGATATGGATGTTAAACGTCTTCCCTGGCCTGCTCAGACTCCCGACCTTAACACCGTAGAACACTTATGGGACGCGTTAGAGCGACGTTAACGGACCAGGGAACCAAGTCCGAAATCTACAGCTGAGTTGGTGACATTCTTAAAGTAAGAATGGACACAAATACACATAGATGCGTATCAAACCCTTGTTGAAAGTATGCGCAGAAGGGTTGCTAGTGTGATTGCAGCACGTGGGGGACCACCCCCCTATTAAAACATGTATTTTTTCCCTTATACCAGGCCTCGAAATACATTTTTTAATACAGGTGCACCTTGTGCACCTAAGTTTTTAAATTAGGTGCACAGGTGTGCCTAGCTGGAAAAAATTAGGTGCACAATTTTATTTTCATGTGCACAGTGCACCTATGCACCCGGGTATTTCGAGCCCTGCCTTATACCATCACATCTTGCTGTCCGGTCCATTATTGTAGGGTAGTGTATACAAACAAGGTAATTTTTCCTGTCATAGCAGAGAGATATACATCCAGGAATCAAATCTGCAACTCGCAGGTCAAAAGCAAATGAATCTTCTGCACTCGAATCAGCACTGCTATTGTCTGTCAACCACGAGAACTGCTCCCACCACAAAGCCTGCCTCTGTTGCCGTATAAATGGATCCTATTCCATTTTCCATAGGAAATGTATTCAAGTGCTCTACATCGGTATACTTAATGGACATATATTTGTCACAATTTTTACTTGTAAAGATCTACGTGTGCAAATTAACTGTTTTCATTTTGAATAGACTGAATCTGACGAATAATTTTAATTATTGTTCTACGGTCAAGGTTTCGCAACAAGTAAATTAGACCGTGAGTAATCTGAATTTCACGAACTCTTTCGAGAACAGGAAACGAGAACTTTTGGCTCGAATATCTCCAGAATGGCATGTCTATTCGGAGCTCTCTTCCTTGGTGGTTTTCAACGAGGAATCACGTGGTATGATTTATTGTTCGTTTGATTCTGTCCATCCTCTTGCTTATAAACACGGCAAAGGCAAGAAGTTTCAATGCCGATTAATTCTTTCGTTTATGCATTTCTAGCCAGTTCTACTCAACAATCGACGTTTATGCATTTCTAAACAGTTCTACAGAACAATGACGTTTATGCATTTCTAATCAGTTATACGAACAATGACGTTTATGCATTTCTAATCAGTTATACGAACAATGACGTTAATGCATTTCTAACCAGTTCTCCTCAACCATCGACGTTTATGCATTACTAACCAGTTCTACTCAACAATCGACATTTATGCATTTCTAAACAGTTCTACAGAATAATGACGTTGATACATTTCTAACCAGTTCTACTCAACCATTGACGTTTATGCATTTCTAACCAGTTCTACAAACCACTTTATTAAATTTTCAATTTCAAGAAGGTCTCAAACCGGATGGTTCGATGGAATAAGGAGGTGTACTTTTATCCAACCCAAGTCTCAAGAACCAGCCGGGTCAAGGATTCAAAAGGCATAGAAACATGAAATAAAAGCAAAACCACAGATTGTACCGTCTTCACTGGATATTATGTTCCAAAATTCAAGTTGCAATATTTTCTAGCTACATTTACTTTACAGATGGTTTGGGATACCACATGAAACCCAAAGTATACATTAGGTAGTTAACGTCGCATTGCTAGCAACACAACGGGCTATTGACGACAGTCCGGGATCAATCCCCTAAGGGAAAGATCCGAGGACACCACCACGGAATTCTGAAACACAGTCAGATGACGAGACAACACCCCAGCTGTCACCCCACTCTCCAAATTTCCACACCAACCCAACTTGAGGACTTTCGACCACGAAGACTTAAGGTGCGCCAGCCGCCTCTACACCATACGCTTACAAACATCCATGCACTGACATGGATTCGAACCAGGAACCTTCCAATCTAGAGGTTAACACCATAACCACCAGACCGGTTGGTTGGTTGGCAAGTATACATTGGGAGGGTTGGCTCAGAAAGAAGGGAACGAATAAAAACAAGTGGTCGAATCAATGACGGAGAACGAAGAGGACATTCTCAACTTCCCACCTCCAGAACTGGCGATAAATAATCACTCCCCACAACTTCAAATAGTTTCAATTCCCCAGAGGCCCCAAACCGAATGATCCGGTCCGCTTTTTGCACGACCACCCTTGGAAGGAGGAAGGGTCCAATCGATCAAGGGGAGGGAAAGGGGAGAGTGAAGAGGGGCGATGAGAAACCAATACTCAATTAATTTGCCCCTTGGCAGAAGAAAGCGACTTCCCTTTAAAAGCGCGCCTCATCATTTAAAAGTTCCGCAAAAGTTTCCACCAAAAGGCTGATAAATGAATGGGATTAGCACTTAAGAAAATTCCGCATCTAATTATTCGCACGCTCACTTTCGGGAGATAATTAAAAACAGGATTCTTTTGCTTCCGGATTTCCTTTTTCTCATTGATTTTACCCTAGAGGCATCGGTCCTTGATAGCGATATCAGGCACAACAGATGAAGGATATTTTCCCCATCCGAATTTTTGCTGGAATGTGAGGTTGGAAACGCAAAGGTGAGTTTACGAAAACCGATAATCCGCGAAGTGATTATGGCATCAGGTCGTAGCTTTTGCACTCACGCGGTTTGTTGGTGTAAGGCCGAAAACGGACGCACACAAGAACTCCCTGGCAATCTATCAGACATGAAATGCCTCAAAATTAATTTTGAAATATAAAAATAATTAAATGAGACAGATTAGGCGACCACTGTTAACATATTATCTACTGTTATATGCTTAGGCGAGTGGCAGGTGTGTAATACTTCGGATCCTGGATTCCGAATTCTGAATGACGATGAACTCATTCAAAATATGACGATTACATTGCTACTCAACCAGCCACGGGACCGTCAGCTAGTAAGGCGTTTGAGTGCCATGACACAGCGGCTAAAATGGATGGAGTGCAACCATCTACAGCTACTCACCGCTATTTCACGAGTCTTGGCTGCACAAAAACGAGTAAAGACAGCGAAACAACTAACTTTGACCAATATGTTCAAGCAGTGAAATATTTTACTACAGTATGTATGTAAACAAAATTGTTTTCAGTCATTAAATAACATACCGAAGCAAACATCTTTTTTTTTACTACGAATTAACCTTTTTTTCGTGAATTATCCAACTATCCGGATGTGGTCTGGTCCCAATTGATTCGGATAATTGGAGTTCAAGTGTATATTGTATTTCATGAGGCTCAATCTGGAATGAAGACCATTCCAAGTATATGACCCAAATTCAAACAATTTCTTACATTATTAAAAAGTGCTCAATCGTAGAAATCATAAATGCAAAGGAAAACATTGATTTATATTCCATGAGACACAACCTGGAATGAAGACTTTCTCGATGATGTGATCCAAATACAAACAATTTCTTACATTCTTAATAAGTGCTTAAACCGTAGAAATCACAAGAGTGAATGATAAAAAAAGGCATCCAAAACCCCTCCGATATCCTGCAAAACAAAGCCCATGGGTTTCAGAAGCAAAGGACGCTCGAGCACTGGATCTTAAACAATTACAACGGGAAAAAGTACGCCCGATTGAAAAGGGTTTTTTTCGGCAAATATCTCTGCAGAAAACTAAAAAAAAATCCAAGCACCCGTGCATCGGACAAGCACAATCACCGAAACCATCGACAATAGAAGAAAAAAGGATGACAAGCAGAATTTCGATTTTCTCCTTATTCATATGCTTTCAAAAAGAACTAATACCGCAAAAGAGTTTCGAGTAAAAAGAATGACGAAGAGCAAAATAAAATCATCTCGTACAACTCGAGAGGAAAAGAAGTACGTTACATTTGTTTAAAAAAACCAAGAGGAAGCGGGGCATTGTTTGTGAAGTCTTTGTCCTCGTAGTCAGGGAGAGGTGAATGTATTACTTACTATTCGGAATCAACTGAACTATGGTGAACTATAAAAGGAAGGGCTAAAAAACTCGGGGCAGTGGGTTATCAATCATGAAAGTTTATAAAAAAAAGATTCTAACAATACTATTTTTAAAATCTTTTCTGGAAATGAAAATCATTTGTACAAAAGGAAAATGTTTAAAGGAAACAAAAACTACAACGTTCTTTTTAAAGATACTAGTATTGAGAAAACTATACATATCCATAAAAATAATACTAGGCCCTACTCTTCTCTCTCTCGTGAGCTTCGTCCAAATTTGCTCATAGTTTGCCATCTAGTCTGGATTTTTCCAACTTTTTTTTATCACGCCAACTAGTTTGTTGGTTAATGCGCCTCAGACATGTGAATAGAACTGGAATTACATTTATCTGTACTCCCCTAAAGCTTGTTTTTTTGTCAGCTTTCTTTGTTGCGAGTTGGAAGCTCTGCTCTTGAAGAAGCTTAAGTAAATAGAAAAAGTAAAGAAAATTTCCAATTCTTGTAACTTATAATAATGAACTGCTGCTCACGATACTTATAACCAACATCAAGTAAAAAAAGTCAATTTAAAAGCAAAAAACTAGAAACCAGAAGTAATTCATTCAGTGTGAGGATTTTGAAATTAAAAATGTTCGTATTGCGAGCTGTTTTGGCAGTTTGCCGATAGTTCTAGAATGTTGAGTTCTATAAGGGGTGAGGCAATTTCGTTATTCCTGTGGAAATGCAAGAAGTGTTGACAAAGTTGGAAGTTTGTCCATTAACATTACTTTCAAAACAAAACGCTGACATCAATTAAATAGTGGTATCAGATGTTTATCTGTCATAGCTAAGACCCAGTTGAGTTTCAGTCTTTTGTTAAATTAGAAGTATTAACTGTGTTAAACCTCTTTCAGTCAACCCAAGCGTTTTATATTTGCTTCCAATACTAAGTTCTCTTGTCAGACATAAAATCTTAATCTCGTGCCGAAATGAATAGGACAAGTTCCAAAATAGTCTGACAAACCCGAGAACAGAAATCACAAGTCCCACTCCAGAAAGATGAGATTAAAGCGTATTGTGTTCAGAATTAAGTCTAAAAGCTGTTACCAAAAGATATATAAATATCTCCAGGAATAGAAGTGTTGAGCAGGTCACAATCTTTGCTCATGTTATAGTTGTTTAAAAAATGAAACGTTTGAAACCATAACTCACCTCACACTCATGAAATAGAAATAAAATATTAACAAATTAGAAACAGTGCAACTTCTTTTCGTGACTAAGCCACATACACACTTTTGTTTTCTGAAATCCGGTCATCGGTCAACTTTACCCAAAAATAACCAATCATTTACACGAAACTTTGAACAACAAACATTTTCATCCACTTTTTGACTATCCTCAAAACAGTTAAAATGTGTTTTTAGTGCCATAAAGATTTTAGATATTTTAACTACTTTTTTTTTTGTTTGAGTCCAATTTTAATCTTAAGAGAACCTAATAATAAAAAGGCGTGTTGGGATTTAGGTCACGTGGTTTCGAACGAGCCCATTCGTAAGATCAGGGGACACGTTGAACGTAAGCAATGTGTTCTCACAGTTGGGGTCTTTAGAGGTTTCTGGCTCCTAGTTGATAGTTCGGAGCTGGAAGCCATAGAAGGGATTACCGAGTTGGCGAAACAAATAATCAGATGACGGTCGCCATATGTTTTTGCACATCGCACCTTTACCCTCGCGAACAGACCACATTTGTACGAAAACTTCTAAAGGCTGTGTACGAGCTTCAAGAATCCAAGGTAGATTTTTCTCCGTGGGGGCATACTGTCTGGTAAACATGGGAATGGCTCTCCCGAGGTCACCCAAGCGTTCTTCTCCTTTATTTCTCTCGCCACCCCCTCTTTTCCTCCTTTCACGTGTATTGCCCGCTACTGTCAGTCTTGTGTTTGGCATAACTAGGTCATTTTTGCCTTTTGCACCATTAAACCAAAAAGCAAGTAACCAACTTTGTTTTGTGCTCTCCAGTCATTTGCGGGAAGAGAATTTCAGCTACTTATCTCTGTTCCCTCCTTTCTAAATAGTATAATAGTAATACGAATGCAGTGGGCTATCAGAATAGTAACACGACAGGGAAGCTACATGGAAGGAAAGATCGATTTTTAAATGTTGTATCCGGAATGCATGAAAGCATTGGCTTCACACGCAGAGAACTGGAATGTGCATGTGACAAGGACAAAATTGGGCTTAAAATTAGAAAACATTTAAAAAAAAAAAAAACATCAAATGTTTAAATAAATATCTTTAAAATGCGCTTTCTCCATGGGGCTTACAGTCTAGTAAACATGGGAGAGGCGCACCCAGGTCACTCAAGCGATCTTCTCTTCTTTCTCTCTCCCGACCCCTCTTTTCCTCCTTTCATGTGTATTGCTTGCCGTTATCAGTCTTGTGTTTGGCGTAATTGGCCAAATGCGACCCTTGCACCATGAAACCAAAAGGAAGCAACCATCGTTGTTTTGTTCTCTCCAGCCATTTGTGAGAAGATAATTTTAGCGATTTGTCTCTACTCTTCTTTCTATAAAATGTAGCACAAATACAATGGGCTACAATAGTAACCCGACATGGTAGGAAAGATCGACTTTCAAACGTTGTATCAGGAGTGCATGAAAGCATTTGCTTCACACGCACAGGACTGGATTGTACTTCTGTGACAAGGACGAAATTGGGCTTAAAATTAGAAAACATTTTTCCCCAAGAAAACTTAAACTACAATAACATTAAACACTTGTGTTTGCTGCCATTGTGGACATCGGCGTTCTGGATCGCCGTCCTCCCTTAGCCACTCCACTGCGAATCCAGCAATGACACATCTTCCCCGACACATAAAACGGGAAGGCAGCTAATTGCAGAGGCCTACTTGACACCGAGAGACACCACTTAGCGCGGGACAACCGGTGATTTACATCACAACGCAAATAGTACCGCCTCGGGACACCAGGTACGTGACCCCGCTCTCCCAGTGACTTTTTCCTTCATCGCAATTTTCGCCAGCATGACACGGGGCCCCGGGCCACGAAGGGGGAGGGGCCCCGCGTCACACAATGCAGTTATGTGTCATCTGACTGGGAGAAAAATGTCAGATGCAGTAGAAACCAGAGTGCCGCGGGCCAACTCACTCTCCACACCGACTTTTCTTTCGTTCTATTTCCCCTCTCCACCCCCCTCGTAAGAGTTCCATAATAACACAGAGGGAATCGAACAGGTTAAAAAAAAATGATGGACGCTAATGCACAGGCGAGCGCTGTTGCATATTCCATTGCAGATGGAAACTCGGCGATGCAGAGATTTGAATTTATCATTCGCTCACTTTTACAAATTATGGCTAGTACCGACGCATCAGGCGACCTGCAACCTTTGGGGCGTCACAGAAAAACGACGTAAAAATCGCAGTGTAATCACCCGGTCGAGGTCAACTCGAACATAGTTTTGTTACGAATGGCCAGGCGTTCGATTATCAGCCTCTGTGCTATAGCCTTTGAATCGATATGAGCGGAACAAACTACCAATAGTGGGATAAGAATTCCCTGAAATGAAAGATGCCTTGATTAATGACAGGACTCTCACTTTTCAAAAAATAAAAATAAAAATTAGGGTCTATGAAGTCTTTTCAATGGTATTTTTTTATATCC
The DNA here is from genome assembly GCA_947359465.1 of Metellina segmentata. NCBI lineage: Eukaryota > Metazoa > Arthropoda > Arachnida > Araneae > Tetragnathidae > Metellina > Metellina segmentata. Next base: position 24,865,436 of record OX375878.1, on the reverse strand, counting down.
ACCGCAGGAAATCAACTTGTTAGTGCCACCCAGGTAAAGAAACTTTAAAACTTTCCTAATCGCTTTAGCAAAGGTTGGGTCTCACAGACGCAATTTTTAACAAACTTCATATCGCTCATTTTCTATACAAGTAATGACTACTTGATGTATTTCCGCATCTTATTACTTGATTAATAAAACTCTAAAGGGACCCTCAGAGAGGACAACTCTTGAAATTATTTTTATCCGGTGGCAGTATAGCCGTAAGGTTATCCATTTTTCTTCTTGCCGTACAGTATACGAACGAGTTTGCAGTACATTTGATAATATAACTATAGCACATAAGTTTACAGTATTTTAAATACTTGCCCTGTTTACCGTGTCAATTAGTACAAGATTTCGAAATTTTAAAAAAGCGTCAATTTTGTTTCAAAGCTTCAGTTGTCATGCTGACAACAGAAGCTTTTTGACAACAAAAGCTTTTTTTGCTTTTAAAACAAAGTTGAAGCATTTTTTTTAAATTTTGAGTCATTGGAACACCTTGCCAAGTAAAAACACAAAATTAATAGTTTATCATCCTATTGCTTTAATAATACTTAAAGCAAAGTTACTCAGACAAGATAAAAGCATAATACACAAAAAAGCGACTCAGCAGAGAGAGACCATGACAAAATTTTTCACGAGAAAAAGCGAAAATTACACATTACGCGTATTTGAAACTACTGTAGAGTAGAACATTTTTGTATGTTCGGGAGCTCATTTACGATTTTATACCTTTCTTTTGGGTTGTTTTATGGGGAAGAGATCGTATGCGGACAACACACACAAGTAAAATACAATCCTTCGTAAGTTTGTACACAAGTATAATAACATACTGTCAAGACGGAATCCTTTCGCCTCCCCACTACCGAATTTGCACAACTTCTCTCCCTTCAAACATCGAAGCTATTCCGAAAAACGGCATTAATTTTTACCGTCAAGATCTCGAGTCTTGGAGGCGATTTGGAGAGTTGCAGAGCCAAATTTGTTTTCCACCTTAAGTCGGGAAAGATCAAAGGGTTGCAACTTTTATGGAAGATTTCTCCGAGATGTTTGCTTGACAATAACCGCTTCCCCCCCCGTGGACACTTACGCCGTCTTTTGTTCACTCCTCGGATATATTTTGCCTTCATCGCTTGCCTTGACCCCATATCCCGCCAAACTTCCAGTGAGTGACCTATTCGATTCAAATGGCGTGGACGAAAGAGCTGGTAATAACATTAATAGAACTATATAGAGATAGGCCTGCCCCCAGGGACAAAACTACACCCGAGTACAAAAAACAAAAAGAACAATGACTGGAGTGAAATGGGTGAGGAACTGGACACCTTGGTGAAACGTGATCACTCTTCTCTGCAAAGGGGTGAGAAGAATGCGCTCGGATGGTTGCCGATAAAGTTTACAAACCGTTTACACCGCAGTCGGTGGAAAAAGGGACGAAAAGGGGTCAGCATAGGGGAACGTAAAACGTCCTCGCCACAAAAAAAAGGAGAGAAATGTGTATGCAACTCTGGTGTAAACGCGGCATAAGGCGACAGAGTACAACGCTGATGAAAGAAAAGGTTTGATCCTGCCGGCGGCGGATTCTTCTGAGAGAGCGAACCGAGATGGTACCTGCTCGGCCGATCTTCCGTGTTTTTTACGAAACCTGCGAGACCTTAGTGGCTCCGTATAATTAGTTCTCTGTGGACTCAAATGTGTAAGAACACTGGACATAGACGGATGATTTGTCCTCTGTGGACTTAATTGTTAACTCCTCCTATCAATATGTATCATTAATTAATATTCCATTAAATTTATTGTTTTAAAACAAGGAGAACTTACAAAGACAACATCAAGGTATAGTTTCTGTTCCTATATCTTTAGATTCCCTAAGAAATACCAAATTGCGGCATAAGGGTGCATGGGAAAATAACTAGTTAAAACAAGTGACCTTTTAACTCCAAATTATAGAGAAATAAATTGGGTTTTCCTGTGCTTTTATACAACTTAGAAGTCATCGAGAGGCAAGTAAAAACGAGCGACAAATCGAGGGGGGTTAAGGTATCTTTAATACAGCAGGAATTACGGAAACTGTCAAAATCATCTCACAAGAGCACGCTGTAATGCAAGCTAAATTGAACCATGATAATTCCCATTCCAAAATGCAATATTGCAGCCATCTTTGTCCCACCCTACGCACAAAAAGCAATATTCCGCTTTCGCCCGCGCCTCAAAAACAGTTCATAAACAAGTCCTTTCCAAATCGAGTGCGCCAAATTGCGCCTCCAATAAAAAGTCGTCCGATTGAAGAGCCATCTCCGTGTTGGAAATGCGAAAGAAACACTTCGGGATGAAAGGCTAGGAAAAAAAAAACGCACAAAGAGCAGAATCAGCACAAAAGAGTCGAAAGCAATTTTATCCCCTTCTAATGCGAACGTATCTCGAAAATCCCGTTCCATTCATAACACTTTTCGAAAAGGCTCAATTTCGGGATTCAACGAGATCTCCCGACATTTTCCAGATCTGTGTCGTAACGCTCCGGGGCCACTTCGTGAGATCCATTTGCGAAAACTCCGGGAACCATCAAGCACACCCGGAAAACGAAAGGGTTTTTTTCCTCCCTCCGATCATCCAGCCAGCTTCATTGGGCGAGATAATGAGCAAAAAGCTTTCTTTTTAAAAACAAACACTATTCGGCGTGATTGGGCTGCAGAGACGAAATCATCATTGCGACGACTACGAGCAACTTTTGCAAAATAAAAAAACAACAATTCTGTTCCCAAATTGAGGTGTTTTATATTAGTTAAAACGCTATAACGTGCATTGACGTTCAGCCATTATCAGGATGGCTGATATGGATAAATTTAAAATGATACTCACAAAAGATTGTAAAATTACGGGAGATGTTTTCCGCGTTATGGGAATTGCGATCTGGCTGAATAAAGCAGGGCAAATGACTAATGCTTTTAGGTACAGACAAGTCCTGAGAGGTTTTAGTCAATGCCAAACAGTTTGAGCGAGCCGTTTGGCGAAATACAGACGTGTTTTTTAATATTTCGTCAGCAATCATGGAAGACGCTAAATTCTCGAAGTGCCGTTATTTTCGATCTACGGAAAAAGGCACCCCTCGAAAATCCTGTTTCTAGAAATAAAAAACCTCAAGTAGTGACCGATTTCATGATTTAAACGAGTTGCTAACCAGTGAATAAAAGAAACATCCCCTGAAAGAGTTTTTGGTAAGGTAAGATAAGGTAATTTAAGTTAACGTCGTACTAGAGCAACACAACAGGGCTATTGACGACGGTCCGGGATCAGTCCCTTAAGGGAAAGATCCGAGGACAACACCTCGTAATTTTGAACCACGGTCAGATGACGAAGCAACACCTGAGCTGGCACCCCACTCTCCAAACTTCCACGTCAACACAACGTGAGGACTTTCGGCCACGACAGATTTAAGGTGCACCAGCCGCCTCTACACCATACGCTTACAAACATAAGGAGTTTTTGGTGACCTAAAAAATAGTTTCACGTAGGATAAGTGCATAATAGTTAAAACGGAAATTTTGTCAAAAAATTACAGTGCAATTCATGTAACCGAAATTTAAATTAATTTGTTATACATTTTCCAGAACATTGGGACCAACCGGTATAGTGGTTAAGGTGTTAGCCTCTAGATCGGAAGGTTCCTGGTTCGAACCGGGTCCGGATGTCTGTAAACGTATGGTGTAGAGGCGGCTGGTGCACCTTAAATCTGTCGTGGCCGAAAGTCCTCACGTTGGGTTGGCGTGGAAGTTTGGAGAGTGGGGGTGCCAGCTCAGGTGTTGCTTCGTCATCTGACCGTGGTTCAAAATTACGAGGTGTTGTCCTCGGATCTTTCCCTTAAGGGACTGATCCCGGACCGTCGTCAATTGCCCGTTGTGTTGCTCTAGTACGACGTTAACTAAAAATTACCAAATTTACCCAGAACATCGGTAGGTAGGTATTTTAATTAACGTCACATTGGAACAGCACAGCGGGCTATTGGCGAAGGTACAGGATCAAACCCGAATCCAAGACAACACGTAATTTTGAACCACGTTCAGAATACAAGGTCATAATTGAGTTGGTACCCACTCCACACTCCAAACTTCCACACCATGCCAACGAGAGGACATTTGAGGTCACAACAAATTTAACGTGATCTCCTGCACATGACGGTCTATGGTTGGGATTCGGTTGTTAATCCGTTACTCCTCCAACCCGACCCCCAAAACTTTGGAAACACCCCTCGTGGAACACATTAACTTTCCGCTATTGCCTCGCTGAATCACGCATTTGACCATGTCGCCCGGTTGGTTCGTTGATTTGGGTTTTATGACGTAAGTTCAAAAGCCATCGCCCGGTTGGAAGAGTAACGGATTAGCAACCGAATTCAATCAAAAGCCATCGTGCATAAATGAGGCTGGTGCACGTTAAATCTGTCGTGGCCTCAAATATACTCACCTTAGCGTGGTGTGGGAGTTTGAAAAGTGGGGTGCCAGCTCAGATGCGACTTCGTCATCAGACCGTGGTTCAAAATCAAATGGTGTCGTCCTCAAATCTTTCTCTTCGAGTTTGATCCAGGACCGTCGCCAATAACCCATTGTGTAGCTTACGTGCGACGTTAATTAAAAAACCTACTCACCTTTTCATTTAAGGACATCAGAGGAAAACTTGGTAATTTTTAATGAACGTCGTACCAGAGCAATACAACGGGTTATTGACGACGGTCCGGGATCAAACCCCTGAGGCAAAAAGAAAATGGTTTGTTTCCTGCAACACGACCGACCCTGAAATTGCAATACAAAAATTCCGACCCTAAAGCTTTTTTTTTTACTTTTTTAAAATTTAATTAAATTAAAAAAACACGATTGAAACGATTAGCATTAATTGTCACAAATAAAACTCTTTAGGGGTGAATAAGCAGTTAAAAACCCGAAGAAAAATTATAAATACCCTTTCAAATACCCAATCTGGGTAAATAATCAAGTATGTACTCAGGATATTGACCCACAAAAATAAATATATCCAGGTATTTTAGATCACTGATCACAACTCTGATCAATTTTAAATCTGACATTAATACTCTGATAATATTTCCTTTTGCGTATTTCCTAAAAATATTTAGCAAAGAAAAACCTTTTCCACCAACCTACCTTAATATTTTTGCTCATGTTACGGGAAACAAACCTTTTTTGGGGGTCTAAGGGAAGGATCAGAGGACAACTCCACGTAATTTCGACGAGGCAACACCTGAGCTGGCACCCCACTCTCCAAACTTCCATACAACTCAACGTGAGGACTTTCGTCCACGACAGATTTAAGGTGTACCAGCCGCCTCTACATCATATGCTTACAAACATCCATGCACTGACCAAATTCGAAACAGGAACAGAGGAAATCTTGAATCTGATTTTTGAGAATTAGCTCAAAGGTCACTCGATCCCACTTTTAACCTGGAATGGTAAAACTATTTGGGAGTCTCGAAAAATTGAGAAACAAGGAATTTTTATTTTCTACTGTATATATCAGGAATCGCGATGTCCCACACGGATTATTGCATTGTCTCCTAAAAAAAGTAACGTAAAGCTGTATAAGTAATGGTTCTAGATATTAGTAAAATCATTACAGACAGACAGGATTCCGCAAGTAGGCAGAAGAGTCGTCAGTATCGTCAAAATAGTCACTTTTGGGTCTGTTTATGACCAAAAAAAGTCGCCGTAGTCGCCAATGGCAACCCTAAAATAAATGAAAACTGACAACTGACTGTTTCAATCCGATTAAATAAACTTCTAACATGCAAGTTCAAACTCAAATTACCATTCCTCCGTGTAAGTTTTCTTTTTGTTAATTACGTGTATGTACAATGAAAACAGCTGTACCGAAACGAAATGCGAATAAATATTTCAAAACAGAAAAACTCTACATTTCATAAATATTATATTTTGCAAGGGAATGTGTAAAAGTATCTCTGGAACGTAAGACCGAATCATTGAAAGACATTTGATTTAAACGGAAAATATATCAGCAATCTTTCCTGGGAAGACATAACAAATCCTGAACTTAAAAGGAATTGTTCACTCATTCTTTTAACAATAATGACTGTGGATTACTATCGTTATTTTAGAAAATGATATCGTTTTTTTAAAGGAAAAAAGAGAGCACTCCCATAGATAAATAATTCTACCAAATAACATACATTAACTATAAATACAGAAAAGAGCCTCAAGTTTCCGAGATGCTTCTTTATACATTGTTATGCATACAAAAATCATTATCCAGAGCTTAGGAAAAATCCTTTTTTAGAAATCATATTTTAAATGTAGTCCGATTGTAGGCATAGTTAAATTACGTTTAAGAAATGGGATGTATAATACTCAATGAAATACCTTTCATATACTCACTTTGTTTAAATTCTGAGCATCTTGGGGCTTTGCGTAATATTTTTCTATTCCACAATAATTTTATTTGATTTGAAAATGAAATGTTTGTTTTTATATTCGGTTATATTATTACCTAAAGCAAAACCGAAGTATTCGGACACCGCTCGTTCTTAACTTCGTTCATGTTTTAGATATGCAGCTAAAATTGAGTTTTTAAATTTTAATCACATTGCCATTGTCTCCCATCCAAGTATTGTAATAATTACAAAGCTTTGCTTGTAACTTTTGCGTTTTTTTTTTTTACATCGTATGCCTAAAAATGACGCATAATCATTGGAAAAATTGAAAAATAATCCCTTTCAAATCGAAATCTATTTCCAATACATGACATTGCTGGCAGATGAACCAAGGGGGATTCAGATGCTCTTGGTGTACATGATCATTTTGCTTCGCATGAGTTCTTGAAAACAAAATTTTCAAACAGTGCAACGTGGCTATTTCTTCCCAATCGTGTATGGTACCTCGGAAAAATTCCGCGTCTATCCTTGTTTAAAAAAGTATAAATGATACTCCTAGAACTTTATCTAGATTGTGAAGAGGGCACCTCAGGAGCACGAAATTCCAGAGTGGTCAAATTTTCTCAAGTCACTCTAGAACATACCTCTAGAAATCACAATATTTCCTCTATTGGGATGAGCCCTCGACTTTTTTTAGAATCCGAAGGATATAATATCTTTAAAGACGACTACCTTTGCTGGCTTTGGTCTAGACTAGGAAGAAAAAGCACCAACATGGCTTGTATGTCTTTGTGTATCGTATTGTTTGCAGAAGAAATCGAATCGTGTTGACATAAGGCTTTTTAAAGCTAAGCATACAGTTCGTTTTCGACACAATCTCGGCATTCCCAGTAATTATTGCTAGGCTACGCTGGTGGCAAAACGCCAACTCGACGGAGCCAGAATAAGCACACTATCACATTTGGTTACAGCAAGCATTACATTACTTGTCGCAATTTGCTAGTGAACGCATCGCTTTAAAGTGAAAGGCGTAAACACACCCAGTGCAGTAAGAAAGACATCCATCTCCTCGGTGATCATCCACACGACGCGATGACAGAAAGTACTTAACGACACCCACCACCCACACACACCGAGATCTCCCCCAAACGACGTGCAAAAATAACCCCTCCCACCCCGCGGGAGGTCTGATCCGAACAGGTGCTTTTATCGAGGAGGAAAAAGAGAGCACAAAGGAAATTCAAGAAAAACAACACCTGTCCTGGCGGCGAGGAAACGATTTCCGAGCGTCGCCAGGATGGAAGGGAGGGACAGAAAAACCACCTGCGCCAACGATGGCGTCCTTCATCACACAAACAAAACAGAGACGACATGCCGGATAATACCCCCTTCCCCATCGGTTATGATCTGAGGTCCCCGCTTGAACGCGCCTCAAAGACCGCGACTTTGTCTCCATTAGTTTTCAGTTAATTACCTCCCACAGTTTAAATTGCAGCAGGAGTCAAGGGTGGTCTGGGGCAAGAATTGGGCTCACCTCATAGGTACCGTCTTAAACTATTGTAAAGTTCGAAATACTTCAGATCAACAGAAAATATGATTAAAATAAATTGATAAAGTGCAGAATGGTTCTATCTCTTTCATTATATCCTCGTACTTGGAATGGCAATGGTAGGGCGAACTTCGCTTTTGACGAATGTTGGCGTCGAAAACAGGTAGTTTACAGGTATGGAACTTCTCGGCAACAAGAAAATCAAATATACTTAAAATGTACCTTTAGCCGCTTTACTATGAGAAACGTGAATGCACTCCAAGCATTCACTTAGGAAAATGGTTTGAGGTCCGTTTCTAAGGCAATAAACATGCGCAAATATTGTGGAAAGAGCACGTCTAGACATCTAGTGGTAGATAGAAAATTTCGTGCCAAAAGTCTAATCAGAAATGAGCGTAGCAGTAGACTTAAAATGTTCAGCAAAACCATCACACATTCCTCGTGAAAAATATCTAGTCTTTGTAAACAGAAGGTACAACTGCTGTAACGACCGTAGTCTAAATTCTTTCTCGGCGCGATAATGGTACAACTGCTCTACCGGCAGTAGTCTAAAGAAACTGACAGAATGCGCCTGGTTATGAGTTAGTACGTGCCGAAGTTTCCTGATGTCTTCAAGACACGAAAATGCGGCCTAACTTTCCAGGGAAGTCTTCCAGGAAGGCATGCCACACTTCATGGGGGGTGAATGTGGTTGTACAGTTCCGCTTTGTCTCGGGTTAATGCAGACTAACACAATTTCGCCTATTTGTACTCGAAGGGAAGATGCGTAATTTAATTAACGTCACACTGGAGCAACACAATGGGCTATTGGCGATGGTCCGGGTAATTGGTAATTTTTAGTTAACGTCGTACTAGAGCAACACAACGGGCTATTGACGACGGTCCGGGATCAGTCCCTTAAGTGAAAGATCCGAGGACAATACCTCTTAATTTTGAACCACGGTCAGATGACGAAGGCGATGGTCCGGGATCAAACCCGAAGGGAAAAATCCGAGATGACGAGGTCATACCTGAGCTAGCATATTGCTCATTTGTAGGGTAAAATGATCCATTAGTTGTTTTGGAATTTTTTCCCCTCTCAGTGCATTATGATTTTATATACAGGTATATATACTACTTGCACACATTTTAATCAAATGACAAAAGTTGCAATTCTTTGATACCGGCTTAGCACCAGTTGCAATTACTAGCAGCAGCCCTTTAGTCATTTGCCAGTACCTACTTGGTCAATCTGCCCTTGCTGCTCGAAAGAAATTACGTCGTTATGGAAGCCAATTTATTTTTTTGGTTTCTTCTAACTTAATTCCGACAGTGTCTTAAGGGGACCTAGCGCACCTTAAAAATGACAAAAATACAGATCCCCCCTTAAAAGTTGTTTTATACTGTTTAAAATGTTGTCCTAGAAAATCAGACTAATTAATGTATTTTTTAAAAAGTTATAAGGATATTTGGGAGTGCGATCACAAAAATTTGCTTCGAAACCAAAACTAACTGAAAAACAGATCTGAATGAATTAATCACATTACCTCGATAGTTATTTTCGATTAATTAAATGAAATAGCTTAGAAGAAGGTGAAACTTTTCTTTGTAGCTGTTACTGATATCAGTGCTAGTCTATTTTTATCAAAAAAAGAAGACTTTAGTTTTGTTTTCCTGTTTGATATTTGTTTATTCTGTTGTTTCCTTTTTCTGTTAATACGTTATTATTAATCATGCCTAAACCTAAAAGACAGAGCTATGATTATAAAGATAAGGTTCTCTCTCCCCTCCCCGATATACAACTTTACTTTCGGATGGAGATACCAAAACATTTAATTATTTGTCTGGTGTGTATGGTCGTGATATCACTATAAAAAAGTGGAATGTGTCAACCACATTAGTAAACGTCTGGGGAACACAACTGAGAGATGCAGTAAAAACGTGGAAAGCTCGTGGTATCACATTGGGTGGGAAATCTCGTGGCAGTTTATCTGAAAATAATATAAAAAAACTAACTCGTTATTATTAAAATGCAATATTAGCAAATAAAGCTGATAATGATGCCATGAAAACTGCCATATCTGCTACTGTTTACCATAACATATCAATAGACAAGAAATCATAGCCCTTCATGTGTCCCGAGGGTTCCAATTCATGGAGCCTTTACCAGTATGCGAAAACCAGACATATGTCACCAGGTTCTCATAAATTGAAAGTTGGGACACCAATTAAAGAGAAACATCTGGCAAAGATTTTGCCAATAGAACTTTTAGAAAGATGTTCAAGGTGCATGACGCAAAATGCAAATAAAAGTTTACAAAGCCTGTCAAGTGTCCAAAAGAGAATTTTGTGCCATAAAAACGCGTCGAAACGACGATTGCGTTAGGATCTGAAACCTTAAAACTTGGGTAGATAATTGATGCGCGAAAGAATTATCAGCGAAGGAACCGTTTAAATGTCATATTTCAACGTTCTCGAAAGTTAGTGAAAAAAGAAATCGCAACAATTGAATTGGCTCTTAAAAAAAAGAAAAAGAAATGATCACTTATGGTCCAGGGAAGATTTAAACTTCACTCATATGTAGAAAGCAACAAAAGTAAAATTTTCAATCATTTTTATTTATAATTTTTTAGCATAATTTTAATTTAAAACTTTAAACTGCTTTTTCTCCTACTTCATTTTTTGTATACATCTCATAAATGAAAATACAAAGACTTTTTTTAATTTTCAATCAATTGACTTCAAAATTTTTGCACATTATATATAGAATCTTATTTTGAAATACAGGTATGCATTTATAATATTTGTGAGTAGATATTTTTTTAAATATAAATGTGCAGTAAAAGATACTTTGTGATATTTTACATAGAGTTTCAGGTTTCTTTTTTATCTTAAGATCTATTCAATGTATCTTCAATTCCATACCTGTAAATTTAGATTATAGTTAAAGGAGTATTGTAAAAAAATTAAGCTTACATCATAAAAATTTAAAAAAAAAGATACTTTTAAAATTTTTGAATATTTCAACTTTTTTTTAATTAAAATTTTTTTAACACATTTTGCAGAAAATTGCTAGTTAAAATTTTTGTGTATACTTTTCAGGTATACGAAACTGCAAAAAGTTTGTCTAAAAGTGTTGTCAGTAAAAAAATAATTTTTAAGAAGCCGGGTCTCCTTGTTGAATTGCAGACAGTTACTGAAACATTTCTCACATTCTTACTTCACAATAACTGTTCAAAATAAAAGAAATCATAGTTTGAAACGTCACGATTTAAAAATTGGGTTAAAAAATAAAAGAAAAGCAATTTTTCTTTGCAATGATACGCTGACTACTTAGTCACTTTCATCCATCCATTATAAAAAAATAAAGATTGGTAAAACAGTTCCAGTAAAAACGTTCCGATTTAAATAGATTCAAATAATTATTGAACTGCAAAAGTTACACTGTCTTTCTCAGAAAGCTCTTACTTATTTTTGCAGTCAAGGAAACACTTATGTTAATACAAAAAGAACGTTTTTAAAGGGTTTAAAAAATATTAAACATTAATTTATAACATCAATGAACCAATAAAAGATCGACATCAAATTGAAATGTGAATTACAAGAATTTGTGACCGATTGCGTACTTTCCATAAAAACTTATTTATAATACCATAGAAAAAACTAAGATAAAATTTGAGGTTGCAATTGTAGCAGTCTTCCTACGGAAATCTTTGATTCGATGGTTACAAAAGACGCGCCGGAGAAAAAAATTATTAATTCTCATAAAAGATTAATTTGTTATATTTAACTGGAGAGAGAAAGCAAGAATAAAACCCTTTCTCCGGAAAATATTAAGTGTTCTAAGTAACACAAAAAAATATGACATAATAAAAAAAAACGCTTTTGCGGACTATAAAAGCAAAGTAATAACGCGGCTGCTTTAAATTTTTTTTTTAAAGCAAGAAAAAAAAAACGAACTATTCTTTCCGTAGAAGGTTTTGTTTTCTGCTTTAATATCATCTTGAAGCAGCATCTTAAAAATCCTGTTCGCTTTTTATTAGTTTCCTCTCCAGCGATTTCTAATTAAAAGAAAAAGTGTTTTCGTCGGAGGATAAAAAGAAAAAAAAACCTCTCCCATTTTTTGTTATTATTATTTAGCATTCAACCCAAGCTGTGTGTAAAACTTTTCGTAGAAGTTGATAGATTTCCCTCTCTTCCCCCACCCCCATCGTTGCCCAGGGCTAACCCCGAGACCCACTCGCTCGATTACTAATAAAAAATTTATTAAAGAAAAAACGTTCATCCGGCGCAACAATACGGTGTTGCCCGTTCATTCACGAGCCTCGACAAGAGCGCGGAATTTGGAGTCTTTATCTCCCAACAATTGTTATAAGATTTATTTATTTCCCTCGTTTTTTTCCCCCCTTCGCTCTCGCTTCGAGAAATAACGAAATCTTTTTTTTTTTACCGGGAAGGGGGATAAAAGCAAAAAAGATCGGGAAGAGAATCATGAATTAATTTTGGAAAGGCAAACAATGCATGGAGTATGAGGAGAAAAAAAAACAATGTAAGATAGAAAGAAAAACGTTAGAGAGCGGCAGGTAAGAAATATACCAAGGCGTCGGGAAAAAAAAAGAGATTTCTTGAATCCATCAGTCCGACAAGGACTTTTAAAATAAATCGTTTTCCGAAGACACTTATCGTGCTTGCATTGAAATCGAAACTTTTTGCCTACAATGAAAGAAATAGAAATGTCAAAAAGTATTAATCTTAAAAAAAATATGGCTTAGGTTTGCGCTGATACAGGAACATATAAACTCTTCAAGCAGAAAAAAAAGTAGGGCCATTTTAAGGCCTTTTCATGGCAATTTTATAAAAATTAAAGCTACCTTTTACTTAGATCACTACAATAGAACCCGTGAATGCTAAGGTGAAGTTAACATTCACGAGGGTTAGGTTTGGGTTTTGCGGATCTAGTTTCAAAACGGCAATTTTTATACTATGCCCTCCATTTTTCGACTTCTTGGGAGTAAAATTGGAAAGTGTCATTGATATTGGTTTTTAAATGCAGGTGAAACAATAAAATATCCAGTGTTCTCGTAAACATTATGGATTTTAAAATTTTTAAGGGAATGACAGAAATATCAACAGCTTTTTATTATCTTGAAATAACTCTTAAAAAGAAGAATTTAAAAAAAATCAGGCCTTTGCTATTGAGACAGGAACGTAACGACGTTGAAATAGTAGGTTTATTCCTGTTAAATCTATCGAGAAGTAGAGATTCTGAAAACGACTTTCAGTCACAAATACCTGACCAAACGGTCTGGTGGTTAAGGTGTCAGCCTCTAGATCGGAAGAATCCTGGTTCGAATCAGTGTCAGTGCATGGATGTTTGTAAGCGTTATGGTGTAGAGGCGGCTGATGCACATTAAATCTGTCGTGGCCGAAAGTCCTCACGTTAGGTTGGTGTGGAAGTTTGGAGTGGGGTGTTGCCTCGTCATCTGATCATGGTTCAAAACTACGTTGTGTTGTCCTCGGATCTTTCCCTTATTGGATTGATCCCGGACCGTCGACAATAGTTGTGTTGCTCTGGTACGACGTTAATTTGAAAAATTACCAAATTATTATCAGTCATGAATAAATGATACGAGTATCAAATGGTGCACGTTCCATACCTCCTTGGCTGTATTTCTCTCTTCTGTGTTAGTAAACGTGTGCGTGTATCCATTAATTGATGTTGCCTGTCTTGTGTTTGCCGCATTAAAAAATATGACCCTTGCGCCTCAAGATCCAACTATACTGAATTAAAAGATGAACCGCTTCATACATGACATATGTACATACACCCATACAAAGATACCCCGAACATAAACATTATTCACGTCAGAAATTGACCTAAATCGCCTATTTTCCTACTCCAAATAAAAAGCCCTCTTTAAAGTTGGCCGGGGAGCTCACAAGGACGTGAGTTCGCGGCATAACGTCTCCACAAAAGGCGTTAACATGCAGTAAAATCCGCAATACATTCTGCCCTGAAGCAAATGCTCCTGCTGGGAATTCCAACGACCCACTTCTGCCGGACGGACATTGAAATCCGGTAGAGCGCCAGCATGTCTTGCGTCCCCGGAATGGGCAACCTTCCAGACGACGAATAAAGACTCCCCATCCAAAAGTCTGGTCCCTATCATTACCACGAACAAATATAACCAGATATTGTTTAGATTCTATTCCCATTGAATTAGTAGAGCGAAATCTTCAAAGAACAAGCATTCATTCCATAAAATAAAACAGGAATGTAGCCTCTTTTTCAAGAAAATTGGCGACACAAAAAAAAAAAAATTGCTAAGCCAAAAGATTGAGTTTTTACAGGGGATCGTACTCCTAAGTAAAATAAAAATCAGAACAAATTTTTTTTGTTTCTAAGGCTACGTATTTTACGTATATTTCAAAAGATTAACATATAATTGCACATGTGAAGAAACTTCCATTAGGGCTACGTTTAGATCTCACGGACCCATCTGTGAAAAAACCTCAATTTTTAATAATTCAACATGTTATCGATTTCAGATGATACTTGGACGAGTATCGTTACTTTGGTATCGTAACCTTGGGATTTGAAAGCACGGGAAACAAAATGTGTATAATTCTTGTAAAATCTAAGGCTTTAAAATACTTTTCAAGAAATTTCAGCAAAGATAAAGGTTATTGTAAGGGCTTACAGAAACTAATCTGAAAAATCCGGCTTTAAAAAAAAAGTAGGAATCCTATATAAACGGATTTTATTTATTTGAAATTTGTTCGATTTGGTCATGGGGCATTCCATTGTCACGTGTGAGCCACTCAGAAAAGATGATTTGTTTCGCCAACTCGTCATCACTACTACGGTTTTCGGCATCGAACGATTAAAGTGGGCCTAGAATCCACGTTAAAGACATCAATGGAGGAAACGCACTATATAGTTTAACCTGTCAGCTAACTTCCGTACATACTCATCCAAAACCAAGTCATTCGACTACATGAGGTTGAGCGGAAGAAAAGTTAAAGATCAGAGAGGAGAATGAGAGTAGAAGAGATGGAAGAGAGGTCATCATTACTATGGCTTTCGGCATCGAAAGAAAAAAGTGGGCCTAGAATCCACGTTAAATACAGCAATGGAGGAAACGCACTATTTCAGTTTAACCTGCCAGCTAACTTAACGAACATACTCGTCCAAAACCACGTCATTCAAATGCCAAGTCGTCGGACTACATGAGGATGAGCGGAAGAAAAGTTAAAGAACAGAGAGGAGAATGAGAGTAGAAGAGAGGTCATCATTACTATGGCTTTCGGCATCGAACGAAAAAAAGTGGGCCTAGAATCCACGTTAAAGACATCAATGGAGGAAACGCACTATATAGTTTAACCTGTCAGCTAACTTACGAACATACTCATCCAAAACCAAGTCATTGGACTACATGAGGTTGAGCGGAAGAAAAGTTAAAGATCAGAGAGGAGAATGAGAGTAGAAGAGATGGAAGAGAGGTCATCATTACTATGGCTTTCGGCATCGAACGAAAAAAAGTGGGCCAAGAATCCACGTTAAAGACAGCAATGGTTGAAACGCACTATTTACGTCTAACCTGGCAGCTAACTTAACGAACATAGTCGTCCAAAACCAAGTCATTCAAAAGCCAAGTCGTTGTACTACACGAGGAGAGAGGTCATCATTACTATGGCTTTCGGCATTGAACGAAAAAAGTGGGCCTAGAATCCACGTTAAA
The DNA here is from genome assembly GCA_947359465.1 of Metellina segmentata. NCBI lineage: Eukaryota > Metazoa > Arthropoda > Arachnida > Araneae > Tetragnathidae > Metellina > Metellina segmentata. Next base: position 24,849,748 of record OX375878.1, on the reverse strand, counting down.
GACAGCAATGGAGGAACGGCACTATTTCAGTTTAACCTGCCAGCTAACTTACGAACATACTCGTCCAAAACCAAGTCATTCAAATGCCAGGTAATTGGACTACATGAGGTTGAACGGAAGTTAAAGATCAAAGAGGAGAATGAGAGTAGAAGAGATGGAAGAGAGGTCATCATTACTATGGCTTTCGGCATCGAACGAAAAAAGTGGGCCCAGAATCCACGTTAAAGACAGCAATGGAGGAAACGCGCTATTTCAGTTTAACCTGCCAGCTAACTTAACGAACATACTCGTCCAAAACCACGTCATTCAAATGCCAGGTAATTGGACTACATGAGGTTGAACGGAAGTTAAAGATCAAAGAGGAGAATGAGAGTAGAAGAGATGGAAGAGAGGTCATCATTACTATGGCTTTCGGCATCGAACGAAAAAAGTGGGCCCAGAATCCACGTTAAAGACAGCAATGGAGGAAACGCGCTATTTCAGTTTAACCTGCCAGCTAACTTAACGAACATACTCGACCAAAACCACGTCATTCAAATGCCAAGTCGTCGGACTACATGAGGATGAGCGGAAGAAAAGTTAAACTAGAGAAAACAGAGAGAGAGAGAGAGGAATGAGCAGAAGAGGGTGGAAGGCGCGAAAGGAAGGAAGCGAAACCGAAATGGAGAAGGGCTCCTCTGCATTCCGGGCGAGCGAGATAATCAGGCTTCATTAGGCAATCATCAACGAAACCGCAAACACAGCGAACAGAGTTTACGAGAGGGAAGGGAGCCGGCGAAAAATGAGTCCGCGCAGGTTCCGGTTAATTAAATCGTGTAGGAGACTCCAGAAAACCGAAAGTCGACTAACTTGCGGGACTTTTGGAGCGCGTCGTAAAAGCCCGAAGACTTTTAAGAAGGCCCCCGTAAATGACACTTCCGGGAAAGCGCGCGCGCCTTTATCTGCCGCGGAGTTTTAGCGCCTCATTAGAGATTGGCGGAGGATGCTTTTTGCTTCGAAATTGGGGAACACTTTCCCAACGAGCGACGAACTAGCAGGGATTGTCAAAATTATCCTCCACACGTCCTCTTCCTTGAAATTGAAAATTATTATTTGCAATTATTTCATCTCAAAGTTAACAAGAGAGAGAGAGATAGTTGAGAATCCAGATACATTTCTTGTAAGAACTGTACAATAAGAGGCTGGTTCAGTACTTCCTCAACCATAATCTCCCAATGAATACCATTAAAAATCATTATAATACAAAAACAAAATCTTAACCTTCTCAACTTACTACTTACAAAGGTCTAAAGAGAAAAACTGAAATTCCCCGATTTGGGGTCTGAAGTGCAATAGGGTCTACCAAGTGTGGAAATTATTTAAATCTTTGATGGCGATGGTGTCGCTGACGCGTCATCATGGTTCCCACACCTTTGTCCCAAAAAAATTCAAAGACTTTTCCAAACCAAAAATTTTTTTTTCTCAAGGACATGAAATTTTTTATAACATCTTAAAACAAGGTATACGCAAAAATATTTTTAATAAGGACAATTTTTTTACTCCATTTCCTTCACCCATGCCTAAACTGTTGTTTAGTCATATATATATATATATATATATATATATATATATATATATATATATATATATATATATATATATATATATATATATATATATATATATATATATATATATCATGTGGCGTCAAAGCGCGTAACATCGGCCTTATTCGGAATGATGCTCAAATGGCGCACCTGCCTTGAAGGAAACTGGACATGTTCCAACGCACAAAACGAAATTGCACAATTTTGTACGAGTCAAACAAAATCAAGTACTTTCAAGGACTTTTTACCAAGTTCCGTAATTTTCAAGGACTTTCAAGGGCCACTAGTTCGGAAAAATAAATTCAAGCACTGTGGGAAGCCTGGTCATGCGCATTCCCTACTCTCCCACACCTGTGGCTTTGTCATTTAGAATATTGATTTGAATTCGATAAGAACCTAACCGTTCCAACTTTGATTGATTAGATTAATGTTTTGAATCGCATTAATATGTAATATTTTTCTGTATCTGTAAAAAGTGTAAAATAGTAATTAAATTTTAATTCCAACTAAAGAATCTCTCCAATCATTTTTGTATTTGTTAAACTAAGATATAAAAATACCCCTGAACCAAATGATTATTGAAATCCCGGATATCTGCGTCACCAAGAGCTTATAAGAGTCGCTTGATTTCGCGCTACCACTGGACACGACAACCTACAAAATCACCTTGCACTCTGCGGGGCTTATCAGATATGACAGGAACCCATCTCAATAGTTACCCTGATCTTACTGACGTCGCAGTGATTAATATTGCCGACAGTTACATATTTTATTTCTGTTTCAAGACTGATTGGCTGTCAGGAAGACTAATGGCGAAAAGGCGGAGGTCTGGCGTGGGATGAAGAACAATAAAAGGACGCCCAAATGAGGGGTGAATGAATCTGTCTTCAACGGAAAAGTTTGTCGACTAAAAACAGTAATTTTGCTTAAAAAAACCACCCACCTTCAATAGAGCAATAGAGTTCACAGATTTAATTAAGACCAGCAACATATAAGTCCATTTTAGAATTTTACAGAACACACTAGGGGGCTCCGCCCCCTGCTCGCCAACCCCCGAGGATTGCTACGCAATCCCATTTGGTTTGCTTCGCAAACCAACACTCCTTTCACAGATGCCATTTGGTTTGCTTCGCAAACCTACATTCCTTTCGCAGAGTGAAACTATCTGAATAATTCGTATTATCCTGATTTCACTTTCCAGTCCATGACGTCACAGCGAGGACTTCGCCACTTGCTCTCCGACTCTGTCCTGCTACTAAAGAAAGCTATCTCCAAACAATCTCCAAGTCGACCACATGGGTTGGCAGTGACCTGCTGAGTAAGAGGCATTTTCCAAGTAAATATTATTAGGTTGTATGGGTATTCAGGTAAGTAGCTAAATTTACGACGCACTGGAGCAACACAGCGCGCTAATGGCAGCATTCAGGGATAACATAAAAGGAAGCCTCGATACGCTTAATTCGAAAACATTTGGATGCCAAAAGTAAAATCTGGGTACTCTGTATGGTTTACCTGTTTACACTGAACTCCTTCCCAAGCAGGATGGTCAGAATCGACAGCACATCAATAATCATATTACGAAATTCTGCTTAAAAAACCCCGAAGGAGTCCGTTTTTTGATTGGTAGTGGTATATCGGAGACATTCGCGTCGAATAAAACATAAGTTACGTGCACACATATTTAAAATGCCACTCATATCAAAAATAATACTTTTTCAGGTTGGGTTTCGACAAGGAATCATACATCGCTCACTCCTTTCAACAACGTCATACCTCAAAAAACGTGATTTTTCAGGAGAGTGGTTTTAAAGTCGATTATACTTAAAAGTAGAATAAAATGTATTAAAATAAATATTACTTCTGCTCTCTAATGGCTAAATATTGAGCTGTGAGATATGACGATCCTGCAGGGATATACTACACTTTCAGGGCATTCTGAAAACAGGCACAACTAAAAAACGCCGATTTTTGAGATATGTTGTTGTTGAAAAGGAGTCGGTCGATTCTGACCATCATGTGCAAAAATCGGATACTTGGCAACACTCCTAGATAAGGTACAGCAGCAGTCTACGTTTATAGCGGTGGCAACGACCTTGGCGATTTTTTTTGGTGCAATTCTAAAGTTGCCAATAAAAAAATTATTTCAAAAATCTTTTTCTTTTACAAATATTTTTCTTTTTGAAACGATACTGAAAGACTCAAGACATTTAAGAGCGTTTTGAAAAATATATTTTGTAAAAACTTTAACAGAAAAAAAAGTAATGTTTAAACTGAAATTTTTTTTACAAAAGAAACTTCTTTTTACAACGGAAAATGAAAACTCCAAAACACATTTGTGAACGTTTTGAAAAATATATATTTTAAAACGTCCACACAAAGTAATAAGATTAAACGGAATTTTTTTTTCTAAAGTAAGTAATTAGTTTTAACGGAAAGCAAAAAAAAAAAAAAAAAAAAAAAATATTCCACAACCGGCGAAAAATCCTTAAATGAACCAATGAAAAACATCTTTAAAGGACCAATGCAATTAAAATATATTTTAAAATTAAAATAACCAATGGAATCAAAGAAAAATTTCTAACGAACCAACGAAATCAAACGACTTTGAACGGATTTTGAAACTCAAGAATAATTAATATAAAAATTTAAAATTTCCGTTTGCCGGAGGTTACTATGAAAACCGCAATCCACGTAAATGCAGATGGGTTGTTTTAACCTACCATAACTCCCTACTAGAAGTGCGCCAAAAAATCGCCAAGGCCGTTGCCATCGTTATAAACGTAGACTGCACCTGTACCTTAGATAGGAATATAACCACTCAGAACACTCTAGGTTGAATGTTCTGTTTTTTAGAGTCATTGGGTATTCTCCAGCGGAAGGAAGAAATTATCAGTCTACACGCAGCGTGTTACAAACGTCATCCTCAAATGACTAAACTTGAGAGTTCCCGCTTTCTTGACTGGCACGTCAATACGCCGGACACAGAACTGTCAAAACATGTCGTAAGTTGTTTGAAAGGTGGAAAAACCAACTGACGTATTAAAAAAAACCCGCGGGGCTGACCGAATACTTTTGATAGCATATTACCTGTCAGCATTTTTTCGATCAGACTGCACAGGCACAGATCACAATCTTTGATGCCCGTGTTTGTAAAGCTTTTGTGCTTCAGACAGTCGTATGTGATTGCAGCTCTTTTCCGACGCCGGCAGTAATCTGTATCAAACCTAAAATATCTCTCCATTGGGGCTGATGGATCTTTCCTTGCTGCACAGAAGCGAGATCCTTCGTGCTTTATCACGAGCAGACGCAATCCAAAAAAGGGGTTGAAAAGATAGGCCGTGAAGGGACAGTGTGCGATAAACTCTGAAACAGACTGGGAGTTTATCAACGGATCTCGACATTTGAAAGAGTTGGGTAGAATGAGGAGCAATTTCGAATGTCATTTATCCCAGTTTCGGATGTTTCCAAGATCGGGAGTTGGGCGCGTATCAGAGCCACCTTGGATGAGGATAAAGTGTTTATCCACCGCTGGGTCTATGTAGAACCCCAAATGCCCTACTCATTTTTAGTTTTTTAAATGGACTGTATGGTGCTTTATGATTTTACTCTGGAATTCTAACTCAGTTTAGTATCATATTTATGTTGCATCCATTGTAGGTCGTAAAAGGAAATGAATTCAAAATCTCAAAAAACAACAAGACATTTATAATCTTTTTTTTTTTGCATCTAAAGGCCAGAGGTGTTGAGGGGCAAAAACATCAACAATAATTTTTTTGTACTAATTACTATTATTTCAATAACCTCAGTCTCTACTATTATAAAAGGAAGTGTTTGTCTGTTTCTTGCCGCAAAATCCTAACGATTCTATGGCACTTACAGCAACGAGAAAAGGCACACAGGTAGTCCAATTTTTTTGCAATTTTTGGGTCGCGGCGAATTTTAAAATTCAATCTTGACTATTTTAAAATGAATTTAATGAAATTTAATCATTATTGAATGCTACAGCATAGAAGAGATCACATATTCTAAATGTATTGTTTTCGTTTCCGGCGGGCGGATGAATAATTTTTCAGCCAGACAATAAAAACAAACAATCTTTTAACTGGAGTCAATTAGTTCTTTTTCCATCTCCTAGACCGTTAAAGATCGAGTAAAAATTTCAGCGATTTTGAAATCTGCGGAAAATTTCACTTTAGATCCATATCTAAAAAATATGATTTTCTTTATATAAATAACTTTTAAATTGAATATGATTTTCTTTATATAACTAACTTTTAAATTGAATATATATTTTATATTTTCGCACGTGATTGTGACGTCACGGTAACTTTCCCTTTCCAAAAATAAACAGATTGCATTTCGCGCTAAAGAAACAGATTACATTTCCTGCCTTTTTCAGTGGAGAGCAAACAATAAAAAAAAACATTTTGAGAGGCATTGTTTAGTTCTTTTTCGTAAAAACGGATTCGTTAAAGACATATTAAAAATTTTAATGGATTTGAAATCTGCGGAAAATTTTACACCAAAATAATACCTTATATCACGGTGTTGCCCGTGGTGTTGGTTTGCTTCGCAAACCTATAATGATTGCAAATGTAATTTATCCCGTATAATAAATGACGAAAACTAAGTCTTTTGCTTTCCAGTTGAAATCTCGTTTTTTCTTACCAATTTTGAAATATGTCGTTAATTTTCTAATTATGTTACATGTAATTTGAAATATGTAACCAAAATAGTATAATGAGATTAATTATCTAGAATTTTAAGATTTCAGTCCCAAACGCAACTGATCCTATGCTAGTTTAAGCCAAAAGAAACTGATCGTCTGGGGGTTACGGTGAGAGTTGTGTGAAAATTGTCAGAACATTTCAAAAAATTCATCAGATGCACCAATTTAGAGCCTTTCCTGAATGGTGTGCATTTGAACGAAGTAAAAAAAACATGACCCAAAAAAGGCGCAGTATGCAGTTTGTCAGGCTGTAAGTAATTGTGAAAAGTCAGTTTTAATCAAATCTTAATTTAAGTTTCAATCAGAAAAGTCAGTCAGTGAATAAGCCCAAACACAAAATGTATTAATTTTGTAGGAAACAAGCGCTAAACGCAGTGAAATTTCATTTTAAAATAAAATAAGAACTAGGTTTATAAGATTCATACTTTTTAGAACTTAATTACGAAACTGAATTTTCATATAATTTTCATCATAAGTGCAGCTGTCAAGACTGCAGAAACAGTCTTGGCAGATGCACTTATGTTCTTTGTTAATTGGAGGGAACATCTATTGGAATATTTGAATTAATATAAATCGCCTTGGCGACTTCAGCAAAAATAGAGAAAAAATTGCATTGCAAACAAAAATCGGCCAATTGCTCAATTTGTCAGAACTATCTATAGTTTACCCCCAACCCTTCATGATTGTTTTAGCAATTTTATAACTTTAACATATCAAAAGATTAAATATTCTGTGGTTGTGTGCTTTAATCTTGGTTTTATTTTTAACGTCATTTGCGTTATGTGTAATTAATAGCTTTTGTGAATCTATAATGCAGTTTATTTTGCTATGAAATTGTACTGTGTTTTTGTTTGCCTGTTGCATATTCTGTGTGCGTTTCTGATCTTTTCTTGCTGCCATGTAATTGGAGTAATCTGCCATTCTAAATCTGTGCCTTAGTAGAAAAGGGGCTAAGGGTCCTTTTGCCAGTTTTTGGCAACAGCTTATTTTGCATATATAATTTTAATAATTTCTAGTTTCAATGCTGCGTACTCAAAATAAATAAAAAAACGTTTCAATTATTCGATTATTCCAAAACACATTGATAGGACATTGCCTCTGTTTCTACCAAGGTATGGATTTTAGTAACAAGTTATTCTACATGAGGCTCACCTGTTGCGAATCACCACCCTAGCTTAGAAATTTACAGGAACGGTAACGATTTCAAAAAAGTAAAGACATTGCTCAAAGGATACGGCCCTCACTAAAAGCTAATTTCGACCTTAATGTGGAATTAAGATCTTCGGGATTACCCCAGCTTTCTTAAACCAACTACTTCAGAGGAAGATAAAGAAACTTGAGTTCGGAGTAAAGGAGATTTTAGGAGTTGGGTTTTTTCCCCCTTCCCATACAGAAGGAAGAAGCGAAAACAAAGAGCGGGGTACCAAACAATTTTCGGATGAGGGAACGCAATTTAACTTCCAGGACTGTTTCGGCCCGCATTTAGACGATTGCGTTGGAGGGAATTAAGGTGAACTGTTTAACTTCGGAAGGGGATAAGATGAGCGGACAGTGGGAATGCATACAAAGCCTTAAAAAGAGATTGCTGTTGAGTTTTACGGCTGGTGGAATTACCTTCAGGTTTGGATACGAATACACCATACCTGTATACTTAAAAAAAAAAAAAACGAAGATTATTACGACACAAAAACCAATGCGCAACTATCAGAAATAAAAATACCTAAAAATTAATTTCAAAATAAAAATAATTAAAAGAGCCAAACTAGTAACAATTGCGGCAAGTTGAGTTTTAAGAAATTAATTCAAAAACATTAAAAAGTAACCATTGCTCTGTTATGCTTGGCGGAAAATCGAACCGGGCGAAAGCGATCTGGCGATATTTTACACAAAATGGAGTGAAATATACGCAAAAATGAGTAGTTAAATTTTTTCTCGTGTTTGAGACAAATTTATGAGTTTCTTGAAAATTGGTGCCCAAGAAGGTTTTTACGATAATCTAGCACAACCATCGAATCCAGTGTCTTCACTTCAAGAAAGCCGCGGCTTGGCGACAAAATTTCGAAATTGGCGTCATTTGAAAATTTTTACCTTAAAGAAAAATCTGGATACTATTTCTGTCCTGATCACTCAAAAATAAATCCTCTAATTATTAGTTAACGTCGTACTAGAGCAGAGCAACGGACTATAAAGGGAAAGATCGAAAATAAATCCGGAAGACTTCCGGAAAGGTAGACAGGTATGTAATATAGTTACAGCCGAAATTACCATGACAAAACACGAAATGACGAATTTGGCATCATTTGAAAATTTCTCTTTCAAAAGAAAAGCCTGGAAGATATTTTTTCCGTCACAAAATTGCCAAACAAAAAGGTTTTCCGGTAGACCTTAACACCTGGAAGAATTGGCTGCTATGATACACTGTTACGTAAATGTTGCTTTGGACACTTGAAAATTAGTAACACAACAGTTATAGAACAGTAGAATTGGTAGTTGAACTAATAATTTCGTTCTAGTTCAAAGTTAAGGGGTAAACAACGGTGATTTTTTAATTGCTAAATCAGTTTCTATCAGTTACATAAAGCTGCGTTTGAACCGGAGTTGCAAATATTTTTCTCCCCTTCTTGTGTTGAGGACGTTTTACATTCCTCTATGCTGACCTCTTTTCGACCCTTTTTTCGATCTACTCTGATGTAAACGTTTTGTCGACTTTATCGGCAACACTAAGGGGTGATCACCATTCATCGCGCCATTTTAATCGAATAGGTCACTCACTGACAGTTCGGCGGGAGATGTGGTCAAGGCAAGCGATGAGAGTAAAATGTCACAGAGAGCGAACAAAAGACGGCGTGAGAGACTACGGGGTGCCGAAGGGCAGAGTGGTGATCGTCAAGCAATACCGAAAGGAAAGGAAACGAAATAGGGGAGCATTTCCATCCCAAATTTTGTCTCGGAAAGATGTCCCCCAAAAGTTGCAATCCTTGAATCTTTACTGATTCTTGGTGGGAAACAAAATTTCACGGAATAGCTTCGATGTTTGGAGGGGAAGAAGTTTACAATTAAGGTGTAAACGCGGCTTAACAAAGACGCTTCATTTCGTGGCAAACTAATGTATACTGCAAAGAATATTATGGAAAGGAAAACTGAAAAATAGCTATTCTTTCGAAGTCGTCGTCTTAGAGCAGAAACTCGTCAACATTTTCATGAAAACACTAAATACTTATTTCATAGTGAGGAATACATTCTAAAGGTGGACACAAATAGTCGATTTCAGTATGTTCCTGTTGATTTCCAGTTCTGTAATTTTAATCATTTATACATTGTACATGTCATCGCTCAACTGAATTTCATGGCTGAATCTTTGTTGTTATTGCATTTTCAATGAACATCAGTGCATTTTGATAATGTTTTTTCGAAATCATAATTTTAATGCCACGTCATAGAACTTTGAAAGGTAAAAATAAAGACCAGAAAAAGAATTTAAAATTTATACAAAGGAATTTCGATTTAAAAAAAAGTGAAACAAATCAGGTGAAAAAACTGATTTAATCTTTTTCCTTTCTTCATGTTAAGGACGACGCTGGTTCAGCGTGTGTTAATTAATCCCGTTCCTGCACTCCGACTAGCATGTACACTACATATATTTCTACAAATATCCTTCGAATACCTCCGTTTTCATACAACGTGACGACAGGTCATTAATTTACCTGTGATCAGGATTCTTCAGAGAAAACCTTACAACTTACGCTCATTATCTTTTCTTACACTAATTAAGGAAAATGCTTGCCGGAGTGCATTTAACTGTTTATTTTAATTCAGTTAACATAATTTTTATATACACCTCTTCTCAATCAAAAGACAATCGTTTCTAGTCTTTGGGACACGACATCGAAGGACTAAATCCCCTCACGCCTTTTCTACTTGATGTCTATTACTCGAATTTCCTTTCACGCTTTCGGAATTCTCTTCACAAGACCCGGACGAAAATCTCCAGCTTACACCCATCTGGGATTAAAAAGTCAGCTTCAATATAACTACGGCAAGTTTCCCACCAAAAGGTCTTGGAAACGTTAATCTTAACATCAACATGCCCAATAGCACCTGGCACTTTCAATTGGCTTCCATCAAATTCGACTTGGTGAGAAAACCCTCCAACATAAAAAAGTGTCCCTTTAAAAGAAATCTGCCGCTTAAAAAGAACCCCATTTCAATGATCTGGCATTGAAAAGAAAGGGAATTGTCTCTTCTCTTTAAAAGTAAAATAATAAAAGTCAATTGCATAAAGTAATACAACAAAAGTAAAACCTTTAGAAAAACTCTACGAGTATCAAGGAATTAAGTCCCCGTCTACAATTAATCAAATCTCCGTTAAGTGATTTCTCAGGAATAAGACTCCCACTAGCTACTTTTCTCTCTCTCCGTGTGGAAGAAACTTTCCTTTTGAACGAATCTCCATGCTTTTGCGTTGCATTATTAATTGCTTTTCCTCATTTTTCAGACTCAGTTTAGAAATAAATGAGCCCACACCAGATTTGAGATGAAAAGAGGTCTCTGATAACGTATAACTGAATAATGTATGCTATAGCACACCTGCAATTGAGCAACTCATTCCCATATTTCAGAATGTGTCTCTGCGGGATAGCTACTGGGTGATCAGGAGTTGGTTGCTGGGGATGGAGTTGGTTGCATGGTCTTGAGCTTGGTCTATGTAATTAATACATTGACACGATCAGGACGTTTAAAAAAATGTTTGTTAAAATATTCAAATGCACCATAATGTGAGCATTTTATCACTTTTGTCCACAAGACACACATATGGCCAAAAGGTACGAAAAGGCCACACCATACCATATGGGCAAAAAGGTAAGAAAAGGCAACCAGATTACCTTGTTGGCAAAACAAATAATCACCTCTTGTGATCTCTACACGATTCTGTGTACGGCAGCCTATTCCCCTGGACAGCGTAACTACCTTTGCAAATGTACTTCCCTAAGGTCTTCTGCAATCTCACCAACCGGAGCCCCACTATAATACAACGCTGGACAGCGCAGTTCCGTCATTGTAAACACTAATTTATGCAAACATTGTGCACCTCTGTGAGACCCTAACTACGCCATAAAATATTAACAGCTTGTAATAACCTGACATGTTTATATTTCAGCCAAAGAATATGTATCCTTTCTATGCGTATTTATGTATATGTACGTGGCAGGTTATGGAATGAACCTGTTCGAAATTGATTGAAAGTGATCAAAACAAGTACGTTTACTTCTTTGCAAAAAGTTACCTTTCACTATTTGAAGAGCTTATTAATCCTAATCTATTTGCCAACAAATCTGAAAATGTGATTTGAAAGTGGCAAACTCATCTCTGTGGCAATCAGCACAACAATGCTTTATGCACGCTTCTCCAATACTAAATGTTACATTCACATAACTTTGCAGATCGTACGATTTCACATAAATTCTTAAAAGAAAAGCTCAAATACTTTGATAAAGATCTGAAAATGGCATTTTGACTCCTCAATGCAAAAATGCATCCCTACGTAGTGTCAAAATGAACACCACCCCAGCATATTTCAAAGACAGAATGCTCCGCGACAGTCCCAAAGTTAGTCTAACAAGTTCAATATAAAAGTCACTGCACCCAAAAAGAAAAAAATCCGATTTTTAACGAAGGCATCAAAAAGTTTTATATTTCCATTTCACATTTTTTACCTTCGAATAAATTGGAAATATGGATGAAAACGTGTGAGCCAAAAAAGCATACTCAGCGATATCTTGTTTCCTAACTTTCATTATACGAAAAAAAAAACTCACAGCAAATGGCAGAACAGGGAAAGCGATGCCGAGACTCGGGAGGAAAAAGCACGAATACATTATGTTCAGAAATATTCCTTTCCTTGCATCGGTTTTCTAATCTCAGACCTCATTTGCGAAGTATCGCGAGGGAAAAAAATGGCGCAACCTGTCGTCGGGCAGAAATCATTCCAGTACTATTCTTGTCAAAGAAACGGCAGAACGCAGTGGGCTCAGATTTCAAGCTAAATCCAATTTGGCAACAGAGAAGAAAAGCAGCGCTCTATATCCCCCCCCCTCCTCCGAAGTATTTTAAATCTCGTTACATTATTATCCAGGAAGCTCGGATAGCAATTGAGAATGAAATCCAAGACAGAGTTGGCTAGAAATAATCCGCAATCTCATGGTCTACTGTATCTAGGGTTTCTTCCATTTGCACTGAAATGAATAGCTACGGATCCAAACAATCGCACGGTGGTTTTTAAAGACAAGAATGCAAATTAGAGGGAACCAGAACAATACAGAATGGTCTGAATCGAGTGCACAGTTATCATACCACGCGATTCCTTACTAGTGATGCGACATCGACAGCAAAACATCGATATTCAAAATAAAATATCGATGTTGTTAATACATCGCCCCAAAAACATCGATGTTGTTAAAATTCAACGTATTTAACCCCCCCCCCATTTCTTAAAACTGGATTAGCAACTAGTGATCGACAGCAAAACATCAATGATTTTTTTTATGAAACATCAATGTGTTGAAAACATCGACATCGATCTCGCATCTCTACTTTTCAGACCCTTCACCTTTGGCCACTTTGGTTTAAAAGTATGTTCAATTTGCTGATTATAAAAATTATGCTACTTGGTTACTTTTTAAATTTTTTATAACGGTACTTTTTTTTCATTTAAAAGTCGATGTTTTTACGTTTTCGATGTTTTACAAGTATAAACATCGATGTTACAAAAACATCGGCTCCAATACATCGATGTTCCTACTCCCTACTCCTTACCTGAATAACAACCCGAGAAAGTTGTCTATTTTCCGACTGCATTCTCGAGATATTTCTAGTTTTAATGAGTCATCCGAAATTTCAGCATTAAAAAAATAATACAAACAATCCTTTTTGTGTTCATCGGGCGAAGAGTCAGGGCAAGAAGCAATCAGTATTTTTACGCTATCTGTCTACGAAGCTAAAACGGAGTGAGAAAGAGGAAGACGAGAATAAATGTTATACTAAGGGATTTATTTTGAAGAAAAAGGATAAAATATTTATAAGACTAAAAACGCACATACGCTATTTCCAAAATTCCAATCTCATTCACATATTCATTCTGCTACAAAAAGATATAAGTATCATTGAATTTCACCACATTACTTAGTCAAGGAGTCAGAAATTCTTTGAAGTGCGAAATATTCAAGTTCTGTATTCGTAAATATCCAATACAATATCCATGTAAACGAAATGCGATACAAAAGTAGAGGAAACTAAAAAAAAGTCTACTCACAGAATTCCACCAAGAACAAAACTTACAAAACACACAAGATAAAATTTGTTTCTTACCTGCAAGGGAAAAAAACACATTTTAGTATTTCATGAATGTTTAGCAAGAATGTAAACATACTTAATATAATATACACCAGTATACTAACCGAAAACTTCGTTATCAGTGCTTTGGTACCAAGTTGAACTAAGCGTCTTAGGCTGCTCGTTTGGCGAGGCTAACGAGGTCCCGCTTTCAAGGTCGCAAAGATGGTAACTTAAATTAGATGAATAAAAAAAAAAAACATAATTTAATGGCGGGACCTCGTAAGCTTCGCCAAACGCGTGTTGAAACGCCTCATGTGAACGGGGGCCTTAGTTTTGGTAAGATGACCCAGTCAAGAGCATGTTGTGGAGACCAGAGGATTTAATGCAATAGGCGTTATTTTTTGAGGGGGGAAATTATCAAATTATTTTGCGAGTACACGTAACGGACAACAATCATGGCTTGTAAAAACAGAAACTTTAATTTTGATTCATTTTTTCAGATGCGACTGTTTTTGGAGGAAACAAAAAAAATCATTCGAACAAAAAGCTGTTGACAAGGAGTTATAGTACGTCGAGTCTGCATTTGAATCACGTGGTCATGGACAAGTCTATTCCTTAAGTTAGCGGGTAGGTTAAACGTAAACAGTGCATTCCCGTCTTTGGTGTGGTTTCTGGCTGAGTTTATCGTTCGACGACGGAAGCCGTAGCAGTGATTACTAGATGGCAAAACAAGTAATCACCCACTGCGATCAACATGCATAGCTTTTGAGTAACGCTGTTTTTTTCCAGAAGTTAACAACCTTAGTTCAAATGTATACGCACTATAAATGTATCAGGACATTGGAGACTGTGTATCTACTGTTAAATTCTTGGTTAAAGAAGTCTGATATATAAGGATTGGATTGGATTGGATATGATTTTGTGGCATTGAGTCCTCTTGGGACATATTATGCCAAACTCAAGCTGATATATAAGGAAATTAGTGTGTAACTTGAAGACTTGTAAGCAAAATACGACTAGATGTTTAGCAAAAGTAAATAGTGTAAAAAAAAATTTTCAAAATTTCAGGATCAACACATTTGGGTTGGCTTGCTTTTACAGCCAACCAAAGTAACAGGAATCGACACTGCGAAGCCTACGACTTCAAAGGGGGGTTGGTTAGGTTTTCGTGGCGCAAAGGCCATTCTAAGACAGACAATATCAAGTAATACATACACATACAAGGAACGTTTTACTGACACAGAAGAAATACATCAAAAGAGGAATCAAACCTGCGCCGCCTACAACTCAGATTGCCAGCGTAGTGGACAAACTCACAAGACAATCGGCAAAAGTGTAGTTTTGACAGACAAAGAAAAAGGGACCCCAATTTTCATGGGGTACTCTTTGGGAGTTGCATAGGGGTGAAAAGGGTATTGTACCCCGATTTTCACGACCATGCCCCCCTAGCAACATCGGACCGAAACGCAGGATTCCAACTAGAGTTCAATCACACTCCAACAACGGGGACACGGAACATTTAAAATTCTATTAAACCTGACAGAAACCTCCGCATCATCCTGTCGTCCAGGAACGAAAATGACATCACATCTCAACTCTCTGGACAAGACAAGCACCCTTCAGTATCCTCTCTCCCCTTGACGAGTGGGAGGAGGAGGGTCGGAATTAATTGGTCATCTAGACCGGTGGAAACGGGCGGAAGGACCTTTGATAACAGATTGGATTGGGGAAGTGGACAGAACGGAATCAACGGCTTCCATCCGTAAATGGCGCACACAAACACATCCGTCCAGTGTCCACATCCATGTCACATCAGGATCGGCCACTGGATTGCGGAGATTGTAGACCGTAATGACCACATCCCCGGTATCTGATCCGTGTGACATAGAGAGCTGTCACAAACCTCCCAGCGGTGAGTTCCCTCTCTATCGGGAAACTGACCACGGGGCATGCGGATGAGGTCCACGTTAGGCCTCATCCGGCACAAATCGCATACAAGTCAGAATGTCCAGTTAAAATGATACGCAGCTGACCAGCCGGAATTGTCTGATTACTCGTTCGTTTATCTCTTCATTCTGGAGTTCAGTGGCGTAGTGTCCATCTGAGGACAGAAGACCTGCATCCCTTAATTAGTGAAAGAAAATTCAGACAATTCGATGCAAATGCATCCATAAAACCTAAAGATAATGGCTTTTACGTGAAATTCAGCGAGACGAGGTCTTTGATTTCCCCCGCAAAAAGCCAACCAATAATTTTGTTACCCGATCATTTCAGCTTGAAACGGTTTCTTACTATCTATGAACGTCTTATACAATTAATGGGTACCTCGTGCACAAAAATTTTCACCCAAGGCTACTTCAGGGCATACTCCTCTTTGCAAGCCTTGCTTGCATCCTTCCCAATACCTCCAATTGATGCTATTATCAAGCCGAGATAATTTTTCCAGTTGGTCTTTGTGTATGGTCTATCATTCGTCCGGCTTTTACGCTTTTGAAAAAAACTGTCTCAAGTTTTCAGACAGTATTTGGATCATCAATATAGTGGTGTCAAGACTGGCGCAATTCCGCATTTTACACCAACAATATTTATTTTTTCTATTTTTGAGGAAAAGAAACAAGGCAAACGAATTCAGAAGGTTTAAACACAAGCATAAAGTTTGATTTTTGCTTTTGCATCGCATTCTCCAAACATTAATGATGACAACTGCTGCAGATTCACCGTAGTTTCTACGGAAGTGAATCGGGTACTACGAATTACGGAATCGATTGTTTTTTCCATGGAAAAATTCAATTTTATATAAGTTTTATTATTTTTCAAATATAAATTAGTTTAATTATTTTTTTCAGTATTATTATTATTATTTTGGTACATGGGAGCAGAGCGCTTAAACTTAATTATTAAATGTTTTTTATATACAATTCTTTCGTACACAATAATTATATATATATATATATATATATATATATATATATGTTTCCATGTATGATATAGCTTACTAATTATAAATAATAAAATGTGTTACATAAGTTTTACAAATTTGACAAGTTTTACAAATTCGTTTCCAACGACTGTACATCCTTCAACATCGCAACTAGAAAATTAATCCAATCCGAAAACATGACCTCCCGCTTCTATTAGAGAAGTACTCACACGCACCAAACACAAATCAAACCCACCCCAACTGTTTTGTACGCGATCCCAGAAAGTTCTAACCATAATATCCAATACAGATCCCCGAAAGCGTAGTCACATTAAATGGAAGTGTCCCACTACACATCGGTCATTAAAATTTATTGGTCCATGTCCACCTCTCCCACTTGCGAGGAGTATCCACGACCAATGTACGTCCGATTCCTCTTTTAAAAAACGCTAGACCTCTTCGATTGCCGTCGTGTTTTCCTTTCTCCCACACGACGTATGGAATAAATATCAAAAATATAAAAGAAAAGGAACAGCTTTAAAATCTCGGCGAGGCAAAATTCTTCTTCTACAGGGGAACAACGAAATCCGCGTGTGCGCCGATTCGAAAATCGCTGAGCACGCCCCTTTTTATACATTTTTTTATTCTATTTCCCGGCTGCTTAAACCCCCAGCATGCAACATAAGCTACCCATCCGACAGTTTAAAGAAGGGAGATTGGATAGAAAGACCTCTCTGATACAT
Source organism: Metellina segmentata (assembly GCA_947359465.1). Classification (NCBI taxonomy): domain Eukaryota; kingdom Metazoa; phylum Arthropoda; class Arachnida; order Araneae; family Tetragnathidae; genus Metellina; species Metellina segmentata. The sequence continues at coordinate 24,832,438 of OX375878.1, read as the reverse complement.
TCTAAATTTTATTTAGAGTTTTTCTTTCGAGAAGCCATACTTCAAGAATGGCCGATTCTTTTTCTCCGTTCGAGGCTTAAAATTGATTTTTGACCCCCCCCCATTGCCTTTCGGAGGGGGGAGGGGAAGAAAACTCCGGCGCAACGATCTCCTCTAGAGCCGGGTGTATGGCCTGTCGATATGAAATTCATGAAGTGACCCCCCCCCACACCAGTACCGATTTGAAATCAATCGCTTCTCAGAGGGGATTACAACAGCCAGAGGCCACAGAAGCATTTTTATATCCAGAGTGGAGATATTCTATCCCCTAAGTCACACAGGGCTATTCCTGAAGTACGAGCAACCCACGCGTGCAAACCTTAACCTCTTCAAAAACATTATGTTTTCTAACAGAATGCTCTCTTTATCATCACGTATTCAGAAAATAATATCGTTTTTATCTCTCCCAAAATGCCGTGATGTTAAATGATCATCGCGTTTGATGGTTTTTTCGACTGTTCTCAGACCACTGACGCATTCAGACGCTTATTTTACCCACAATGAACGAAACCGAATTTTTGATGCCTGCTTTTAGCATATATTTATTTCCCAATATTTTGAAGCGCTTTATTTGAATTTAAGGCACGGTGCACACATCCAATTTTTCAACGTGCGGCGCCGCTGATGCGATGCAACTATGCACACATAACCGTGAAATGACGCAAGTACTCATTTCGCGCCATTTGCGATAAATAGGATTGGATTGGATTTGGTTTAGTGGCACTGAGTCCTCTTGGGACATATTATGCCAAACTCAAGATAAAAATCAGATACATAATATAATAATGAAATGAGATGAGTCAAAACATAATGTGTAAATACTATATGAAATTATATGTGATGGATAAAACCAATGTCGTGTAAAAAGCTAAAAATGTTTGGATTAGGATTCTCCCCAACCATGTCTTCTAAAGTCAAGGTATAAGAATTAAAATATTTAAGACGTTGATAATTAAAATGAGAACACTCTATTAAAATGTGTTTTACAGTTAGTGGGCAAATGCAGTAATTACAAATGGGATGATCTTCTCCGAGGAGGAGGTGCCTATGAGTTATACGCGTATGACCAATACGGAGTCGAGTTAGCATTACCTGCTGTCGTCTTAAAGCTGGTGACTGCCATAGAGTAATATTTGGTTTTATAGCATGGAGTTTGTTTTCAGTTTCTTCATTCCATTCGTTTTGCCATTTGTCTTGTAAAAATGTGTAAATGATAGATTTTAGGTCACGATAAGGAATGGTATGATTAAAATTATTTACGGTCGATTTGGCGGCTTTGTCAACTAATTCATTTCCAGATATCCCAACATGAGATGGGATCCAACAAAATAACAAGTTAAAATTTTTGGATGAAAGATGATAAATTCTTTTTAATGACTCTAAAACAACGGGATGACTGGAATGATCAGGATGTTTCAATGACTGTAAAACACTTAATGAATCTGTAAAAATAATACATTTTTTATGAGAATGATCCGATATATATTCTAATGCTTTATATATGGCCATGATTTCAGAGGTAAAAACAGAACATGAAGAATGAAGTTTAAAACTGTGAACAGAGTGATTAATAGTGAACGCAGCTCCAACATAGTTTGCCCTTTTAGATCCGTCGGTATAAATATGAATGAAATTAGAGTATTTTTCTGTATGGTTTTGAAAGAGTTGTTTGTAAATAATATCAGATGTATCTGCCTTATAAAAATCTTTGAAGGGGTTTTGAAATATAAAATTATGATTAAACCAAGGAGAGAAATAATACAGTTTTTTCTGGGTGACGACAAGTGAAGAAATTTCGGATCCGTTCAACAAATCCAGCATTCTCAAGTGGAATGTAGGGATGAAGGATGTTTTAGCTTGATAGAGGCGTATTAGATATGGACTGTGATGAATGGAATGCAATGGGTGAAGAGGGAATGAAGAAATTCTAAAATAATATTCTAAGGACAACAACTGTCGCCTTAAGTCAAGAGAAGGTTCAAAAGCGTCCACATACAAGCTTTTTACGGGTGAAGTCCTGAAGGCACCAGAACATAAACGTAAAGCTGCGTGGTGAATAGTGTTCAGGGTTTGAAGAGCAGATTTTCTTGCTGAACCATACACCACGCAGCCGTAATCTAATTTTGAACGTATTAATGCTCTATATATTTTTAAAAGACAAGCTCGATCGGATCCCCATGATAATTTTGATAAAACGCGTAAGATGTTGAGAGCCTTTTCGCAACGTTTGCGTAGATTTAAAATATGCGGTTGAAAAGTCAACTTCTTGTCAAATATGATGCCTAAAAATTTAAAATTGTCCACAACATTAATTAAAATATCTTTGAAATATATTTCAGGGTCAAGATGAAGATTTCGTTTTTTGCAGAAATGAACACATGCAGTTTTCGAAGGTGAAAAACTGAATCCATTTTCATTAGTCCAATTAATTATTTTGTTAACGGCCTGTTGAAGTTGTCTTTCAATTAAACGAATGTCTTTAGCTGCGCATGAAATTTGCAGATCGTCAACGTAAATAAGACCTTTTACAGATGGTTGGTTTGGTGGTTTTTTATGGCGCAAGGGCCAGAACTGGCCAAACTGCGCCAAACGTTGTCTAAATTAAAAGGTCTAAACCTTTAACGACGAGATGATTAAACACATAACACGATTGCAAAACTAAACTTATATCAAATAAAAGCTATATATGATTTATAAAACCAATATCAGAGAGGAATAAAAATAAGTTTTTGTGATACGGATCAGTCAAGAGGTCTGTTAAGTTAAGAAGTGGAGCACCAAATTGGAACAGTCTATGGTTGCTAAAATTGGTACATTCTGTCAAAATGTGTCTTACTGAAAAAACTTGATGGCAAATAGAACATAATGGAGCAGGTTCTCCGCTTAACAAATGTTTATGGGTAAAATATGAATGCCCGATTCGAAGCCTTGTCAATTTAACGTCATGGTGTCTTTTTAAATTTACTTTTTTAAAACCCTTAATCGACGGTTGAATGGAATGGAGTTTATTAAGCGTTTCGAGGTCCCAATTATTTTGCCATGATAAGTGTATAGCTCGTTTTAGGGTCGAGTCGATATCATCTAGAGGTATTTTTAAATTTATCTGCATAGATGCATTCTTTGCCGCCAAGTCTGCTTTTTCATTTCCACGGATTCCAACATGTCCGGGGATCCAACAAAATGAAATCTTGATATTTTTATCTTTCAAAGTGTTTAGTCTTCCAATAGCGTTAAGTACAAGTGGATGGCTTTTCGTATTATAATTTGCTAACGCATCTATGCAGCTTTTAGAGTCCGAGTAAATGATCCACTTTTTGTTATTAGATGCTGCTATCTCTGTCAAGGCTAAAATTATTGCATATATTTCAGATGTGAAGACAGAACAGCAGTCATGCAGTTTCCGAGAGATGACTGTTCCTTCATGTACAGCCGCAGCACCAACGTGATTTCCACCCTTTGATCCGTCAGTATAAACTGATTTGTAACATGAAAAGTTTTGTCTGTGAAAGTAAAATAATTGTTGATAAATGCAGTCTGGTGTCACTGATTTAGTCAAATTCGCAAAATCTTGAATAAGGATTAAATTTCGATCACTCCAAGGTGGAGGTTCGTTTTCTTTATAAAACATATCGAAATTGTCAATATTTAAATATGCTAATATGTCTCGAATTCTAAAACCAAAGGAAGGTATGAAAGATGGTTTTAGTGAGTAGTGACTTCCCAATTTGGGATTAGTTATTTTGTTATTTAATGGATGTGCAGGGTTAGCTTTTATTTTAAAGTAATATTTAAGAGAAAGTTTCTCACGTCTAAATTTTAAATTTGGTTCACCTGTCATGACATACAGACTCTGTACAGGGGATGTACGAAATGCTCCAATTGATATTCTCAGGCCTTGATTATGAATCGTGTCCAAAGTCTGCAGAGTAGACTTCGCAGCAGATCCGTACACAATACAGCCATAGTCGAGCTTCGATCGGACTAGCGCTTTATATATTTTTAAAAGTGAAATGGAATCAGCCCCCCAAGTAGTATTTGATAAAATTTTTAAAATATTAAGTGACTGGATGCACTTTTGTTTAAGTACGTTTATATGAGGTCGGAAGGTAAGCCTGGAGTCAAAAGTAATGCCTAGGAATTTAGTGTGTGGAACTACAGGAATAGCAGTACCATTTAATAATATTTCTGGATCGGGAAATAAACCGCGTCTTCGGGTGAAATGAACACATACTGTTTTTTGTGAAGAGAAGACGAATCCATTTTTATTGGCCCACTCACTTATCTTTCTTATGGCTGTTTGCAATTGTCTTTCAATTAATGATATATTTATACCCGAACAAAATATTTGAAAATCATCTACAAATAGAGTTCCCTGTACATTTACCGGAAGTTGTTCAATAATGCCGTTTATTTTAATAATGAAGAGTACAACACTCAAAACACTACCCTGAGGTACTCCCTCGTCCTGTGGGAAGTCATCAGATAAAGTGTCATTGATGCGAACTTTAAATGTTCTTGTCAGCAAAAAATTTTTGATAAAAATTGGGAGGTTGTCCCTAAAGTCCATCTGATGTAAATCCCGCAATATTCCATATCGCCATGTGCGGTCATATGCTTTTTCCATGTCGAAAAATATTGAGACTAAATGTTTTTTTGTTACAAAAGTGTCGCGTATTGAGGATTCAAGCAATAATGCATTATCTACAGTGCTGCGGCCGAAACGAAATCCGCTTTGAAAATTTGAGAGATGCCCTTCCGATTCTAAAACGTATATAATTCTGGCATTAACCATTCGTTCCATTAGTTTGCACATGCAACTAGTCAAAGCAATAGGCCTGTAGTTATTCGCGTCTTTTGGGTCTTTACCAGGTTTCGGAATGGGTATAACAATGGCTTTTCGCCAAGACGTTGGAAAAACCTGCTCCTTCCAAATTCTATTGAAAATAAATAAAATGTGCGCCAAGGAATTATCGTTAAGATGTAGTATCATGCTATTATGAATTCTGTCAGGGCCTGGTGAAGTCTGATGAGATTTCTTCAATGCAGTCCTGAGTTCGAACATATTAAAATCTTGATTGTAGGCTTTCGGTGTAGAATGCCGAAAGTCTAAAGTCTTTAATTCTTCCCGTCTTTTATAATTGATAAAATCTCGAGGATATGAACTTTCGTGCGATACTCTGGAAAATGCTTCACCAAGAGTATCAGCAATCGTTTTTGTGTCGGAAATGACTTGTCCATTTTGTGATAAAAATGAAAGTTGTGTGTGATGAAAGTTGCCTGAGATTTTTCTGACTTTACTCCAAATGTTTTTAGATGAAATGTTAGTCTGTATGGAATTAATATAATTTTGCCAGGAATTCCTTTGGCTTTGTCTTCTCACCTTACGAGTTTCAGCTTTCGCACGTTTAAAATCCATCAGGTTTGAAGTAGTAGGATATCTACGAAACCTGTTCCAAGCTCGTTTTTGAGACTTGTATGCTTGCGAGCACGATTCATTCCACCATGGCTTCCATAGTTTAGGCATCCTCCCAGATGTTTTGGGGATAGATAAGTCTGCCGCATTAATGATGGTATCTGTAATAGCATGTATAGCATCGTCTATGTTTGGCAGCTTTACCATATCTTCAGAAATATTAGCTTCCGATTGGAATAGTGTCCAATCGGCTTTGTCAAATATAAAACGCTGAGGTCGTCTAGGTAGTAAAACATCATTAAAATTAGAAGTTAAAATAACTGGGAAATGATCGCTGTTATGCAGGTCGTCATAAACCCTAAAGTTCCACATGGGAGCTAAAATAGGAGAACATAGAACTAGGTCCAAAACATGAAATGAACGAGTCGGCTGGTGGAAATATGTATGATTTAAGTCATTTAGGAGACAGAGGCAGTGATCGTCGATTAGTTTTTCAATTTGTTGCCCTCTGTGATTTAAATCGTTGCTCCCCCAAAGTGGGTTATGTCCGTTAAAATCTCCAATGATAAAATAAGGATGTGGGAGTTGAACTATTAAATTATTTAAATCTTGTTGGCTAATGTTTTCGTTTGGTGGAAGATAAATAGAGCATATGGTAATTAAAAGTTTGATCTGTATCTGAATTGCAACAGCTTGAATCCTGGTCTGTAATGGGATGATGGTTGATGGGTAATTTTTTAATGTTATTATTGCTACGCCACCAGAAGCACGACCACTACTGGTGTAGTCATTTCGGATAATATCATAATTTTTTATTTTAATAGTGTTAAGTGGCGTTAAAAAGGTTTCCTGTAAGGCAAGACATACAGGGTTAAGTGCATTTATTAAATCTTTTAAATCGTCAATGTGAGTTCGTAGTCCGTGGCAGTTCCAAGTTAAAAATTTTACTGTCATTTTGAAGAATTTTTATACAATTTTGTACCCTTTCTAAAAAATGCAGCGCTCGCATCTAAATCCTCCTCTGCATCAAACTCCATGTCTGAGGCAGTGGAAGGGTGTAGGTCAATTATACTTTCTGCTTTTTTAGAGAGATCTTTTGGGTTCCGGGAATGGATGGGTTTATATTTCCTATTTTGCTTTGGTTTGTTCTGTTCCGTCGAAGTTGTTGGATTTGGCTTGAAAATTTTTGGTGCCGTTCGGGTATTTTGTTGCGGCGAGCTTGAGGGCTTATTTGTTATTTTGTCCTTATTTGCTTTTGGGCTTACGCTAGATTTATTTTTTGAATTGGTTAGTTCAGATACTTCTAGTGTTGAGTTTATTTGAGTTTCTGCGCTTACTTTGCTTGTTATAAAGTCTGAATTGTTTGTTATAAAGTCTGAATTGTTTGTTTGGGTACTTATTGTTTTGCAACTTTTAATTACGGATGCATATGAAATATTAGGACGAGGTGTACGTGATTCTATTAGTTTCCTGGCTTCGGGAAAAGAGAGGTTTTTGGTGACTCTAATTGTTTGTATTTCTTTTTCCTGAATCCAACGAGGGCAAATTTTCGAATAAGCAGCATGATCTCCCTGGCAATTAAGACAGTATTCGGATTCGGAGCATGTGGAACTGTCATGTCCGGGCTTTGAGCAACGAGCGCAGGTGGGAATTGATGCTCTACAAGCTGTTTTCGCATGTCCAAATCTTTGGCATAAGAAACATCGAAGGGGACTCGGAACGAAGGGTCTCACGTCGCAGCACAAGTATCCAGCTTTTATTTTAGTTGGCATTACGGGGGAATCAAAAGTTAAAACAACATTTCTTGATGGAATAAAATTGGCATCGCGTCTCATCATAATTCGCTTAGCTGCTATGACTTTTTGATCTATTAATTCTATTACAAATTCCTCATCAGACACCATTGAGAGTTCTTGCGATGAAATAACTCCTCGGGTATAATTGAGTGTTTTGTGTGGAAATACTTGAATATCGATTTCACCGAAGTTTTTAATAGTTAATAATTTTTTTGACTGAATTTCTGTTTTTGATTCAATTAAAAGATCTCCGGATTTCAGCTTTTTAACGTTTTTTACTTCTCCAGCTGCATTTGTTATATATTTTTCTATTAGGAAAGGTGACATTTTAGATAATTTACCATTTTCATTGTGAATGATAAGAAATTTTGGTATTGATTTTGTAATCTGACATGGTTTAGAGGTATTTTCAGTTATGCTCGTTTCTATAATAGGTTCGTTAACAATATTGTCCAATTCATCAAAGGTTTGAGGGTTTGACGGATTTAAGCCTCCGTCAGGGCAAGAAAGGGTTTGAAAATCCATGGAAAAAAGGGAAATTGTTCATTCTGGTGTGCCCCCGCCCACCATGGAGCCCAACCAGGGGAAGCAGTATCCGGCAGTTGTCCAGCAACAGATCTCGGAACTGTTTCAGGAGTCACAGCCAGAATATAGTGCCGCAGTGTCGGGGTGTGGATCCGCCAGTTCGCCCAGGGCACCCCTAGCTACAGCACTAACCCAAAATGCCTAACATCATTCGAGTTCACCACGACAGGGGGACCAAACGCTCTGACGTGGTGAACCCCAGAGAAATTAGGTGAGCCGATTGACCAGAGCGGGCTCACTCCAGCCACCCGTCTACGCAGAAGCATGGACCAAAGGGCACGCATCAGGTGCCCCAGGACTCCACTTTCCCCCGATACGGGACGCCGCACACGGCAAACATGCGGGTCAGAAAAAAACGTACTGACGTCTTTTTAAAAGCAACAAAATAAGAAAACAAATAAATGAAGATTTTAAAACAAACAAAAATAGGCTAAACTAATATTAATTCATATAAAGAACTTAAAAAGGAGTAAAAAATAAAACTTTTTTAAATACCTACAAGTACGAATGTGAGGTATTTCTCTATAAATTATTTCAATACAGTTTCCACAGTATTTTTTCGATTCGCAAGTCGTGAAATATGAAAATAAGAGGGGGTGGGGAGTAAAGTAGTGGGACGAAGATAGAGAAAGATCGCTTGGGTATCCCGGGAGCGCGACCCCCATGTTTACCAAAGAAAGTAAACCCCTGGGAAAGGAAAAGATCACTCAGGTACCCCGGGGTTGTGAAGCCCGTACAAACCTAAAGAAGGAATGCCCCTGGGGGCCCTTTTACAGATGGAGGCAAATTAGAAACAATCTCATTAATCTTTAAAATAAATAGAGTCACACTTAAAACACTGCCCTGTGGCACCCCCTCTTCTTGTATAAAAGCATCCGAGAAAATAGATTCAATCCTCACTTTAAAATATCTCTTTTCTAAAAAATTTTGAATAAAAATTGGCAGATTTCCTCTTATGTCATTGTTAAAAATATCCTTTAAAATTCCATGTCGCCATGTTCTATCGTAGGCCTTTTCTATATCGAAGAAAATCGAGACGATATGCTTATTTTGTACAAAAGCGTTTCGTATTTCGGTCTCGAGAGCGACTAGATTATCAACAGTTGATCGACCCTTTCGGAAACCACTTTGAAGTGGAGAGAGACATTTATCTGTTTCTAAAATAAAAACTAACCTCGCGTTGACCATCTTTTCTAAGATCTTGCACAAGCAGCTTGTCAGGGCTATTGGACGGTAGTTCGAAGGATTCCTGGGGTCTTTATTCGGTTTCAGTATGGGTATTATGGTAGCATATCTCCATGACTGCGGAAAAGTGTGCTCGTTCCAAATTCTATTATAAAATTTCAGGAGATTATTTAGAGAACTATTTGAAAGATGTTTGAGCATGATATAACTAATATTATCTGGGCCAGGAGTTGATTTGTGGACTAAAGACAGAGCCTTCATCAATTCGGAAAATGTAAAATCACAATTATAAGATAATAAACGGTTTGAAGTGAAATTAACTTTATTCTTTTCAGATGCAATTTTAATTTTTTTTTAAGTATCGGAGTAGTTATTGGAGCTGGATATTTCGGAAAGGCATGAAGCAATTGTGTTTGCTATGTCTTTGGGTGCCGATAGTATTTGGTTGTTATGTTCTAGAATAGGAGTTTGTCTATTGGGGTGAACACCGGAAATTCTTTTAATTCTATTCCATAGTTGTTTGCTTGTGACATTACTATTTATATTATTGACATAACTCATCCAAGAATCCCTCTTACTACGTCGTTGTATTTTTCGAAAGGCAGCTTTTGTTTTTTTATAAATAATATAGTTTTCACTGTGTGGTTGGATATCTATTAAAGATATTCCAGGCTTTCCTCTGTTTCCGATAAGCACAGCTACAATCCTCATTCCACCACGGTTTCTTTTGTTTTTTAGTTTTATTAATCACTTTTTTAATGGAAGCGCTTGCACTTGCTATAATTATTTCAGTTATTTTTACAGTAACTTCATCGATGTCACCAATTTCTACCGTATTAGAAATATCTGCAAGGCTAGTAAAAAGAGGCCAGTTGGCAGTTTCAAAAATATAATTGGATTGGTTGTCAGTGTAAGGTTGTTATTGGCCTGCATATTTTAGTTTTATAGGATAATGGTCACTATTGTATAGGTAAGTATCCACAGAAAAGTTCCAAAATGGTAAAATTGAAGGAGTGCAAATTGCCAGATCTATTGAATGGTAAGTAAGTGAAGGTGAGTGAAAGTAAGTAGGTTGGCCGTTATTCATAATACATAAATCATTGTCCGTTATTAGTTTCTCAATTTGTTTGCCTCTACGATTAATGTCTGAACTGCCCCAGAGGATATGATGGCCGTTTAGGTCACCAAGTAGAATGAATGGTTGAGGAAGCTGATCTATCAAATTATTTAAGTCAAATGCGGCGATATTGGTATTAGGAGGAAGGTATAAATTGCATATTGTAATTAAAATATTGACATGAAGTCTTACCGCAACAGCTTGGAGATTTGTTGTAAGGTTAATTTGGGTTACTGGTATGTCATGGGAGGTAAGCAAAGCAACACCTCCACATGCTCTTTGGCCATCATCGTAATCTTTTCTAAATATTGTGAAATGACGAATGTTGGTGGTATCATTGTGTTTTAGATATGTTTCCTGGAGGGCGATTGCAGCTGGCTTATGTTTGTTAATGATGTCTTTTACGTCATCACATCTGTTACGAAAACCCCGGCAGTTCCAGGAAAGAAAGGAAGCCATAAAAATAAATTATAAAAGAAAAGAAAAAATTACTTGTGATTTCTCGTCCTAGGACGATGTTTGTCTTGCCGCGGATCCTTTTTGGGCTTGATTGGTGAAGTGTCCAATTCCTCATCTTCTACAGAGGAAATTTCGCTTTCAGTGTTGTAAAGGTTAATAAGGTCACTCGTAGAAGGATTAGTTATCAAGTGTTTGGATGAAACGACAGGTTGAAGAGATGTTTGAGAAGAACTTTTTGCTATTTTAATATTATTTTGTTCTGATGATATGGCTCTTTTTAAAGTATTTGTAGGTCGATTTGGTTGGTTTATGATTTTTGTATTCGACGAGGTTGCAGCTGTTGCTTTAGACAAAGAAGGAGTTTTAGGTTGGTTCGTTGAAATTTTATGTTGGTCAGATGGCTTAAAAATAGTTGCGTCGGTTTGAGTTCCGTTGGTTTTGAAGGTATTTTTAAGTATTGAAGAGTAAGATAATCCAGGTTTCGGGGTGCGATCATTAACTATTTTTCGGGCCTCCGGGAATGAAATGTTTTGTTGGACTTTAATAGTTTGAATTTCCTTTTCGGTTTGAAATTTAGGGCAGGACTTGGCAAAAGCTGGATGGTCACCTTTGCAGTTGACACAGCAAAGGGATGATGAAGTACAGACATCGGTCTTATGTTCTGTACTGGAGCATTTTGCGCAAGTCTCTTTGCCACGGCAAGCCATGAAAGAGTGGCCGAATCTTTGGCATTTGAAACAACGGACTGGATTTGGTATGAATGGTCTAACTGGGCAATTTATATAGGCTATTTTTACGTGTTTTGGTATAGTCGGTGTATTGAAAGTTATTATTATATGCTTGGTGGGTATTTTTTGGCCATTTCTTGAAATTGAGATTCGTTTGACATTAATAACAGATTGTTCGGACAGAGATTCTAGGATATCTTGTTCGGTATCATGGACTAGATCAGATTCGGAAATTACGCCTCTAGAGGAATTCAAACTTTTGTGGGGTGTAATAGTGACTTCTATTGGACCGACGAACTTAATTTTTTGAATATTTAAAGCTTGTGTTCTATTTAAAACTTCTACGAGTACATCGCCTGCAAGGGTTTTTTTATATTTTTAGTCTCTCCAACCATACCTAGTATTGTTTTGTGAAGTAAGATTGCGGATATGTTTTTAAGATTACCGGTAATACTTTTAATAATAAAAAATTTTTGTTCACATATATTGCTTTCATTTGTTTTAATACATATTTGCTCCACTGAAGGAGAAGTTTGGTTTTGAGTTTCCATGTTTTATTAAGATGTGTTCAGTCCCCGGCGGCACCACCCACCATGGAGTCCAACGAGGGGATACAGGTACCTGCACCGGTGCTAGCCAGGGACTATACGGACCCAACTCACCCCTATGACTGCCCTAAGGAGCTAGTTGGTGAGCAGGTCCTTAGTCCTAGCAGGATATACCCACCAGCCGATCAATGTACTGGGACCAAAGTACACCTCCTGTTTATTCGAAGCAGGAGCCGAAGCAATGTATTGGGGCGTTATGTTGTCCCTCAATCACCAGGATCACCCTTTCCGAAGACACAGGTCTCCACGCACGGCAAACACGTGGGTGATATAATCCCCAAGAGGAGCTAAAAGCACAGATTGGCGGAAAGCTTCTCAAGGGGAGCCCTCACCTCCGAAAAGGCAACCACAATAAGGGAGGAAGAAAAAGCAAAAAGCTAAAGGTAGAGGAGAAGCAGAGCGAAAGGGAGGGAAGATCACTCAGGTACCCCGGGGTCGTGAAGCCCGTACAAACCTAAAGAAGGAATGCCCCTGGGGGCTTGCGATAAATATTCTGTCGAAGAAAACGTGTTTATATCGCTTACTTGGTGTACAAAAAAAGTGTATTTTGAAACAAAATAGACGTTACTGGATAGAACATTTATTAATTATAATTTATATTCCATTTATTTATGAAAACAAGGTACTTCTATGGGTACTTCAGACCGGAGAAGCGTGTGCTTCGAACTGCGGTGCCGTGGGGAACTGCAGTACAAATTGCACGCAAGTTGGACATGCGTCGCCGGAGGTATGTGTGCATTACTCTATTGGATCTAATGTCTATCTCAGACCGCACTTGCGTTGCGGCAGCGGAGAAACGCGTTGAAAAACCGGATGAGTGCACCGGGCCTAACTGGTTCTCAATTGACTAAAAATCCAATTCGATGGAGTCAGAATACTGACTAGTCTTTTCCCCTTGCGCCATAAAACCCAACGGAAAGCACGTGGATATCGCTGAGGTGAATCACAGGAAACGAAAAGATGTCAAGATCGCAGAGAAGTTTTTTCATGTGGTATTGGTTGGATTTTTAATATCCTGAATCGTTGTGACATTGGATTAGATCCAAATTAAAAGCTAAAATTATAAAGAAACAAATTCAGATTTACTCCAATGCCGTGGACTTTAAAGCGACTTTATGAAACCTTGATAAAAGAAGGAAGTTGGAGTTTGAAACGACTCTGCTTCCGCAACGCACGCATGCCAATAAATGTTAGTTAACTAGTTGAATAACCCGGCGTTGCTCGAGTTTGAAATATGACCGCGACAGCTAAAATATAACCGCGACATTTCTATGTGTTAACTCAAATACACAAACCCTGCAGAGTGCGTTTCCTACAGCGACATTTCCCTTTGTTAACTCAAATACACAAACCCTGTAGAACGTGTTTCCTTGTCCACATCCGTTTATTGCAGGAAAACAAACTTTAAATTTTAAATTTTGCCAATAAAAGTGAAAATTTTTATGGCTACAGATTGGTCTGAAGACAGGAAAGAAACAGCTTGTTTTCCGCAATGTTCCAAAGTATACGTGTACCAAATTTGGTGTGGATTGGTCAAACGGTAGAATACATGGAAGATGAGAAAAATTACAGGAAAAAAAACCCAGTTGAATATGAAAATATGGAAAATGAGATCAGCCAGTTCAATCAGAAGACAAAAACAAAAACCAGAGGCGAGGGAATACAGTAAATATAACATCGAATCCTGTAGGAAGTCCGTCGAATTAAAAGACGTTACTGGATAGAAGGCAACCTATGCATTTGCTCAACTAATAGAGCGCCGGTGCGTACTTGATGGCTGAATTAGTCGCTCCCGAAGTGGTGATGGATCGGCCGGGATTAGCACCCACTTTTCCCGAAAACAGGTCCCCCGACCGGAGGAATGACGTCACCCGGAGGGTTTCTCTCCAGAGCGTAATATCGGTCACCGGGGGTGGGATTAAATAAATAACAGAACCAGCAAATCAGACAGAATTAAAAAAAAAAAACCCGGGATCCTCTGGAGGCGAGATCTGTATTTGCATTTGTGCGGTGTCGACGAATTTTGAGCACGACGGGAGAAGTCTCGCCCTTTCCAGATAAGAATTACAATTCCATGCATTGGGTTGGAGGGAAAGAGAAAATCAATGACTCACAATATTCCCTCTGACCTAGATTTTCGTATTTGCGTGCGTCCATAAGTGGTACACGGATTTCCCTTGTGTGTCAGTATATCAGAAAGCACACAAAATCAAAATTAACTGGCAACCCCAACTGCTTTTTACGGAACGGTGCATGCCTTTAAGTAAAATCTTTTCGAAGCGTCGAAATAACGTTCCAAATGTCCCAAAAAATCAATCGCATTCTACACTCTTAAATACATTTAGATCGAGAGGAACTAGGTTGGTCAAGATTTTTGGCACAAGAGCCATGTTTGGCCAGACTGCGACAAACACAAGACAGGTCAAGTCAAATTATGAACAAGCACACAAAGGTTTTTACTGCCACAAAATGAGAGAAATACACCTAGGGTAATCCAGAGGATCCAGATGAGTGCAAGAATCAGGGGATGTGTCATAGTGGGAGGTACTGAGCGGGATGCTCTCTATCTCCGCAACGATGAGCTTGCAGAATAGCTGGCAGTTTTCTGAACGTTCTTGGAGGTAGGGCAATCAAGGAAGTGTGATCCAATCCGAAGGTCTGGTGAGATCACGTGACAAAAGCGCTTAACGCCCGGTGCACACATCCGATTTTTCAACGTGCGGCGCCGCTGCGACACCGAAGACCAACTATGCACACATAACCGTGAAATGACACAAGTACTCATTTCGCGCCATTTTCGACAAATATTCAATCGAAGAAAACGTGTTTATTTAGCTTGGTGTAAAAAAAGTATATTTTGAAACAAAATTGACGTTACTGGATACAACCATTTATTAATTATTATTTATATTTAATTTATTTATGAAAACAAGGCACTTCAGACGGAGAAGCTTGTGCGGCGAGATGCGGCGCCGTGGGGAACTGCGGTACAAATTGTACGCAAGTTGGACGTGCGTCGCCGCAGAGGTGCCGAAGGCATGCGTGCACTACTCCATTGGATCTAATGTATCTCAGACAGCACTTGCGTTGCGGCAGCGGCGCCGCACGTTGAAAAACCGGATGTGTGCACCGGACGTTTGTCTTTTACCAGAAAGTGGGATGTAATGAAATTTGAAACGTGGGAGGAGCTTGTAAGCATCATACAATAGGACGTATTAAGTGAGTGCTTAAAGTTATAGTTGAAGAAGTTATTTAGTGTTTAAGTGGTTAAGTATCTGGGATTAATAATGGCTCTTGTCCGTTTGCAGTTTCTCCGACGAAAGTCATATCTGGAGATTTGTCGAGTCTTCTGAACCAGAAACTTCGATTTCTTTTGATGATATTGTTAAATTGTTGCATAAACCCCTCTGCTTTGGAGGAACTGCTCGCAATGCTAAGGTGGTAACATTTCCATGCTCACTTGATGAGTACAAGTTGAAGCGAATGTCTGCTGCTGACTTTTAAAAACTTAGGAATATATTTCAAAACCCCGATGGAAGTTGATACAGGACATTCCCAATGCTGTTTGCCATTAAATTTGATGGCTCAATGCGCCTGAAATGGTAGATCAACGTACCTCACTATCGGGGTACTTTGATTCATTCCTATCGAATAATTAAATTTGCATTTTTGTCAGTTTACTCATGCAAAAATTTTATCATTTAACTTTGTTTAAAAATAGTATATATTAAATATTGTAGACATAATTTTTTTTTAATCTGAATTATTATAGTGTGCAAGGCCTAAAGTAAAAAATGGCTCAGTGTGCCCCACTTTCCCCTAAGGTGCGTCTGTATGGTGATACAGATGGTCATAGCACACTTTGGAACACATACATTTATAGTTTTTAATTTGATATCAACAAAATACCCAATGAAGTCCGGTTCCAAGCAGTTGGGCTTTGAGTCACGTGGATTTGAACGAGTCTATTCGTTCAATAAAGGGGCAGGTAATGAAACAATGTGTTCCCATGGGCGTCTTTAGCGTAAATTATGGCAAAGTTTATCGTTCGGTTCCTGAAACGAACGATAGCAGTGATTACGAGTTTTAGGGACAAATAATCACGATTACTGTACTTGATTCTTTTGCATGTTACATCCCATAGTTCTTGCCACCTTTGCAGTAATGGACTTTTCCAGTATCATCTGCCTTCACATCCTTTATATTTGTTTATAAGGAAATTACCTTATTTATAAGTTAAATGGCATTACAAGGAAATAGAACAATTCTACCGCTGTTAATGAAGCAGATAGCATTTCCAAGTCCTTAATTTTGGTTTATCAAATGCTGCAATATATCCACAAAGCTGGAGAAAAAATAAGTTCTTAATCAACAACAGAATGATCATATCGATGGCTTGTAAGTGAAATACAAAATTTTCGAGATTTTATACAGGGTGGTCCCGAATTCATGGTACAAACTTTAATGGTAGGTACAGGACATTGTAACAATGATTTATTGTATCGGAATGTATAGTCGCAAGTGACGCGGTGAGGCGTAAACAGGGGAAATAAAAGGAAAGAGAAATGGAGTGATCGGTTGGTATCATTGCCGGTAGAGGGCAGTAGATGTCTAGCCGCTGTTGAACATGATGCATCGCAGTAGGGAAAAGCGCCATTCACAATTGTGCTGCCGTAGACGATGGGTGACTTTACGTATGCAGAAAAAGCAGACATGCATTACATGTACGGCCGTGCAAATGGTAACGGCAGAGCTGCGTTACGAATGTATCGCGCGGAGTATCCTGATCGACGAATGCCGGATCATAGAATTTTTCAACGGTTACATCGTCAACTTTGTGAAACAGGTGCGTTCGACGTCAACAGACATGGCGCTGGTCGAGTAAGAGCTGTACGCACTCCAAGGCTGGAAGAAAGCATCTTGAACATTGTGGCTGATAGACCCGAGTCAAGCACAAGAACTGTTGCGCGTGACGTAGGTGTGAGTCATCAGACTGTATGCAGAGTGTTAAACGAAAATCGCTTACACCCCTTCCATTTTCAGAAAGTACAAGCATTGAATTCGGCAGATTATCCTCGCCGCGTGAACTTCTGCCTGTGGGTGATGCAGCAATGTGCGTTGCAGCCGGATTTCGTAGATTATGTGCTATTTACAGATGAAGCGACATTTTCACGCGAGGGTGTCTTTAATGCGCACAATTCCCATGTGTGGGCAACCGATAATCCACATGCAACGCGTCGACATGCGTTTCAACAACGTTTCAGTATTAATGTGTGGGCTGGTATTGTGAACGACTTTTTGATTGGCCCATACTTACTACCCACGCGGCTCACTGGCGGAAGCTATCTTATTTTTCTGAAAGAAGTGTTACCACAACTGCTGCATGATGTTCCGATCGCCATTCGTAACCGCATGTGGTTTCAGCACGATGGGGCGCCAGCACACTTCAGCATTGATGTACGGAATTACCTGAATGCCACGTTTGGTACTCGATGGATTGGGCGTGGTGGACCATTCCCTTGGCCACCCCGATCTCCCGATTTATCGAGCCTCGATTACTTTTTATGGGGACATCTAAAGCATCTTGTTTATGAGACTCCAGTTGACTCAGATGAGGATCTCGTCGCTCGCTTATCTGTAGCTGCTGCAGGTGTGCGTGAAATACCAGGCATCTTTGAACGTGTACGCCAATCGCTCCACCGACGCTGTCAAGCATGTATCGATACTGGTGGACGCAATTTTGAACAATTACTGTAAACATGGCACTTGTCAACAACGCTTTCAATAAAATCTTTGTTTTTCATTTCGGCCGTTATTTCCCCTGTTTTCGCCTCACCGCGTCACTTGCGACTATACATTCCTATACAATAAATCATTGTTACAATGTCCTGTACCTACCATTAAAGTTTGTACCATGAATTCGGAACCACCCTGTATATATGTTTATCAGGCTTTCTAGACCAGAATACAGAGATCTTTACACCAGTGAAGTCCAGCAAGTCATACTTTTCTTTGAATGAACGTTTGCTTTTTTTCTTCTTAAGAAACACTTAGTGAATAGAAGTTTCGGCCCGTCGCTTTCTCAGAACTGTTTTTTAACCCTCTTAAATTTTATGTTTCTCGTATAAACTGACGATATATTGACAAGTATCATAATTTACACTAGACGCACTCCAGTACGCAAAAACGATACTTGCAGACGGTCTTTTTGACCACAGTAGAATTGACCGTCAAAGAAGGTAGCATTTTTCAATTTCAAAACGCACCCTTAGAACTCGTCACCTTAAACCAAGACTTTCAATTTCAATCAAAATTTCAAAACCACATAAAATTAAATAATCGGAATTAATAAAAGCCCCCGCAATCAGTTCCAAAGCTCAAATCTCCGGAAGTCCCCCGAACTAGCGTTCCCAACCCCAACCACCTCCATGCCAGCATCCAAAGCGCCTTCTTTCACCCTACTCCAATAACATCAAATCCCAGAGTCAGAACTACACATGCTCCGAATGAAACGACAACGCCAAATCCCTTCCAGGCCCGAACTCCCGATTTAATCGTCTATAATTCGACCATCCGAATCGAATCCCTTCGCCATCCTCCACCATGCCGCCGGAGTAACCATTTTTAATAACTTAATAACGCACTTTTATGACGGGTGGGGAGGGATCTCCGAATTAAAACGAACTCCTCTCGCGTAATTGTTTAAATTACTGAAGCCAGGGTTTCTAATTAGCCCACTCCCACCCGGTCCACAAGTCTTGCCATCGAATCGGCAAAACTCGTAGACGGTTCGGAGGAGCCGAACGATCCATTAAAAGTAGGGGCGGTCGGATGTTGCATCTATTGACGTCTGTTGATGTATGGGTTATGATAACTCTCGGCTCGACGGTAATGAGTTTGTCAGGCGAGATTAGTTAAAATACACTGGAAAGGGGTAATTTTAATGGGCACGAGGCTGGTTGGCAGGAGGAAAAACAAACGATTGCTGTTGGAATCCTGCGATGCGTCATGAGAAGGTTCAATTATTCAATCCCAGGCGTTAGTTAGTGGAAGAGCTATATTAGAGAGTCGTTAATTATGAGGACATTCAGGTTGGTTGGACTCAACAAATCACGGTTACTTCTGCTTTGTGGAAGTTCACCGCTGGCCAGAAAAATATTCTCCGACAAGCACTTGAAACGGGGATATTTCATTCGATTTCCTTCAAGCCTTCAAGTTTAGCCTTTAATTCTAAAGTAACAGTTGTTTCTTAAAAATACAGGCTTAAAGAAACATGCAAGAGGGTTTCCAGGATTAAATAATAACCATGTTTAGTGAGAAGTCTCTGGCGGTTTGTTTGTACCAAACGCCAGTTTTGAGTGAGTAATGAAATCATGAAGACCTAACACCAGAATGGATAAAACTTGCTTTACTGTAACATATTTTTCAACTCCAGAAGTTAGCTTAATTACATAAACAAGAATTTAACGTAATTCCAGCGTCTGAAGCCTACGAGGCGGAAAGTTAGAATGAATCTAAAACTCAAAACGAACGTTCCTTCTTTTTGTTCTTAATTATTTGCATTAGTTCGCAGCTCACAAGAAGTTTCGAAGCTCTAATCGGAACGTCAGAACAGTTGCCATATGCTCAATTTGGAGGCCATTCCGAAGAATCAAGCATATGACGTCACCGCATGTGTTCTTTTTTTTATTTTTTTATTTTTACTTTTCAGGTTATGAGCTGTTACCTGGATGTAGTCTTGCCTTTTACAAGTCTAATACTAAATGTTCCAGCTTATCCTATCAAGTTAAACTAATATAAAAGAGGCCTTAATTATGTACTTTCGTCTACCGCATGGAAACGAGCATTCATCATCATATTTGGTCTACGGGACTGAACAAGACGGCCATCAATTGATTCGTCATCTAACTGGTCCACGTAACAGTGGATTTCGGCGATGTCACCACGTTTGTCGCCGTCTTATTGAAACGTTTGTCGCGAAACAAGGCTATAAAATGCTATATCGGCCAACCAAGTCAATTTTTCAGGGTGATCACGTGACTACTAGTCGACACGTTGGTCAAATATTTTGAAGCTCCTCTCAACAGCAATGTTGATACAGTAGAACCTCATCATAACGGGCTAGTAGGGGCTAAAGTTGGTCCGTTTAAATGAAAGTCTGATTTATAACAAATAATTCTTACAGGGGTGTAATAATTCTTACAGGGGTGTACGTCAATGAAATTACAGAAGTCAGCAATAAAAAGTGTTTATTATGTATCAAATAAAACAGAGCATTCAACATAGGTTGAATTCAAAAAGATGTGTACGTATACTCTGCATTAATCTATAGAACAAAAAGGTCCTGGTTCATGTTGACAAAAATAAGCATCCTTAAAATTATTTAAAATTTTTTTTTAACTATCCGTTATAAGCGACGTCTTTTATAATAAGGTTCTTCTGTATACCTTTTATCTTTTAACATTTTTGGGTATGTAGGTAGTTAATTAGCGTCGCACTGGAGGAACACAACGGACGGGATATTGGCGACGGTCCGGCATCAAACCAGAGAACTCCGTGTAATTTCGAACCACGGTCAGATGACGATTTAACACACCTGAGCAAGCACCCCACTCTCTACACTTCCACAGCACGCCAACGTGAGGACTTTCTGAGGTCAAGACAGATTTGATGTACACCAGTCTCAGCTTACACGACGGTCTTTGGCTGAACCTAGTTTCGAACTCGCAATCGCTCGGTTGCAAATCCGTTCCTCTTGCAACTGGGCTACCACGGCCCTCCACATCTTTGGGAGAATCAAAACTGAGAACACAAACATCCTCGTCCCAACTGTTCAAAAAACCCGTCTGAATGAAAGCCAGCAAGTTAGAAACACGGAGGGAATGACTAGAATCCGGACACACAAAAAAGAATTCTCAGTGCAACAGACGCGACACCGTTCCTTTCCCAAACCGTTCCACACACTCAAACAACGCAACAGCAGAAGGGTCGTACACGTGACGCGACGGCCAGTCACGTAACCAACTTATTGATGAGCGATGGTGCTGGGGCATCGGAGGGGAAGGCTGCTCGTAAAATAAACATTCCGTTTCCACCCGGAGAGAAGGATTAAGGGTTCCTCCAAATTATGAGCGAGATTTTTAAAGGCGGTGAATAATTCAGGGGCCGGTGGTCACGGAAGCGTGATCGCCGTTCTACGGCAGAAAATCTCTTTCGGTGGAGAAGATTTGGAACCCAGAAGTTACTGTTGATGGTGGTGAGGTTGGACTCGTTTTAAAATTAATGACTTCGACGGGGGAGTTTCTTCATGGTCTCGCACGACACTGATATCGTCTCTACGACGCTGCAGTAAACCAGCAGAGTCATAACATCCCCTCAGATATATTCAGAATGGACATTTAGAGCAGGTAACAAAAACTGCAACCACGGCTCAAAGATTAGGATATTAAGTCGAAAACAAGAAAAGTCGTTTTAAAGGCGGTGGATAATTCAGGGGCCGGTGGTCACGGAAGCGTGATCGCCGTCTACAGCAGAAAATCTCTTTCGGTGGAGAAGATTTGGAACCCAGAAGTTACTGTTGATGGTGGTGAGGTTTAACTCGTTTTAAAATTTAATGACTTCGACGGGGGAGTTTCTTCATGGTCTCGCACGACACTGATATCGTCTCTACGACGCTACAGTAAACCAGTGGAGTCATAACTTCCCCATATTAGATATATGTATAATAATTTAAAACTAATTTATTAGTTTTTTTCACCATTCTTTCTTCCCTTCGGAATGTGACGTCACCTGAACCTCAAATGAAGAAAGAACGAATTTTGCGACTGTCGACCGCTGACGTCAGCCTTTGGAACCATGCTACATTTTCCCGATTCTAGCGTGTTTTGATGAACGTTGTTGATAATAGCCACTTCGAGGCCATCACTTGTTGTGGAGTTCATTTGCGAAACAAACCAAATGGGAATACGTAGCAATCAACGGGGTTGGCAAACGTCACCCGACCACACGAAAAGAACTGTCACTTGTAACGCCATGCTGGTCACGCAGTGTCTAGTAACGAATAAAAACAACAAGTCAAATTCATTTATACGTTATAACCGAAGTAAAATTACAAAAAGAAAGCGAGATTCAAGCGTGATCATGTCCAAGCGAAAACCGCTGTTTTGGAAACACAAATAAGGTTACGATTGAGTTTGATACTATATGGAAACTTTAATAACCTTTGATGCGCAAAGGAAAGACAGACCACATCAACTGATAATGTCGATCAAAGCAACCAATTAATTACGATTGCATAGGAGAAAGTATTCCGTACACTGGTCTTGTCTGTCAAAACACGAGAACCGCTCTTGCCACGAAGTCCGGGCTGTGGCGGTCGCTATAGAAACAGGGATTCTTCATTTTGAGTGACGGTCGCTATAGAAACAGGGTTTCTTCATTTTTGAGTATGCGCGACTTTGACGAATCTCAACTGTAACGTATTGAGAGCATCCAGAATCATTATCGAGAATCGTGGGAGCTCACAACGGGAATCGTTCCCCCAAGTCCACCCCCTGGTCGGACTGCGGAATTGACGACTGGAGGAGGCTGGGAAGACTCTTTGGAACGAAGGCTTTTTCTAGCCGCAGACGATTTGAGGAACTTTCTTTAGGAGGCTGTATTGTATCGGTGATGGACATCGTCTTTAATTATAAAACTGTAGCTGTACAATTCTGTAAATATCAACTCTCAATATAAGTATTTTAACCAGGAAGTGGTTTTACTTTTTCGTCGATACGGTACACAACTTTGTTTTGTTTTCGGCGGAAAGAGCGAGTTTAAATTGCATAGATCTTCTTAGCGACCAGTGAAAGCGAAAAAAAAAAAAAAAAGTTTCTATTTTGTCAATCAAGAGTGCCAATGTGACAAACTTCTATGCATTTCTTCAAGCTTCCCTTATGGAAGAAAATGGGATAATTTCCATTTCTACGGCAGCAGATAGTGACAGACTTTATGGCGGGAACAGTTCTTGCGTTAGACAAAACAGTAGTATAGGAAGAAAAATTACTTTTTCACAAACTTAAATACACTTTCAAAATGTATGGTTCCTACGGGATTAATTGTAGCCAAATTTCAGATGTACATAAGATGGTTAATTTATTTGGAAAACTAGAATTGCAAAACTATATGATAAAACTTCATTCTCAATCCCATTTCGGAAAAACATGTAGTTTTAGTGTAACATTTGTTTAGTATCGAAAAGATGGTTCGCAAAAAAGTGTCGTGATTGTAAAAGAAATTGGGAACCAATCGCAGCTCAGGGAATCAAAGCTTCGTCTGAAACCATCATAATCCTGAAATCGCTATACGCCATTCTTTCGCATTATTGAAAGATTAATCTTTTACAGAGACGCATTAAAAAAACTTAACACCAAAGTAAAAACTTGGAGACAACAAAAGAAAAACCACTAATTAAAATTGAAAAGTCGATTTAATAAATTGGGAAAGAGGAAAAGGACGAAAAAGCTCCGTTAAAACATAAAAACCGCCCTTTCCGTTTGTCAAAAGAAAAAGAACGTAGCAATACTCAAAACATCTAATTAAAACAACCGATTCAATTCTTTTCGCGCTGCGCAAAAAATAAATTAAGCTGAATGCAGAATTTTCAACAAATGTGAAACGAATAGAAGACCTGGAATTTGCAAAAAAATTGTTTACAAACTTCTCAATGATCTTTAAAGTCAACAGAATTAAGTATTTATATATAATCGGAATTATAACAAAAAATAAAGATTTCTTAACTAATTAACTTCTCTGTGCAAATTTGTCATTGTCCAATCAGGCCTTTTTTTTTTATTTCAGTCGTATTGGAATTAATTCTGAAGGGTATAGTTTTTTTTTTGCATCCCAAATCTAAAATTTTGGAAAAATTAAATCCAGAAAAAATTTATTCAGAATCACGTCATGATTTTCAATGCGGGAGTTTATAAATAATTCCTTCCATACTGAGTGACTTCTTAATGGTATTTACTGAACATAAACAAATATTTACTAAAACTATTATTTTTTTTTAATATTGTTCTATTTCAGATATTATTTTATTCACCAGGTGGTCAAAAATCACTCTGGGAGAAGTCAGATATGTGTATAATTTTAAACTGGTAACATGCTATAAATATTTTTTTTTCTTTCAAATTCTTGTCTTTTTAAATTTTATCAACAATTATAAAAACGCATTTAAAAAATCCCAAAAAGATCAAACAGTAACTCTTCTGAGACAATAAAATGAAAAAATAGTTAAGTTAAGATTTAAATGAATGATGAGAATTTTAAAACTATAAGCTTAAGAATATTGTAAATATTTTCAACAAACCGTAGGATATAGAAAGCATTCAAAACACCTTTACCAAGCCAAAATACATTTTGCTGCAATGATAGCTGATTTCAGCAAATTGAACATCATGACAGAACAAAATCCTGAAAAGCAAACACTTCATCTATGAATATTCGCTTTTTATATCTCCATTGAATTTCTGTGCAGACGTATTAATTTGACGTTAATTAAACCTGTGACACAATATATAAATTTGATGATTATGCACCTATCTCGGCCTCTTTTTAAACATATTTATCTCCCTCTTACGAGATTAAATTCCACGTAACTCATAAGTCCCAACCCTAGGTCAGTATTAGCACTTATGTGTTATTATGAGTTATGATCAGAGTTGACCATACAATACTGTCATTACACGATTCCGTCGAAAACCATATAGAAAGCTTTGATTTTTCGATTGTATTCAGGGAATATATGCGTCGGAAGATGTTTTTTGGTTAGGTTTGATTTAGGTTTAATATCACTAAAAAATGGATGCGCAGCTCCAATCGAATGTAAATAAAAAATATAGGTTCGCAGAAAAACAATTTTTTTTAATCAAACGAATCCAAAAGGTAAATACAGAGAAACCCCGATTCAACCCGCATTTAAGGCGATTACCGCAATATAATTTTCTTTGGTCCAAAATAATCTCCTATACTTTCAAAGTTAAAAAATCCCGTATTTAACGTAATCACTTCGAAAATTTTTCCGCATTTAACGTTTATTTCAGCAGAGAGCACTCGAAGCGATTTTTTTTTAATAGCCACGATACTAGCAGGCCAGCATGAAATCCTTTCAGCCTTTGGAGCCATGGCAAGTTTTTTTCATCTCCCGTCTAGAATGGGAGAGAACATATTCGAATGAACTTCGTTTGTTTCGAGATTCGTTCATTTTGATTTCCTGTGAAACGGATTCCAGCGAAGCAAAATATATTACTAAAGTTATCACTGGCGTTTTTTCAGTGCTTTTTATCTATCTCAGCGATCGTTAAAGGTAGAACAATTTTAACGGATTTGAAATCGGCGGAAAATTTTACACCAGATAGATACCTTATACGTTTGATTTTCTTTTAATCTTTTATATTTATGCAAGAAATTGTGACGTCACGTGGACCTTCGCTTTCCAAAAATAAACAGATTGCATTTTCTGCCCTTCGCGTTAAAATAAAAATTAAAACAGATTATATATCCTGCCCTATTCCATTTTAGCAAAGGAGAGCAGAAAAATAAAAAATAAAAACATTTTGACTGGGATTGTTAAGTTCTTTTTTCGTAAAATCGGAATCGTTAAAGAAAAATTAAAATTTCAACGGATTTCTGCGGAATTTGAGTAAAATTTTACACCAGATTAATACCTTATATCACGAGCAACGCCGGGCAAGCCACGCAATGGCTAGAATATTTATAAAAGCATATGTATGTGTATATTCTCTATACAAATCTACACCGTTTGACCAACAAACATGAAATTTGGTACACTTATACTTTAGAACACTGTGAAAAACATATGCTATTTCTATCCTGCCTTCAGACCAATCTGTAACCGTGAAAATTGGCACACAGGTAGTCCTAAAAGTGCCCCTCCAAGCCCCAATTTTAAAATCTAAAGTTTTTTCCCCTGCAATAGATGGACATGGACAAGGAAACGCATTCTACAAGGCTTGTGTATTTGAATTAACACAGGGTAATGTCGCGGTTATATTTTGGCTATCACGGTGATATTTGAAACATGAGCAACGCAGGGTTATTCAGCTAGTCGTGAAAAAAATATGCCTTAAAATCTATAAAAATGACCTAAAAATTACATTAAAAAAAATTAGCGAACAGATTTTTCATCTATGTGGGCACATGACAGTTATTTTCAACACACACACATACCCTATACGATTTTCTTCGTTTTATTTCTTTTTCGAAAATATTTTCTTGCATATAGCTCTTTAAAGGGAGTCGCATCTAACTTTAATAAAATCAAAACATTTGAAAAAGCATTGCGATGATTGCTTCGACCACTGCTAGTGGCATGGTTAATACAAGAGTCCAGGGAATGAGAAATGCGAATCGAGTTCTACCACACAGGATCATCCGACTTCAATCCTTGCGAAACACTATTAGTTTTTAAAACACAGCGAGCCATCACACCAACGAGAGCACAAGGAAGGGTGCTTCGGAACCAATCAGTTGTCCCTGTCCACCCACCCGACCAGAATCGGGCATTCAACAACTGAGGAATCCAAGCGTCCGCATTTTAAGTCCCTAAAGACGCAATTATCGCCCTCCCGTACGGAACAATGCCACCGCCTTAATAACGGCCATTTTCCCGGAATCCCTTCCCCGAACCCTACCTGCCAGTTTTCCACTCCGCTGACCCGTCCCTGCCCGATTTTGACGGGCATCGATCTTCCACTCCATCCCCAACTCTTCGATCTCCACCCCCAGAGGGGTGGGAGGAACGCGTCATGGCTCAGAACTTTTCCACGTTGAGTGTCATATCCACCCAAAGAACGCGGGAGGGGGGTGTACCTGGATTCCGGAGCAGATGGAAGTGTCTGACGATGGTTGCTCCGACATTTTCTTCGTGCGGAGGGCTCGGATATGAAAGAGCGGCGAGATCAAAGGCCGGGCTTTCAAACGGGGCGGCTACACGAAAAAGTCTTTATCGGTTTCCAGCATCGGCACGTGGATTAGGAGTGGGTTTCCCAATAAAAGTTCCAGGGGTGGCTCTGACTTCTATACTGGATCGATGTCGGTTTAAAGCTCAATTGCTCTCCAGTCTACTGCCGGAGTTTTACTAGAGTACTTAGAAAGACTATTAGAAATGATGTTATCACAGGATCTGTCAAGAGCTTATAGGAGTCGCTTGCCTTCGTCTTCAAAATGGACATGACTACGTACTAAATCATCGCTACCGAATTGTTTTGTCACTGCCCAACTTCCCTGAGGGGTCTCTCTGACATGACAGGAGCCCACCTCAATTGTTCCAGCGCTCTTACTGACGTCGCAGTGAATAATACTTGAGCTACATATTTTATTTCTGTTACAAGACTATTGGGATACCATTCAGAGAGAGACTTATGAAGAAAAGGCTGAGGTATGGCGTAGGATGAAAGAAAATCACTGTCACTGATTGGCAAGTCTAAAGGAACGAGGCCCCAGTGGCCTTCGAGACAAAGTTTACATCCCACATACGAACCTCGCCACATATAAAACTAACTGAATACCGGCGTTGCTCGGGTTTCATATATGGCCGAGACAGCTAAAATATGACCGCGACATTTCTCTGTGTTAACTCACAAACCCTGTAGAACGTGTTTCCTTGTTCATGCCCATTTATTGCAGGAAAAACAAACTTTGGATTTCAAAATTGGGGCTTTGAGGGGGACTTTTAGGACTACCTATGTGCCAATTTTAATGTCTAGATTGGTTTGAAGACTTGAAATAAATAGTGTATATAAAAGTAATAATGTATGTTTAAAAGTAACTAAAGTATAAGTGTACCAAATTTCGTGTGGATTGCTCGAACGGTGTAGATTTGTATAGAGAATATACACACAAGCTTTTTATATATAGATAGACATCTTTTGGTCATGCTCTCCTTTTGTTGCCTATTATGTCCCTCCTTAAGTAAACTGTACCGCAGGTTCTTTTTTGTGTATAACGTTTCGTAGTTTCATCTACGCTGTACTATGCATACAATGCGTGGTTATTTTTATACCGTTCGCCTCTTAAACTTCATGAGTAGGTTAATCAGCCTGGGTTATGAATGAATGATCCTTTCCTATATCTGTTATCTTTTGTTTGGCGCACAGTTTCCGGATCTTGCGCCTTAAAACACGAATCAATCTACCATACAAGTCCTTTCATATTTTCATCGCTTTAAACTTAAAAGCATCCCAGTAGAGAACAAGGCATATCGTAACCAATTCGAATGTAATAACATTAAGTTTGAACAAAACTAATGGCTGAAAATGTTAGAAGTCCAACTATTTTACAGGGTAATAAAAATTGTTCTGTTTCTCTAGAATTAAACGGACACCACCAATCGAATGTTCGTGTAATCTACCTTTTCGTGTATCTTAGCTGTTATTCAAAATTGACAGTGGCCTCGATGATCTCTACTTTGTTTTGAGATCTTATATCCGCTTAGTTACTTGAATTAAGTTAATTTCTTCGAATACTGTTAAACTGAGTATAGACTTACTGTCCTCTTTAAATAGTCTTCTCCTTGTAGAGTTCTAAACCCATTTAGTGAGTATGGTGGCGCGGGTCATGTAAGAGTACATTCCCTTGCTAAGCCAGGAGGTAGTATTTGCGAATTGGGTCCTGATGGGTCATGGCTCAGAAAATGTAAAGTATAAAGACATACGATTTCCAAAATTGGAGCAACCAATTGAAGTATTCGAAACTCAATGTCAGACACATTTCTTTAGTTGTGAGTGTACTACTCGCGTACATTCGTATTCACACTACTCGTAAATATAGCCTAGAATATTAAATCCATCGCTGTAACGAATTTTCAGAGAAATCTAATTATAATTCATATTATCATGGAATGTAAAATTCCACGACAACATTAAGAAAAATTGAGAAAGTCACATCTTAAACTTGTAATTTTATAACAGCATAATAATCATACCGCGAGATGCCTTACAAAAAATCAACTCGTTTGAGTCCGTCTTTCAATTTGACAAGTCATTCCACCTATGCGGGTAAATTTATAGCGTACTGGAGGCCGAGGGGGAGTAAGATGAAATTTTGTTCTTATATGTCATCGTAAAACTTTTCAGTTTGTTCCTTTTTATTGTCCAAGTTTGCCACCTCGTTTAGTTCGCAAAAAAAGACTGCATGATGTAAGTATCTTTGTCAGAAGTCATGTCCAGTTTGTTTCTTACAACTGATAGTGCATTAATAACATTTACATTTACGTATCCATCTATGATTCATTTCATGTGTGTTTTGATTTACTCAGGTTTCATTAAAGCCAAAAGGAGAGATTGGTGTTTTAGACCTGAAATGGCGAATGATAGGAAGAATATATAAAACTTTCGAAGCGAATATCTAAGGAATGCTACATGGGCAAGAACCTTTCGGGTTGGTTTTCGACAAGGTAAGTTGGGTTTTATTGCGCAAGGACGATATCTGACCAAGTTGCGCCAAACACAAGACAGGCAAGGGAAAGTAATGGACATACACACATACACAAAGAAAGATTTAGTGATACAGAAGAAATAGAAACACCCAGGGTAAGTTTCAGAAACCGAATCTGTGCCGCCAACAACTCAGTTTGCATCTCAGTCTACTGAGCCAGTTTTTCCACACGGATTCCTGTGGTATGATTATTCTGATCACCCAGTAAAAGAGTTCAGTTTTGGACAAACGTGGAACAAAAGCAAGGCTAATATTAGTAATTTTCCATCATACGCCCTTCTCCTGCCTCTTGGTTATCAGTCGACGTCGTAAGTAACAAAATATTTTTAAAACGCTAAGGTGTTAGTAATTGTACTGTCGAGAATTTTAGGGCAGTACTTGAGGGGATCTCCAGATATCGTTCAATTCGCAAAGACAGATGGCCGATCTCTACTCGAATACGATACTCTAATAAGTGCTTTTGTAAGTCATGCCCGGTGAGAAGCCGAAAGCAAGCGACTCCGAACAAGGAACATGTGATAACAAGCTTTATTCCTCAATAAAATAGTTTGGTCCTTGTAGATTTCAAATCTATTAGTCCTTACAGATGAGCAGAGAAATTTCTAACCAGGTTGGTTTCAACCGTTTAATATTAGTATTCTATGAAAGACACCATCAACGGGGCTTTTGTAAGTCATGCCCGGTGAGAAGTCGAAAGCAAGCGACTCCGAACAAGGAACATGTGATAACAAGCTTTATTCCTCAATAAAATAGTTTGGTCCTTGTAGATTTCAAATCTATTAGTCCTTACAGATGAGCAGAGAAATTTCTAACCAGGTTGGTTTCAACCGTTTAATATTAGTATTCTATGAAAGACACCATCAACGGGGCTTTTGTAAGTCATGCCCGGTGAGAAGTCGAAAGCAAGCGACTCCGAACAAGGATCATGTGATAACAAGCTTTATTCCTAAATAAAATAGTTTGGTCCTTGTAGATTTCAAATCTATTAGTCCTTACAGATGAGCAGACATATTTCTAACCAGGTTGGTTTCAACCGTTTAATATTAGTATTCTATGAAAGACACCATCAACGGGGCTCCCATATAACGGCTCTTTTTTCACCTCACGTCAAAACCGGTTATATCATCAGCCATCGGACGAGTTAGACTTCATTTTCTGCAAGACATGAACACAAAAAAAGTAGCAAGAACCCAACCTCTTCCATGGGAGAGGTTTAATTGCCCACCTCCTTGTTACACTGAAAATCTTTAATCGAAACGACTCGGTGTATCAGCCACTGCAATACCTCAACACGAGAGGGCACACAAAATAACAGGACCTCAAAATTGCAGCAATTACTCATTCTCCCATTCCCACGCGGCGAGGCCGAAATCAATTACGCTCGCAATAATACCGACGTCCGCCAATTACGACGATTGCGTCACCCAGTCGAACAGCATTCGAAGGAAAGAAGCCACCCCGTTCGACCTGTGCGGTCGACGAACACGCAGGAACCCGATCGTCAGCATCAAGAAGAGAGAGAGATTGAGAACTATGGACTATAATCAATCTCTACGGTGTAATTCACTTTCAATCTCTTCCATCCATCATGCCGCAAGTGTTCGATCCTCCCCGCCCTGCTCCAATCGAACGGTTACTCACCTGGGTCGTTTTCTGCTACCAACACACGCCGAAAAAACCCTATTTGAAGATAAATAATAATTGTGCAGCCGGTCTTTGGGTAGTAGTCGCGTCGGCCCGCATGGCGGAATAGGTTCTCAAATCCCTCCCGTTGTATACAATCGAACAGCAACAGTCGATTGCGCTTGTTTACTGCAGATTCTTTTCGATTGAAAGGGCCCCGGGCACCTCACGAAATA
Source organism: Metellina segmentata (assembly GCA_947359465.1). Lineage (NCBI taxonomy): Eukaryota > Metazoa > Arthropoda > Arachnida > Araneae > Tetragnathidae > Metellina > Metellina segmentata. The sequence continues at coordinate 24,801,150 of OX375878.1, read as the reverse complement.
TTTATGGTTAACACTTATGGTTACAAAGAATACTGACGATATAATCCATATAAAATAAAGTTTCATTTCATTCACACTAAGGAAAGTAGACCAGGTAATAAGATACCAAGTTTAATGACTTTCTTTAGCATTAACTGTCGGTTAAGGGGAAGGCAAAATAAAATTATGGAGTATAGCTTCATGGGTGAACTAAAATTCAGAAACACTCATGATTGAAACCTGTAAAAATATAAAAAATTTCTGCAACACGAAAAATATACTAACCATTAACAGGATAAAGAGTTTAATTGAATCAATTTCGTATTAATTCAAGATACTCTTGTTATATAAAACGAATTTTCATATAATACGAACCAATATTTTCCAAATGAAGAATTACTAAAACGAATAGAACACTGATACGCACATGGCAGACAAGTGTTCTGAGAAACCAAAATACAATAAAGACAGATATTCATAACACAAAAACATAATTTAACTGTTGAATTTCGAAGAACGTAATTAAAGTATTGTCGACGGAATATAGGGATATGGGTTCCTCGGCAGTGAGCACTTTAAAAACGGAAAAAGATGTTGCAAGGATCAACTCAAAACGGCCGAGCGCCAAAAACAATTCAATTTAGTTCAAGAGTTTAAGTGTCTTCTGTCCCTCAAATGGACACAGATGCATAGTTAATCAAGGAGAGGCCACTTAGAACCTCTTAAAACCATCTGTACATTGTATATGATATTCCAGATAGATTTATGAACGGCGGTCAGTGAAGTCAGTCAATACCGATAGGTATCAATTTAGTTCTCGATCGTATCATTCGATTTTGACGAATTAGCATAAAAGTCAGGTAATTATTCATTTCTGAAGTTGACAATGTTAAAAGTAAACAATGCGGTTCTACAATTGACGTCTTTGGAATGATTTCTGTCTTCGCGATTGTCCTCCGATAGCGATGTCAGTGATTACGAGTTGGCGAAACAAACATCGACCTTCTGATGAGATAGATGGAACATGTAGGCGGAGTCACTGACGTAAGATCGAAGTGTAGTCACGTGGGCGCTAGGGAGTGCTCTAACTTGAACCGATTGGCAATCGAAGCGTAAACTAACGTTTTTCATCACGGTTGTCAATTAGTCCTACAACAGGACCTGCTTTCTTTCCAATATCACTCGACCTTCGTCAGATCTTCAGACCGATCCATAAGTAGAAATAACATGCGCATCTGTCATTTTCGTTTCCAAGTTGATAAAAACAAATAATCACTTATGGCGGTAGCCGTACATGGTTTTGCGTAAGGGAGCCCTAACACCCAGCGAGCTCAATTACCTTTGTACAAATGATCTACAAGGTTATCTGCTTCGGTGAGAAGGCACATGGCCTCGGAGAAGTTCATTTCAACAAAAATGCTCAAACTCGCAAAGGATGGACAGGTTTATTCGAAGTCATGAGTGGCGAATGCCATAGTTGGTTATTATTTTCCCATCAACTCGCAATCACAACTGAATTCCGGCACCGAACAATAAACACAAAGCCAGAAACCACGCTCGTCGCCGATTGTGTGAACGCATTGTATACGTTTAATTTGCCTCCTAATGAATACTCGCACGAAACCACGAGACTCACACTCACAGGTAAAGTCATTTTAATTAACGTCGTTCTAGAGCAACACAACAGGCTATTGACGACGGTCCGGGATCAATCCCCCCTAAGGAAAAGATCCGAGGACAACCACCGTAATTTTGAACCACGGTCAGATGACGAGGCAACACCTGTTGACTCACAAGCCAACTCGTATGAGTCGAACTATTACGGATGGGTGTAGGTAGCGACTCGTTACCATCTGCACACCAACGTAACGCAAAATCTGCTAAATTCAAAGGATAAAATGTAACGCCAAACACCAAGATCATAAATAAACAAGGTAGGTTGTTGAGTTAACATCGCGCAGGAGCAAAACATAGGGAAATTGACGAAGGTCCGGAATCATTCTCGAAAGGAAAGATCCGGGGAAACACCTCGTAATTTTGAACCACGGTCAGATAACGATACAACACCTGTTGACTCAAAAGCCAACTCGTCTGAGCCGAACTATTACGGATGGGTGTAGGTTGCGACTCATTACCATCTGCACACCAATGTTACGAAATCTGCTATATTCAAAGGATAAAATGTAATGTCAAATTCCAAGTAATCATAAACAGGCAAGGTAGGTTGTTGAGTTAACATCGCACTGGAGCAAAACAATGGGATCATTCTCGAAAGGAAAGATCCGAGGACAGCACATCGAAAATTTTGAACCACGGTCAGATAACGAGACAACACCTGTTGACTCACAAGCCAACTCGTCTGAGCCAAACTATTACGGATGGATTGGATATGATTTTGTGGCATTGGGTCCTCTTGGGACATATTATGCCAAACTCAAGATAAAAAATCAAATATATAATATAATAAAAAAGTGAAATGAGTCAAAACATAATGTATATTACGGATGGGTGTAGGTTGCGACTCATTACCATCTGCACACCAATGTTACGAAATCTGCTATATTCAAAGGATAAAATGTAATGTCAAATTCCAAGTAATCATAAACAGGCAAGGTAGGTTGTTGAGTTAACATCGCACTGGAGCAAAACAACGGGATCATTCTAGAAAGGAAAGATCCGAGGACAGCACATCGTAATTTTGAACCACGGTCAGATAACGAGACAACACGTCTGAGCCAAACTATTACGGATGGGTGTAGGTTGCGACTCATTACCATCTGCACATCAACGTAACGCAAAATCTGCTACATTCAAAGGATAAAATGTAACGTTAAATTTCAAGTAATCATAAATAGGCAAAGTAGATTGTTGAGTCAACATCGCACTGGAGCAAAACAACGGGATCCTTCTCGTAAGGAGAGATCAGAGGAAACACCTCTTAATTTTTAACCCCACAGTCCGATGACGAGCTGGCACCCCACTCTCTAAACTTCCAGACCACGCCGACGTGAGGATACTTGATGTAACGTGCACCACCCACGTACACCGCGATCTTTGGTGGGATCCGAGTTCAGAACTCGCAAAACCCTCCGGTTGCTAATCCGCTACTATTCCAACCGGGCGGCCCCTTCAAAAGTCTAAGCACACAGCTCGGGTGAAAGTAACGTTGACATCAAAAACGTCACACGAGGAACGAATTTTTGTCATTACCATAACACAGCCTTTCTGGGCTGGTTCAGTCACCTCCTCTTACACACGGGGAAAGAAACTCCGTCGCCCCCTTCCAAATATTATCGTGCGATCGGAAGCAAAAAAAAATCCCAGCGACGTTTTTGTGTGGGAGCCCGGCGTTGATTTATTCACTTCCCGATCGCTCATACAGAGACATGAATAATAAATATCTCTTCAAGAGGGAGGGTGGAAGGCAGCTTCTGAACAAAAACCATTCGTTCGGGGAATCATCTCAGTCTTAATTAAAACCTCGTAAGCGATTGCTTTCAAATATTTTTATTTCGTTTTCTGAAAAGAAACGCGATGAAAGGGCGAGGGGGCTGGGTGGTGCTGGAATGCTCCATCCCCTCTGCGACGAATTGAATGGTGATGAATTCATTAAAATATTATTTCGCTCCCTCGCTGCTCTGGATGAAGTGCGGAAGGAACGAATTAAAATTCCGTCCTCCACGTTATTTATTCCACGAAAATAGTCGCTTTTTATTATTATTCTTTTTGATAATTGGCGCTCGCTTCTCTGATTGAAATTAAATGCTTTGGATTTTTGAGGAGGGGAGGGAAAGATGAAGAGCATTTATTTCCGTTACGCTGGTTTTTCCCCCTTTCCGAGAACGTAAAAATAATTATAAAAATTCAAAAGCGTTAATTCGAGAAGGTTCGTTCAATCGCCTTCATTCGTTTGCCGGAGCTGCATAATTTAAGGTGATAGCAATTCCCACTCTTTCGAGTGTTATTATTTAAAAAGTTGAGTGATACATTCGTGAATGACGAAGGTCATACAAAAATTATTTCGTGTTGGGAAGCCTCGAGAGTTGAAGCAAGCAGTATCGCTGCAGAGAAAATCGCCAAGCCGTGTGTTGCTAAGCGTTACTTTATTCTATGGATTGTTGGTAAGGAACGAATGGGAACGTATTATGCGCTTGTCACAAGGGATGATAGGCAGTTTCTGTCTAGCTAAATGGAAATGGCGGTTGCGTTTCTGCGGCGGAATGGCATTCTTGTACGTATTCCAAACGTGGCGTCACTTGTCTTGTTTTACGAATAAGATTTCAATTTCAAAATCGTAAATTTCAACTTTACGATACAATTTTCAAGATTTTACATTAAAGATTTTCAAAAAGATCAAATCTTTACAGCTTTAAATAGCAGACATTCGACAATCGACACTTCGGCCAGTGTCAATGATACGATGCAAATTGGCTGAAAATACGCAAGCACACTGATGTTTTCTGTGAAGATAGTACGGAAGTGCATACTCCGTCACTTGCCGCTCTACTGTATGGCCGAGCTACAAGCCTCCGTCATGTGATCTCGCTTGAATATCATACGATCGTTTTCCGAAAGCTCACCACCCTATGGACGGACTTAGCATAAGGCTCACCTTTTGCTTATTCGTCAGATACTCCAGAGGTACGACAGTCTCGTAAATTTTGTCCATTGCATTTGCATAATCGTCAGTTTGAATTTAAGAGGCGCTTTAGTGTGCATATCACATACGGATTTTACGGTTCACGTGAATTTACGATCGAATTTTCGATATAGTAAGAAAATGAGATTGGCTTGTGAGGTTCCGAGGATCTACCAACACGAAGGAATGGTTGGCGCGGGGGGGGGGGACGAGACATCCTTTAGAGAAGCTGGTGGGGGTGTCGTTGAAAGGTCACCCGGGCCAGGAGGAGAAAAGGGGAGAGTGAAGAAAACGAAATTCAACCAGCAGAGACGGCAGATGATGGACGGGTGAGGGTCTCTCTGCTGCTGTTTTATATTACTGTGTAATATGTGGTCCTAGATAACCTAGAATGCCCAATAAATGACGGAAAGATATCTATGAAGTGTGTCCCTCTTCCGCAGATTAAACGAACCACACTCACCAGAGATAGAGAAAAGAGGTGGGTATGACACATGAGTTTTGGTATGACATGGTAGAGGATGCAATGGGGTCGATATTTTCAGTTATGGATCGCAAATCGGCTAGTTATAAAAGGATTTTTTTTGTTGGCGAGTAAAGAAATCAAGTTTTGCTCTAAAGGTATTTTCATTAATGCACAGGACACAGTGATTGATGCTTCATTAAAAGTTCAGGTGCACCTAATGACTTCGTTTTCTGATATTTGAGAGACTAAACGTGGAGATTTTTTTTATTCCAAGCGCGGTGAGCAGTGTCCAGAGTTTTCATGTACAATTCAAAAATGGGTGGAATAAGCTCCTTTACTAACGCATATTGCGAAAATGTCCCGTTTAAGCTCCACGCAAAGACATTCATATACAAACGTTGGGATATCGGAAAGACTAATCGGAATTAATATAACATTCCAAGCCAGTCCGTTTGGGGGAAGAGGTTAAACGGGAGAGAGTTTTAATACACACGTAAACTAAGTTCAGAGTTTTAATGTGCAAGTCGAAATGGGAGGAATAATCTCCTTCGATAAGGTATAATGGGACAATGATCCGTTTCGTTCTACGTACATTCATGTACAAACGTTGGGATATCGGTGAGACTCGCCGGAATTAATACAACATTGCATAAATGCAAGCTGCTCGTAGTTGAATTTTTTTTGGCACTCTCATAAGCTGGATGTAAAAATGACAAAACCGCCTATTTTAAACTAATCTAACTCATGTTGAGTTGAATTTTCTTACAGCCTGAAATAACTTCAGTTGAGTTGCTCTCTTTCAATTTTTTCGGATCTGGCAACATGAATATTTATCTTTTGAAAGGTGGCAGTGAATGAGGACTTTCGGTGACAATTTAAAGTTAATTAAACCAAACTTCTGAGTCAATACAAAATTAAATGTCGCATTTTTATTCAAAAACATCCCCCAGTAAAATAAATTATGCATCCGACATCTAAACTCGATTAGAATAATCTCAATGGAAAGTGCTTCTGCAACAACTTCTTCAAAGATAATCACTGTAACATCCATTTGGAATAACAAAGTTTATGACGAAGGAAACATTTGCCATCTTGAAGAAAAGGAAAATACAAACATTTTAAATTATTTTACATATATCTATCATTTTACCCCCAACAACGCTTCTCCGTCATTCGAACTAGGATTACCTAATCATTTTCCGCGACCGGTAAAAACGTAACGGAACGAATTATTTTTAGTTACGCCGAGCGTGTTAAAAGCTACATAACAATCCCAACACTAACGCGAGACGAGGGAAAAAACAAAGTGGCAAAAACAGTATTTCACTGGCATTCGGATAAAGGAAAAGTAATTACTTTTTGATCCAGCATACGGCATTATAAATAAATAAAAGCGGAGCCATTTCGGCAGACGCTTCTTGCAGAAAAAACGAAACTGACGGTCTCCTGAAAAAGATAATTCCGCTTTGAAAGGAACGAAGGGAAGCTGAAATAAAAGCACTTAACATCCTTTCCTGTAAAAGCAGCTTCCTCTCTATGGCAGTTCGTATGCAGCAAAAACAACTTCTAAATCGCTGCAGTTTTTTCAAAATTCAGTTCCCAATCTAATTTATGCACAGCCATCACTTCAACGCCCGTTCTTTCAGGAAGGAGTGATTTATGAAATCAAAGGGATATGCCGGTTTGAGTTCTTTCCTCGGTGCGATAGAAATGAATTTCATATTACAGATCCTAAATTAGAATCATAGTCCGCTTTATGATGGGAGAAACATTTGCGTCGTGCGTGACAAGCGCATTTCTAAGGCCCAAAATATGCGCTTTAAAAGGAAAATGAGAATAGATTTTTTGCAATTTAAACGCAAATGCGTCACGCATATTGAGTCGCAGATTCAAGTACAGTTGAACTCGAATTATCCGAATCAATCGGGACCAGACCCCCATCCGGATAATCAAATATCCGGATAATTGGGATCTGACCCCCATCCGAAAAAGGGTTAGTTCGTACTAAAAAAAAATTGCTTTAGTATGTAATGTAAATGACTATGAAAACAATTTTGTTTAAATTATGTACTTGCATACCGTATTAAAATGTATCATTTCTTGAACATATCGGTCAAAGTTAGTTGTTTCGTTGTCTTCACTCGTTTTCGTGCAGTCAAGTCTCGCATGAACTTGCGGTGAGTAGATGAAGATGGTCTTTGCAGTCAGACTACCACTCCATTCATTTTAGCCGCTGTGTCAAGTTAATCAAACGCCTCACTAGCCGACTTCTGGTTGAGCAGCAATGTTGTCATCTTTCGAGTCATCATTGAGTTCTTCTCTCATCTTTTGAATGAGTTCGTCACCACTGATAATTTGGAATCCAGGGTCCGCAGAATCACACACCAGCTACTCGCCTACGTCCTCTGCACTACACTCTGAGCATACAGAAATGTTTCTTATGTCCTCAATTGACACTTGGTCCTCTTCGTTTTCGTCACTCACCGCCAAAAAACTTTTAAAAATGCGGATTTCGGTTTTTTTTTCTTCCCCAAAGCGATTAGGATAATTGGAGTTTTACTGTACCTAAAAACCTTTTACATCGTTTTTTCTTTCTAGAGAAAAAGGTAAATAAACTAACAAACACAATATTCTTCAGTTGCAAATGAAACACCAAGTCGAAATGTCCAAGATCAGCTTTTTTAAGCTTTTCTACACTAGAATGTGGTGACATTGTGACTGGTCGAATACATCATATTATTTTTCTTTATATGAGAATTAAGATTTCGTCTTGGGAAACACGCCAGGTGAGTTAGAGAATGAGTAAAGTTTTCCCCTTTTGTCTTTATCACAACTGTCTTTTAGTTCTAAACCATGGACTCAAACTAAATTCTAAATCAAAATAAATCCCCAAATATGGTAGCATTTCCCCTTAACCTTTTGATTACGGCTACATATATATAACTGGCGTGATTCTTTCTTGGCCCGATTTTTATAATTTCAAGATACAACTGCTGTACTGGCCGGTATCTAGATTCTTTCTTGGCGTGATTCTTGTAATTCTCAAGTTACAAGTGCTGTACCGGACGAAGTCTAAAGGTTACACGCCAACATGACCGCTGCAGCGCATACACGAACAAAAAGAATCAAACACTGAAGTAGGCACAAGCTATGAAAACTACGTTTTCATAAAAATGAGATGCATCGGCAACGTATCATTTTTTTCAAAGGAAACAAACATTCCTCTTATCGACCCCTTTTCTAAAATTAATTTCTATAACTGAAATGTGAAAGTATTCATTACGTTTTTAATATATTAGGACTGCATCACGCATCATACCGAGTCGCAGGGCCTTCATGCACCATATAAGTTATTTAACTTAAACGCTTTGTATGTTTAACATGAACTTTTTTACAGGAAAAATCGCATCATACGAAAGGGTTTTCTTAACTTGAATTCTATGCCATTGCTCAGACGCTCTAAAAATGCTACAGAACTTCATATTGGAGTAAGAAAACGACTCGTCTGCACTGAATAGCTTGGGAGACGTTGGAAACTTCTGCTGAAGCTGTTCTACCCAGAAAATGAAACACGCCCTGATCGATTATTTCAGATAATGGCAGAATTTCTCACATTTAAAATTTTAATGTGTAGTAAATAAATAGTAAAAGAGGAAAACAACAACAATAAAACTTTGTTTTAGTTTTATTTATAAAAATTTGATTCTCAGATTCTATTACTAACGTACCCTTTTACAGCTATGTTTTGTTTCGATGGACGGTGGTCCCTTGCTTGGTGAATTATGTCAAGGTTTCGCTCAAGCGAGTTACCAGAACAATGGGATTACCGCAGGATTGACAAGTCGAGGACTCTCGTCAAGCCAGCGGAATCCGGCCATGTGTCCTCCGTTCAGACAACAATAGATTTCGGTCAGAGATGGAGTTCCTCACTCGACGGAGACTCTTGCCAAAATTATGCAGATCCAAAGGTAAAACCCTTATAACCTATCTGGACGACGTAGGAACGGATACAAATCCCTAGGAAGAGCCACCAGACCACTGTCTGAGGTGCCAACTATTACGGATTCTCTGTAGTTTCCACGGAAGTGAATCGGATACTACGGATTACGGAATCAATGATTTTTTTTTTCTACGGAAAAATTCAATTTCATTTATATTTCACAACACATCAATTAGTTTACTTATTTCTGTGGTTTTTTTTTTCCATTGTTATTATATTTTTTCTGGTAAAAGGGAGAAAAAAAAAGAGCTTAAATTTAATTATTAAATGTTTCTTTATATATAATTCTTTCATACACAATTGTTGGTTTTATATATGTTTTCATGTGTAACATAAATTACCAATTATAAATAATATAATGTGTTGCATATATGTTTCAAATTTGTAATTAAATATTTGAATTAATGCGTGTTATTAAAGCCGATTTCGCAAATTGTTACTTAAATACGGACAAATTCTTAAAACTAAGGATTTTTTCCTTCGGTACTACGCAAAACTTTCATCGCAGGTTGGCATCTCTGCACTGTTAAAACTCGCATCTATCTACCAAAGAATTAATAGCAAAATGATATTAACAGTTTATAGTGTTCAATGAAAAGTAAACAGAATGGAAATGGATGCTACCACAAATATGTAATCGATTATCCTCCAAAAACAAGTTAATTTAATTTTTGTTGGATAACATGAAATATCTGAAAACACGAAATAATTTCGGTGGTCCCTTCGGTATCGTGTTGACGAGGTTCGACTGTACTCTGAGATCATATTGAAATGGACCCGCAAGACAAAGGGTTACAAACCCCGCCTTCTGATCAAGTCTCGCATCAATTATTTTCTCTTCCCTCCACAACGAAAAGATTCTTTTTCCCAATCCAAACGCACGGGCTGAAAACATCGCGGATTGGGAAGCTCCAATCCATGCCTTCGGGAGGAATTTTCGCGTATTAAGGATGCAGAGCTCCCTACGTTTGAGAAGAAAAAACGTGAACAAAATAAGGGGGGAAAAAGTGTAAATCCAGTGATACGGAAAAGAAGTTCCGAAATCATTCGAAAAAGTGGAACTATCTCCCTCCCCCATGAGGAGAAGAAAAAAAAATTATGCAAAACCAGAAGCAAAAAGGGTTTAGGAAGAAACGGAAGAAAAAAAGAGAAATCTAGACTAGGACAAACTCCAGGGAGCCAAGTAAACTAGCCAATAGGCGACTGTAGGTCGTTTTACATAGGAAACGATGTTTACAAACTTTGCATGCAAAACGAAAATGTGTTATCGCACAGAAAATAATTTTCAAGGGGAAAAAATCGAACGAGATATTTTTCTGTGAGCCCATAAAGAAATAGGAAACGAAAGCGCCCGAGGAAAATCATGTGAGGATATGACTGGAATTATTTTCGGGCCTTTTTCGAATGGAAAGAAGTATTTGTTAACTATACTAGGTGTTCCATAAAAATTGTCGGAATGATGGGAGTAACATCATTGTGATGCGAAAATAGTTAAGATTTTTAATACAGTGTAATCTTGGTTATCCGCGCCAAATTCAATTCCTAGCTTCTGTTGTAAACCCTTAAATAAAGCTTCGCAACAAAAACTTTGTACGAAAAAAAGAGAAAATGCTGCAAAACACAAGATTGCAAAATATTTTTTCGAGGGTTTAAAAAAAAAAAAAAAAAAAAAACTTTTCGGGGGGGGACCAAATTTTGCGAGGCATCGCCAGGGCTTATAGCAAGTATGAAGGAAGGTTGGTGTTGACAAATGGTTACGTTCCATTCAAGTTGACATTGGGGGGTGGAAAACTTTTTTTGATAAAATTTGCTAAAATTGCGTTCTTGCGATCAAGTTTAATTGAACGATTATAGTTGATCGAGAAAAGTTGAACATGGCTTGAATCAGTTTTAGTTCACAAATTTCAATAGAAACTGATCTGCAGATTATTAAGCGAAAATATAAGTTACAATTGAAAAATTATATTTATAGAAAATCACATTTAAGGTATCGAACTGGTGTAACATTTCCCGCAGATTTCAAATACGTTGAAATTTTTACTTTATTTTTAACAATCGCAAAGATACAAACTTTTTTTTTCGAATGTTTCTCGAATAAAATAAACCACGACAGATCGTTTGCGTTGAAATAATCTCGAAAGCAGATGGCGGATGACTCATCACTTAAACGATAATGACTCATCACTTAAACGATAAAGTTGGAATGGTTCAAACTTTCTTGATCCACTAATAAGTTGATCAACCTCACTATAGTTTTCATTCAACTTTTGTTGATCAACTATAATCCGTTAATTACAATCGATTCGTGAGAACGCGCCTTAAACGTTAAAATATTACAAATTTGCAATAAAAAAACAAGAGCGTGTTTCCAAACATTGTCAATTTTTATGATTCGTGAAAAAACGAGATTTTAAATTCCAATACCTGGTTTGACGTTTTGCGGTCTGCTTTTGCTACATGAGGGCAAGGTGGGGGACTTGTGACTTGAATTCATAATGAATGAACCCTGGAATTGTCCTGTTTTCGACAGCACTAAATTCTGTAACTTCCGATGGGAGGAAATATCTACTGTTGCCATCCATCTCATCGAAAAGTCAAATTTCGTATTATTAACAAAATATCTTTTAATAAGAAGTTCTTCAAATTTACACATACTTGAATTGAAAAATACCATATTATCTTGAATTCAAAAACGTAAAAGAAAACAAGGTGTTTAAACAAACACACTCATCTCGTCTCTTAAATCTAAAACCATTTACTCACATGTGTTTGAAACGACCAAAATTCCACGATAAGCGAGTAAATGAATTCTTACCTGCAATAAAAATAAACACGTGTTAGTACCTCATAAATAGAACATAATATTAAGAGAATATACACATTTACATTTTCAGTTCATAAAGAATGAAGACAATGCTTTTTAGTAAGAGCTTCGGTCAGATTTAACTATTGTGTCAGTCTTACAGGTGGTTTACAATTTAGTGAGTACAACGATTCCCCGACAGGTGATTGCGAACACGGATAAGTTATAAGAACAGTTGTTCTTGTGTTCTGGTTGCTACTGTTCTAGTAGACGAGCATCGATGTGTGACAGTGCCTGTGTTCTGATACGATCAAGAATACGAAATGTTAGGTGCTGTTCTGAAAAAGAACACGAATAAGACAGATTTGTTGTAGACTTGAGAGGAGAGAGACGTGTTTTCGCACCGGACGGTGCGGATTGTATATTTGGAACTTTTATATTGTCTCTATATTAAAAAAATGTTACCGCCACCGCAGGATTGAAAACTGTGTTGTTTAGCTCGATTCTTAGACGGTTTCCCGAGAAAGTACTGATCGGAAAAAAATGAAATTAACATGCTTTGTTCTTCATCGTATTCCCTGGATAATTATTAAGATTTTGTTCCGATGCGGCTATTAGTTTAGGTTTTATTAAGTGTTAAAGTTGAAGAAATGAAATTTCTTCCGCGAGTGAGCAAAACATATTCAAATTTTCAGTCTTCAGTCGTGAGTTTTTTTTTAAGAGTACCTCTCAACGTAAATTTTTGCAGCTCGTCGAGTTTTTTTTTTAAATTTAAATTTGGTTCTTGATAATATTTTTTTGAAATTCAGGAAAAATCGGGACATTTTTGTTACTTTTTTTTAAAACTGTCGTATCAATATCTAATTACTATTAGTTTTTAATTTTTAAAATATCGCAGTATACCTCAGAATATACTCTTTCTTACGGTACTATTATTTTTGAAATCGGTTAATAATTAAATTGGATGCGATCAAAAGTTCGTCATACAAAATTCGGAATCTTTGGATATTTTCGCTACTTATTGTTAAAACCGTTTTGTCTAAGGCAAAAACGATTATTTTTTTAATTTGAAAACATCACTGAATACATTACATTACACTCTTTCTTATGGTACAATTATTTTTCAAATTGGTTAATAAATAAAATCGATGCAATTAAAAGTTGGTCATACAATTTTCGGAACTTTCAGATCGTAATTTCCGATACAAAACTAAAATGCTCATATCTGTATAGTATTACTGTTAGTTTTTTATTTTAAAAATATTGCAGTATACCTCAGAATGTACTCTTTCTTACGGTACAATTATTTTTAAAATTGGTTCATAAATAAATTCGATGCAATCAAAAGTTGGTGACACAAATTTCGTATTTTTCAGTTCGCATAGCTGCTTCCGCAAGCAGTAGTGGGTTGCACTTTGACTAGCGGGTTTGCCAGATATCAAATTTATCGTAGCAACAATTGACATAAAAACGATTTATTTTTATTTGGCAAGGAAAAAAGCTCGCTTTTTTCCCTCTGTTCTCAAGACAGTTTACCGACAAAGTACAGATCGTAAAGTTTGGATATTAACAATGTTTACTTAAAATTGTACAGGGAACAAGATGCAGAACATTTTTTGCTGATGCGGCTATTAGTTTAGGGTGCATAAGTGTTAAAGCAAAAAAAAGTGAAATTACTTGCGAAAGAAGTATTGGTTTGAGAAAGCAAACCAAACGGATTGGAAAGCAATCCCTGGGGTCGGCGAGCGTAAGCGAGACGCAGCGAAGCCCTCGCTGTGACGTCATGAACCGGAAAGTGAAATCAGCAAAAAACGAATTATTCAGATAGTTTCACTCTGTGAAAGTAATGTTGGTTTGCGAAGCAAACCAAATGGCATCTGTGACAGGAGTGTTGGTTTGCGAAGCAAACCAAATGGGATTGCGCAGCAATCCCCGGGGGTTGGCGAGCGTAAGCGAGCAGGGGGCGGAGCCCCCTAGTCTTGTAAATAAATGTACGTGTCCAATTTAGGTATGCAGCGTCCCTCTGTTCTTGGACATAATTTTGTATCAAATTAGACAACGCTCGGTCAATCTGACAGTGAGGACGAAAACGGACAAGAAAACAGATTATATACATACGACAGTATAGTTGGGTTGGCCACAATTCATTTGATAGTTTAAACCCAACGTTTTGAAAACAAATTGTGGTGAGCGATGAAGAGTGGGTATATTACAATAATGTTGGACAAAAGGGATGGTTGGACATGGAAAAGGAACTATCGAATTTCTACAAAGGCCGGTCTTAATACAAAGATGTGTTTGGATTGGAAGGAAGTATTTACAAGCTCTCACAAAACCAAATGATTCATTCCGATTATTAACCTTTTTGGATGAAACAACATGCATCTTCAGTTATTTCATTTTCAATAGTATTAAGCCTAATACAGAAAATCGTTAAAATTGTGATTTAAATCAATGCGGTTTTTTTTAATACAGTCGAACCCCGCTATAGTGAACACGGGATATAGTAAGCTCTCGGTTATAGTGAACTCTTTCAGTGGTGTCGACTGTGTGAACTCCTATTTAACTAATGTTATTTTAAACGCTTATGTGAACTCCTAAGAAAATGAAAGTTCTCTAATAGTGAACTGAATTTTCCCTTCCACAAATATTTTTCCAGATTTTGAAAAGTATTTCTATATACTTCTTTTCTAAGGAAAATGCGCACAAAAAAACAAGGAAATCTTTTGTAATCGTCGATTAAAAAAAATTGACGAACAGTGCTTAAAATCAAAATGTACCCCAATCCAAAATTAAAAAAAAATTTCCCATAAGGAGTAAAAGTAAAAGTAAGTAAAACTACTGAATTCTTTATTTCTAATATGTATTATAAATTGTTTATTCAAGTATTTAATAATTTATTTTAGTAAATTGTGTTATCTCGATGATTGTTTTCAACAAAACCATAATCAAATGCTGAGAAATTTTTATGTGTCAACAAAATTGGATAAAGTAAACCATCGGTTATAGTGAACTTTTTATTAGGTATGGTGACAGTTCCCCATAACGGGGTCTGACTGTATAAATTAATTGATTTAAATCAGCATACTCATTTGATGACTGATGAGAGAAATATACCTAGTGAGGAATCGAATATGACCAGTCTACAACTCGCAGGCTGCTATTAGAGTGAGCAAATCCACCTAGTCACAGCGGCCCCGACAGAATTATAAAGGGGACTTAAATGCATCCCAAGATAGTGAAATAAAAAGATCAATACGTTTTTCGATAAAACATTTACGACAGTAAAAAATGTGCCATTTTTCGAATTTACGACCTAGTATTTTGACACACCCGTCTTCATAAATTCCACGGAAATCTTCGTCGATTGCTAACCGATATCTCAAGAAATTCGTTCGATTAAGGTCAGATATTAAAGCGCTTCCATTAAACTTTTCACTCAAAAGAACAGACCGCCTTCTCGCTAAATGGGTGACCGTACAAGTATTGGAAAGTGATATGAATATGAATGTGACGCACCGAGGCAATTCAATTGTTACAAAGCTCGGTTTAAATAGACGAGGGAGAAGAATTTCCGAGTTCAGTAGTTTTGATGGCAAAATGAATAAAATCCCAGCAGCGGATGATTCCCAAAAGAACGTCAATGGTAATCGTATTCATCGAATCAACGATGAAAGCGCCCAATCGATTAACAATTAAAAGAGATAGGGGAGGAATCGATAAATCGGCTTTATTACTGAAACTCCAAATTCCTTTCAAGGGAAAAATATTTTGGTTAATTCTTTCCAAAGCCGCGCCTACTATTGGAATCCTGACGCTTTATTCTCTCTCGGTTCAGATAAGTCAAAACTTTTAAATAGAAAACTTTCAATTTAAATCCCATAAAGAAGAATGATTTACTGAAACTTTCTAATCTCCATTGCGAATTCTTGATCATGACGTTCCTTTCGAGTTTCAGTAATTGCTGAAGACGGGAATGAAAATAAAACATCTCTGAAAGAAAATATACTGAAGCCTATGTTATTACTTTAACGCTTTAAGTTCAGTTGTGATTTGTTGCTCTATGATCGTTTTTGCGCTTCCAGTTCAGTAATATTTTGTTCCTCTATGATCATTTTTAGTGTACCAGATGTCATTGCTGTAATAAATTTAACGATTACAAAGATTGCTGCTATACCAGACCCGTTTTACGTATTAACCACTCAATTGAAATGGTTCTATTAGTTCCTTTGGCACCTATAAACTGAGACGTTCGACTTAACCAGTGGGCTTGGGCATTGGACTCGGTAATGGTAATTTTAGTTAACGTCGTGCTAGAGCAACACAACGGGCTATTGACGACGCATTGGACACAAGAGATTAAACTCAAAAAACGGGAATCGAACTGTGACTTGACTATCCCTAACTAGTATTTTTTTGATACCTTGAACATTCAACTTGATTCGATGGTTTACATATGTCATTTGCAACTTGTCGTGTAACGGCTATGCCATTTTCTAACGCACATTATAGAGTACAGCTAGTACTCTTCTGTAGTAAAAATTTAATTTTGATAACTTTCAATAAAACATAGCGGGGTGGGGTTGCTGTTGCAACCCTAAACATACCGTATGCCTATGGGCGGGCCATTGAATATTAAGTTCATTTGGCACCGTAAGAGAAACGAAACTTTCACGAGTGCTAGGTTTGAGCCCAACGGACAATTTTAAATAAATTTTTATCTTACCAAAAATCCCACAACTTCTGACACTTAGCTCATAGAAGTACCTTAATCTTGCTTTTTGAAAGCAGATGAAATAAAATATTAACTGTTCTTGTAAAAACTAAGACTGAAAAAAATAAACATTCAAACACTAAAAAAAAGACATTAAAATTTGTTAAAAATCTGTCCTAAAAGGCTTACGATACGTGAGAATCTTGCTGTTTATTCCGTACAGCAATGTCAATCATGCTCGTTTTCGTTCGTCGGACGTGAAGAGTATCGTGACATTTAAATTTCGAAAACAATCGAGAAACAATGACAAAGAAAATCCCTTCCTCACAAAAAACTTCACGGACTAAATCTTGTACAGCGAGAGAACTAAAACTAACTATCCCATTCGCTAACACGGCGGTCCTTCCCTCTCGGGGCCAGAGAGCTTCTTGTAAGAGAAAAAGGGACGTAATTCCAATATAAGCCATTATCATCTTCGGCCACAAATAAAACGCGGAGGGGAACACGGACAGCCCATTAAGCGAGATGTCGTTGGGAAGAAAGCACACGCGACACGGTCTGGAATGAGGATGTATGTGGACCGGGAATCAGACAAAATCGATGACACGGCGAACTCACAACGCATCCGCAATTACTTTCCCGCGTTTACTGGGACAAAAATTAGAGGCCGTAATCGAAACTCGAAGTTGTATCTGGTGATGGGTAGGCAAGACGAGTTTTATGGCGCAGTCGCCATGTTTCGTCAAGACAGATAAAAGACAGCGTCAACTAATGGGCCTACACACAGGGACAATTTTAACGCCACAGAAGAGAGAAATACACCCGGGATAAGTTACAGGAATCGAACCTATTCCACCAACTTGCAGGTTGTTAGCGTTGTGGGCGAACCAACCGAGCCACGGCTGCCCCCTTGAGTGGTAGGATTTGAGAGCTTCGTTTGGTTAGTCGCTCGACGATTAATTTATCCTGCTATAGATCTTACTGTACCCTCGTTCTTCCGGTTCACAGAGGTTTAGAGCAGAGGTTCCCAACCTTTTAGTAAATGCGTACCACTTGAAATTTTTAGCGTACCACCGGTCCTATATTTTTTTTTAGAAACACATCTAATGGCAGAAAAAAAGCCCAATGGCTTGTTTAATTTCAATTAAAATACTAAGAAAGTTTCATATTTTGTGATTACTGCACTTGTATTTCGTATTAAGGATGTTTCAATAAAGGAAAAAATAGAACGATCATTGAAAATTAGTTTTATTTTTTACTCACAGGTCCAAAAACAACTAATTTTAAATAATTAGTACAAACTAAGCAAACAAAAATTAACGCAATCAAAAATCAATTTTTAGTGTGAATGTTTGGTATCCGCATTCACTACCGTGCTAAAGATATCAGCGCAAGACACCAATAGTGAAAGCGGTACGTTCACATAACCAGTCACGCAATTTAAGAAATCGACGAAAGCACAGCGCTGCAAATGCTAGTTCTTCCGAGTTGATTGCACCTTGTCAGTGTGATTAAGACCAGAGTATGAGAGGCATACAAAACCTAACGGTTTAATAAATCACACAGAAAACTAAAGATGTATATCATGTTGCGAATTGCATAATTTTCATTATTATTCTGCAAGGATTAACCAGAGAGCCTAATACTCTTTGGAACTATTTGATGAAATATAAAACGCCGACGGATTGGATTGGATTGGATATGATTTTGTGGCATTGAGTCCTCTTGGGACATATTATGCCAAACTCAAGATAAAAAAGAAACAGATACATAAAATATTAATGAAACGAAATGAGTCAAGTCATAATAAAATGAATACTATATAAAATTATATGTGATATATAAACCCAATGTCATGTAAAAAGTTAAAAATATTTGGATGAGGATTCTCACCGATCATGTCTTCTAAAACCAAGGTATAAGAATTAAAATGTTTAAGCCGTTGATAATTAAAATGAGAACATTCTATTAAAATGTGTTTTACTGTTAGTGGACAAATGCAGTAATTACATATAGGATGATCTTCTCCGAGTAGGAGGTGTCTATGAGTTATCCGCGTATGCCCAATACGGAGTCGAGTTAGTATTACCTGCTGTCTTCTTGAAGGTAGTGATTTCCATTCCGCAATATTTGGTTTAATAGCGTAAAGCTTATTCTCCGTTTGTTCGTTCCAATCGTTCTTCCATTTTTCCTCTAAAAATTTGTAAATTAATGATTTTGAGTCGCGATAAGGAATGGTATGATTAATATTAGTTACGGCCGATTTGGCGACTTTGTCGACAATCTCGTTTCCTGTTATTCCAACGTGAGATGGAATCCAGCAAAATAACAAGTTAAAATTTTTGGATGAAAGATGATAAATTATTTTCAGTGACTCTAAAACAATGGGATGACTGTCATGATCAGGATGTTTCAATGACTCTAAAACGCTTAATGAATCTATGAAAATGATACATTTCTTATGACAATGATCCGATATATTTTCTAATGCTTTATATATGGCCATGATTTCAGCGGTAAAAACAGAACATGAAGGATGGAGTTTAAAACTATGAAGAGAGTCATTAATAGTGAACGCAGCTCCAACATAATTTGCCCTTTTAGATCCGTCCGTGTAAACTTGTATGAAATTAGAGTACTTTTCTATATGCTTTTGAAATAGTTGTTTGTATACAACATCAGAGGTATCTGCTTTATAGAAATTTTGGAACGGGTTTTGAAATTGAAAATCATGACTAAACCAAGGAGAGAAATAATAAAGTTTTTTCTGGGTGACGTCAAGTGAGGAAAGTTCGGATCCGTTCATCAGATCCAGCATTCTCAAGTGGAATGTAGGGATGAAGGATGTTTTTGCTTGATAAAGGCGTTTTAAATATGGGCTGTGATGAATGGTATGCAATGGGTGATGAGGTATTGAGGAAATTCTAAAATAATATTCTAAGGACAACAACTGTCGCCTTAAGTCTAAAGAAGGTTCAGACGAGTCTACATATAAGCTGCTTATGGGTGATGTTCTGAAGGCACCAGAACATAAACGCAAAGCTGTGTGGTGAACAGTGTTCAGAGTTTGAAGAGCAGATTTTCTCGCTGAACCATACACCACGCAGCCGTAATCTAATTTTGATCGTATTAGGGCTCTATATATTTTTAGAAGACAAGTACGATCAGATCCCCATGATAATTTCGATAAAACTCTTAATATGTTGAGGGCCTTTTCACAACGTTTGCGTATATTTAAAATATGCGGTTGAAAAGTCAACTTCTTGTCAAATATGATGCCTAAAAATTTTAAATTGTCCACAACATTAATTAAAATATCTTTGAAGAATATTTCAGGGTCAAGATGAAGATTCCGTTTTTTACAAAAATGAACACACGCGGTTTTGGAAGATGAGAAACTGAAACCATTTTCGTTAGTCCAATGAGTGATTTTGTTAACGGCCTGTTGAAGTTGTCTTTCAATTAAACGAATGTCTTTAGCTGCGCATGAAATTTGCAGATCGTCAACGTAAATAAGACCTTTCACTGATGGAAGCAATTGAGAAACAATATCATTAATTTTTAAAATAAATAAAGTAACACTTAAAACACTGCCCTGTGGCACTCCCTCTTCTTGAATAAAAACATCGGATAAAATCGATCCAATCCTTATTTTAAAATACCTTTTCTCTAAGAAATTTTGGATAAAAATAGGCAGATTTCCTCTTATGTCATTTTTAAAAATGTCTTTTAAAATCCCATGTCTCCACGTTCGATCGTAAGCTTTTTCGATGTCGAAGAAAATCGAGACGAGGTGTTTATTTTCAACAAATGCATTTCTGATTTCCGACTCGAAAGCGACTAGATTGTCAATAGTTGAACGATTTTTCCTGAAGCCACTTTGAAGTGGGGAGAGACATTTATCTTTTTCTAATATATACATTAACCGCGCGTTGACCATCTTTTCTAAAATTTTGCATAAGCAACTTGTTAGGGCTATTGGACGGTAGTTCGAAGGATTCTTGGGGTCTTTATTTGGTTTCAGTATGGGTATTATAGTAGCATACCTCCAAGAGAGCGGAAAAGTATGCTCGGTCCAAATTCTGTTGTAAAATTTGAGGAGATGATTTACAGAACTCTTTGATAGATGTTTGAGCATGATGTAACTAATATTATCTGGGCCAGGAGTTGATTTGTGAACTGAAGATAAAGATTTTTTCAGTTCCGAAAAAGTAAAATCACAATTATATGAAAATATACGGTTTGAAGTAAAATTAACTTTATTCTTTTCAGATGCAATTTTAATTTTCTTAAAACTTTCAGAGTAGTTACTGGAGCTGGATATTTCGGAAAGGCATGAACCAATTGTGTTTGCTATGTCTTTGGGTGCCGATAGTATTTGGTTGTTATGTTCTAGGACAGGAATTTGCCTATTGGGGTAAACACCGGAAATTCTTTTAATCCTATTCCATAATTGTTTACTTGTAATTTTACTATTGATACTATTGACATAATTCGTCCAAGAATCCCTCTGACTACGTCTTTGTATTTTTCGAAATGCTGCTTTTGCTTTTTTATAAATTATAAAGTTTTCACTTGTTGGATATCTATTAAAGGTATTCCAGGCTTTTCTCTGTTTCCGATATGCATCGCTACAATCCTCATTCCACCAAGGTTTCTTTTGTTTTTTAGGCTTATTATTGACTTTTTTAATTGAGGCATCCGCACTTGCTATAATTATATCTGTAATTTTATTAGTAACTTCATCGATGTCACCAAATTCAACCGTGTTAGAAATATCTGCAAGGCTAGTAAAAAGTGGCCAGTTGGCAGTTTCAAAAATATATTTGGATTGTCTGTCAGTGTGAGGTTGATATTGGCCTGCATATTTAAGTTTAATTGGATAATGGTCGCTATTGTAAAGGTAGGGATCCACAGAAAAGGTCCAAAATGGTAAAATTGAAGGAGTGCAAATTGCCAGATCTATTGAATGGTAAGTAAGTGAAGGTGAGTGAAAGTAAGTAGGTTGGCCGCTATTCATTATACATAAATCATTGTCTGTTATTATTTTTTCGATTTGTTTGCCTCTACTATTAATGTCTGAACTGCCCCAGAGGATATGATGGCCATTTAGGTCACCAAGTATGATGAATGGTTGTGGAAGTTGATCTATTAAATTATTTAAGTCAGAAGTGGCGATATGGGTGTTAGGAGGTAAGTATAAATTACATATTGTTATTAAAATATTTACATGAAGTCTTACAGCAAGAGCTTGCAGATTTGTTTTTAGGTTAATTTGAGTTACTGGAAAGTCATGTGAGGTAAGCAATGCAACACCTCCACATGCTCTTTGGCCATCATCGTAATCTTTTCTAAAGATAGTGAAATAGTGAATGTTGGTGGAATCATTGGTTCTTAAGTAGGTCTCCTGGAGGGCGATTGCAACTGGATTGTGCTTGTTTATGATGTCTTTAACATCATCAATTTTATGACGAAAACCCCGGCAGTTCCAGGAAAGAAAGGTAGCCATAAAAAATAAAGGATAAAAGAAAAGAAAGACTACTTGTGCTTTCTCGTCCTAGGACGAGATCTGTCTTGCCGAAGATCCTTCTTGGACTTGGGTGGCGAAGTCTCCAAGCCATCACTCTCTACAGAGGAAATATCACTTTCGGTGTTGTATAAATTTATAAGGTCACTGGTAGAAGGATTAGCTATCAAGTTTCTGGATGTAACATCAGGCTGAAGTGAGGTTTGAGAAGTATTTTTAGCTATTTTAATATTATTTTGTTCAGATGATATGGCTCTTTTTAAAGAATTATTTATAGATCGATTTGGTTGATTTATCTGTTTTATATTTGATGAGGTTGTAGCTGATGCTTTAGAAAAAAGAGGCGTAATAGGTTGGTTCATTGAAGTTTTATGTTGTGCAGATGGCTTAGAAATAGTGACATCGGTTTGAGTAGAGCTAGTTTTGAAGGTTTTTTTTACTATTGTAGAGTAAGAGATATTCCAGGTTTGGGGGTGCGATCATTTACAATTTTTCGTGCCTCCGGAAATGAAATGTTTTGTTGTACTTTTATTGTCTGGATTTCTTTCTCTGTTTGAAACTTAGGGCAAGACTTGGCGTAAGATGGATGATCACCTGAGCAATTCGCACAGCAGAGGGATGGTGACGTACAAACATCGGTTTTGTGTTCTGTACTAGAACACTTAGCGCAAGTCTCTTTGCCACGGCAAGCAAGGAAAGAGTGGCCGAATCTCTGACATTTAAAACATCGAACTGGGTTTGGTATGAAAGGTCGAACTGGACAATTCATATAGGCTATTTTTACATGTTTTGGTATGGTGGGTGTATTGAAAGTTATTATTATATGTTTGGTGGGTATTTTTTGGCCATTTCTTTGAATAGTTATTCTTCTGACATTAATTACGGATTGTTGGGAGAGTGAGTCTAAGATGTCTTGTTCGGTATCATGTACTAAATCAGCTTCCGAAATTACGCCTCGGGATGAATTTAGGGTTTTGTGGGGTGTAACTGTCACTTCTATTGAACCAACGGATTTTATTTTTTGGATATTTAAAGCCTGTGATTTATTAGAAACTTCAATGAGTACATCTCCGGCAAGGGTTTTTTTTATGTTTTTTGTGTCGCCGACCATTCCTAGTATTGTTTTGTGTAGTAGAATAGCTGATATGTTTTTCAGATTTCCTTCATTACTTTTCATGATAAATTATTTTTGATCTGGTAAATTATTTTCATTTTTCTTATTTCCTTGGTGCTCCACTGAAGGAGAAGTTGAATTTAGATTTTCCATATTTGAAAATTAAATGTTCACTCCCCGGCGGCACCACCCACCATGGAGTCCAACGAGGGGATACAGGTTCCTGTACCGGTGCTAGCCAGGGACTATACGAACCCAACTCACCTCTATGACTGCCCTAAGGAGCTAGTTGGTGAGCAGGTCCTTAATCCTAGCAGGGTATTCCCACCAGCCGATTGATGTACTGGGACCATAGTACACCTCCTGTTTGTCCGAAGCAGGAGCCGAAGCAATGTATTGGGGCGTTATGTTGTCCCTCAATCACCAGGATCACCTTTTCCGAAGACACAGGTCTCCACGCACGGCAAACACGTGGGTGATATAATCCCCAAGAGGAGCTGAAAGCACAGATTGGCGAAAAGCTTCTCAAGGGGAGCCCTCACCTCCGAAGAAGCAACCACAACGAGGGAGGAAGAAAAAGGAAAAAGCCGAAGTGTAGAGGAGGAGAAGAACGAAAGGGAGAAAACATCACTCAGGTACCCCGGGGTTGTGAAGCCCGTACAAACCTAAAGAAGGAATGCCCCTGGGGGCTAAAACGCCGACGGAATTAAATCTGTTCTACCTTTGTTGTTTTAGCTACCCTTCTGTTCTTTAGTACCAGGTCTTCTCAGCGTGACCAACCTAAGAACTCGGACCTTACGGATGAGTGGAGTTCAGCAGAAAAACCTGAAGTGTAAAATTGAGGTTGGAAGCTCCAAGGTTAATGAATAGATGCATTCGAAAACATCATTCCTTTTTTCTGAGAAGGACGAGAAAGAAAAAAAGTAGTCCTTTCAGTATTATAGTTTTAATACTTCCAAGACCAAATAAAAAAGGGAGAATTTAAGACTACAGCTCAGACCTGTGTATCAAACAACCGTGTAACGCTTCAACAGTGCAGTAACAAACACTTTGGTTAAAATTTCGGGTGATTAAAGTCGAGGTATTCAAGTCACGCAACACTGATTGACTTAGGTTTGTTCCGAGAGCTCCATAATCAACATTCTCTACTCTTTCGCTTTCGTGAACCAGCTTTTACCAACAATCCAATTGATTTAGTTGGTTGGGTTTTTGTGATGTAAAGGCCATAGTCGACCAAACTGTGCAAACACAAGATAAACTGCGTCACGTAAATGTACATAAACACAAAAAGAAAGCTTTACTGAAGCAGAAGAGATAAAAACACCCAGGGCAAGTTACTAAATACGAACCTGCGCCGCCAACAACTCGCAATTTGCATTTTAGAGGGCAAACCCTAAACAATCCTTCAGAATGGTTACCCCGTATACTAACAGATCCGAGCTTAAAAGATTTCTGGTTTTCCATTCAAAATGCGTTTCATTGTTTTTATAACATAACTAGCCACTGCGTGGTCATGCCCGTGACAGTTCTTTTTGTGGGGTCAGGCGTGATCACTGCGCGCTAACCTCCGGTGATTGCTACGTATTCCCATATGGTTTGCTTTGCAAACGAACTCCACGGGCTCCGTAATGGCTTCGAGGAGGCTGTTATCAACAACTAAAAATCAAAACACGCTAGAATCGAAAAACTTGTCATGGTTCCAAAAGGCATTTAAACGAAAAACGCTTGTGACGTCAGCAATCAAAAATCGCAAAATCAGCTCGCTTCTTTCTGACGTCACATTTCGAAGGGAAGAAAGAACGGTGAAAAAAACTAATGAATTCCTTTCAAAATGTTCTAGATAAAATTTTAAAATTCGGGGGCGTTAGAAAATCGCAAAGAATTTCGACTACCTGTGTGCCAAATTACATTATTGTAAGTGGCATAGATTCGTCACTGCGTGCAGTACACAAACAATTTCTTTTATCATAGTAGAGAAGCCACTATTACATTTACCTTCCGAGGGATTCACAAGTTAATGTTCTGCAAAATGTTATCTTCCCTGCTCGACTTCAAACCAGTTTTGAGCTAATAGACCATAGTTGGTGGGTTAAATTTTTTTTTAATGCACAAGGGTAATTTTCGGCTAAGCTGCGCCGAACACAAGTTAATGGACATACATACACAAGAAAAGCTTTACTGACACAGGAGAGAGAAATAAACCAAAGGAGGAATTGAACCTGCACCACCGATATCTCACAGATTGCTAGCGCAGGGACTCGGATTTTCTTCCGTGTGTATTTCTCTCTTCCATGTACGTAAAGCTTTTCTTGTGTCTTTATGTCCATCATATTGCCATACAAATAAGGAAATCAACCGAACTATAACGCCCAGAGGGTTAAACTTACAAGCAATCAAATAAACCAAAGAATGAAGTCTCAGACATAAAAACAAAATCACCACTAAATAAAAACTAAACCGACGTGGAAAGGATCGCACTCAAAACAACCAGACTTCGAATCGCAACTTCCCCAAATAACAAATTCCCACTCAGGAATTCTTTAATTTCAAGTTCTGGTGCTTTACTTAACCTCTTACACAAGGTTATAAACCTCGCTCTCCCCCTCTGAATGAACTCGGCCCGTGCGATACTCACTCGCAGGAGCCTCCAGCTACTCCATGGGAGAGAAATATTATCAAGAGGTCTGCTGCTTTTTACCTCTCGACACCTTTCCACTTTAATTTTGTGCCTCCTTAAGTTCAAAGGTAAGAATAGACGGAGAGTTAAATCTTGCGTTTTATTTGTTGCCCCGAGGTTTCAGAATAAAAATTAACTTTCCGCGTTTACTTTTCTCATTTTCCGTAATTAATTCACTTTTTTCCATGCAGTTTCCGTTTTTTTCCGCCCTCGTGGGTAAGTTCCTTGACTAAAGCGCGTTGGTTTTTCTTTCTCAAACCTCTTAGGTAAGTAAAAACGCTTTAATTTCCTCGCTCCTTATTAAGAAATTGGTTGGGGTTTTGGAGAACGTGATTTTTATTTTTACCTAAGCGTTAAACGTGTTTTTCTACGTTTTTAATTCCGAAAAATGCAGAAAACATAAAAGCGTAAAATGTTACATAATTAAAAAATATTTGTCGACTGAAATCAAGTTAAACTGAAATATTAAGAGTAAACCGTATCGTAAATATTTCATGGGAAAATCTATAGACGGCGAAGTACGAAACGAAAGTTATAAACGTGAAGAAAGTACTTTGTCAAATCACGTACTTGAGTTAAATTATTGTCAAATTATCTTGGATGGATGAGCTGATTTTCCTCCTGAAATAAGACTGATGAAATTACATTTTTCCAAAATCCAACTTTATTATGGTTTAAAATTTCTTACTGTTACCCTGTTCATGGGCCGACAGTTAAGTAATTCGTCGTCCGATCTTCTCCGGAAATTCGAAAGAAAAAGCACTTCTTTGATTACTTTAACATTCCCCAACATTCTGACTGAAATTGCTTATTGGTTTGTAAAAACGATGGAAGACTATTTCTTTGGCACGACACATTTATTAACATCACATAACAGCACACGCGATTAATACAATACAACACAGGAGAAGCGAAACACGATGCTACAACTTAATCTTAGATCACCCAAGTCTTTCGCACGCTTGTCCTACATTACTAGCCTACGCAAAGGAATAATCGTATTAGTCAAGCGGGAAGCAATATCCGCACTTCACACTGACCATTCCAGATTATTACGCAAACATTTGCCATCAAGTTGCATTACGGCGTTGTGCACGCAAATGTCAGCTTGAAACGGCAGTGTGCTTCCATCGGTATAGCGAATGTCGGTGGTTCGGTATCCTTGAAGTACTAGGGCACATTTAAACACTTGTACGGAGGTAATTTCGTGACAACACATGGATAAGTAAGCAATTTCAGTACCTGAAATGCAACGAACTCCTCGTGACACACAACTCACAAAAAGATCACAGTATAGGCGAATTTAAAGGAGACTGAAAACTAATGAACACATTTTGCTTTTAAATATCAAATCGGTAGGTGATACGTAGGGTTTTATGGGGAACATCAAGTTCCGAAAACGGACAAGGTGCGCGGAACCCATTTTAAACATTCATAACTTTATCAGACAGGGTGGACACAATCATAGCATGCAATTCCTAATGAAGGACCAACTCGAAGCGTCCGTTTTTTTTTTGAACGGATGTAGCGTTCCGGAGACACGCACTAGGGATGCAACATCGATGTTCAAAATTAAAGCCTCCATGTTGATAATACATCGCCCAAAAACCATCGATGTTTTTATAACAATAATTACTGTTAGTTATTAATTATTTATCAACCTATCGGGGAAACTCAACAAACTAATATTTTATTTACTGTAAATAAAAAATATTGGAGCCGATAATTATACGCCCCAATATTTGTTATTTAAAGGGTGTAAAAAATTAATTTTGTAAACTTTCACCACCTTAAGCAGACGTCTTTCTCCACTAACTATCCCACCAGTTAGAGAAAAAAAACTCTTTCTAATGAGACAGATGTCGCCATCACTGACAATTACTTAGTTGCACGGTTATATATATTTTTTTAATTTTTACTATGGTTCTTTTTTTATTCATAAATAAAACATCGACAATGTTAACACATCGATGTCAAATAAACATCGGCTCCAATAAATCGATGGTAAATACATCAATGTTTTAAAAAACATCGACATCGCTACTTTTCAGACCCTTCACCCTTGGCCACTTTGGTCTAAAAGTATGTTCAATTTACTAATTATAAAAATTATTCTACTTTGTTATTTGTTTTAAATTTTTATATAATGGTACTATTTCATTTAAAAATAAAACATGACAACGTAAAAACTTCGATAAGTATTCACATCGATGTTCAAAAACATCGGCTCCAATTCATAGATGGTAAATAATTGATGTTTTTTTTATAAAACATCGCATCTCTAATACGCACCTGGCAACTGATGGCCTGGATTTGCATATCCATTAGATGTTTTATTCATGTACATGTCTCGATTTACTCACAGCATTGACCATCCAATAAACAGGCAAAGCACGATATCGGAGCCGCTGCATATCAGAAGTTACGAGGACTTCTCTCTTCTGGCATTCCCTAACGCGCAAAGGCAGTGCAAAAGGGCAGTTGCAGTTGACAAAAATAATTTGCATCAACTGCATTATTCAAACTTTTAATAACCCTTTCCAAGAGGCGGAGCGATGAAGGCGCTAATGAATATTACAGAAGAGAACCACCCGAATCGCAATCGCCAAAACCCTTTGAGAGAGCGCGCGAGATATTTGTGAAATAATAATAATTGCGCATTTCAATTTCCAGCGTCACTCGCACTGCCATCCAGATGACGTCGGTGATTCATCACCGTGAGCACGCACAAGGAAAACACACAGTAACTCACACTCGCCATCCATCAAAAGCCAGGAAACGAAACTGCTCACAATCACGGACAGTCAAAAATTAAAACTGATGGAGATGGAGAGCGGTGGAAAATGTCAAAACACTGCAAAAATTCACTCAGATGCAGAGTTGTTTTGTTTCCAGCCGGCAAACAACCATTTCGATTGTTATGTACCCCCATCCAGAAGTAGAATCACGAATCTCCCAGAAGTGAATGTGGCCATCAGTCATAATCCAGCAAAGTACAAGTCTTCACACAGGATAAAAACCTGCTAAACCGGACAAATGTGGCACTTGCACCATTAAAAAACAGTTTACATCTGAATACGGATTGGTGTTTACATCATTCAACATTGCGACATGAAGAAAATTTAGTTTTGTTTATAACTAGCTAAAAAAAACGCCGTTGTTCGTGTTTCAAATATGACCACGACATTTCCCTGTGTTAACTCAAATACACAAACCCTGTAGAACGTATTTCCTTGTCCATGTTCAGTTGTTGCAGGAAAACAAACTTTAGGTTTAAAAATTGGGCTTTCGAAGGGCCTAAAAATTGCAAAAAATTCGGACTACCTGTGTGCCAAATGCCATTACTGTGAGTGCTATAGATTCGTCAGGACTTTGCGGGCAGAAAATAAACACTTCCTTTTATAATTAATATTAGAGATTGCTGCTTCCACAATTGGCTTCTTCGGCAAGGATTCTATAGAAGATATAACGAGTTGGCGAGAAAGATTTAAACATGGCTTTCGCTAAACATGTTTTTAACTGTGACAGTTCATTTCCATGTCAAGCCTAGCATCGTTTTAAAAGTGGACTTTGTCAAGGTAATCAACCAATCAATTACTGTATGTCCATCACGAGAACTGCTCTCTTCAGCCTACCCTTGTCTGTTGCCGAAGAATAGAACTTCATCCTATTTTCCATTTGAGATTCTTGAAATTGAGTCATATTGACGCACTCTAAGACAATTAATTTGGAAAGAATAATTGTTGATATTTACTTGTCGCCACGATCTATTGTAGTTAAGCTTTGGTTTCCTAAGAAAGTGGAGCCGTTATCTAACAGCCGTGATACGTCATGATGCCGCGGGCATAACTAAACGGCCGTCTAAACAAAAATCCAAGGTGTCAACTTAGGCGGACAGAATACGTTGGAGAATGGGCAACACATACGGCTGTCGTGGTTTATTTTATTCGAGAAACAAAACAAAGTGGTTTTTTATTCTCTAGTTCAAAGTTCCTAACTTCGGGATCGTTGAAGGTAGAGTGAAAATTTCAACAGATTTCAAATCAGCGTAAATTTCTACGCCAGATCGATATCAAAAACAGTTTTATTATTCAATTATTTACCATTTCATTATTTAATTATGTATTAAATAATTAATTATTTATTCAAAGAAAATCACATTTAAGGTATCGATCTGGTGTCAAATTTTCCGCAGATTTCGAATCCGTTGAAATTTTTATTCTGTGTATAACGATCCCGATTTTACAAAAACGAATTATTCAATGGCAGTCAAAAATGTTTATTTATATTGCTCCTCTTGGCTGGAATCGCTTGGAGCAGGAAATGAAATCTGGCCGCTACAAGAGAAAAAACGTTCTCCAACTGTTTGAGACCGCTATGACGACAGTCATAGAAATGGCGGCTCCGATCAATTTCGTTACGCTCATAAACAACGCTCTCTAGGAAACCAACACCATGTGTTAGTATAAACAACGTTTTAGTGACGTCACCCACCGATACATCACGGCCGCTAGATCACGGCTACGCTTTCTTAGGAAACCGAAGCTTTACGTTCCTCTTTCCGCCGCCAATATTCTCGAAAAACAAACGTTACGCGTGCGAAGTGAACAAAAACTCGCTCAAGTCAGGAAGAATCTGTCAGAAACCAGCTCTTCGAGCTACGTGCGTCTAAGTCTTGACAGCTAAAATATTTCTTTTCCCAAGGTGAAATCATTCGTGAAAGCAACTAGCAAAACACATCCTCCAAATTTAAAATATATTTTTAGTTTTTACAGTAAATTTGTTGCTTGGTAGGACCCTTACTATGCACCTATCTCGATGACACATTCCTAGATACAAAATACTTCATCATGTATACGTTTTAAAAAGCAGAAGATAAAACTCAAGAGTATACAGTCGTTTCTCAATCAACCCAACAGGAAAATTCACTCATCCACGCAGTCTACATCGACCCATTTTTATAACTCTTCTCAGTGTCGTTTCTTGAAGAGAGAAATATTCATCGCCTCCTCGACTTTTCCCATCCAAAAACAATAACAGACGAAGAATAAACGCAATAACAATGTGTTCCGGAATTCCCGCCAAAAGCGCCAGACCACCTCTGAAAACGAACAATTAAATATCAAAATCGAATCGGGGGAATCATTCCACGCAAATATTTCATTAGAAAACCTGCAGCGAACGACACCGTGCAAAGAGGGAACAAAAAAAGTTATATAACCCATCATTATTGCTCTTTTTCTCTTTCGAATATCCATTCGTCATTACGATTTTTCCATCCAAGTAATGTTTCTTGCAACCATCGTTTGTCACGGTCGCCAAGCGATCACCCATTTGGCGGCCGAATTCTCTTTGGGACGAATAGGTTCGGAGCTACCAGCTCTCATTGGAGTTCCACGAAATACACTGAGCGGCCACTTTATTATGACCACCTGGCGGTTTTAAGCAAATAACCTATTGCGTCACAATGTTTCCGCAAGAAAGCCGAGTTCCTGAGACAGTACGTTTAAAATATTATGTCTTAAATATCCATATATTGGATTAAAGCCCCAGTCCCTACGGGACTAGGTTTCTTAGGAAGAACCTTAAATTGCCTTAGACAGTAGTATAGGTGAATTGTTTGTGAATATATGAGGAAAAAACGTGATTTGATGGAACGTGAGATGATAGTAGGAACTCGGAGGCATGGAGCTAGTATTAGTCCAGTCCATATTCACTTGGTGGGGAACCATAAAAATATTTAGAGGATCCAAGGGGGCATTATCCATAAGATACTGGCAGCTTTCCAGAAATTACACCAGTTTACTTTCCTCGGGTCGGTCAATAGGTCTAGTCGTCAGGGTGCTGGTATCTGGAACGAATCCTGGATGAGGCATGGATGTTTGTCAGTGTCGAATAAATGCGTGGCCTCTGTACATGGACTGTACCTAAAATGCGTATTTATTCCAAGCGAAGTCTAGTGACCAACCCCCTTGTTGTGGTGTATCATGGCAACGCAAAGTCGTTCACAAATCCACCCTTGCCGTGCCTTAGAATTGGAAGTTCAATTGGCCGGACCATAGAAGGAAACGTTCCAACCGGCTCGATGGGAATGACATACAGTGAAGAAAACGAGGAACAAAGCCATCGCCAAATTGGCGCATTTTCCGAAACGAATCTGTTGTCGGCGTGCGAAATTAAAAACGCCGCTGCATTAATCACGAAGGGAAGCAACGCTGGCAGTCCTCGGAAGCGGACGATCGAGACAAAAAAATAAACTGTTTCTCCTACTCTTCGTCATTACTATCATTATTCCTCGAATAATAAATGAAACCAGGAGGGTTTTAATAAGAGCAAGCTCGCTCGTTTCTTTTTGTTTCGTTCCTTGGCATGCACATTCTTTAGCTCTGCTTCCGATACTTCAAATTTCAGAAGAGTTCGACCCGGAAGGTTTGGACAGTCAAAGGTGCCAAGTTCTCGGGACATTACCCCCTATTATTTTTATAGATTGGAAGTTCCTCAAGAAAGAAAATAGATAAATAAAACAAACTAGCTGAATCACCAGGCGTTGCTCGGGTTTCAAATATGACCGCGACATTTCCCTGTGCTAACTCAAAGACAGAAACCTTGTAGAAAGTGTTTTCTTGTCCATGTCCATTTATAGCAGGAAAACAGACTTTAGATTTTACAATTGGGTACATTTAGGGCACTTTTAGGACTACCTGTGTGCCAATTTTCATGGCTACAGATTGGTCTGAAGACGGGAAAGAAATTTTCCGCAGTGTTCTAAAGTATAAGTGTGCCATATTTGGTGTGGACTGGTCAAACGGCGTATAGCAAGGTTTCCCAAATTTATCCAAGTCGCGGCACACTTAAGAGAATTAGAATTTTCTCACGGCACCCTCTTCATGTAATATCTATCTGTGGTATATATATTTCATATTTGTACAACTTGAAGAAGAAATTAGGGAAGTAAGTGGTAAGAACATGGACATAATTAATACAACTCGTATTCAAAATTCAACCGAATACAAATAAAATTGTACTTAATAGGAAAACATAGGTGAAGGTGAAACTTTAATTAAAACAAATAAAATTACCTTCAACATGCTCTTGTAGTGTGCATGTGTGTTTAGTGCGACGGGTGAGCCTGCTGCTCACATCACAATGGTTCGAATCGTGGAATTAAGATACAGTTACTCGCGATATGCTAGTGATAGAGCTACTCTCATTTCTTTTACGACATTAATATTCGAACGATATTTGCTCTTTATAATAGCAACTGCTTGATGGACGCTTCGCGGCACTCTTAATTCAACCCCAGGGTGCCGCGGCACACACTTTGGAAACCCCTGGTGTACAGATTTGTATCTGTACTATTATAAAAGTGTTTGTCTGAGTGTCTCTACGTACTGTCCTGACGAATCCATGACACTTACAATGAGATTTGGCACACAGGCATACTTGCCAAGTTTGATAACTGTGCTTCAGTAAAACTTTTGTGCCGAACGCCCCTTGCCATAAAACACAACATAAATACATGAGTAAATGTGTTTAAGAAATATACGAATATGTCACAAAAACTAGAATTATCTATATTTAAAAATGCATAAGCAAAAATTCACACTTTTATCAACTGCAGAAACCTCGCTAAGCAGTAGTGTTTTAATTTAAGCAGTAGTGTCACGTGCAGTGGCGGAGAAGCATTAGTATTGTTATTCACTAGAAAGATAAGGTACAAATAAATCCCTCCCTGGCCGTGAAGGACATTTTGATCCACCTAAATAGCTATTGACATTTTTTATAATCTTGTTTCCATCTTTATATGTCATTTTTAACGCTTTTATTACTTAGCTAACTGCAAGGTTGATTGATTTGGGATTCAGGGCGCAGTTGGGGGGGGGGGACCCTGGTTGTAAGGTTAGTTATACTGTATTTTTATGGTGCACTATATTTAGCCAAACAATGGCAAAGAAACAGACCAATTCATACATGGATTGGATTGAGTATGATTTTGTGGCATTGAGTCCTCTCGGGACATATTATGCCAAACTCAAGATAAAAAATCAACTACATAATCTATATAAATAAGAATGGAGTGTTTGTTTGTACATTCAATATTTTCGATTCATTTCAAGTTTTCTATCCGTTTTGGACCCTTCTGATGCCGAATCCGCCTTTTTCTCGTTTGGTGTCTGTCTGTCTGTATGTTGTGCCCTATACACGTCCACGCGGTTTAAGATATTTTCATGGAAATTTGCATACAGTGAGTAGTTATCTTCATTTAGTGAGTGGCATTGGTTGCGAAAGTCTGTCTGTCCGTCTTTCTGTTCTATGCTCGATTTTGTGTTTGTGTGTTTGTGTAAACATCAGATGAATTGTATTCCAGATATTTGATTACCATGTGTTTTATTTTATACATTATTTATTAGTTTAGTGAATGCAATATTAATTTTTTTTTATTGTTATATTTAGAAGAGTTTCATGCTAAAACACCTGAGTAAGTATACTTAAATCAGCCACAATTTGATAGTTTTCGAAAAATTGGAATGTATAGTTTGAGTATTACGATTACTTTCATTTGCTTTACCAGTAATGCTGAAAACCAATTATTATTATTTTTTAATTTTATGGTGAAATTTTAGCTCTGATACTTTATTTATTTCGAGTCTTATTTTTATTCTTTGCGCAATGAAAACGATTTCCGAATATTTGGGACAGACGATATTTTTCAACGAAACGAGAATGAACAAGATCGCGCGAGCAGTGATATTTATTCTGGTTCATTCGCTCTGAATTAATTTCACATTTCTAAATTTTGTGCACTTTTAGTTGTAAGTTGTGGCAACTGTGCGAGATCAAGAGATAAAATTGAATCACAAATTAATATCTTTAGAACAATTTTTTGCGACATCTTTTCTTTTGTTTTATTTAGCTGTTTCCTGTTTAAAATATTTATTATTTTAATAAATGTGTTTTCCTTCTCATCACATGCAACAGCACCACAAAGTATTAGACTTAAAAATGTTAGGTAAGTCAGTATAAATTTTCAGTACATTTTAAGTGTAGTTATGCCATTATTTATAGAATAATGCCGTTATTTAAAGAATAATGCCGTTATTTAAAGAATAATGCCGTTATTTATAGAATAATGCCGTTATTTAAAGAATAATGCCGTTATTTAAAGAATAATGCCGCTATT
This sequence comes from Metellina segmentata, assembly GCA_947359465.1. NCBI lineage: Eukaryota > Metazoa > Arthropoda > Arachnida > Araneae > Tetragnathidae > Metellina > Metellina segmentata. Next base: position 24,766,050 of record OX375878.1, on the reverse strand, counting down.
GAAAGAATAGTAATGTTTAAAAATCCAAACTAGAACTTTTTCCAACATTAAAAAATTCGTTGTCATAATGACAGGAGAAGATCGCAAAATTTCACAATGTCGCATACCGGAGGCAAGAGTGCCACAAGTAAAAAAATAGTGTTTTGTTGACTATGAGTGCGAGAGCACTCGCCGTAAATCGTAATTTTAATTAATTGAGTTGAACATGAAAAGAACTTGAGAAAGGGAATTCCAAATCTTCCTATAAATCGTCTTTTATAGTAGTAACTTTAGTATCACCTTTCGTCATTTTGTAGCATTGTCATACAGCAATTGTGCGATGTATGTGAAATGTATTACATGAATGGATATGCATGTGTAGGATTTGTGTCCAAAGTAAGTTGTAGAAAATATAAAGATGGCGAAAGGTGTTAAAATAATTTTTTTTTCTACAAAAAACGCAAGTCATTATATATTTTGATTATCTCTTCAATCTAGAGTAAACCAATTCAAACCGAGTAAGGTCGGGTATTCTGCTAGTATAGTAATAAAATGAAATAAGACATGACGTAATAAAATGAATACTATATATATTATATGTGATGGATGAAACCAATGTCATGTAAAAAGCTAAAAATATTTGGATGAGGATTCTCTCCAACCATGTCTTCTAAAGCCCATGTATAAGAATTAAAATATTTAAGTCGTTGCCTATTAAAATGAGAACATTCTATTAAAATGTGTTTTACGGTTAGTGGGCAAATGCAGTAATTGCAAATGGGATGATCTTCTCCGAGGAGGTGTCTGTGTGTTATCCGCGTATGTCCAATACGGAGACGTGTTAGTATTACCTGCTGTCTTCTTAAAGGTGGTGACTGCCATTGAGTTATATTTGATTTAATTGCGCGGAGTTTGTTCTCCGTTTGATCACTCCATTCGTTCTGCCATTTCTCTTCTAAAAACTGTAAATACTGGTTTTTAAGTCACGATAAGGGATGGTATGGTTAATGTTATTTACTGCCGATTTGGCGGCTTGATCAACTATTTCATTTCCTGATATCCCAACATGAGATGGGATCCAACAAAATACCAAGCTAAAGTTTTTTGAAGAAAGATGATAAATTCTTTTGAATGACTCTAAAACAATGAGATGACTGTCATGACCGGGATGTTTCAATGATTGTAAAACGCTTAATGAATCTGTGAAAATGATACATTTTTTATGACAGTTTCTAATGCTTTATAGATGGCCATTATTTCAGCGTTAAAAACAGAACATGAAGTATGTAGTTTAAAACTGTGAAGAGAATCATTAATAGTGAACGCAGCTCCAACATAGTTCGCCCTTTTAGATCCGTCTGTGTAAACCTTTATAAAATTAGAGTATTTTTCTATATAGTTTTGGAAGAGTTGCTTGTAGATAATATCAGGGGTATCTTCTTTATAAATATTTTGGAACGGGTTTGAAATTGAAAATAATGATTAAACCAAGGAGAGAAAGCATATAGTTTTTTTAGGTGACGCCAAGCGAAGAAATTTCGGATCCGTTCATCAAATCTAGCATTCTTAAGTGGAATGAAGGATGTTTTAGCTTGATAGAGGCGTTTTATATATGGATTGGATTGTATTTGGTTTTGTGGCATTGAGTCCTCTTGGAACATATTATGCCAAACTCAAGATAAAAATCATATACATAATATAATAATGAAATGAGATGAGTCAAAACATAATGTGTAAATACTATATGAAATTATATGTGATGGATAAAACCAATGTCATGTAAAAAGCTAAAAATATTTGGATGAGGATTCTCCCCAACCATGTCTTCTAAAGTCAAGGTATAAGAATTAAAATATTTAAGACGTTGATAATTAAAATGAGAACACTCTATTAAAACATGTTTCACAGTAAGTGGACAAATGCAGTAGTTACAAATGGGATGATCTTCTCCGAGGAGGAGGTGTCTATGAGTTATCCGCGTATGCCCAATACGGAGACGTGTTAGTACTACCTGCTGTCTTCTTAAAGGTGGTGACTGCCATTGAGTTATACTTGTTTTTAAAAGGTGGAGTTTGTTTTCGGTTTGATCATTCCATTGGTTCTGCCATTTTTCCTCCAAAAGTTTGTAAATTAATGATTTTAAGTCGCGATAAGGAATGGTATGATTAATATTAGTTACGGCCGATTTGGCGGCTTTGTCGACAATCTCATTTCCTGTTATTCCAACGTGAGATGGAATCCAACAAAATATTAAGTCAAAACCCTTGGATGAAAGATGATAAATTCTTTTCAATGACTCTAAAACAATGGGATGACTGTCATGATCAGGATGTTTCAATGACTTTAAAACACTTAATGAATCTGTGAAAATGATATATTTTTTATGACAATGACCAGATATATATTCCAATGCTTTATATATGGCCATGATTTCAGAGGTAAAAACAGAACATGAAGAATGAAGTTTAAAACTGATAACAGACTGATTAATAGTGAACGCAGCTCCAACATAGTTTGCCCTTTTCGATCCGTCCGTGTAAACTTGTATAAAATTTGTGTATTTTTCTATATGGTTTTGAAAAAGTTGTTTGTATATAACATCAGAAGTGTCCGCTTTATTGAAATATTGGAATGGGTTTTGAAATTCAAAATAATGATTAAACCAAGGAGAGAATGGATACAGTTTTTTCTGAGTGACGTCAAGTGCAGAAATTTCGGATCCGTTCATTAAATCAAGCATTCTTAAGTGGAATGTAGGAATGAAGGATGTTTTTGCTAGATAGAGGCGTTTTAAATATGGACTGTGATAAATGGTATGCAATGGGTGATGAGGGGTTGAGGTAATTCTAAAATAATATTCCAGTGATAACAACTGTCGTCTTAAGTCCAGAGAAGGTTCAAAAGATTCTACGTACAAGCTGCTTACGGGTGAAGTCCGAAAGGCACCAGAACATAAACGTAAAGCTGTGTGGTGGATAGTGTTCAGGGTTTGAAGAGCAGATTTCCTTGCTGAACCATACACCACGCAGCCGTAATCTAATTTTGATCGTATTAATGCTCTATATATTTTTAAAAGACAATTCCGATCAGATCCCCATGATAACTTTGATAAAACTCTTAATATGTTGAGGGCCTTTTCGCAACGTTTGCGTAGATTTAAAATATGCGGTTGAAAAGTCAACTTCTTGTCAAATATGATACCTAAAAATTTAAAATTGTCCACAACATTAATTAAAATATCTTTGAAAAATATTTCAGGGTCAAGATGAAGATTCCGTTTTTTACAAAAATGAACACACGCGGTTTTTGAAGGTGAGAAACTGAAACCATTTTCGTTAGTCCAATGAGTGATTTTGTTAACAGCCTGTTGAAGTTGTCTCTCTATTAAACGAATGTCTTTAGCTGCGCATGAAATTTGCAGGTCGTCAACGTATATAAGACCCTTAACTGATGGAGGCAATTGAGAAACAATGTTGTTAATTTTTAAAATAAATAAAGTAACACTTAAAACACTGCCCTGTGGCACTCCCTCCTCTTGAATAAAAATATCCGAGAAAATAGATCCAATTCTAACCTTAAAATATCTTTTCTCTAAAAATTTTTGTATAAAAATAGGCAGATTTCCTCTTATGTCATTATTAAAAATATCCCTTAAAATCCCATGTCTCCATGTTCGGTCATAGGCCTTTTCTATATCGAAAAAAATAGATACGAGATGCTTATTTTGGACAAATGCGTTTCTTATTTCCGTCTCGAGAGCGACAAGATTGTCAATAGTGGATCTACTTTTTCTGAAACCACTTTGGAGTGGAGAGAGACATTTGTCTTTTTCTAAGATATACATTAGCCTTGCGTTGACCATTTTTTCCAAAATTTTGCATAAGCAGCTTGTCAGGGCTATTGGACGGTAGTTCGAGGGGTTCTTGGAGTCTTTATTCGGTTTCAGGATGGGTATTATGGTAGCATATCTCCATGACTGCGGAAAAGTGTGATCGTTCCAAATTCTGTTATAAAATTTCAGGAGATTATTTAGAGAACTATTTGAGAGATGTCTGAGCATAACGTAACTAATATTATCTGGGCCAGGAGTTGATTTGTGAACTAAGGATAAAGCCTTTGTCAATTCATAAAAAGTAAAATCACAATTATAAGATAGTATACGGTTTGAGGTAAAATTAACTTTATTCTTTTCAGATGCGACTTTAATTTTCTTAAAACTTTCATTGTAGTTGTTGGAGCTGGATATTTCGGAAAGACATGAAGCAATTGTGTTTGCTATGTCTTTGGGTGCCGATAATATTTGATTGTTATGTTCTAGAATAGGAATTTGTCTATTGGGGTAAACACCGGAAATTCGTTTAATCCTGTTCCATAGTTGCTTACTTGTGGTCTTACTATTGATACTATTGACATAATTTATCCAAGAATCCCTCTTACTAAGTCGTTGAATTTTTCGAAAGGCCGCTTTTGTTTTTTTATAGTTAATAAAATTTTCTCTTGTTGGATATCTATTGAAGATATTCCAGGCTTTCCTCTGTTCTCGATAAGCACAGCTACAATCCTCATTCCACCACGGTTTCTTTTGTTTTTTAGTTTTATTAATCACTTTTTTAATGGAAGCGCTTGCACTTGCTATAATTATTTCAGTTATTTTTACAGTAACTTCATCGATGTCACCAATTTCTACCGTATTAGAAATATCTGCAAGGCTAGTAAAAAGAGGCCAGTTGGCAGTTTCAAAAATATAATTGGATTGGTTGTCAGTGTGAGGTTGGTATTGGCCTGCATATTTGAGTTTTATAGGATAATGGTCACTATTGTATAGGTAAGTATCCACAGAAAAGTTCCAAAATGGTAAAATTGAAGGAGTGCAAATTGCCAGATCTATTGAATGGTAAGTAAGTGAAGGTGAGTGAAAGTAAGTAGGTTGGCCATTATTCATAATACATAAATCATTGTCCGTTATTAGTTTCTCAATTTGTTTGCCTCTACGATTAATGTCTGAACTGCCCCAGAGGATATGATGGCCGTTTAGGTCACCAAGTAGAATGAATGGTTGAGGAAGCTGATCTATCAAATTATTTAAGTCAAATGCGGCGATATTGGTATTAGGAGGAAGGTATAAATTGCATATTGTAATTAAAATATTGACATGAAGTCTTACCGCAACAGCTTGGAGATTTGTTGTAAGGTTAATTTGGGTTACTGGTAAGTCATGGGAGGTAAGCAAAGCAACACCTCCACATGCTCTTTGGCCATCATCGTAATCTTTTCTAAATATTGTGAAATGACGAATGTTGGTGGTATCATTGTGTTTTAGATATGTTTCCTGGAGGGCGATTGCAGCTGGCTTATGTTTGTTTATGATGTCTTTTACGTCATCACATCTGTTACGAAAACCCCGGCAGTTCCAGGAAAGAAAGGAAGCCATAAAAATAAATTATAAAAGAAAAGAAAAAATTACTTGTGATTTCTCGTCCTAGGACGATGTTTGTCTTGCCGCGGATCCTTTTTGGGCTTGATTGGTGAAGTGTCCAATTCCTCATCTTCTACAGAGGAAATTTCGCTTTCAGTGTTGTAAAGGTTAATAAGGTCACTCGTAGAAGGATTAGTTATCAAGTGTTTGGATGCAACGACAGGTTGAAGAGATGTTTGAGAAGAACTTTTTGCTATTTTAATATTATTTTGTTCTGATGATATGGCTCTTTTTAAAGTATTTGTAGGTCGATTTGGTTGGTTTATGATTTTTGTATTCGACGAGGTTGTAGCTGTTGCTTTAGACAAAGAAGGAGTTTTAGGTTGGTTCGTTGAAATTTTATGTTGGTCAGATGGCTTAAAAATAGTTGCGTCGGTTTGAGTTCCGTTGGTTTTGAAGGTCTTTTTAAGTATTGAAGAGTAAGATAATCCAGGTTTCGGGGTGCGATCATTAACTATTTTTCGGGCCTCCGGGAATGAAATGTTTTGTTGGACTTTAATAGTTTGAATTTCCTTTTCGGTTTGAAATTTAGGGCAGGACTTGGCAAAAGCTGGATGGTCACCTTTGCAGTTGACACAGCAAAGGGATGATGAAGTACAGACATCGGTCTTATGTTCTGTACTGGAGCATTTTGCGCAAGTCTCTTTGCCACGGCAAGCCATGAAAGAGTGGCCGAATCTTTGGCATTTGAAACAACGGACTGGATTTGGTATGAATGGTCTAACTGGGCAATTTATATAGGCTATTTTTACGTGTTTTGGTATAGTCGGTGTATTGAAAGTTATTATTATATGCTTGGTGGGTATTTTTTGGCCATTTCTTGAAATTGAGATTCGTTTGACATTAATAACAGATTGTTCGGACAGAGATTCTAGGATATCGTGTTCGGTATCATGGACTAGATCAGATTCGGAAATTACGCCTCTAGAGGAATTCAAACTTTTGTGGGGTGTAATAGTGACTTCTATTGGACCGACGAACTTAATTTTTTGAATATTTAAAGCTTGTGTTCTATTTAAAACTTCTACGAGTACATCGCCTGCAAGGGTTTTTTTTATATTTTTAGTCTCTCCAACCATACCTAGTATTGTTTTGTGAAGTAAGATTGCGGATATGTTTTTAAGATTACCGGTAATACTTTTAATAATAAAAAATTTTTCTTCACATATATTGCTTTCATTTGTTTTAATACATATTTGCTCCACTGAAGGAGAAGTTTGGTTTTGAGTTTCCATGTTTTATTAAGATGTGTTCAGTCCCCGGCGGCACCACCCACCATGGAGTCCAACGAGGGGATACAGGTACCTGCACCGGTGCTAGCCAGGGACTATACGGACCCAACTCACCCCTATGACTGCCCTAAGGAGCTAGTTGGTGAGCAGGTCCTTAGTCCTAGCAGGATATACCCACCAGCCGATCAATGTACTGGGACCAAAGTACACCTCCTGTTTATTCGAAGCAGGAGCCGAAGCAATGTATTGGGGCGTTATGTTGTCCCTCAATCACCAGGATCACCCTTTCCGAAGACACAGGTCTCCACGCACGGCAAACACGTGGGTGATATAATCCCCAAGAGGAGCTAAAAGCACAGATTGGCGGAAAGCTTCTCAAGGGGAGCCCTCACCTCCGAAAAGGCAACCACAATGAGGGAGGAAGAAAAAGCAAAAAGCAGAAGCGTAGAGGAGAAAAACGAAAGGGAGAAAAGATCACTCAGGTACCCCGGGGTCGTGAAGCCCGTACAAACCTAAAGAAGGAATGCCCCTGGGGGCCGTTTTATATATGGACTGTGATGAATAGTATGCAATGGGTGATGAGGGGTTGAGGTAATTCTAAAATAGTACTCCAGTGATAACAACTGTCAATTCATACAAGGAAAGGTACACAGAGAAGTACACCCAAGTGGAAATCGAACCTGACCACGTCTTTAAGGTGTTTACTGTTGTTTCGTTGTTGACCATTTCGCCCTTTCTACATTCACTACCGCACACTGTGGACTCGGATATTCACAACGCGTTAACAGGCGAGTGTAGATGGTAAGTTCCTGCAATTACCTGCAATACAATTCACTGGCGAGAACGTGGTCTGGCCATCGTTCGATAAGCGAACGATGGCACACACGCGACATCTGTTGGCAGAGGCGTTTTGAGGGGTGGGGTGCAGCCGCCTTATCAAGAGTTTTACAACCGCAATAATCCGGGCCATAACGACGCCCTCGCAACTCATTTGGCGGCTAATTAGAGCGCGCGATAACGATCGCAAAATATTAGGAAGGGTTTTCGACAATGGATTGCGGAATTCCCATTCCCCCACCGATAACGACCACTGATGGAGCAGCCGAGTGATGAGGACAGCAAGAAAGAACCCCCGTCATTAAGACCGCGCAGGTGATCCGCTTTGTTCAGCACATTTGGTCGCTATCAGGAAAAACATCCCACTTCCGAACACGATTCGGCGAGAACGAAATTACGGACGCAATTGCAAAAACGGAAACTCCAAGCAGTTTTGCCTTGGAGACGTAAATGGACTAACCCCAGATCCTTTTGGGGAAAGAATGGGCGTGGCCTACAGTCAGACACACTCCTGGATTTAGAGTCCAACAGAATCTCTGATTCTTAACAGTGGGGACACACGATCTGTTGAAACTGGGTTAGTTTCTTCCGTACACAGGAAATCCAAATGCACTATGCCTATCATAGAAGATGGTCCTTATATCCGCATCGATTGAAGATAACAGGAAACACATTGCCAGTCCTACGTTCGGTACCATCGAACTCACACCCAAGCATCAGTCTACTGATCGACATAGGACTACTCGACATACGGATCGACATAAGACAATGTGTTTGGTCGCACGAGTCCTTGCTTGTGCCAATGACGCTTGACTGCTTGAATTTCTGCATTCTGCACAAACAAGAGCCATTTTTTCCTGTTATCCAACGATGCATTTGGTTGGTTGATTGAATTTTAATGGCCCCGCAAGGACTACCCAGATTACAACCAAGCTGCGCCAAAGAGATGACAAAGAAGCCACTGAATAGCTTAAAATTGTAGTATACGATAAAATATCAAGTAAAATTTGTTATGTGTAAGATAAACGATGCATTGAATAAAAATCAAGTTAGCTAAAACTGAAATATGGGACTAAAATTTTAATCGCAAGGAAATGTAAAAACACCACAGGGCTTATAACAGGTTTTAAGGTATAAAAAAGTGACTAATTGAACAAAACAAAAGTGACTAATGGAGCAAAAAAAGTGACAAATAACAATAACGCTAAATATATTCAAGTACAAAGATAGAAAAGAAAAAGATCCTCCCCAGCAACCCCTATTTTTCTTTCTTTTCTTTGAAAGGATATTTTATTTTCTCCATATTTAAAAAATACATAATTTTAAAATATTAACATAAAAAAAATTGTAATTATGATTTTTAAATTCGTTCATTTTTGACACAGCTTGAAGAATTTCTGCCTTTTCTTTGAAAGATTATGTTTCATTTTTTTGTTGAAAAAGTGTGAAATTAATTTTGTTTTTTTTCTTCTCAATAGAAGAATGTGCATTTTTTAGTCTGTCTTTACTGACCAGCATCATCTGAGACTTTTGCCGCTGCTTCAATCATTGCCTGAGCAAGTGCTGCTTCCTTAAAATCTTTATTTTTTATCACCTTCTTGAGCCTATCATTGGCTTCCTTTAATAATTTTGAAGCACTGTCCAATGCCTCATCCTCTTCCTTATGCATAATTTTAAGTTTTCGTTCTTCTTCTTCTATCACCTTTCTTTTCTTTGCCAGCTGTTTAAAAATTTTTTTTGTATATGCTTCCAGTCTATCTTTTTCTTTCCTGTCCTTCTCTAATTTTTCTCGTGCCTTACGTTTTATATAGTCTAAACAGGCATTGTAGGCTTTATATGCAACCCTTACCTTTCCATATCCATTAGCTTTGATGTGATCGGTTGATTGTCAAAATTTGTCAAGTTACTTTTAACCGTTATCAATACATTGAATATGCGTTCTGACATTGATGCTCTGTCTCCTGCCAAAGTTCTTCCTGAGGTTGAGAAGTCACATTCAATGTCAACACTACCATGAGAAAGTGACAGAGCAGCCTTCACTAGCTTTGACACAACTGGGTATTTAGGATTCAAGCCACTAATGTCTCGCAGTCTGAAGAACAGGTTCCAGTAAACATCAATAGGCTTCATTCTAGATCCATCTTCCTCAAATTCTCTTTGGAGTAATTTCCACTCATCCAGTAGTATGTCTGTCGGGACATCCCATGGCATTGCTCTTGCAACTTCTAATACTTGTCGAACACTCCTATATCTAATTTCTCCTTTTCCGAATTCCTTAGCATCAGGCTATGTGACCAAGGATGTTGTGGGGAAATTCGATGAAACGGCGTTCCACTGCCTTTTTGGAAATTACGAAGGAAGGAAACTATTCTGCTGCGCCGTATTTAGAGGGTTGCTATTGGTTATTTAATGAATAGATTATCTTATTTGTTGATACTTGAGGCTTCAATTCATTTTGCGAACCGAAACTAATATTACAGCAGCTGGCGCATGCCGTAGTATCATATTACGAACGCCTCAAAAAAATGTTAAAAAGGTTTGATTTTGACGGAAACACAGGCGTCATTCAGAAGGGGGAGAGAACCCCCTTCTGAATGACGCTCAAATGGTGTACCTGCCGTGGAGGAAACTAGTCTGGACTAGTTCCAACGCAAGACGAAATTACACAATATGTACTAGGTTGACACTTGACTTTTTTTTTGGAGGAAATATGATTTTTTTTTTACTTAAGCACTAAAAATTGTTCTTTTCCAAATAGAATTAAAGAACTTAAACCCCTGAAAAAGTGTCAAAATGTCGAAAAAGTGACAAAAGAACATAAAAGTGACATGTTAGAAGCCCTGACATCAAGATGAAATTAGAACTAAGAGGAGGTATCTTTATTCCAGGGTGGATGTTCAGGGAATCAGGATTTTAACCACAAATGTAGTTTAAATCCTGAATGTTCAAGGAAGGTTGAATGGGTAGGGTGACCCAACAAATCTGATAAAATTGATGACAAGGAATTAAAAAATTGACGGCAAAGAAGTGGGAATGAAATTAAGGATATTCGCCTTAATTTAATTTTTTATTGTTGGTTTAAAAGGTTGTTGGCAATGATGGTAATTTGGAAAAGTTTCACATGCGTGCCGATTTTTATTAAAAGTCTGCAAAGTTATGGAGTCGTCTAGATCAGTGCTCCCCAACCTTTTTATCACCGCGGACCGGATCAACGTTTAATAAACTTAACGCGGCCCGCTGGGTGGGGACGTTGATTGTTTACATTTTAGATTGTTGTTATGATTTCATAATTTTAAAATTTAATTGTTTTAAACTTGCCTTCAAAATAAAATACAGTTACACCAAAAAATGAATATAATGTGATTTAACATTTTAAATCATTAGAACGCTAAATCAATGAGAACCCTGAGCTTGTTTCTTTGCGACGAGACGGTTTCCTCTGGGGGTAATAGGAGACAATGACACCCGAAGTGTGTTGCTTATGTCCAGTTTATTCCGTTGTTTTGTTTTGGTTGCTGTCACTGCAGAAAACCCCGCTTAACACAGATTGGTTGTCGGAAATGGCAATAGGGATTTAAGTGCTGTGGTGACAATCTCAGTGTATTCCGCCATGACTTTAATCCAGAACACCGGCAGAGTTGTTGTCTCGAACGTAGTTTTAAGGCCGCCTTCATTTGCAATCTCCAGCAGTTGATCTTCTTCTTGCACAGACATGCTAGATTCGCCTGATTTGTTGACAAATGGGTTGCGGATCCATTCCTTACTAGTTCGTGGGTATTTTGTGGTTTCCCAACCACAAAAACCCACGAAACGCTCGAACTCTTTTAAAAGCAAAGACAGGTGATCGTGCACCAACTAGGAGAATGAATATTTAGGCGCAGTTTCACCTAAAATCACCGCTAATGTGTGAAACATGTCCAAAATGCCTCTGTTCACGCGCCATCCCCACAACTTCAGTTTGGCGTTAAATACAGCTACTTTGTCTGCCAACTTGAAAACAGTTGTCATATTTGTCAAAATTAGAAAATAGATACATACAGAATTCAGAAATCATAATTGAAGCTCTAGTAACAGAACAAATTTCAAGTTATGATTTACCGCCTCCTAATTTGAGTGGACATTTCATAGATAAGAAAAACACAAATCCGAAATAAATACACCAAAATAAATAAAATGGAAATAATTTAATATTTCTTGGGCGGCCCGGTACCATTTGATCCACGGACCGGTACCGGTCCGCGGACCGGGGGTTGGGGACCACTGGTCTAGATGATTATGGCACCAGCAGTAATATGGTTTGAAGTATGTTGTGAAATTCATTGTTCCTATGATCACTTTCCATCAATGTCGCATACAAAATGGAGATAATAGTAATAATACTTTTGGAACAAGAACTTTATTTTTACGGACACCCAGTTAAGTTGTTATAGCAAGCTCTCAGGCTGCTAGCGCAATATTCTAACTCACTGAGTTACGAAGCTCCCCTCCCCACCCCAACACACACGAGCAGTAGGAAGGGTCAAATTTCTTTTCATGATGTCGCACAATAATAAGAGGTGCTCTTTCCGTTTCCTGAATCTCCAAACGCCGTCTTACTTGCTCAGAATTGATTGATTAGGTATTGATCACTTCGACTTGCGTGCCTATATATTAGTCCAATAAAAAGACACGCAAAGGAGTAGATTTTGCTGGCAGAGCAGAGAATCGCCCCCAGGCCTAATTACAGGAATCAAACCTCCACTCATTCCGGACAACCACTGCGGATACTCTAGGATTCAACACTGAAAAAGGTCTAAAAGGAAAGACATCCGGTAGCAATCGCGTTTAAAGTTTTCCAGAACAGACGGAAATTATGAAGAAACGCGAGAGCGAAATGTTTGCATTTAAGTTTTCAATCATCCTGAGACAGCTGGTTTGCAAAAATCCAAGCAATTCTTCGGGTATTGTTATTAAATTCCGATACATCATTTAAATGACCCAGCTAGACTGAAGCAGTCACGGGATCCGAAGACGCCGGAACTTGTTTTCGCGGCAGTCATTATCTCGAGCAATATTCATGTTCGAAGACATCCTTCATGGTTATGACAACTGCAATCATGAACAAACTAACTACCGGAGAAAAGATAATTTCTGGTTAAGAACTAATTTCATTTATCGCCGTTATGTTGAAATCATATTCGAGAAACGCACCCAGTCATTTGGTAATTTTTTAGTTGACGTCGTACTAGAGCAACACAACGAGCTATTGACGACGGTCCGGGATCAATCCCCCCAAGTGAAAGATCCCAGGACAATACCATGTAATTCTGAACCACGGTCAGATGACGAGCCAACATCTGAGCTGGCACCCCACTCTCCAAACTTCCACACCAACCCAACATGAGGACTTTTGGCCACGACAGATTTAAGGTGCACCAGCCGCCTATACACCACACGCTTCCAAACATCCATGCACTGACCCGGACTCGAACCAGAAACGTACCCAGAGACGTGGCTGAAAACATTAGGATATTTCAATTCGAAAGCGAATGGATATTGGCAAATATTTCTAAACCAATCTGAGATATACTCTGCATCCTTTTCAGTTAAAAGGAGGGGTTTCCAAAGGGTGCGAAGCTCATTATTCCAATATCGATGACTGAAATGACTATTGGTTTCAGAATGGACACTACACAAGCATACCCTGAAGATAAATTTTGGCAGCATGGAACATGAATATCGTGGTAAAGCGAAACGAATCTTAATCCAATTGTGACGTCACATTCGTGTAAAGCTGGATTCGGGGCAATCTAGTTCAAAGTAAGTTTGTGAAAATCAACGTGGATCAGGAAATGACAATCCAATTAGGCCCGGTGCACACATCCGGTTTTTCAACGTGCGGCGCCGCTGAGGCACCGAAGCTAACTATGCACGCATAACCTTGAAATGACGCTAGTACTCATTTCGCTCCATTTGCGATAAATATTTCATCGAAGAAAACGTATTTATTTCGCTTACTTGGTGTAAAAAAAGTATATTTTGAAACACAAAATAGACGTTACTGGATACAACAAATAATTAATTATTATTTATATTACATATTTTTATGAAATCTAGGCACTTCAGACCGGAGAAGCGAGCTACGGCGCCGTGGGGAACTGCGGTACAAATTGCACGCAAGTTGGACGTGCGTCGCCGCACGTTGAAAAACTATAAATCCAACATTCTCCCACCTAAGTTAACTTTAATCTTAAAATTTAACTTATAACTAATTATAGTCACAATTACAATAACAAAATTATATAAACAATTCACAAGTCCAGCTTACGAGGCATCTTAATGATACGGCCACCTCTAGTTTTTCTTGCCTCCTCAGAAGATTCAATATTGCAGTCAACTGATTGACTGACTTCTGGTTGCTCACTTGATTTTGTACTTGGTAACTTTCTCCTACTAGAACTGACTTTGCTGCTGACACTTCTAAAGGATAGAGGCGTTGTATCGGTGGAAGCAACTCACCCCTTGCAGTTTTTAGTCTTACAAGCCTTGTAACTCCATCTTTCCCTGGGATTACCTCCACTATTTTCCCAAGGGGCCAACTGATACGGATGCGTGCACCGGGCCTTAGATTCCACGGTTCGAGATATGCAGCGAACAATCGGCAAAACCGTCCACGAAATACGACTTATTTATTCAACGATGACGGTTCTAAATATGTATGCATAAACTGACTTTGAAACATGTGCTTAATGTAATCTTCAACTCAACCAACCTTACAGCACTAACTACGCATTGCAAGTGTTAGAAACCATAAACCGAAAATGTTTGAGAACCACAAATCAAGAAATTTATTTTCAGGTTCAATTGAGGAATTGGAAACATCTTCACTAGATCGGATTTTTAAAGTTCAATTTTGTTGGAAAAAAAATTAAAAATTCTTTAAACCATCAGACCTGCGCATAACGTAATTACTCATATCTATTGATGGACAAGTGTCGTTACTCATATTTCCTTTCTATTTTCAATCCATCTATAATTTAATAATAGCCACTGCGTGGCAGCCCGGCGTTGCTCGTGGTGTAAGGTAATCTGGTGTAAAATTATCCGCAGATTTCAAATCCGTTGAAATTTTTACTCTTTCTTTAACAGTCTAGAAGATAGAAAAAAGAACCAAGCAACTCAAGTTAAAATTTATCGTCAGGCTGGAAAATCATTCCTCCGCGCAAAATCAAAGGAAAACGAAAAAAAAAAAAAAATCTCGGAGTTCCCCGCGATGAAAAAAACTTGGCATGTTTACAAAGCCTGATGGCAAGTTCACGTGGGTAGAAAAGTCGAGATTCTGGTGTTTCTTCTCTCCTGTAGAAACGCGTTGAAGAACCCGTTGGAGAATAAAACTATTAAATTCATTCAAAAATTTTCTAGATTGAATTTTAAAATTTGCCGCGACCCAAAAATTGCAAAAAATTCGGACTACCTGTGTGCCAAATTTCATTGCTGTAAGTGCCATAGACCGTCAGGATTTTGCGGCCGCGAAACAAACAAACACTTCCTGTTATAATAGTAGAGATAATTCCCCTACCCATTAATGAAACAAATTAACCTCAAATAAAAAACAGCATTTCGTTTTTTGGGTGTTAATACTTATTTCCGATAAAACACCTGCCATATTACACAATTAGATTATAAACGTCTACTTCGATTTCATCCCATTCCCTATCTCAATGTGATTTATGTACACAAAATTTATTTTCGCTCATAATTTCTTTACAGTGCTGATTTATATATATCAGATTTCTCACCGCTTTCTTTCACTGAAAACTGCTAAAGAATTTAATTACAATGGTGAGCACTGCCGTGTAGATATAGCAATTGTTTAGTGTACAAGAAGGGTACCTTTGCATTCGTATTGAATTGTAATTTTTTTTGTATCCGGTCCGTACATCGTCTGATGTTATTTATGAAATGTTATTGGACGAAGAGTCATGTGGCGTGTTCGAAAAGAAAAATCGAACGTTAGATAAGGATTTTTATAAAAGGGGAAATTAATTATTCTGTAAATTAAGGCCTAGTTTTTAACATGGTTCCCTCAGGCCTGTTACCTATCGGGAGCATGTTCGAAGAAAGTCTTAATGCAGTCCCACAGTTCAAACCAAGCATATTTAAACTAAGCGGTAAAATTTGGCAATGAATTCCGTAACGGTAGATTTTACATTTGTTGATTTCTGTTGTTTCCATTCAACAATAAACAAATAATATTGTTTGTTGAGTTACGAATACGTTGGTCAAATACACAAAAAGATTGAGGGGCACAAAATCGTGCGTTTTCTATTTCTAAAATCAGAAACATTTTGAAATCTCACGTCCATCTTTGTGTAACGGAACACTTACAGGGTGATTGATCCAAATTAAACGAGAGCGAAAATTGTTTTGAACTCTGCAGGAAAAACAACTGGGCGAATCGCAACCAGATTTTGTACTTTTCTGATTGTGCGTTTCGATTTCCGAAGAAAAAAAATGCAACTTTCACATTAGGAAATTTGGTGCTGCGGTTCAGGTAATTTGAAAATTACCGAACTTATCCAACACCCCCTGCCTATATCAGGAGTCACGCCATATTTTTCACTAATCGATGACTCCAGCTTCGTGTCATGAAGCTCCATGCCGGATCGCACGTTACTTATTTAACTCTCCTATCAACGAAACAGGAATGCTATTGTTACACTTAAAGCAGGGCTCGAAATACCCGGGTGCACAGATGCACATGAAAATATAATTGTGCACCTACTTTTTTTCCCCCACCAAACGTTAAAAAAAGGGGGAGAACGAGTTTTATGTTATTTTGACGTTTGAACAAAATATTAGTATCGATCTCTCTCGCTCCAAAGGTACGTAATTAAAATTCTTAAACACACACTATGACAAAACAAAATCGCTATACAGTAACGGGTTTATACAGGAGGATGGTTTACTTGTGCCACTGCCCCCAGAACTTTCCGATGATCGAAACATTTTCCAAATGGCTCTGTTGAAGCGACTGTCGCGACAGCCGTGCGCCGGAGAAGGGAGAATTTAGATGTTTAAATATTTTTATTTACTCTCTACTATATTAACCTATCTAAACATACCTAACTAATAAAGTAGTTCACATAACATGAATGCTCTTATATTACGTTTTTTTAAATGTGCTCCTAAAATATAACCTGTGCACCTAATTTAAAAACTGAAGTGCACAAGATGTACCTGTATTAAAAAATCTATTTTGAGGCCTGACTTAAAGAACTTCGGCAGTTAAAAGGCCTCAGACTATTTTTAGTTTTCGGAAGATCATCTTGCGCATTGAACAGACAAACGCTTTATGTAAAACCAGGACGAGGTATCAAGCCAATTGGACTACAGAGCACAAATTTCAACTGCTGTGGTGGAATAAGAAAAAGCAAATGAGCATAGAGCAGTAGTGGACGTGCCATACAGCAATGTAGTCCTGCAAAATGTGAACTTTAACCACTACCGAGATATTCAAGAATTGTTTTCTGGTGATTATCATACGCGGAAACATTTGCTCTAATATTCATCGCTCGGATGACGGTGCATGACACATGGCGAATACAGGAGTGATGAGGCTTATTTCCATTTGAATGGCGCCGTAAACACTCATATCTGGTCCAACACAAATCATCACGTTCACTAACTTTCATTGTATGCACCAAAAGCTTTAGCATTGGTCCTTACTTAAGTGAAGAAAAACGCGGACGGGCCAGTGACACCTTCTGTTAATTGCTCCAGATATGTTCCGAAACTTTGTAATTTCATCACTTCAATAGAGAGCAATTGTCTCGACACCACAATCTTCCTGCAAGATGACGCACCCCTCACATCTCTTTCCCTGTGAAGCCTTACTGTGGCAAAATGTTTCAGTCGACAGTGATTAGCAGATCATTTACGACGTCATAGTCACCCCGGTCACCAGATCTGAACCCGTAAATTTTGGCCGCGGGGTTGTCTAAAGAACCTCGTTTATCAGAGTAATATTCCGAACTCATTTGTCTGGGGGGGAAATATGCAAATTAACTGGACAACAGAGGCAGCTTTTACATTTAGCAGCCACTCAGAAAAATATGTGTATAAAACTGGATTGTAAATAGCTGTTTAATTTGGATCATCCTGCATTTCCGTGTAAACAAACCTAAGCTATGCTAAAATGTCATTTGTACAAACGCAGATTGCCGAAGAGAAAAATATATACCCTCCCGTTAGTCTGGAACCAAATATTTGCCTACGTGGAGAGTGATTGAAAAATAGAGAGCGTGTGGTTGCTAAGTTACCAAAAGCAAATGAATTATTATAGGCTCAAAAATCGGAATGTCTATCGATTACGCAAATGAGCGAATCCTACCACGAGCCCCTCGTTTTCCGAGACCAAACAAGGCGAGGATTCGACGAGTCAGGGTGATAAATTCTTATCGCTCCGTCTTGAGGCGAATACAAGAATCTGATTAAAGAATAATCAAATTCACTATTTTTTTTACGAAGTTTGTACTTTTGAGTGATCGAGGTTCTGTGCTTGTTCTTCACGTTTTGAGAAGGAATCACTATAAATACTTGAAAGAAGTTCCTACATAGTATAAATGGTACTTGGAGCCAGAGAAAAATGACCCTTGAGCCGCAAAACCCATTAAACCATTCATACTTGGAACATGCTTATATAATGGAACATAATTATAAAATGTTCTAATCATAAAGATTGTGATGGTTCTTTTCTGTCAAAGGATCTTTTGCGGTTAGTTGGTTTGTTATTAATGGCGTAAGTTTCAATAACGGAAACACGCTGCGTCAAACGGAAGTTCAAATAAAATGTTAAGCATTTTTTTAAACATCAGATAAATAAACAAATTAAGATTAAAAAAGTAGATTAATAACATTTAAATATGTAGAATAAAATAAAACTTAACCAAAAGGTAAGGGGAAAATTATTCTAGCATGTTGTCAATGAATATAATATTTAAAATGTAATTAAATAATGGATACAAAAACAGGCAGAATAAAAAATTAGATTAATAAAAACGAGTGGATTACCCTTGGAGAACAAAATATGAGAATAAGGAACACGACTCGAAATTAAAACTAGACAAGAAGCTTCCAAGGGGTGCATTATATGAAATTATTTGTCAATCCGAGTAACAGTTTTAAAAAGCATCCACTTCAAATACATTTCAATCAAAAGCAAAAGAAGCAGTCTCAAGAACATGAAGCCCGAAAGATCCTTAAATATCTACACATGAATATTTTGCGATGACACAACTAAAGAGACGAATAAAATCGAAGCATTTATCGTCTAAGTTTCACGGAACACCACAATTTACACAGACAACATTTTGAATGAAATCACATTTCACAAAACAGGAGGTCCCTTATAAAAAAGTATCTACCTCGCTAAAAATGTGTCGCTAGCACTGTAGTTAAAGCGGCTTAAGTCATAAAATCATGAACACTTTATTTAGAAACACCTACTTTTATTTGATCAAGTGCGCTCACGTCTGAAGAACAACCAAAAATGTTGGTTGTACTTCAGACATGAAAGGACCGAGACAAGTTAAGCCGGCCAAAAAAGAGTGAGATTTGCTTCGTTCGTTGTGGATTTGATCGTGGTTTTTAAGGAAGCCATTTGTTTTTGAAATGATTGTTAATAAAATAGTAGGTGATAGCAATGCTAATTTATAACAACTTTTTAAATTCATACTAGTTCACTATGGTAACGTTGATACCAAAATGTGTTCAATCACCTTTGATTCAGAAGTTTTTAAACAAAAACAAAGGTATGCTCAACAAAAGAGCACAAAAATGACCCTAAACTTGGACGCGACGAAATGACATTGATACTTCATCACCACATTGTCACGAAATGTCATCAATGCGCTATCAACGATACTAGCGCCGTAGGTAAAACCTCGGGGACCTCCGGAGGTAATTGCAGGTTGAAATATGTCACAATTACGTCGCGTCCTCATTTGGTAATCTGTATCGTACTGAAGTTAAATTGGCTTACTATAAGATCTGCGTCAAAAACCGTGCTCCTGGAAGAATTGTGTAGGGATTAAAACATGAAATTTACGACCAGAAAAAGTTGGCCTGAAACGATACCACCTGGTTGACGCATCTATTCAAGTACTTTTCCCAAGCCTAGATTTAGACCTAAAAAGTAAATGATTTTGTTTCATAAGAACTTTCTTAGGGGCGTGGGAATCCTGCTTCTATTACAAAATGATTATCGGATTCATATGCCCGATTTCAGTATATTTTTTTTAAATCGGAAACACGTGTCTACAATACACGATTAGAAATACACACAGCAAATTCATTACGAATCACCCCCACAGCTTCTACGGAAAATTTTTCAAAGGACCCAACACACCCGGTGAATGATGGTCTTCAGCGAACGAGAATTATCGCATTATGTCAAAGCACTGGGTTCTGAGAGCTCCACCATGACAACTATTGCGTTCCAAACACACAAACCCCGGTTTATTCCGGCGAAAACTCTCGCCCAGGCGTAAACTGGCTCCCGAAAAACAGCTTTAAAAATGAAGCATGTTGCGGACTTAACGAACGGTCTTAATTTTTAACGGTTCAAGTAGCCAAAACTCGGCGCAAACTTGGCGAGCGCATTCAAAATTTATGGCCCACCCTCTTGAAATACAGCTCTCTCTGCGAGGGAACTTCCGCTAAGCGATTTATGCTAATTTCTCGGCGCAAGGGGAGCAAACATCAAATATTGATGGTCGGGGGGGACTTTTAAGTCTGTTTGCCTTCGCCCCCCTCTCAACAGTTTGCTGATGAGGGTGGGAGAGCCCAAAATCAATAGACCCGGACAGAACGGTAAAACAAACACATAATGGTAAGAGAAAAGGATAAGTGCCCTAGGATTTGGAGTGTCGAAAACACTGCCTGAAGTGAAAACTGCAGACTAAATGTCCCTGAATACTAGCTTCGAAGGGAATTATTAAGTGAGAATCGTTGGTTCAGAGGGTTTTAATGCTCTAATGTACGAGGATTGGATACTACAGGACAAAATATAAGTTTTATTTTGCTATATGAATTGGATCAGTTGCTTCGTGTGGATCTCTTTCACATACTACGGAAGGGTGTAGCAATCGTAGAGGCGAGTGAGTACTCGACAATAATCCAGAACGCTCACATAAGTGTGGGTAGCCGGTCCTATGGTAGCAGGACCCGGGAATTACGAAGATATGTTGCGATGATGCAATTTAGTTTGAGTTATACATATTTGAATTGCACTCGTATAACAAACATGTGAAGAAAAAGAAAAACATACAGTTTTGTAAACTAAATATTGAACGCTTGGAATAGAAATTTGTATTTTATCATTTAACTAGCCACTGCGTGGCTAGCCCGGCGTTGTCCGTGGTGTAAGGTATTAAACTGGTGTAAAATTTTCTGCAGATTTCCAATCCGTTGAAGATATATTCAATTAAAAAATTATTTAATTAAAGAAAATCATATTTTTAGGTATCAATCTAAACTGAAATTTTTCGCAGACTTCAAATCCATTGAAATTTGTACTCAATCTTTAACGGTCCAGGAGATAGAAAAAAGAACTGTGACTCCAGTTTAAATTTATCGTCTGGCTGGAAAATCATTCCTCGCGCAAAATCAAAGCGGAAACGAAAAAAAAACAAATTTCTACGCGTTATGTAGGAGGAAATAAACTTGGCATGGCTCCAAACCCTGACTGCAAGGTCATGTGGGTAGAAAAAGTCCTCCGCGTTTGAAGAACCAGGTAGAGAATAAAACTATTAATTTCATTTAAAAATCTTCTAGATTAAATTTTAAAATTTCGCCGTGACCCGAAAATTACAAAAGAATTATACTACCTGTGTGCCAAATCTCATAGCTGTAAGTGCCATAGAATCGTCAGGATTTTGCGGCCGCGAAAAAAGCAAACAGGCAAACACTTCCTTTTATAATATTAGAGATAAAACGTCGGTCACTTGGCCCGGAGTCTAGAAATGGAAGTCAGCATTGGTCAGTCTAGAATTCCGCTGTAGTTGAATTCGATAATGCTACTATTAATCCATTCATGACTTATAGTCCTTAAGCTTTGAGGGGCGACTGGAATAACAACTGCCATGGAATGCATCAAAGTACAACGTAGGTGAACAAATACAAAACATTTAAAATTGACAAACAGTCAGTTTACACAAAGGGAAATAATAATAATAAGACAAAAAGAAAACTACTCTAAAATGACTAGTGTCAGTTGCCTATTGCTGATAGTGTTGCAGTAAGAACTTATAAAGATCAGGAGTGCACTTGTAAATAGGTGATTCATTCTTGGACGTACAAAGGACAAATGAGGACCAGCTTCAGTCTTCAACCCAAAGCCGATTG
This sequence comes from Metellina segmentata, assembly GCA_947359465.1. Taxonomy (NCBI): domain Eukaryota; kingdom Metazoa; phylum Arthropoda; class Arachnida; order Araneae; family Tetragnathidae; genus Metellina; species Metellina segmentata. The sequence goes on along the minus strand of OX375878.1, from coordinate 24,744,141 downwards.
CTCAGACAAGTAATTTTATACACCGACTAGTTGGAGTCACGTGGTTTAAAATAAGATTACTCGTTAGATTAGGGTAAAGTTAAAAGTAAATAATGCTTTCCAATAGCTGGCTTCTTTGGCGCAGTTTCTGGCTCCAAGTTTCTTCCTACGCTAGTAACCAGCGCAAAGAATACGAGTTTGCTAAAAATTACACATAACGGTTTAAATATGATTTTTCGTGTAACTAACAGCACTTCCCCCTGGCGAGGTTGGTATCGATCTTTCTCAAATGGGTGGTAGTTGAATTAACGTCGCACGGAGGTTACACAACGGGCTATTGGCGACGGTCCGAGGTCAATACTTTCGCAAATGGACTTCCCAAAAGTAATCTGCCATCTCGACTGAGCGACAAATGTTGGATGATAATGCAGAAGAGAAAAACTGAGCTATCTGGTATGAACAAAACTTGCTCAAATCACATCTGGCGGTCATAAGGTCAAGGTAACTTGTAAAACTTTCCAATCCACTAAAAAATGTATCAAGGCTCTGATCTATTGCTTTGCTTATACACTTCTGTTTGAAATTAAAGTGCAGCAGTGATGCGAAATTCTTCCAAACATTGTACATTAAAACATTTTGTATGCAACTTACAAACACAAATTCTTTGAGAGTTTAAAATTTTTTGAAAGAAACCGCATCTACCCACTGAAATAAAAATTGAATCAAGAGGATTTTTCATACAAGAAAAAAAGAAACTCGTGATACGAGAGAACATATTTTTTATGCTGTGAGTTTTGCTCCATCGTCAATAATTAGCGCAAATAATAACTCTCATCCTTATTTCATGTGACTTTTTAAAAATAAAACGAGCGACAAGAAATTTCATTTGAAAAAAAGCAAATACATAAATAATTCTTTTAGCTTCGTGTCTTTTTCCGGGGAAAAAATCTACTTTTTTTCTACGGCCAATGAAGATCAAAATTTCATTTAAATAAATATAAAAAAAAGCAAAAAGGTAATAAAAAAGATCAACAGAGAAAAACTGCTTTTAGCTTAAGTGTACATTAGACATTTCATTTCAAATTCACATTCTATGAATTTTGAATGATAATGCTCAATTTACCGAACGACGACAAGAATTGGAAAATGCCATTTGTTTTATTTAATAAAAAAAAACATTTTCAGTTATTTGCTGTATATTTCATAAAAAGCACGAGCTGAAAACAAAATGGAAACAACTCCAAAACCATTCAGAAATAAATAAGTAATTCGAAAGAACGAAATGGCGGAAGAGAAAATATTCTAAAATATCGATCGGGGCAACAGGGTAAAAAGTATTATGTCTGGGTTAAATCTCCCGTGAAACGCCAGCGCAGGTGTTCTTCCAGCAAAAGAAAACAAATGCTCCAGGAAGAACTGCAAATCAATCGTCAGCCATTTAAATGCCTCCAAAAACTGAAATTCCGAAAAGCAGTCCACTAGGAGTTTTTTCAGTTTTCCAGAATGGCAACGAAGGAACTGCATTCAAATATAATTTGCGCCATAAATCCTGATAGGGTTCAGTTCCCCGATTCTTTTATCGCTAGAGAAAAGAAATGGATTTTTTCGAAGATAAAATTGAATAAGACCGGCCCCTTTAACAACGGGCGTGAATTCATATTTCTACATATTCCCGGGTTTTCACGAAAATACAGCCTAAAATTTTTGGGTCAGAAAATATTTCAGATTGTTTCTAATGAAAAATAACGATTAGGATATTTTTAAAGGTCCGCAGAACTTTCACGTTTATCTGTGACTAGCCTGGCTTTGCCAGTGGTGTAAGTTAGTAATTAGGTGTAAAATTTTCCAGATTTCAAATCCGTTGAAATTTTTAATCTATCTTTAGCGATTCCGATTTTACGAAAACGAATAACAATCCCAGTCAAAAGGTTTTTCTATTTTTTGCTCTCATTCTCTGAAATGGAATAGTACAGGAATTGTAATCTGTTTTTTTTTTAACGCGAAGGGCAGAAGATGTAATCTGTTTCACTTGACGTGATCTCTTGCGAAAATATAAAAGATATATTCAATTTAAAAATTATTTATTTAAAGAAAATCATATTTTTAGGTATCAATCTAATGTGAAATTTTTTGCAGATTTCAAATCCGTTGAAATTTTGACTGTATCTTTAACGGTCTAGGAGATGGAAAAAAAGAATTGAATGAGTCCAGTTAAAAGATGTATTGTCTGTCTGGAAAATCATTCCTCCGCGCAAAATCAAAGCGGAAAAGAAAAAATTAATTTTCTCCGAGTTCCCCGCGATGAAACAAACTTGTCATGGTTCCAAAGGGTGACGACAAGGTCACGTGGGTAGAAAAAGTCCAGATTCAGGTGTTTTTCTTTGTCCGGAGAAACGCGTTTGAAGAACCAGGTAGAGAATAAAACTATTAAATTTATTTAAAGATCTTCTAGATTAATAGATTAAATTTTAAAATTCTCCGCGACTCCAAAATTGCAAAAAAAAAAAAAATTCGGACTACCTGTGTGCCAAATCTCATTACTGTAAGTGCCATAGACCTTTTATAACAGTAGAGATAATTTTGTGACATACGTTTCTTCCTAGTTTGCCTGACCACTAGGTGACGGTAGGGTCGAACGCTTTGCACAAGCTCTGAATTGTGTTGGATATTCAGAATTTGTGTTCTTATTCAGAGCTATTCGTATAAAATATTCTTTGACTGACTTCATTATTGGACGAGAAAATCAATCGGTATAGCATTCCGTTTTATTTGTATGTGTGAACTCTGGCTAGAGTCACCGCAGTAAAGCACTCAGACGGCAGTGAAGAGCAAAGAAAGGCAGGAGAAATTTTATTCCGAGAGTAGATTTTCTCAGTTGAAGTTCTAGTCACTTGTGTAATTGTAAAGCCAATCAGGTTGTTAAATTATTATGTTGTGTTTGTAATGAATTTGTTATCTATTTTTTTAATGGTATGAATATATTCCATTTGCAATATACGAACACGAACAAATTGAATCAGAATCTCCGTTAAAAATAGTAAATACCAGATCAAAACAAAAAGCTCAACATTAAAAACAGCAAATGAGATTATTTAAAACATAGTAGGCCATCAACATAAGGTATAAAAGATTACGAGACATGTCGAATTAAATTATGACGGTTCTTATAGAGCAAGGGTCAAATCTGGCTAAGCTATTTTTTTTTCCGTAATATAAATGGACATACACGTTTTGCTAACACAGAAGAAAAATACACCCAGGGAAGGTTGCCGGAATCTAAATTGCGCCGCTTGCTACATGCAGGCTGGTACAGCGATGGGCAAAACCACTGAGCCACACCAAACAAAGCAAGAAAATCCGAAATTACTTTTATAAAAACGAACACGCGAAGAATTCTATGAAGTTCGGCTAGAGTCACCGCAGTAAAGCACTCAGACGGCAGTGAAGAGCAAAGAAAGGCAGGAGAAAGTCAGTGCAAATACCCGGTAGCTCTGTCGAATGCTGGTTAATTAATTCGGGACAACGGAAGGTAACTGAACGTGAGAGCTCAGCTTCCATAATTAAGGAGCGTGATCTGTTACAACAAGTATCCATCGTTGAGAAATAATTAATTGCAGATTCCAGGTTGCGTTGCTCGCTCTCCGCGAATCAAGCGGCCGAGTCGGATGGATCATCAATGGAAGAACGCGGTCTGCTTTCAGAAATACGTCATGATTCCGGTCTATTCTGAGGTCCTTAATGAATATGTTACGTTGGTAGACATTAACTAAAGACAGATGACAGTCAAAAATAAATCCATATAAAATATTCAATGCCCGATCGCAATCGGTTTGTGTCGGGGTAGACCTAACCCAGTTAAGTCTGCTGCCCCAATTATCTATCTGGTAATAAAAAACTCAGACGCGGTTCTTGAGTTTGAGTGTCGCTGTTTGCGTCAAATAAATTAATTACCTTGCCGTGTATCTGCTTTTATATTAGGCTCTGCTGAAATTAATTAATCCTCAGCGTGTATCAGGAAATGCGAGCAGTAAAATATTGCTTTTGCCCACAACACCCACGTATCAACGAAATCTATTGGTTGGAATATAACCTCAGAAACGATTCAATTAGTCAGAGGACAAAACTGGTTCAAAGTAAAGTGGTTGCAGGACGAATATAATACGAGTGAATCCCATCGTGGGGTTTACTTGTATTATTAGTACATTTTTCAAACGTATTTTAAAGTAATTGTGAGGTTCAGACTCTGAAGAATCCAGTGTATCACCTACTCTTTAGAAGGGAAGTGGGTGCTCGGAGGACTGTCCTCCAGGCTGTTAGATGGGCTGCGGGGAAAAAAAGACTAAAGGCTCCAGGGATGGATACAAAGGTGAGTGGATGTAGAGGACAACGTGCCTCATGTCCCGATCAGATATCCTAATTAGAAAATGTATATAGTGAATGTATTGTAACATAAAAATAACGTGTGTATGTACCGTGACCAAATCCACAAGAAATTTGGTACACTTAAGACTTCAGAGCACTGCGGAAACCATATTTCTTTCCAATCTTTAGACCAATCTGTAACCATGAAAATTTGCACACTGGTAGTCCTAAAAGTGCCCATCGAAGCCCCAATTTTAAAATCTAAAGTTTGTTTTCCTGCAATGAATTAACATGGACAAGGAAACGCGTACTCAAGGGTTTGTGTATTTGAGTTAACACAGGGAAATGTCGCGGTCATACTGTAGTTGTCGCGGTAGGAAACACGTTATACAGGGTTTATTTGAGTTAACACAGGGAAATTTGGTCATATTTGAAACCCGAACAGCTAGTTGTATATATCTGTATCCCTAGTTATACCCGGTTATTCAGCTAGCTGTATATAAAACGTGCCAATCGAAAACAACAGGATTAATTACAGCATATACCAGCGTCATAATTAAATGAAAAGGACGAGATCGGACGATTTTACAGTATTGAATGTTCAATATATTTTGAGTTTTGTTCACGATAATTATACTCACTGAGCCTCCCGACCATCCTGGGAAAACATTGTTTACGTTTAATCTGTCCACTTATTCGGACTCGTTCAGAGCCACTTGACTCAAATGGGTGTGTGACAGTCGGATTATACTATCATCTTTTAAACGCGAAAGGTGTATGGTCTCTCCCAAGAGTTTCAGACAAAAATTCCGCAAATGAAGGCACATTCTTACAGGCAAGTACTGGAAAATCTCTGTTTTTTAATACATCACACCCGAATTAAAGCTCGAAAGACATTAACTCTCCTAATAACCTGGAAAGACACGACTTCCGTGCTACAAATGGAGGGATTCATCACAACCTAGATTAAGCTTGACGCGCATCGTTGTAAAATATAATTCCCGTCTTTAAATTCCTCCTAATGTGTCGATTCGAGCCCCATAAGTGGGGGAGTTGAGGCATCTAAAAAGTTCCCCCTCACTTCATATATTATTCATCGTCCTCGCAAGGATTACGCGCACAAACCCTCTTTTCTTAATGTTTCACACCTGGGCATGGGAAAAACTTCCTCGTCGCCCATAAAGTTGCATGCAAATGAGAAAGACTCCGTCGTATGCAAATTCTTTTCTTGTTTCATTCATCGTCTTGATTTACTTGTCTCCCACCGATTAGAAATCCAGGTTCCATTCAAGAGTTGCAACAGTAATTGCGGAAATGCTCGAATTGGTACTCAAATATTAAAAGCTTCAAAAATGATTGATGAAGGTAAAATTATGAAGATTAACTATCCACTATCATTCGGTAATTTTGTATTAACTTCGTACAAAAGCAACACAACGGGCTATTTACGACGGTCCGCGATCAATCCCCTAAGGGAAAGACCCAAAGAAAACATCACGCAAATTTCCACCACGGTCAGATGACGAGGCAACATCCGAGCAGGCACCCCACTCTCAAAACTTCCACACCAACTCAACCTGAGGACAGTCGACCAGGACAGATTTGCACCAGCCGCCTCTACGCCATACGCTTACAAACATACATGCACTGTCCGGGATTCGAACCAGGAACTTTCCGATCTAGAGGCTAACACCCTAACAACCACACCGGTTGGTCGGCCCACTATCCTCGGATAATCTTCAGGCTATCAAGGGAGCAAGCCTGTCAGATTTAGGGAAACATAAAATATGGCTTCTTGTTTACTAAGTAACAAGTTACTTCGTAAATGGCTATGCAAATCGAATATTTTAACTGGCACAGAAAAGAAAAAACGCACGCAGTCGAACCCTCCCCCCGTGCTACAGCTCAAGGCTACTACCAAGAAGTCAAAGCCACCCACTGTGTAATGGTATTCGTACGACAAACGGATTGGTAGCCCTATTAGAATTTCTCACCAACTCAGAACAAGATTCCACTTTCCTAACACTGATTTTCGTTCACGAATAATTGTAAACAATCAGTTGGAATTTACAGCAACATCGCAATGTCACACAGTCAGATGACGAGGTCACACCTGATCGCGCACCCCACTCTCCAAACATCCACACCACGCACAAGGACGTTTGAGGCCACGACAGATTTAACACGCACCAGCTTCCATGTACACAGCAGTCTTAGCTTGGACTAAATTTCGAACTCAAAACCCTAATATGTATTACTGTCTCATCATTCTAAATAAATACTGTCGCTAAAATTACAAATTACGCGATAGGCTGAGAGTTGATTGGTTTAGGGGGCTTTATGGCGCAAGATACAAACACACAATATCAAGCAATAGACACACGCACAATGACAGTTTTACGAACACAAAAGAGAGAAATACACCCAGAGAGGACTGTACCTGATAGGTTGGTTGGTTGGTTTTTTATGGCACAAGGGCCACACTTGGCCATGCTGCGCCAGGTACCTGATAAGAATCCAACCTGCCTCGCCTACAACTCGAAGGATGTTAGTTCAGTGGCCAAACCCACTGAGACACGACGATAGTCCAAGAGATTCCCCGCAAAGATCCACAAGACTGCAGAGTGGCAAGAGGTATTTATTTAACTGACAAAAAGGCCACGCCAATTATGTGGTACAAAGCACTGTTCGAAATTAACAGCAACAAATTGCATTTTGTACGTAAAAATTTTCCTCGGGGGAGCCTGTAACCCCTAGAGGGCGCGTCCTCAGGTGGCGGATAGAGGAAAGCCTCTCCATTGGATTTTCCTTTGGGTGGTAGAAGGGAAATAAAATACCTTACGCGGACCAACAGGTAGAAGTCCAACCTCTTCGGAGGCAATGGCACCCTTTTCCATGGATAGTGCAATATTATGTGATAAATATAATGTTACCGCGTTCGGGGCAGCCGACGCGCCACGAGCTGATGTCCGGGATCGTGGCGAGACGTATGCTACGAGGACCCTGAATATTATGCTGGGATGCACTAACATTGGCAGAGTTTGTGATCAATGCTTTTGATGGAATCTAGACCGCTTCCCCACTACAATATTGCTTGTCCATGGACACGCGAACAACGACAACAACCTAAAAATTTCGTTTTCACGACTAAATTGTTGATTGAGTCATCCTTTTTATGCCTTTTCTGAGTTGCTTCGCTTATTTGGCGTATATTCCATTGGATCAACTGGTTTTTTTCTTCGGGTGCACCAGGGTACCAATAATTGTAATTCAATTGACCGGGAATTATAAAAAAAAAATGTATACTTTTGTTTTCAAGCACGCCTCATCGAAGTTCAATGTCCAGACCCTAGAAATTACACTGCATTCATATACTAAACTGAAATGCCGGAAAAACTGGTACATGCGAGCGTATGCAAATAAGGGAGAAATGCAACCAATCATTGCGGTCAGTAGCGCTTATATAAGACAGTAGGAAGCTAGGGAAGCTGTTAGATCGGTTTCTGCTGATACAATGACAGTTTATCAAGATTTAAGTGACTGAACGTGGCCTAGTAGTCGGAGCAAGTGAGATGGGGCACAGTATTTCCGAGGTAGAGATGAAATTCGGATTTTCGCGCACGACTATTGCTAGAGTCTACCGTGAATATAAAGAATCTTGGGGAAAAAAACATATATCCTATAGATGAGCGGGCGGGAAAAGACCCTGAAGGAACGGGACATCGACGGTTCAGCAGAATCGTTTCACGAGATAGGTGTTCAACACTGCCTCGAATTGCTAGGTTTCAATGTTGGAGCATCAACAAGCGTCAGCATGCGAACTGCGCAACGGTCGCTCCATGATTTGGGTATTCGGAGCCAACGGCCCAGTCGAGTACCATTGATGACTACGAGACACAAAGCTATGCACCACGCCTGGGCTCGCCAGCACCCCCATTGGACTGTTGATGAAGACTGTAAAAATGTTGCCTGGTCTGTCTCGTTTACAGTTGTATCGGGCTGAGGGCTATGTATGAGTATGGAGCCACGAAGCCATGGACCTCGCATGCCAACAGGGGATTGTTCAAGCTGGTGGAGGGTCTCGGATGGTATGGAGCGTGTGTAGTTGGCATGATTTGGGACCACTGGTTCGGCTAGAGATGACCTTGATAGGTTACCGGAACGTCAACATCCTTTCAGATCACTTACACCCATTCATGTCATGTGCGCATTTCCAAGGGCTTGGGCAATTCCAGCAGGACAACGCGACACCATACATTCGAAAGTTACAACAAGGTGGCTCCAGGAACAATCTTCTGAGTTCAAAGTCCCTCGACATGAACATTACAGGGCATATTTGCGATGCCTTACAGCGGGCTGTGCAACACAAATCTCCAACACCTCGCACCCCTTCACAATTGTGGACTGCACTGCAAGGTTCATGGTCTGCTTAGCCTCCAGGATACCCTCACATATTAGTAGTCCATGCCACGTCATGTTACGGCAGTTCTGCGTGCTCAAGGTAGGTGTATCAGTTTTTCTGGCACTACAGTTTATATCCAGGAAAACAAACTAAATAAAATGTACTAAAATTTCACTTGCACCCAATCAGAATATTTTGGCAACAGAGAGAAAGTGTTCGGGTCCCACATTGAGGGCTCCAATTTCTAACTCTTGTTCCAACAAAGTATATAGTTCCTGTCTAAAGCTAAAAATATTACAAAATATATTTAACACACATCAGGAGCTTCAAGATCGAAACTGCCGTGAAGATCTGTCGATTGCGCAGACTGGAAAGATATTTCTAGGTGTGTCTGAAAGACAGATCTTCCCGCGCGGTGTTTTAGAAAAAAATATATCTAAAGCCTTAAATCGAAACTATAGGATATACATATCACTACTCTGCGATCCAGCATATCCTGCGATCGGTTGTCAGCGATCTGACAACAGACTGCGTTATTGAACAAACGAAATGTTTAGTTCGTTTCTGAAAAAAAATCTGCTTAAAATGGGCAAGTAAAAAGCTTTAAAACTGAATTCCTGAACTACATAAGGACGAAATGGATCGCAGGACGATAGGAAGAAATTCGATAGCGGTCTGCAAACAAGTTTCAGCAATTTTAATTTCATACAAAAACAATGTCAGGTATATACGTGATAAAACTTGTGTGTTGAAAATACAAATTAAATGAGGAATACAAGATTGCAACTATCAGCAAAAACGGGATGTATTTAGATAGCGGTATGAGAAACAAGCATCACACACTCATGGCACTAAAACCAAATTTCGAGACAAAAATGTACACTAAAATAGACTTGTGCGAAGGATTTTAAAATCGCAAATACAAAAGGGATCTCCTAAATGCTGCAGGGTGATGATACGTGCTTAAGTTAGAACATGATAGTTATCAATTCAGGTGGTTGAATTAACGTCGAAGAACATAACGGGCTATACTGACGGTCCAGGAAGGATCCTGAAGGGAAAGACCCGGGGACAACATTTGAAGCATGGTCAGATCAATACACCGAACTTCAACACCACGTCAACGTGAGGAGGTACAATATATTTAACGTGCGCCCACGTACGGTCTTTCAGTTACATCTTAGTTTCGAATTGCCGTTGCTGTACCAACTATTCTACCGTGACCTGCACAAATTCGGGGAACTTCTTGATACTAACACAGTGGAGGTTTCGGTCTTCCCGATTTAAGGGGGCAGAGCTAAAATCTCTCTCTATTAAAAGACATCTTTTTGTGTGACTGGAATGAGATTTGAATTATTTTGTATTCACATCTTATCTATACAATCGATGTGAACTGATCAAAATATATAAACTGGAATTTTAATCTATTTTAAAGTGCATCTAGGTTTACGGGCATAATCTAAAAACAGTTTACAATAAAGCTAACATTAGTCACATTCACTACCAGATTTCATTACGGTCTCATCTTACAAACTCGGCTCTAGAATGAAAACCAACAAACGAATTCTACGATGCCCATTGGAGGATTTTAAACTAAAGGACTAGTATTTTCCAGTAGTACTAGTTTTTATGACTTGTATTTTCTAAAACGTGTGAAATGCTTCATCATCCCATGATCAACATCCTTGCAAGTCACTTGTGACTCGAAGACAAAAAGAAACAACACAGACAGATTTTGAGTTTTTGACATACACCCACAGAAGTCATAAACCCTGGGTTAGTTACAGAAATTGAACCAGCGCCATCTACAATTGCTCGCAGGTTTCTGATTCAAGATCGGATAAATGAAATTATCAAAAGCATAGGAGCAAAATGGCTTGGAAGGGTGACAAGATATAGTTCGTTAATGTGGTCCGACAGACGGGATGGTAAGACATGGAGCAAGATCCAACAATGGACAAGCTGCTCCAAAGGGTGGTGTGACACATATCACCAACTGCATGTCATTAAACAAGATCTGTGTGGAAGGGCTACTAGTGTCTGGACCAAGAACAGCAAGAAGACGGCCCTTACCTCTGTGGTGCCTGAGATGTCCGGAGGCAGCCCAGGAATACCACCGGTGTCCGCCGCGATAAGCAGCGGCCTGCTGATGGGCCAGAACCGCCACCACGAGCACCGCGATCCACCAAGACATCGATGACGCGCGCACAACAACGACTACATCAACAACACCGGAGCCCAAAAGCACCGATAAAAGGCCAGCCTATCCGGGATGGCGGACGACTGCCGAGTGTGGACTGAACGGAATCGGACTTGTTTGTTGGGGGCTCTTCCGACAGCTGGCGGGCGTCCACCAATGGTAGGGCGCGCTGTACCTCGGATGGATCGATGATGTCTTCCATTCCATCCACCCCCGATATCTCTCGCGCACAAAGATCGCGTGCACGGGTCGAATCACCCCCGACTCTGTCACATCCTCCACCCTCCTCTCTCTGGCGGTATTTGTCTTTCTTTCACTTCGTCTTCACCCCCCTCCTACTTTACCATCAGGAATGAAGACTTCTCAGAAGAGATGGTCGGAATCTATTGTGGAGGCAGGGGGTTTCCAAAAGGTAAGTAAAGCGGCCTCGGCACACAAAAGGGGGATCCTCCTTTGTGAAATGGGGTTTGGGAGAGGGTTATCAGCCTGTTCCACATGGTGGGAGAATGCAACAGTTGGTAGTTCAATTAGAAAGGCTGAGGGGAAATTGGTGAAATCGCGGATGGAAGTCCTTTCGGGTGGAAAACAACTCAGAAGCACCAGTATTGAATCTTTAAAGAGGTTTAACGGGTGCCATCAATTGGGTTTCCATACAAAACAATGGCGCGTAATTATTTTGATGCTGCGAAATACTCGTTTGTTGACAGACTTGGCATATATTAAGAGACATAAGTGACATGAATTAAGTTTGATTAGACGCTCAACATTAGGGGCTCGCTATGAGTTTTCCATGAGCTAAATGCAGAGATTTCTGAGAGGATATGATAACCTTTTTTAGGAACTGAAGGTGTTGCGGTATCCTTTTTCGGAACTTTAGGCACACTAGAATACGATTTCCCCATGCCACTTGTATAACAAACGCCAAACTTCGTCAAAATGGCGAAAAATCAAATCATTTCTTAACCAGTACTTCCTTCTCATACAAATGGTTGATTAGACCGGAACGAAATTAAAATTAACCAGGCATGTGAAAGTTACTTCCCCCTAATTATCTGAATGTGCCAATATTGCAGTAAAGTATGCTCCAGTATCTAACCATAAGAAAATTTTACCTGAAAATATGAGCACTCCTAGAAAGTAACTGACAAGGAATCACATGTCTTCCTGGAACAAAGGGTTTTAGTTTAAAATTTGTTTTTAGGCAAATTGCAAAATCCCTGGTAATTAACCCGACGAAGGCAGTGGCTAGGAAAGATTTGGAACTTGTCGCTTCGATGTACCTGTCATCTACGAAGGGTGTTTTGGGCCACTAAGGAATCATAAAACGTCCATGTAGTCTTTTTAAGGTTTTTCATCCCTCATTGAAGATAGATACTTCCTGTGAGCTTAAAAATGACCGTAGAGTGACACATCAAACCTAATGTCTGCAACTTTATCGCCTGCAGTTGGCTTTCACAAGAAATGTCTTAACCTGAACTAACCTGAGCTTAAAAGTATTCTTAAAGATTGATAGGGGGAAAAGTGTTATCCTTTACACGTAACTTTAATAGGTTACCAAGCCAAAAGTTCGGTAACAAGAGGCACAGAAAGTGGCCAGAAATAATAGGGTAAAAATGAAAAACGTCCGACTTGTGTTTGGCGCAGATTGGCCAAATATAGTCCTTGCGCTATAAAATCTGGCGTGCCGAGACCAAGCAATGTGCCACTTATGCGTTTTACAGAAATCCTTGTAAAGTTTAGTTTGCTGCTCTACTGCCTTTTTTCTTCCAAACACGATTGAAGTTTATAAGTATATTAACAAATACTAACATAATATTAAAAAATGCAATACGATGTTAATTTTACATATCAAAATTCATTTTTAAACTTGGTCCCAGGGCGGATTAAAATTTCTTAGGAACCGGTATCGAGTCTGCAAAATGAGAGATGTACAGAGTCTATAGTTCACAAATGATGAAAACACCATTTACAAAACTACGAAATGTTCCATCCGTTAAACAAACAAAACAATTCAATTTAAAACATTGCTTCACAAGAAAGAATTACTGCATTCATCTCAAAGTACAAGCGAAACTAAAACGAGATTTAAAAAGACACCCCACTAATCTCACCAAAGAACCAAGACGCATGTTTAAAGCGGGCATATTTGAAAACTCCCGATTTGGGGCAAAAACAAAACCTGAAAACCATTATCTACGGTTTTTGAGTTGAATATTTGATAACCTGGGAGACCGCAAGGATTCCGGATGCACGCATCGTTTCGAAATTAGAAAACTTGCTCCGAAAATAAAGCATTCCGTCGCGCCAGGCAATAAAAGGATTAAACTTTCGCCAGGAATAACAATCTGGCCCGTTCCCGGTTTATTTCATTATTCAATTTCCCGAGAGATTGACCAGGAGGAAAGAGAAGACGGCGTTCGCAAATGAGCGGCAGCCCAATTCGGGAACGTTTTTAAAACCTTCGAATTTTATCCTCTCGCTTTGTGCAAATGTTCTTAACTCGCTTTACGACACGAGTCCTCGGAGAGTTCGTCGCAAGCGCCTAACACATTCGAGCGAATGGGGAAAAACTCCGAAAACAAACAGAAGAAAGAGGCTTTAGCAAATTCTATTTATGGATTAAAAGCAAACATTGTGTGGGAAATTCCGAGAAACGTAACGGTATTTTACAGATAAAACATTTGGTTCATAGGTTACTTTTAGTTCTATTAAAGCGATGGACTATAATGGGTATAGAAAAGACTTGTTCACATCATACTATCAAATTGGGTTCTTTTTTATGTAAAAACTTCCGTAGGGGTGCATTGAGAAATACAACGAAAATTCGTCGAGACTATTCAGACGGTGGGGTCAGAAATTAGTGTTGTAGTGTAACAGTAACATTGAGTGTTGTTTGCCCTCAGTTGTTATTCGTCAAGATAATATTTTTTTTTCTATATTGTAGGACAAAGTAACTTGAATCCATAATGTCGTATTTCAATGAGCTGTTACTTTGCATGGAATGTTTGGGTCGAATTTTTGATGTCTCTGAAAAAATAATTCTTTCTTGAATTGATTGATTGTCGAAGGTTTAATTTTCATGAAACGGGAACCTCGGACGAACAGTTTTTTTTATGATGGCAAACTCTTGTACGTTCCCCCATGCATCGCTCAACTGATTCAGCGTCATTCGGAGTTAGACATGAGCTACACATGCCTGAATAGGCAATCAAGGTTGTTTGGAAGGAACGAAGCATGATCTTAAAACGAACAACTTGCACCAAAAAGTCCTCAAGATGGTCGGTCATTGCATTAAATTAAGTAGAACCACAAAAAGAGACATCAGCGAATTTTTTCAGTTCAAGCAATAAATACAACCACATCACCTAGAACTCTCCCAATCTCTAGAAGCCGGATGGTTGGGTTTAACAGCGCAAGGATATGAAACGCATCAGCATGTCTTCTGCCAGCAAATAGGTGATTATGATTCACAATTAAATGTTAAGTAATTGAGCATTTCAACCTCGCTTGCTTCAATTGGAGTTATCTTTCACAAGAAGGGGAGTTATGCAAGGAAAACTATGGTTGTCCCTTCAAACGATGCGATAACAAGAGACCAGATTCAAAGGTCTGTGCTGGTGTTAATTGGAGTTGGTAATGAACAAAAAACTGAATTAATCGATTTTTTATACAGAAATTTTAAAAAAATGAGCCGTCAGATATTTCACATTCAAGTTTCTCTTGTCTAAGTAACAGACGTCTTTTCTAATTTCGCTCCCCGGTCAAACGACATGGAATCCAGAGGAAATGCCCAAACATCACGAGCTCCGGAACCTTTAAAACAGTACCGCTACGTCTTCACGTTCCGAGAAAGGAAAAGAGAGTTTAGAGCGCAATTTATGCGCCGTTAAAACCCGGCAGAGGTCATTAATTCCGCGAGGGAGGGCAAAGGGGTAATTATTTCTTGCTACAACAAACACGGCATTAGTGGACACGGCTCCGTTTCTTTTTCGTGCCCAGTCACGGAAGAACAAGGGGTTGGGATTCCCGTGGGGGGAATTTGGAACGACACGGCCAATTATTCATCGCTTCACTCGGAACGCGATGCACAGATCGATGCCAGGTGTCGCCACCGGCTCTCGACCATAAGAACTTTTTAGACCAACGTTTAAGAAAAATTTTAAGCCGCATATGCAGTAACGAGAAACTGAGTTGCGGTTGTCGAGGGGATACCGAGTCAGTTTCAAACGTGCGTCAAGTCGCCATATAACAGCCGAAACCTGTGCTCGTGAACAGCTCGTTCCCTGAAGAATTAGTTGCCCAGGTGCAAACTTAAGCAAACCACCCCTCTTCTAAGAAACACTTGAGGACCCAAATGCCCTCCAAATTTCTTCAGTGGACGGTTAGGCGTTTGGTTCTTTAGGAAGCAACACTGGACTACCTGATGACGACATTGCTCATTATAATATTAACAGATGACCACATGTGAACTATGAGTACCTTATGGCTAAGAAATGAGTGCTTGGACTCCACTGTCTATGCATTATGGATGGTTGTATTCACCAAATTGGCTGTCTATGAGCTGAGCCTCCGTTGAACCAGATTAAGCGGGTATAAATGCAACTGGCCTGATGCTATTTTCAACCAGTGACACCATGGGTGTTCTCCAAATGTGGTGAGTTATCTCCCAGGGTTAAAAATATGGACGACACAAAAATTATCGAAAATTTTCGGGGGAACAATAGAATGAGGGGGGATACAACAGAAGGTACCAAAGACTAACAAACAAATGTCGAAAAAACACAAGAGGTTTGGTTTTCGGTAGTATCATTTGCTTGTTGCCGAAGTATAGCGTCTAGTTAAAAGCTTAAGTTTATCTCTTAACAACCGATCGAATTTCTACTTTATAAATACGTAATACTGTCACAAAAATATCTACTCACAGATTTTAAACCAGGAACACACTCCAAAAAGAAAATTTGATTTCTTACCTGTAATAAAAAATGAACACTATTAGCATTTCATAACCAAAATACTTGTATATACGAATATCTACGAAATCTTAACGCTATACATTTTAATGTGTAGATAATATAAAAATAATTTGTTTCAAATATATTATTTTTGGACTTGATTTATCAGAAACTGGCATTAATAAGTATCTTTATGAAACAAAAAAAATTCAGGTTTCCATAACAAAATCAGTTTTGTCCTAGAGTCGAAAATTAAAATGCCCAATCACCGTTTCATTTGGGATTGTATACGATGCTAAGTATTGCAAGCCAAAAAGTACTCGGATCTCAAAGGTCTTGGACAAATAAAACTGACAATCTTTGAGGTCAGCATTAGCACTACCGAACATTCTAAGCAGTATCCACGAAAAAGTGTTGTATAAAAGCTTAATTTTGACAAACCAGGATCTTTTAATTTAACCAGATACCTTAGTCAGAGGATCTATAATCGAGCACAACTCTATTGGATAACCAATATTGAAACGCAAACACAGGAGACACAGGTTACCCACTTTTCAAAAAAAGGGGGAAATGCGGGAGTCTCCAATGATATTTTTCATTTTTAAGGCTACATTTCAATTAAATTGTACTGGATTAACCCGCGAACGAACAGATGTTTTCACAAGTGTTAGTCTTAAGATACACAGACTCTGTTCCAAAAACACCAATTTTGAGCTAATGTACATATTACGCTCTCGATTTTCGATGACATGATTGGATAAGAGTTATTGCCATGGGTTCTGAATGCAGATGAGATAAAATATGTAGTTCTTGAGTTTTTAAAAGGGCCATTCAAATGAAAAATCAGGTATTTTTAATGCTTTTTGAAGCCCGTGGGAACCCGGAGATATATTTAACTATAAGTATTTTACACCAGTGTGGCATAAATGTTACTTAAAATATGAAGGAACGTTAAAATGGCGGATCAAACATTTCCTCACACTATGAATTTTTAAGAGCCACCGGAGCGACCTCCTGCAGCTTCAATGCGCTTTTAAGCTCCACGGGAATGTCGTAGGCTTCAAGAAACGAGGCACTCAAGACAGACTGCAAATATTTAATTTTTATTCAATGGTTACGTACTAACAGTTGGAATTAACTTCAATGGACACGTACGAATTAAGAGGTAAACACAGTGGGTGTGAAAACGAAAAGTATAAAGGGAGCAATACGAGAACAGATTCACATTATTGTGATGCAAATTACCGTTAAACAAATTTTCACATGAATGCGTTGGCGCAAAACAAAAATTCGGCAAATGCGAAATGTTTTATCCGCGTCATACATCGGGGGCGTAGCTTCAAAAGGTTCGTTTCACTTCTCATTCATGCACACACAAGGGGGTCGGAATTGTGCAAGGCTGGCCAAAAATGAAGCCCCAGGAAAAGAACAGGACAGGCAGAAACTGAAACGGGTGCAGATCGCGAGCATCTTTAAAGGGAGTTCGGCGTAATTAAATGAAAAATAGCGTCAAATTCGGGAGTTAATTCTTTTGTTCTTCCGCTCGTAATCATTGGAGAGAGGAGCCCTCAGGAAAGAGCGTTTTCAATACCTTCGTCGCTGAGTTTCGGGAATGGAATAAATGAGAACCATTGGAGGGATAACAAACACCAGCTTAAGCAAACATTCGCTCCAAGGGCAGGGACGAAGTGGTACAAGTTCAAGCAAGGGGTGCGTGCATAAAATGCAGCAGTTCCGCGCTTCGAGTTGGAATGAATACGAAGTCGCGACAAATAAAAAAAATGAAGCATTGTTCTGGTGCACGTATTTCGAAGAAACACTCTGTGGCGGAAAAGCAAGTTGCTGGCAGACCCGATTCTGTTATAACACGCTTTTTGTAATATCGCATCACGTTATTGCCCACGTGGAGACACATCCTATATTATTGAGAAGTTACAGAAGACAAGCACGTCAAGTTAGATTTTCGGAAATTACATTCTTTCAGCAAACATGTAGCGTAAAACTAAGAGTCCATCTGCAAGAAATATGGCAAGCGTGTGAGGGATTTTTGTATTACGCTAAATGTAAATGGCGCTAGTATTTTTTTTTTTGGGGGGGGGAAGAGAGAATGTGCTTTCTGTACGCGTTTTGAATTGGATAATAAGTTGGTTGGGTTTTGCTTTTTGGCGCAGTCATATTCGGCTAAACTGCGTTAAACAACATCAAGTAAATCATTGGTTAAAAGGAAGTTAATTTCTCGTTTTCCAGTGGTTTGTTCGAAAATCTCATTCTGTAAACTTAGGCACGAGACAAAAAATGCTTGTGAACAGGTATGCAATTTTTATCACGTTTCTAGTGACACAATAGTCCGGCTCTGGCACGCTGACATTTCAGTCACGTGGTTTTCGACGAGTCTTGGCGCGATTCTTATCACTTTCAAATTACAGCTACTGTACCGGCCGTAGTCTAAAGGCAAGATAAGATGATGGATTGAACTTAAACCATGTGCTCCCATAATTGACAATAGTCCTGCATAGTTGTTTGGCAAGGATTCTGATTCGTTTACCAAACACCCCGCGAAATGCCCATTGTGGTGACAAAAATAAATATTAAATAATCCTTATCGATAAAAATCGGAGTCTTGTTAAGTCCATTAGCAGAAAAACACAGGTTTGAAAATGTTAAAATATCTTTGCAAACAAAATGTTCATTTAGTATTACCGCAATTTGATCGGTTTCTAAAGCGAAGAATCAATTTATGTGCGAGGTGGTTGTCTGAATGGGAAGGAATTGGACAAGTCGAAAAGGATGTCTATTGGCCTAGACATAAGTGACCAAGAACGTATTTAGAGGAACAGTGCACAGAGCTATAGTATTTCCCCATGTTACAAACAATGAAACATTCATACTGAAGTCAATACAATCGCAGTCTCCGTACATCATAGTTAAAAATCACGTAGATATCTAAAACAAATAAATTTCTTTGAACCTAGTGTTCACTAACCATTACGACTTTTTGATTGGAATAAAAAAAGTTATTAGAAGATAAGGTTATCCAAGCACCCTGGAAAAGTGTCCGTGTTAAAATATGAGATAAGTCTAAATATCCTTGTAACGAGAGAGTCAGCAAGTCCAGTGGCGAAAGAACGTAACTCGTCGACCTATGTAATGCAAACCGATTTATTTCCAACAGCACGCGCATTAATCAAAAGAGCCTGCAGGAGGCACTTCCATGTACTACACCACTTGTGGTCACTCCCTTGCGAGGTCTCGGGGGGGGGGACCTCCGCTTGCGAATTATTTAGAGCAGGAGCAGACGCGAGTGCTTGCTTGAGGCAATGTTTGGCGACAAAAGACAACTGGAGCATACCATTCCTGCTGACTTCAGCAGTTTCAAATGGAAAGGAAGGGGTGTCCAGGTGGAAACAGACAGGAAGGACAGAAAGCAGGAAATATCGAAGTCGAGTTCCAACTCCATAAACCGACCAGGGAGTTTACACGTTAACATTTCTCCAACTGATGCTGCTTTAAAATCTAAATATAAACTCGTAATCATTCAAGGCATTTCAGCTAAAGGATCATTTCATTAATCCAGAGCAGACAAATCATATGACATTCATAAAATACTACCACCTCCTAAATGAAGATAGGACATATATTTCCTGAAAATTAGAAACGGATTCAAGAAGCATCAGTCCATTGAATTCCCACAGGACGCCTTAATTGGCAAAAACCATCTCAAAGATTCGTACTCAATAAGCAAAATCAAAATGATAGCTCTTTAAAACTTAATTATTTTTAATGCAATATATCACATAGATTGCAATAAATTAACTCGTCAGTGCACAGGTAACGAATCTTTCACGTAGATTTGGCTCTCACGGACCCAGTTTTCGAAACATAAAATTTCAGCTGATCAATAAATATCACGTCTTTTATTTTTGATAACACTTGATTTTATTTTTGATTCAAGTGAAATGGAATTTCGAAGTGTAATTGTAAACACTAGGGACTCTGATTACAAAAAATTGCGGCTCTTTAAGGTCCCTAAGAATCTGATAAAAATAAATTGTCACAAAATTAAATCTTGAAACAATTTTATAACGAGTCACGAAGGAAAATAAGGAAAAGTAGTAAAGCACAAGCTATATAAAGGACCTGTGAACTCAAAGTATCCTACAAACTTCTATTACAGAATGCAATCAACGTTTCAGCTTAGACAGAATTATGACTCAATCTCTGTAATTTAATAAATTTCAACAGTCAAAAATTCTAAAAACATGTCCCAACTTAATCATGAGCAGTTTTAAAATAAAATTTTAAATGTATCGAGGAACTTCAGTGACATCCCTGGAATGAAATTCTGTAGAGTCGTTTTCACTGTGCGAACAGTTTTATGGCAAGAAAGCAAACATTTGAGGGCGAGGAAGGTAAATAGCGTTTTCGTTTCCACTACACGCGTGAACTTTTTGCAGGGCTTTGAAAACCAGGAGTGATTAAATAGCGGAGAAATGCCGTCAATTACTTTGCAATCCACCGGACTGGCATGTAAAATACCCTTTCCATCCTACCCTTTTATGTAACCATGTCAACATCTCTAGTCCAAAAAGAATTACAATCCATTCCAGACTCGCCTCTGGCAGTTGGCAACGAACGTACATTAAGTCAGCAAGAAATGTTTTATTTAAAAGAAGGTTTTATCTCCCTAAATTGTTCCATTCTTTTTTGCGTTTTCATGCCATCGAACAGACAACAAAAGGAACATATCGTCATCTTTGCGAAAAAAGTCATAAGCGTGTTTTTTTTTCTGTACAGCTGTTTAAAAACTAACTATTGGTTTTAAGGTAAAAAAAAAAATTTAAGATCTCAAGAATACTTGAATAGCGCTATAGATATTTTAACCAGACTAAAATGCCAAGAATCATCATGAAAATAAGCATTTATTGTCAATTAACGAGTTTCTGCACTAGCCGGCGGTATCCGACTATACAAATTGCCTTCTTTTTCTCAGTTCGGAAATGATATTAACGAGTTAGATGTAGCCAACTTTTAGCAGAACTTCGGATATGGATGGTTCGTCCAGTTACCTTATAACACGCCTCGAGCAATCGAATTGATCGATGTGAGCACGGTTTTATGAACAGACGAATCCACAGTACTGTTGTGTAGAAAGGGGGAAATATTAGTATGTAATGTAGTAAAATGTAGTCTCAACACACTACTAAATAGCTCCAATAGTTTTTATAGCTTCGAGTAACGCAAGACTACTGTCCGTCTACATTGATCCTATTTCGGTAGGGGATGCAAGGAGAAATGTATTCCAATTTGGCACACTGTCGCCCTTATTATGATTATTAACTATGATTCTAATTAGTCATGCGAAGCTATACTAGAACACTATCCTTTTCCACTTCTAACACTCGCCAAAAACGAAACAGAATTTACTTCAGAGGAGTCATACCTAGCCAAAATGAACGAGTATGTTCCTATAGCAACAACCTAGACTTGACGAAGAGAGCAATTCTAGTGGCACATGCAGTACTACTCCATCCGCCCTTCCCGGTTGGTTGGATTTGTTTATGGTTCAAGATTGTTGGGTGCTATGAGTTTTATGGCCACGACAGTTGTCGACCTTCACCTCTATTGTTGGGGTTTTGTATTTTGATCACTGGCAGTCAGAAGAGTGGAGTTGTTGAGGCTTAGAAATTGTTAGCATATTAGAAATCGGATTAGTCCATTTGTTGTGGTTTTGGTTTCAAATGATCGGGTCACCATATTGCAGAACTTATCAGTATATGCTGTTTTGAAGTTTTACGGATTTGTTTTTGGCACAAGGTTGCATTTCCCCCGTCAAGTAATCGAACATGGAAATACAAGGAACGTTTTACTGTCACAGAAGAGAGAAATACACCCAGGGGGTAATCAAAACTGCTAGCAGAGTGGGAAAATATAGTGAGCTACTAACGATTCGTATAAAATAGCTAACAAAAAAATAATTTCAAAAGCTCATAATTTTTATTGCAACATCCACATATACAAAAGCCGTCATTTTGTTAAAATCAAAGAATAGTGTGTATTTACAACGCTCAATATTTATATACTAGTACTTGCGCTGAAGCAAGAGTAGGGAGAAGCTATTGGACGAGGAAAAGTCGATAGCAAATCCCGAGTCGGACAGAGCACACACGCATCCATCGCAAGAGCGGCCATTAAATAAAGCTGACGCCGCACTGATACACGGTAATCCCCTGACCCGTTTTGGGCTGCTCACGAGACCAAAACGAAAACTTTATGCAGCCCGATATTTATGAATGGCGCATAAATTTGCATTAACGGCCCACGACGACACAAATATCGAGTGTAATAGACTCGCCCTCTCGATTGGGGATGTCTACATACAGAGGATGCAATTTGCATGGGGAACATTACCATGCAGAATAGCTCATTAAACTTACCCTTGAAAAGCAACGCCCACGAACACGGTTGCCCCATATTTATGGGAGATAGTCTCTAAATTCGACCCAGATTCGTTTTCAGCTCGTTGTCCCTGGACTCGGTTCGGAATGAGAGACTATTTCGCAGACAATAAATGCTTATTTTCAAGAAATGTCAAATACATATCAACAGTACATATTTATTCTGTTTCATAAAAAATATATATTTTTTTTAACATAAGAATGCTGTACAGTAAAAATAAATTGTCGATTAATGAGCTTCTGGTCCAAGCTGATAATATATTGGTTGGTTGTTGATATTGGATTGGTCCAAGCAGGCATATTTATGGGAGATAGTCTCTAAATTCGACCCAGATTCGTTTTCAGCTCGTTGTCCCTGGACTCGGTTCGGAATGCGAGACTATTTCGCAGACAATAAATGCTTATTTTCATGAAATGTCAAATACATATCAACAGTACATATTTATTCTGTTTCATAAAAAATATATATTTTTTTAACATCATAAGAATGCTGTACAGTAAAAATAAATTGTCGATTAATGAGCTTCTGGTCCAAGCTGATAATATATTGGTTGGTTGTTGATATTGGATTGGTCCAAGCAGGCATATTTATGGGAAATAGTCTCTAAATTCGACCCAGATTTGTTTTCAGCTCGTTGTCCGTGGACTCGATTCGGAATGCGATGCTACTTCACAGACAATAAATAAGTATTTATTTTCATGATATGAGAAATACATATCAACGGTACATATTTGCTCTGCGTCGAAATGTATAACACCATGTACAGTAAAAAAAATAGTCGATTAATGAGTTTCTGGTCCAAGCTGACAATATAGTGGATGTTGTTCTGATATAGATAGGATTGAAATCAGACATTTCATGGTGGAAATTATATTTATGAATTTTTAGACACATGGTAGACTACTCAGAACCACTACGAACAACTTGTGCGTTACTTTAGAGGACAAGTGTTTCGAACAACCACAGCTTGTTGAAGGAGTCTTGAGATTGACTGGTGTCGAGGACTCCGTCATAGTTCAACCCTCGAGTTCTTTAGGGATCATACCTTTTCAAGATTCAGAAGTGGGAATTTATGGCCCATGAAGTTTATACGGGACAAAAAATAATTTTCCATCTTGGACTGTCATGACCTCAACGGCTTCACTTACGGTCGGTATTGGAGTCGTTAGAGACGATTTATTAAGAGTCCTATACTAAAGGTCTTTTAGACCAAATTTAGCTCAGACAAGACCAAATGGAATAAGATAAATGTAATCAAAATCGGCCCAAATTGTAACACTTTTCCCAAGTGATAGTTTCTATGATCAGCGATTAAAAATAATCATCGTAATGGCTTCCTGTGCAAGTTGATTGGATTTATTGGCATAAGCAAACGAATAAACTACATTGCAATCACACGAAGTAAAATCAAATAAAAATACCATTCGAATATATGTTTTTTTTTTTTAAACACAACGATTTGTTGAAAAATATAGTAAAGACAACGTTTTCTTCAAATCTTCAACCGTGGATTTTACTGTCTTTAGTAAACACGGGTCTTGCTCCTGCGATACCCAAACGATCTTTGCTTTCATATCATTATTCTATTCACACACACACACTCACACTCACACACACTCACACACACACACACTCACACACACACACACTCACACTCACACACACACTCACACACACACTCACACACACACTCACACACACACTCACACTTTTTTTAAATAGTTTGTCGTCTTTAGTGTAGCTTGGTCAAGGATTCATTTTAGCTACAAACTTGCAAACATATGATTCAAGAAATGTAAATTCCTTTTCTGAATCTAATTTTTTTAAATTGTTTTTGAAAGATGGACAGCCACGATGGCAACCAATTTACAAGAGGTTTTCAGCGACACAGAATGAAGGTGGCTATAACGTATTAGCGACGGAACATCCTGTCCTATTCTAGGAGTGCAGTTTTCCGAAAACATTTTAGCACTTCGAAAATAAAAATTCCAGAAAACGAATCTTGACATGATAGCCGATTGTTCAATGCCAGAAAGATTAAACACTTCCCATATGCGATGAACTACATTCCAAGATAACCGTTTCAATGCATTTGGTTATCGAAAGGAAAATATCTTTTCTGATTAGTTTCTTTGCACTGAAAGTAACTCTCCTAAAGTGAAGTATTTTAGAAGGGACCTTAATTTCAGAGATTCTATACAAATGTAACAATTTTGCAGCTGTCGCTAATCAAAGTAGCTGATAAACAGGAACGAAACACTGTTTAAAGTTTCGCGCATTTACCATTTAAATTCAAACCGAGTTGTCGATAGCGCCAAATTCAGTGGTAGCTCAGCGGTAAGTCACTATGGTAACCGCGCAGAAAGACTCGTTAGACGGTCCTAACGGGACATACTCGAAGTGAAACAAGACGATAACTTAAATCCTCCGCTAACTGCCCGGCAACCCGCATCGAACAGATAATCCGACCGCCGCAAATTGCATCCCAGACAAATCGCGACCGAGACAAAGACATCAGGCTTTTTTCTCACAACACAACAACAAAACAAAACAAAAAACAGAAGAGGGGAGGGAAAGAACGAGAGCATTACACAAGGAATAAAAAAAAGCAACCACATACGCGAGCAATAAAACACCATCACCTATCCTTACCACTTTAGTATTCACGCCCCCCGCTTCTTTTTTAGTGTTGTTGTTTCGCCGAGGATTTCTCTTTTTTTATCCGGAGAGAAATCGAGTCAGAAAAAGTTCCCCGTCCGTCGGCCACGTGACACAGGGCCTAATCAGGAGCGGAGGCATTAGACGCAGCCATGTTAATTACCTGGTGGCTTTGCTCTCGGAGCCACTAAAAACTGCACCTCCCTCTTTTTTCACGCCCCCCGCGGAAGAACGCGCGCGGGATAATGATGATGAGCACGGAAGAAGAGATGCTGCGGAGCATCGGCGTCTCTTCTTGAAGGCGCGAAATAAAAATGGATGAGGATGATATTGGTTGTCTGGCCACATCACTCCCAGAAGACTGGTGTTCCCAGACCTACTGCCTTGTATAAATACACGGGTGTATTTACATGAAAATTACCATTACACACTATACAGACCAAAACTATTTGGACACTGCAGAAATTCGGAGGATCCATCTTAGTGAGGAGTTGTTTTCCTGGTTAAGATTCTGCTTATTGCTTTATGTACCTCGAATCATGAACTACCTCGACGTTCAGGATAATTCGGCCTTGCCTCCACTATGGCAATACTACGGCGATGATGGTTGTTTCTTCCAACAAGACCGAGCTCCATGGCATCGGCGTCTCTTCTTGAAGGCGCGAAATCAAACTGGATGAGGATGATATTGGTTGTCTGGCCACATCACTCCCAGAAGACTGGTGTTCCCAGACCTACTGCCTTGCATAAATACACGGGTGTATTTACATGAAAATTACCATTATACACTATACAGACAAAACTATTTGGACACTGCAGAAATTAGGAGGATCCATCTTAGTGTGGGGTTGTTTTTCCTGGTAAGGACTCTGCCCATTGCTTTATGTACCTGGTCCCATGAACTACCACGACGTTCTGGATAATTCGGCCTTCTCTACACTATGGCAATACTACGGCGATGATGATTGTTTCTTCCAACAGGATCGAGTTCCATGTCATACTGTGAAACGTGTGCTGGACTGGTTTCCTGAAAATGAGCTGAATTTGCTTGACTGGCCTGTAAACAGCCCCGATCTCAATCCGATCGAGCAGTTGTGGAACAAACTGGAGCGACGAGTACGACACCGCCACGCACGCCCATATTCACAACAATCTCTTCTCCCAGCCTTGCAAGAGGCATGGCGAGTTATTCCTGCCCAAACTTACAGAGAACTGGAAAGTACGCCTCGACGTGTTGCAGCTGTAATGCAAGCAAAATGAGGGCCTACCCGTCACTAAATAGGATAATTAAGCACCTTTTCTGAAAAACAGTGTCCAAATACTTTGATTCATTTAGTGTATGACTTCCTCGCAGCCTACTCAGAAGTAAATATTGATGTACCCTCATATAATAAAATTAAGTTTTCAGTAAACTTTTTTCAGCAATACATTTGAAAGAAATACATTTCAGCAATAGTTTCAAAAACTGCCCCTTGAAAATAAATTGCCTCTTTTGTCAGAAAGATAATAACTTGCTCCCAACCATTGTAGTTTCCCTTTTACGATCCAAAACATTTTAGTAAATTTATAACTTCAGTGTTTGAAAATTGAGATTTTGCTTTCTGGTGTAATATTTTGATCGCTCTTATCTCTTCCGTCATTTTTGGTTGCGTTGCTTCAGTGCGACGTCATTTTTGTCCTATGTAATAGCAGTCCTATATAATAAACTTGTGTCCTATGTAATAAACTATGTCCTATATGTGCAGACTATGTTTCTGCATAATTATACTCAGTTTTGCTTTATTGTTTGTGTATAACCATGTTCTGCACTGATATTTTTTCGTAGTCATGTAATTGGGGTAATCCGATTTTATCTGTTTTCTCAATGTTTGGCTTGGTCATTTGTTTGTTTCTGTATGGCAATGGGGTCATATCTGAACATGCTGCACCCAAACACAAAACAGACAACGTCCAGTAATGGACATACACAAACAGATAAGGAAAGTTTTTCTGCCACAGAAAATAAATACACCCAGGTTGTTACAGGAATCGAAATTGCACCGCCTGCAGTTCAGACTGTTAAAGCGATGTGTTTAACAGTCTAAATCATAATAACTGGAAGAGAAGCACACCATTATCATCTGAAGAACTAAATACATTTATTTAAAATTATCAATTACATCTGAACAAGACATCTTATCTGAGAGAACGTCTTCAAAGTGGCAAGCAAGTAGCTAAGCTCAAAAGAGGGCGCTGGTGCGTGACGCTTTGATTGGTCGAGAAGATATAATACCCTACAATATTTTAAGTAAAACGAAAGACTATAAATAGTTAAGCATATTACGGGGAGGAGGGAGAAATAAAAAGTAGCCACTGAATCGCTGTGTGCAAAATTAGAAGGTACGGCAATACTTTTTTTTTTTACTCGATTTCTGATTCTCGCAGTTTTCAAACTGATCAGTTTTATTGAAAACACATTTCAAACATATCAAAAAGATTATACTTTGTTCACGAGGAATAAAATACAAATGTATGGAAATTCAACATAATACCGTTTGGCAAGAACTTCCCGGAAATTTTGTTGTCACTTCAAAAATTTTTCTAATTAATTAAAAATCCCAGCCATGCATTGAACAGAAAAAAACTATTAGATTCTTAAAACGCGCAATTGAGAGAATCCAAAATTCCAAGTGTCAGAAGCGGTGCGATTGTCCAGCAACAAACTTCTCTTGCGAAATGGAACTATTCCGTAATAAAAAAAAGAAGTGAGTTGTTTTATACTCGTTTTCCTTTTTATTTTAGGAGTAAAAGAATTGAAATTTGTGTTCACGCGAACGCCATCTTTGTTCTTATTAGATTGCAGTCAACCTTTCGAGCTTCTTGAATGTCACCAATGAAGATTTTGTCAGATCGCTGGGAGTTCGTTATAGTTCTCATTCTCCGAGACGGGGAAGACATTCTTTCTTCGAAAAGTTCTTTGAAGTTTTTCGGCATAGTTTGAAATAATCGAATTGAAAGTGTGCATGTCTCTCAGTTTGATTCTACACATAGCTATTTCTACTTTCGCGCAATATCACACCATGTTAAAATGCTCTGAAATAATACGCCCTTCAATTTACTAATCCACAACGTCAACAAACACCAGAACCAAACTCTGGGAGCGATATATTCAGTATTCCTCCATATGTATTCAGTACGTATTTTCCCCGAAATATTTTCTACACAAGGTAAACAAGCTAGGCATTTTTATGCTCGACAAAAACAACGAGAATTAAGAAGTTAATTAGATTTTGTAATTAGTTCTCTGTCATGTTAACAGAGATGGACTGACATTCAAGCCAGTTCGGAGAAATGAAACCATCTACTGGCTTCAAGTGGGCGTGACTTTGAGACTTTGAATTGTTACAAAGCAAAATTTTCAAACTGACACAAATTGACGCGTTTAAATTGGGACACGATTTTAGCAGCATTAATGCAAGGAAATAACACTAAAAGTTATTTTGCTTGTTTTAATCAAATATATAGATTCAACATTTGCAGAAGAAATTATAAAAATGGTTCACGTTATTTTTTTTTAAAAACTAGATACATCAAATGAGATTTATTTCTAAAAAACAGGCCATGGACTACATACTTTTTGAACTAAAGAATGTGGTATACAGATAATGAAATTATAAAACTTTATTTTTTGTTATTTTTTTCACCGCGAGAGCAATTTAGGAATTTATAAATTTAAAATGGCATCACATAATAGCCAACAGAAAGTTTTGATTCATACCATATCGAATATAAGTAGAATATTTTTTATTAAATAGTAACTTTATAATGGACACGCATAAGTTTTAGTGATACAGAAGAGAGAAATACACAGATAGGAGTAGAATCAGAGCCTCCTACAACTTGTAGGTTGCAAACGCAGTGTGTGAAGTATGAAAATAAAGTTTTAAGTATCCTAAATTTTCCAGACTAACTCAAATCCCGAAAGACTAAAACCGGCAATCTTTGGAAAATTTTATTGGTTTAGTTATTATTCTCGCCGCGAGATTAAATCAGTCATTTAATGGCCATCCCATAATTGCCTACAGAAAGTCATGATTCATAACACATCGAATGCGATTAACATTATTTTTATTAAATTATAATCATGTAATTTATTAAATAAAAAAATGTGTTAATCACTTTCATAGTTTATTTTGTGCTTGCCACAACATGCATCGAGTGGACCCAGGGCAAGAAATGTCAGCCAACCATCCATAACACATCGGTTCAACATCCTACCACATCGCCACAGATAGAACTGATGGGATGAAAGATGATTTGGGCAATACAAATTAAGTTTAAACCCTCCCACAACAAATATGACCGAGATTCAAAAAATATCAAAACTTCCATCAAGACAAAATAAATAAAGCGGACTTTTTCCCCCTTCCATGCTTCAAGAGCCGAACGAGAGGTGAAAGGAAGCAAGAAGCAGAAATTATATTAAGAAAATAATGAAGACAAAAAGTGACACGAAAACGAGAGGCAAGGTGCAATTTAATTTTATTAGACAAAAAGGAAATCTGCTCGGAAGCTAATGATTATAAATGAAGAGAAGATCCAGCCCAGATTGGATTAGCGAACACACTCCTCCGACACTAAAATCGATGGCACCCATTCCCGGGCTCTTTAAAAATGTAGGGGGGCGCCGGCATTTCGGATGACTGGATCCATCACGGTGCCAGGGAAGAAATTTTCACCGGAGTGAGATTAACTGGAATCGACAGGGGTAAGTTAGGTTTATTTCGCTTCCTGGGCAGAGGGAGCCAGTGACGATAAGTAAGTGGGAAGACCTTATTACCTGGTGGAGGAGGAGACGGCGATAAGACCCCCTCGCCTACCGCCTCGGCATTTTCAAAGAAACCTGACGAGGCGACTAAAAAATGCACCCTTATCTCAGTTCAGAGAGAATTTGAAATGATCGGAAATGGTCTTAGAATCTAGTCGGTCCCATTTAGTATTGATGCGTAAAATCTAGACCTTAACGAGAAGTAATTACTTTACTACCGTATGAAGCTGTCGTCCGAGTGATACTGATTTAATCACACGCATTGAGAGGACAAAATTGAAAAGCGATATGTAAAGCACCAGTATCCATCAAATTACGTGCCAGGTCGACACTGATGAAGTCTCTCCGAGTTGGAAATCATCACAGGAATGCACCCAGAAGAAAAAGCAGCGGGTGTTAGTGAGTTCCACCAGTTATATCGTAGGCGTAGAAGTTGGGATCTATACGTTAAACTCTGGCACACGTTTCTTTTCAAACTGCAAAAGATAAATTCAAAGCAAAGAATGTTTCCCAACATTAATCTTGAGTTGCTGCACTAGTCATTCGACGTACAAAATTAAATCCTCGCCAGCGTGAAAAAAGTCTAAATTCCAAACCAGAAACTTTCCTATTGCCCGCTGCATCGGTCAGACAGACTAAACGTTTTCTCTTCAATCACCCCGTTTGAATCGTAATCATTACAGCTCAACAAAGATCCAAACTGGGAACTCTCTCCCAACGCCCGCGGCCATTGTAATGTCAAGGTATGTTCGGCCAATAATCTTGTTCAAAGAGACAATGTTTCCAACACAGCAAATATCCTAGTTTCGAACGAGGAACGTTCCCGGTGCCAGTAATGTGCTGAGCCAACTACACTGTGCGCTGAGGATGGCGTAATATAAAATATCCTCGAACAATCTTAAAAAAATTCGAAACAGGGCAATTTTCTTTTTTAACCTCGGGCTGTGCATCGTGGCAGTCAATCCATGACGACGTTCACTTTTCCTCCAGCAATCTGTTGTGCGAGAATGGAAACTTAGTAAATCTAGAAGTATTCAAAACAAGAACTTGCTGTACCACCAACTGAGGACTAAATATACACGCAATTTCAAACCTAAATCCTATTCTGAATAGCAACCTTTCCAATACAAGTAAAGACCAGAAGGAGAACACACTCATTCCTAGTCTGCAACATTGAATCAGTCAAGAAATGGTCGAAATAGAATTTCTTCCAACAATCTTGTTCTGAATCGTAACTTGTCTTAATCTAGAAAGCATGGATGGATGATTGTATTTTTATGCAGGTTTATCTGAAAAAGTCCAAACCAAGAACTCGCCCGTAACCAATTTCACGCTGTACCCACTAAGCTAGTCAAATATAATTTCCATCACCAATCCTATTCGCAATCTTTCCAAAGAAAAGAACGGTCCGAACCAGAAACTCTTTCGTTGCAGGTCTCGGGAAGCATAAGCTAGTCTGAGCGGAATGCAATTTCCTCCAGTAATCTCGTTGCGGACCACAATATTTCCAAACCAAAAACATACTTCCTCATATCCACCACTCTAAGGACCAAATACAAATTCCTCCAACAATCCAGCCCCGTTTGAAGCGATCTTTCCGAATCTCTACACAAAGATCAGAACCAAAAAGATTCTCGAAGACAGCCTCCCCGCAACACGGATGAAAATAAAATCCCCTCCAACAATCCCGTCAAGGAAACGGCAACGTCTCCCAACTCGAGACCCGACCTCACTTAGCGTTGATTACAGCAGCAATCACAATTGGGGAAAGGAAACAAAGACCTTTCGTTACCAGCAGACGGGGAGGGGAACGAACACGACCCCGCAGATCGGGCAAAAAGAGAGACAGGAGAAGGGGGATAAAAAAAGGAAGAGAAAACCCAAATAGATGCCAAACCATTACGACCTCGTAATAAAACCAACGAGCAGCGATGGCCGTGACATGTCACGGGGTTCCACTGATGGACCCTACAAGACACCGGAAGGACACTTACATTTACGATTAGCGCGAGGCACACTTAAGAAAAGAAAGGAGGCAGAGAGCGTCCTAATGTAAACATCACGGGAGGCCGGAGAGCAGTGATGGAGATGGGAGCCGAGGGACGCATTTCTCTTCACTAGCAATCCGGGCCAGGTGGAAAGGGAAGAGCAAAAAGGAAGACGTTGTCGGATCATAAAGTGGGTGATTGAGGAGAGGCAGTCCCCGGTGGGGAATAGGGGAAGGACTGAATATTCCGATTTTTTTGTACGCCCACTAGCCCGAGTGATTCATGGTTTTCGATACAAAAAAAAAGGCTGACGGATATTGACGGTGTAGTAATCATCCCTCGCGTCGGAATAAAGTCTGAATTTCGTCGTAGGCGCTCGAGTTCAGGCGACTGTAGGAGTTCTCGGAATAAAGCAAGGATGAACGAACTCTATTTTCTTAGAAATATTACTATATTCGTATTCTGAGAGGAATATTGAATTTTAAACAGATGGGATAGTGAAATAAATCCCCCTTTCCAGCACCATATTTCCAGGCCCTCTTTTGCAGTCAAGCATTAACATTGCAAGTTCGAATGAGATGCTTTTTCTGTTAAACTTTACATGGAAGTGGCAGTTTCTGTGGTGGAACATGTTTCCTGCAAGTATTCCGGGCCGAGACGTCTAATGGCTGCTGTTTCGAATACAATTTCAGCATTTCGCCAATGAAAATTTCAAGTGATAAATTTCGAATCAATACACGATAGGTGATATGTCAACGTCAACAAAACCCCAAACTACACATTAAAGGTAACCTCGTCATGCCAGAGCACATTTGGTTAGATCTCTTTCCGTCTGATTTGTTTGTTTACAATGAAAATCCGTCTTAGATGTCACAAATGATTAATAAACCTACACTTCGCTATTCAGGGAAAATATTAAAAACAAAAATGACGAGATAAAAACACTTATGAAATATTTGTATTAGTTAAAGTATTTATTAAACTAAGATGGGAGGAAACTGCATTAACTTTAAATATCCAGTGTTTCAGAACATGTAATTTTGGATATATGGATCGATTTAATTACAACTGAAAGAGGCTTTTTCGCTGCACATGCATCGTTTCACAAATGCTGAGATGGTTGACACGCAACAAGTACACGGTCTGATTGATTGATTGATTAATAGTTGGGCAGGGTTCAAAAAATGACAAGCGCACGATAAAATCATAAAAACAGTGTATACAGGGTGGTCCCGAATTCATGGTACAAACTTTAATGGTAGGTACAGGACATTGTAACAATGATTTATTGTATAGGAATGTATAGTCGCAAGTGACGCGGTGAGGCGAAAACAGGGGAAATAACGGCCGAAAGGAAAAACAAAGATTTTATTGAAAGCGTTGTTGACAAGTGTCATGTTTACAGTAATTGTTCAAAATTGCGTCCACCAGTATCGATACATGCTTGACAGCGTCGGTGGAGCGATTGGCGTACACGTTCAAAGATGCCTGGTATTTCACG
Source organism: Metellina segmentata (assembly GCA_947359465.1). Taxonomy (NCBI): domain Eukaryota; kingdom Metazoa; phylum Arthropoda; class Arachnida; order Araneae; family Tetragnathidae; genus Metellina; species Metellina segmentata. The sequence continues at coordinate 24,710,836 of OX375878.1, read as the reverse complement.
CACACCTGCAGCAGCTACAGATAAGCGAGCGACGAGATCCTCATCTGAGTCAACTGGAGTCTCATAAACAAGATGCTTTAGATGTCCCCATAAAAAGTAATCGAGGCTCGATAAATCGGGAGATCGGGGTGGCCAAGGGACTGGTCCACCACGCCCAATCCATCGAGTACCAAACGTGGCATTCAGGTAATTCCGTACATCAATGCTGAAGTGTGCTGGCGCCCCATCGTGCTGAAACCACATGCGGTTACGAATGGCGATCGGAACATCATGCAGCAGTTGTGGTAACACTTCTTTCAGAAAAATAAGATAGCTTCCGCCAGTGAGCCGCGTGGGTAGTAAGTATGGGCCAATCAAAAAGTCGTTCACAATACCAGCCCACACATTAATACTGAAACGTTGTTGAAACGCATGTCGACGCGTTGCATGTGGATTATCGGTTGCCCACACATGGGAATTGTGCGCATTAAAGACACCCTCGCGTGAAAATGTCGCTTCATCTGTAAATAGCACATAATCTACGAAATCCGGCTGCAACGCACATTGCTGCATCACCCACAGGCAGAAGTTCACGCGGCGAGGATAATCTGCCGGATTCAATGCTTGTACTTTCTGAAAATGGAAGGGGTGTAAGCGATTTTCGTTTAACACTCTGCATACAGTCTGATGACTCACACCTACGTCACGCGCAACAGTTCTTGTGCTTGACTCGGGTCTATCAGCCACAATGTTCAAGATGCTTTCTTCCAGCCTTGGAGTGCGTACAGCTCTTACTCGACCAGCGCCATGTCTGTTGACGTCGAACGCACCTGTTTCACAAAGTTGACGATGTAACCGTTGAAAAATTCTATGATCCGGCATTCGTCGATCAGGATACTCCGCGCGATACATTCGTAACGCAGCTCTGCCGTTACCATTTGCACGGCCGTACATGTAATGCATGTCTGCTTTTTCTGCATACGTAAAGTCACCCATCGTCTACGGCAGCACAATTGTGAATGGCGCTTTTCCCTACTGCGATGCATCATGTTCAACAGCGGCTAGACATCTACTGCCCTCTACCGGCAATGATACCAACCGATCACTCCATTTCTCTTTCCTTTTATTTCCCCTGTTTACGCCTCACCGCGTCACTTGCGACTATACATTCCTATACAATAAATCATTGTTACAATGTCCTGTACCTACCATTAAAGTTTGTACCATGAATTCGGGACCACCCTGTATACACAAATATTAAAAAGTCAACTAGCACACGAAGAAGATAACGAAGTAGAGATCCTGCGATATCGTATTGTGAACGATAAACCGACAACCGTACGCAGATTTTGTTGGATGCAATCGTATGATGTAAAATCAACTGTGAAAATGTAAAATTGAGGCAGTAAAATGTTCACACGCATACTTGTTATCTTTTATTTTTATGCCAGTAGCACACCCTGGTGGCGTATGTGGACATGCACTCATATGTGAATGCGTTTTAATTTTGTGTTCCTTACCTCCCAGTGAAGTCAATAGGGAGGAAACAATAACATGCACTGGTTTAATTTGCAGCCTTACGTTCATTTTTAGCTACACGAGGGTAAATCAATCCGGACGTAAGACTTAGTCCTAGTGATGGTTGTCTCGATGAAATACCTCATCATCAGCAAAACTGAATAGATCTTGATGGAAGAGACATCTCATCATTTGACAAAAACTGACCAGATCTTGGATCTCGTAATAAATAAAATTAAAAAAAAACAAATCGGCAATATCTTGATGACGTGTTATTTTATCATTTGCTAAATTCGTCTGATACTGATGGACTAGATATCTTGGAGGGTTTCCAAATCACTACGAACCACCCTGCCAAAACCAGGACACGAACTCAGTTGATATGAGAGCTGATCCCTTGTGTACCAGGTCGACCCATTAATACTGTACTTGAAATACGAAAGCAACACACAACTGATACATTTTGGGATCCCTCCTGAAGACACGCTACGGCTCTAAAGTATTCCAACAACATTCTAAAATTAACATGCAGTTGACAATCAATTCACTTCTCAGGTATACCCCCTTTGTCCGTGCGGAGCAGGGGCGGCCCGAACCACTGTGCATTCGATCGTATTTGTTCTAAGGAATTCCATTTAACCAAACCCACGTTTAATAATTACCCACAATGGCTACATAACGTAATGAATAACCAACAATCACTTCGGCGAATGCGTGTGCTCTTGTGCCGTACGCATCGACGGATGGGGTGGAGTAATTACTAAGTTACATTACACACGGTGAGGACCCCCCGTTCGGGTTCCTTCTGATTGCCCGTTTTGTTTCTGCGATTCAATATCTTGTAATCTTACATGGAACTTATAGTGGGCCACTGAATTGATACTGTAATGACTATCATTGCCTATGGGTTACGTGGATTCAAGCAATTCAACGACAAATTGTTGTTCCTTTATGTGCAAAGTTTATTCTTTCTTTAAACGTTAGAAGGTTGTTATACCCATTTCTGTCTGCAGCAGGAGGCAAGTTTCTGTATATAAATTGCTTCTATTGTTGCTTGATACATGCATCTAGTAATCAGATATTTCTTGTTTTTGATAAATGCATCAGGGCCACGACTTGATCGAGCCTAAAGTCCCTTGTTGAGAGAGTGGGTTATAAGAAAAACCGTTTGCTGTAGCAGTTGAACGGAAAAGCGCTTGCACAACAAGGAGCTTACCTTTGATTCACGAATCTTTTATATTTCCTTCAAGTTCAATTCATTCCTCACTCCTGAACTCGAAGCAAATACACCTGGGACTGTCCCTTGTGCATGGGGACACATTATCCTTTCGTCAAACGATGGAAATCTAATAACACTAACGCTTAATCAAGCTTATTCTATTAAATAAACCCGGCCGCGCTCCCAGACACAAAGTATATCACTTCTTATGAGATCTTTTTGCATCGGATTGCCGACTCCCATACAAGCCTCTAGGATATTTGCAGAGGGCTCAAAAGCTTTTTCAATCCAAACACTGCACAAATTGTTCGCAATTGTTCTGTTCGTGGTGGAGTTAGATGACGGCTCTTTTCATAAGCTCCGTCAGGAATCCCGACTCGTTTTAGCTTTCGTATTTTCAGGTGCTGTGGGAGACAATGAACCACAGTTTGATTTGCTTGTAATCCTAGTAACGAACGGTAATAAATTATTGTAAGCGGCTTAATACGCTTCCCCGAACATTCTGAGAAGGCTTAATCATACGAAACACTAATTCAAAAAGCTACTTGAAATACTTGCATGTAATACACAATCTACTATCGTCTTAAGCACAAAATAAGTTATAGTTGTTCAATATCGCTGATGGTATTTCCGAAAGCTGTTGGATCTAACTGTAAGATACACATATAGAAAATTGTTTATACGTGTGGGAGATTTACATCAGCTTGTACACAAGTAATTACTCACAAGTCTACAGGGAATGTAGCGAGAATGGATTCGAATTTGTGGCTCTGTATTTTGTTACACGAGATAAGGTTTTTATGGCGCAATGACATTTGGCCAAACAAGGTCAAGTAAACGGAAATACACACGCAAGGAAAGTAACTTTCACAGAAGAGAGAAATATACCAAGGGAGGAATCGAACCAACACAACGATGAAAGGGAAAAAGCATAAGGATTATAACAAAAAGGAAAGATTACTAGGTTTGCTGTACACAAGGGCTAATTAGTCTGGTACTTACGGCTTAAAGTAGAACCGCTACGAATATCTATGTATGAACCTGCTGAACCGAGGGCCAGAGCACTAACCACTCAGCTACTTGACCAGCTTAACAGAATAGGACCCATTGGTTAAGGGGAGGTCAGTTGGCGGTACGACTTGAAGTTATACTAGGAAAACTACAGAGATCTTACTGAACAGAAACTGAGCATGCATACCGGGGGACTCCAGCGACAAGGCAGTCGCGTCACAAGTTTTTGAACGAATATTAGTAACCCGAGGGGAGTGTGGAAACGTAAACAAACCGCTTCAACAATAGGCATCCTTCGCACCGAATTGTCATTCGCTTTGTATAGGATTAATGACCAGAGTATTTTTGTGATAGACCGCCACTTTCTGGAGTCTGAAAATGTGTTGAGCGTCAGTAGGAATTTCACGATAGCTTCTAACTGCTTGGGGCATTCAGGGCGCTGAGATTTCTTGTATGAAAATGAGACATCAAACAACAGATCAAGCAAGACCATTCCACATCTTCCTGAAGCCAACCCTTTTGACACGCACCTAAGAGGATTCTATTCTGTGTCTCTAATATGTTCCCCACGATGGATATCCGGTTGCTTACATGGCTACCACTCAACATCCCAGCATCAAAATCCCTCCAAAAAGCCCCGCGAAACGGGCACCCAAATAATCACTCGCATTTTCAGCCCCTCGCTCTCCGACATATTAAGGCGTCACCGCACAGAGAAGCTTACCAGAGAAAGAAGCTCCATCCAATATATATCCCCCAATAAAAAGACACGCACACAGCAACCAGCAACAAAAAAGAACGCGCGTCAGAGTTCCTTTCATCCAGCCAAGCTCAAACATCGCTCCATAACAGAAGCCGCAGGACACATCCGCGTTATTAAAAGGATGCCGTAGCGATTGCTGGCTCCTCGTCTTTCTCTCCGATTCCAGAGCCCTCGGGGACGTTTCGGAGGAAAATCTGTCCCAAAGTCCGATAGTCGTAATGGAATAAAAACAAACCTGCTGCCTCCATGCTAATGGAAAGGGGAAATTCCCGAAGGCAGTCAAAAGATACATTACCAGAGCGAGTGCCAACGAAAAAATGTCGCCAATACGGAATATAAGAAGGCATTTAAGCCCTTCTTTCCCAGAAAATGGATTTTCTCTCGTTCCGAGCTTTGTTTTTGTCTCCCGCAAAATGCGGGAATTAGAGAAGAAACAAAATAAGAGAGACTGTTGCAGCGGAACATATTTCCCGTACTCCCAGAGTGGGACTCTTGATAAGTCGTATTGGGTTAGCGACTGTCACTGGTTTGCGTCGCAAAATCCTTTCACTTTGCTGTCTTCTTACTTTCCCTTCAGATTTTATCTATTCGTCCCAATTTAAGAGAAACCCAAACCGCGGTGGAATGTCGGAACTTAGCAAAACACTCTTTCATTCGTGGCAACACGAGAGAGAGAGAGAATCAAAACAAAACTGTTATAAATTTGTTTATTTCATTGAGTGAAGCGTACGTCACTAGCCGCTTAAAGTTGTCAACCCCTGATGCTTCACATACCCCCCTGTAAATGAGCATGTAACTAACGTACAGATAATTAACCCTTCTTTGCATGATTTTTTCTTTATTGGTGAAATAAATCAAGGTGATATAATTCATGTTTAAAATTAAAAGAAAAATGGTTAAAAAAATCTTAGTATTATAGTATAAATTTAGCAAAAAACAATAGGATGGTATCATGTGGTATTTTTTTAATTAAACGCAAACTTTTTCAGAAATTGCTCTAAAAATAACAGAAACACATGTTACAAACCTTTCTTCCACTCATTTTCACTTTTTTAGCAATAGAAACTCAAATATAATAAAACAAAATTAAAAACGAAATCATACGTTTATTGCAACTACAACAAACAGCGGAATGACAACTTCAAGCTCCTTTTACTGATAGTGACACTTGCTTATTTTTGACAGCTATGTTTTTTTTTATGCAATGGACATCAAAAAGGTATCCAGACACGATCAACTTAAAGTGAACTTGTTCTTTTATATAATTTTTGGGCATTCAATGTCATGATGGAAATTCCCACCATTATGCAAAGAAGGGTTAAATCTATAGTTCTAGAATAACAATATCCGGAACAAATTGAAACTATGTGATCTGTAGGAGATAAAAAGTATTTGTACAAATTCGCTGATTTTGAGCTGTCAACCAATAATTTTAAAAAATTAGTTATTATAAACTATAAAAAATTCTTAATTCAAACAGTGTGGATTTGTATAGAGAAGACACAGTCAGACGCCAATTTCGCTTTACATACAGATGTTGAGATATACATTGGATAACCCGATGGGAAAAGACAAGCGGGTCGGTCAGACAAAAATAGAGATAATTTGCAAGGGAATGTGCATAGGAGCAATTCTTCATTTTGATTTCATTTATTTACCAAGGAGACGAACCCACTGAGCCACGGCGATCCCAGGTTCTTCTCTGGGTTCAGTGACTAGCGCGTCTTTCTAGGAATGGCTCTTCGTTGCGTGGACGATTCTATTTTGGAACGTAGGTAGGTCGGTAGATATTAAACTCGTGGAAAGTAGAGCCTTAACAGTTAGTGAACTAATACATGCAGATATATATGGACTCAATCAATTGAAGATGAGAGATTTTTACTTCTAAAAGAGGAAAATGAATCTAAAGTGGGAAATATTTGAAGATACAGTTAAAAATCGTCGAAATACAAACTTGAAGAAAACATTAAAGTGTTGCGTGGTGACAGCAGTACAAGAATAACCAACAGAGCTAAGACGGGAGATGCACAAAAACTATTGAGGTTTCCCTCAGTCCGGTACTGGTAATATTTTAACAAGTAAATAATCAATCATAGCTCACTGTGGATCAAAACAAGTTACGAAAGAATCGAACTGAAGAATCGATTCACTTATCACGAGTTAATATTTACCGATCAACCTACGGTCCTGAATAGAATCGTCCACATAACGAAGAGCCATTCCTAGAAAGACGCGCTAGTGGGTCCAGTGTCGTGATGATAGAAGGCGGCGTTCTAGTGCAGATCTTAATCAATAAGGGGGGGGGGGAGTCGCCTTAATCAACGAAATTAATGGTTTCCAGTTTTCTATTGTGTTGCTTGTCGCTGTAATTTAATTGACTGGTGTAAATTTGCTACTCGTATGTAAAAATGTGTGCCGTAAAGGAGAATACGATCCAACAAGTACGATAATAATTACTCAATACACAATCCCTTACAGTTCTGATTTAAGGTTTAAGTGAGGTTCCATTGTAATCCCCCCCCAGTCTATCATACCATCACATAAAATTCCTTTTCTTCGTATCATATTGGTACCTCAGAGCACTCACACCCCATTTAAAAAGAAGGATTATCCCTACAGTGTCTCAATAGTAGACCCGGATTGTTAGGTTTTTGCATATTTAGTTTTATTCTGTCTGTTCCAGCTGTTAACTAATTTTTATGATTTGGGAACTTTCGAATAAAATATGCACATTTTGGAACACCTAAAAAGGTAAAATTTGTGGTTTTCTACCTATTAAAGCATAAAAAGGATTTAGAGACTAAAAACAACCTAGACTGACTTGAAACCTACAAAAAAACTTGTTATATTTTGGGCGGCGCTAATATACGATACATCCTGAATACTAATATGAATGTCGCCTAAGCTCCACTAAAATTGAAAAGCCTTTTTTTTGTTTAGTTTGAATTTTTGCAGGACGCCGAGGTTGACGAGCTGGAGGCGGAGCCCCCTAGTTCAAAAATTAATTACAATAAACTTCTGATTTTCAGACTAATTAATGGAAATTAATAAATTATTAATTAGAATAATCCCATTTTAATAAATGACTTTAATTACTTCAATTAATCACCGATAAAGAAAGAGCTTACAATAGATGGGTACCCCGAAAATGAAATTCTGGGTTCAGTCCTGACGATACGAAATCTATTTTCAACAGGATACACAGCAAAGAATTATCCATATCGTGCACAATTCAGACGATATTATCAACTATTCAACAAATAGGAGCCTATTTCAGCTGACTGGAGTGACAATTTGCCGTTTCTAATCAGTGAAACGAGATGAAAATCATTGAACTGTAAACTTATACTCCCATTGAGATGGAGAATTTATCTACAGTAATTTACTCTACATGATTTGTAAACCTTCGTCATATATTATGCATGTCTCTGTAAATGCATTACTTAAGCATGAATAAATCTACCTTGGTAGAAAAAGGGTCCAAGTCCAAAATCTCGGATTTTGAGCTGTCCACAAATCACTTAAAGGTACCGGAAATGTATAAAAATATGTGCCAATATTTTTCAGTCAATACATTATGGAATTGTCAAAATATTGTAAATAGTTTTGTACATTAAATTAAAAATAAAAATCATAATTATAAACTTTTTGACTGCGGCTATAGATATAACTAGCGCGATTCTTATAACTTTTTTTAAGGTGCAACTGCCGTAAGAACCGCAGTCTCAATACTTTCGTGGCGCGATTCTTATAACTTTCAAGGTACAACTAATTTACTGGTCGTTGTCTAAGTTCTTCCTTGGCACGATCATGGTGCAACTACTGTACCGGCCGTAGTTTCAAAAGTTAAATTGCCTGTTACCTTCCTTATCAAAGTGAGCCCCGTCGCTTTCAAACCAAGATACAGAATAATTGCTTATAATACAATTCAGACGTAAAAAGTGTCTGAAGATTTAGACTTATGGTTGACGGATCCTAAATTCTAGTGTTTAAAGTTTCTAAAGTCTCATGTAATCTCACTCATCCAAATATTTTTAGCTTTTTACATGACATTGGTATTATTCATCACATATAATTTTATGTAGTATTCATTCATTAGGTTTTGACTCTTTTCACTTTTTTATTATATCACATATTTGATTTTTTATCTTTAGTTTGGCATAATATGTCCCAAGAGGACTCAATGGCACAAAACCATATCCAATCCAATCCTCATGTCATCTCATTAAATAGTGCATTCGGCCACATCACTTGATCTTACTACATTTCAGCAGAGGAAAACTAAATTCCGTTTCTTTAGAATTTGAAGTTCAAATGCAACTGTATCTATCATTTCGGAGTGTTTTTTCTTCTTCTTCTGGTAGCCCTTCTGCCAAAATGAGCAATTCGATACAGGCATCGTCAAGTTAGGGAGATTGAGGCTCTTCATAGGTTGGAAGCCGACAAGGTAGAAATAAATTTTAATGACCTATTGTGTCCAGGCTGGTCAGAGACGATCGTATAATAATCTACCACTCGATTCCTTGTAGAAAATGAGCCCGACAATTGTCCGATTTGGAAGGGACGTGGCATTTTAGGGATATTGGCTTCGAAAGTTTTGTGACGCTACTTCAAGTCATTTGATATTTCAGCGCTCAGCCTCGATTCAATCAAAGCTAATCAAAAGCACCCGGTAGATGAACAAATACAAATGTACCGTTGTAGATGCGCATATCCGGAATGCCAGGCCAAATTCAAAGACCTTTTCGAGTGGGTTGTTTCGGCGTAAGGGTCATACTTGGCCAAAATGCGCCCAAACACAAGACAACCGCAAGTAAAAATTGTCACGAATGGGAAAAAGAAGAACTGGGGAACAGAGTAAGGGGATGAAAGCAGAAAATCGCTTGGGGACCCTCAGTGCTTACCAAAGACAGTAAATCCGAAGGGAAAAGAAAATATCACTTGAGTACCTCAGGCCAGTGAAGCCCGCACACGCCAAAAGACGAGCCCCTGAAGGCATTTCGTGTTGGTTTTCGACAAGGAATCGCGTGGTGCATTATTGTGCGGTCGGCTGCTGTGGACACTGGGCATAGCAATCACCACGTCGAAAAAACTCGTGTGACAATACCACATTTTTACCACAAATATGATGAATAATTTTCCATCGGTTTTCGAAGAAAACTTAACTAAACCCGTGGAATTTTAAATACTGATGGTATTTTCGTGCATTATAATTAGTAATTCGTAGAAAAGATTGAGAAATTACGAGATTCACGTCGCTTTTTGTGTACCATGGACCTACAAAACACTGTCACTTGGACAAGGGGTTGGAGAAAAAAGAACGGAAGACGACTCTAGAGGAGACACTGAAGTAAAGACGTGGACGGCACCGACAGATTTCCGCGGGAAGGTGCAATGCATCTCCATGGACATATAATTTGTAAATACACAATTCGTGGAAATTTTGTATCCAGGTCCATCAATGCATACCATAGAAATGTAGTGAGCGCTGGACAAAAACAGATGTAGAGCACATAAATAAGAAGGAACAGAAATTTTCACAGCGTTCTACGCCATCATCTCCATGGACATGTAATGTGTAAATAAACGATCTGTGGCAATTTTGTGTCCACCAATGCATACCATAGAAATGTAGTGACCGCTGGACAAAAACAGATGTAGAGCACAGAAATAAGAGGAAACAGCTAAATTTGCACAGCGTTCTACGCCATTATATCAGTGGACACATAGACCAACCGGTATGGTGTTTAAGCTATAAACCTCTAAATCGGAAGGCTCGAATCAGGGTCAATGAATGGATGTTTGTACGCTTATGGCGTAGAGGCGGTTGCGGCACCTTAAATCTCTCGTGGCCGAAAGTCCTAACGTCGGATGGGTGTGGAAGTTTGAAGAGTGGGAATGCCAGCTCCGGTGTTGACTCGTCATCTGACCGTGGTTCAAAATTAAGTAACGTTGTCCTTGGATCGTTCCCTTAGGAGATTGATCCCGGAAAGTCGTCAATAGCCCGTGGTGTTGCTCTAAGTACGACGTTAATAAAATACTACCATTGACATATAATTTGCAAATAAACGATCTGTGGCAATTTTATGTCCATCAATGCATACCATAGAAATCCAGTGATCGGAGGACACAAACATTGTAGAGCACAGAAATAAGAGGGAACGGGAATTTGCACAGCGTTCTGCGCCATCCTTTCAATACCAAAACGAAATCTGTTGGTGGGAGGCAGACTCCCCGCAGCTTGAAAAAGTGGGCGAAAAAACAACGATCCGCATTCCCAGATATCGATTATTAATATGCAGTTGCTTAGCTACCCGGCGCAAGGAAATAAGGGGAAACAAAAGGAAAGACGAGAAAAGAAAGGCCTCCGAGGACGAAGAGCCGAAAAACACTTTTATGAAATATAAATGAGGCTCTTGTAAGTCCGTCCGGGGGAAATAGGTAACGAACTACCCCATCCATTTCCTCCTTTTAACCTCTGGGCCCGTGATCATCGCATTTGCCCTCGGGGCCCCCTTTTCTTCCTACCCCCTTCTGTTTCCCATCACCATACTTCACGGCCGAAACAAAGAAAACGCAGTTCGAAATCGAAAAGGGAAAAACAACTTCACAAAAAAGGAAACACGGCAAGAATGAGAAAACGCGGCGGAGGGGAGAAATAAAAACGATTAAAACATAAGCAGAAGGGGGAAAGAGGGGGGTTAGGAAATGGAAGAAAATTAGCCGTGAAATCGCCAGAGAATAATTCCGGGCAACAGGCAAAAAAAAAACGGGCGCAATTAAATAAGAGAGCAAGATGCTCGGGAGTTATGGGTGATCGATAAGGGAAGGAGGAAAAAGCGATGCCCCTAAAATATTAATTGAATCAGAAAAACACTTATTTAATTAGCCATCGGGAAGAATAAGTAAAAGGTGTTTTAGCGCCATCAAAACAATAAAAGGAATCGAATGGCATGCATAGAAGATTGTTCCCGAAAGAGCGGAAAAGATAACAGTTCATTCGGTGAAGCGAGATTACCGGTTTTTTCTTGCGGTACGAATTCAAATCGAGTTTTACTAGCAGGTTTTTCAGTGCAAATAGAACAGACGCTGACCAATTAGCCAATGAAATTTCCAAATTTTCCGTCCCGATCGAAACACGAGTCGCTGCAGCAACCACTGTTGCCACCATTTAGCTCGATGCAAATGCCGCTCACAAATGTATTCACGAATTTTCGGGAATAATTTCGTCGCCAATCTACCACTAGTGCAGGTATAATATGGTTGGTTAGAAGACAGATGACCTTGGATGAGTCCACTTCAGAACGTTACTAAAACACGCATGTCGAACTCAACATGGAATTAAATTGCCAAGGTGCTTACTGCCGCTTCAAGAACCTAACTCAAAGCCAGAAACCATGCTCAATACGTCAATTACGGTATAGTACGGCTCCAGTTAGAAGGCAGATAACCTTGGACAGATCCATTTTTTCAAGGGAATTAAACCACCCAGATGGAAGAATTGACGTACGCAAAAACACGTATGGCGACCACCATAGGTGATTATTCTTCCGATCAACAGGTATTCACTGTTATCATTGCCAACACTGAACGATAAACTGGGAGCCAAAGACTGGATTAAGACGCCAATTCAGGGTAGTTTGGGCATTTTACGTCGCGGGACCACATACGTCAGTTTTCGCCAAACCCAAGACAACGTTAAGTAAACAGGGGATTGGGAACAGAGTAGTGGGATGAAGTAGAAAAGGATCGCTTGGGTTAACCGGAAGCGTGACCTCGTGTGTACTATAGACAGTAAACCTCATGTAAAAAGAAAAATATCACTAGAGTACCTCGGGTCAGAAGAGCCAATACACACATGAAGTATACCCTACCACAAGCATGAACCTAATTCGACGCTGGTGCATTTCATGACAGTAAATCGGTCGGTTCAGTTCGGTTTTATGGCGCAAGGGCCACATTCTCAGTGCTGTGCCAGACAGAAGACATACATCAAACAATGAACATTCACACACAGTGAAAGTTTGGCTGACACAATGCAGATAATAAACCCAGGCAGGAATCGACCCTGCAGCTCGCAGGTGAACTGCGGGAAAAAAATATTAATTCCTTCATAATTCACACCTTCACCATTCTCTCAAAGTAGTAATTTTTAATTAACGTCGTACTAGAGTAACACAACGGGCTGTTAACGACGTTCCGGGATCAATCCCCTAATGGAAAGAATCGAGGACAACATCACGTAATTTTGAACCACGGTCAGATGACGAGGCAACACCTTACTCTCCAAACTTCCACACCAACTCAAAGTGAGGACGGTCCCGACAGATTTTAAGGTGCACCAATCATCATCTTTCCACTATACGCTTACAAAAACCACTGACCGGGTTTCGAACCAGGAACCTTCCTATGTAGAGGCTAACACCTTAACCACCAGACCAGTTGGTCGGAACATTCCGAGTAGAAGGGGGGGGGAAACCACCGTAAGAATTTAGGAAGCAGGAAATTAATTAAAAAGAATACTGCCAATAAGTACTAATATTTCCCTTGTTAACTTCCTTCATCCAACTTGGTACTAGCATTGAGGAAGGCCTCCAAATGAAACCAAGGAAACAAGTACGCAAATTCACTATTTTTACACAAGACGCGGAAAATATCTAAGCAATCTTCAAAAATAATATATTTTAATCTCAAAACGTAATAAAAAAAAATTGCATTCCTAAAACCAGTAACGTTATTCGAATTGAAAAATACAATAAGATCTTTTTTTAATATCCACGCAGCTATCATTTTTACGAGCCTTCATTTTTACTTCTCGAAACCAGGTCCAACAAAGAAACGAAAATTAATAATGCCCAAACCGAAGCATCGGTACACAAGAACAAAAACAAACAATGGGGAAGTAATCTCCAATCTCATTGTAACTCGGGGGCCAATAGAACAGCAGTTTTAACAACCTTCGAAATCGAGTCTTCAAGTGGACGGGAAAGAAAAACCTTCAAGAGGGAAAGAGACGTTTTTGAATGAATCGGAAGAAGAAAAAAAAAATCGAAATCCGATGCCAGCGTCACACGGTGATGGAAGAGCAATTAATCTGTCCATTGTAGTCGAGAGAGAAGAGGACACTGTCTAATAATTAATGTTCGGGTGGCCGTATATGATCCGAGATGCAAGCAAAATAAATAATTTAGCTTTTGTTGGGAAGAAAATGAAGTGGATTGTTTGTACAGGAGGCGGGGGGAGGAGGAATTTCATTAGTAATCGAGAGATGCAGTTCGAAAAACTAATTACGAGCAGAAAGTGAATATCTTGGGGGATCGGACTGCATTATTTTGTTGGAAACAAAGAGAAGAACTAATGAGATCGGATGAAATGAGAGGCAAAACCTATGATTCATTTGTGTTTCCTGGGAGAAGAAATTCCATTCCGCGCGTTGGGAAGGAAAAAAGGGCCGTTATTTATGGGCAGCATGGGTAAAACACAGTCGGTTCGGTTTTCAATCTTTTTCCTAATGCTCCCTTCTAATGTATTCCTCTGGCAAGTTCGCAAACGACCGCTTTTACAGGAAGGAAATGCGTGGACGAAGAAGCGGAAACTGGCTTTATTATGCACCACATTGCCAAATGTCATCACTTAAAAAAAATGTGTTCTTTCCGAAAAATTATTTCTTGACGCTTAGCTTGTTAAACAATTCGAGAAAGGAAAATATTTTTGCAGAACTAATTTATAATACAAAAAACTACTGTCGGCCTTTCTCGACTTTTTGAACAAAATCGTGAAATCTTCCGTTTTTTCACCATTTCTCTCGTCAAAGACAAAACGCAATCTACTTGGCCTAGGCGGCTGCATAATGCATCACCATATTTCATGTCGATAAACAATTAATCTCTGAATTATCAAAAGGAGTAACCGAAAATTTGACTCGGTAATCAAGGTTCACTTAGTGCCAAGCTAAATATTGGTAGCGATAATGTTTCAGTGGTAATAAGTGTTTCCTGTACGTATTCTATACAAGATGTCATTGTCTAGATTCTTTTTAATACGATTTCAACCAGAAAAATTCCAAAGAATACATTCCGAAATTAAATACACTCTATAACAAAACACAAATCGACGCACCAAGGAGTTGTCCTATTGCGTGGAAAAAAATTGGTGGATGTGAAGAACATACATAGAAAACCAAACAATTAAAATTTCAGAACAATTGAATGATTTATTTCCGAGTTTGACAGTTACAAAGGAAGGAAGTCAATAAGGCGTTGGTCCACCTCTAGCCTGGATGCAAGCTGTCACCCGGCGTGGCATAGACGGAAAAAGTTCCCGGGTGGTGTCCTGTGGTATTTCCTGTCAAATTGTCTCCAACTGTCGGGCTAAATGGTCAGCATTCCGCGATGGTTGCAATCGCCTTCCCATAACGTCCCAAATGTGCTCTATGGGAGCCAAGTTGGCCAAGGAAGTGTCGGAAAAGCCTGAAGATAATTCAAAGCAACACGTGCCGCCGGGCATTATCTTGTTGAAAAGCAAGTCCGGGGTGTCCCAAAAGGAACGGTAACACTACCGGTCGTAGAATGTCGTCTACGTACCGCTGTGCTGAAAATGTGCCAGAAATGACTACCAAAGGGGTCAGGCTATCAAAGGAGATGGGTAGGACGTATAGTGCGTCAATCACTAAGGACTATACGTCGCCAGTCAGTGCCGTTTCAAATTGATCGAGCCCGGCACCACTGTAATTCTGCATTTCTTGGTGCATCCGCGATTTTTTCTTATAGAGTACATTTTATTTGACTGTTCAACGCCGATAAGAGTATACGCCAAACATCACTGTAAGGCAACTCTGATATGTATCATGCGAAAATGTTTGGGTTACAAGAAGTACAATTTTCTCCAAGACTGTAACCCACCAACAAAATCAATGGAGAAAAACGCGAATTTTCTTGCTCTCATTTTTATATATTTTTATTTATCTGCAATATGATTCGAGATTCTGAAAATGTATTTATCAGGGATCAATAATAAGTTACTTTGTAATCTTAAAAGCGAATTTAAAAAAAAAAAGTAAAAGGTTGTAATAAAAGGTAATACAAATTTTGGAATTTTGTGCGTTAGGCCACTTTTGGTCTGATAACCTCATAGTGATTTACTCCTTGATCATGTGTTTCTTAAACTATTAATTTTATGGTTTAAACAAATTTATTTTCTTCTAGCTTTTGGATAAACCTTTTTTTGTATTTCAACTTCATGTTGACCAACATGTTTTTTGAAAATCGTTTATTTCGCTATAGAATTCCTACACTTGATTGGCATTACCTGCTGCTTTAAAGGTTTTTGTATCTATATAGATTTTATTATTTCATCTGGCGCTTGGCTCAGCTTGCCCATTTTTGGACCTTCTGCCATAAAACCCTAACTAACCAAGGAAATCATATCAATCAAAAACAATCAACAAAATAAAAAGTAACATTGGAGTTCCGATTAACATTTCGATCCGAAATCGCACAATTTTGTTATTATGTCACTCTTATGTTTTCTAATTTTCTGCCATATTTTAGTAGAATTTCATTTCGTTAGAAAATTGTCAACAGAATGTATACCTAAACTGAATAAATCTGCGTGTCGGTTAATTGAATAAACATTTCGATGCGAACGAGAAAGGCTTGTGGTGATTTGGAGCCAGCGCTACTCGCTTTTTGTTCCCAAAGGATTGGGAGATGTATGTCTGCCTCTCTGCGGCATCGCTAATTATGGAAAGCAATTTTACTTATTCCACGGAGCTAATGAAATCTAGCGGGTCGAAAAAGAGCCTTCATAGTCATAGTACCATTTTTTTTTATTCATTCCGTACCTGCAAATATTCATCAATGGCAGTCTAATGCCCCCGGTATTGCTATTTCTATGCAAATGACGCTTTTGATGTTACTTCCAGGTAGGGCAAAAAAGAGCGCTTTTTATTGTATTACATCCTTCATTAATTATCCTTATGATTACCTAACGGAATTCGATGCAGAAAAAGGTTCCGAAGATAAATATTGAAGATGTGAGTTAATTAAGCAGCTCAGACAAAGGGGAACACGGTTTTTGCTGGATATTAAAGCAGGGAATATGACGGCTTAATTACAAAATTGCTGAGCCAATGTAGGACGCCTCCATCTCGGCCGGTTTATCTTCCCCTTTCAATGTGAGGAGTAATTACGTTGAAGGGATTTAAACTGTAACATCTTTTATGACTTTCACTTCGGTATTAAAATGGTCGACCCTTTGTTTTCCGGAGAGCCGCGCTTTTCATTGTTTAGGTCTCTCGTGCTCATACCCTAGTCCAACCCAAGAAGATACCATTAAATCCACGCAAAGAGCCTTTTTGCGTCTTAACGGGACCGTTGCAGTACAATACAACTTCATTTTATGATTCCAGTGCCACTAGTTCCAATTATATAGCGCCTTCTATGCACATAAAATGCGATGGTTAGAAAAATAAAAATTCGATAAAAAATAGAAACGATAGACCGAATCGCACGATCTTGTGAAAATGTCCTGTATAAGTTCTCTCCTGTGCAGGTAAATAAAATACGCTGCAATGTCTTTTCTATTGAGTAAACTAGGCGTTTATCCTAGTCCACGAGGTGGAACCTGTGCAAATCAGATGAGTGACTATGTGTCAAGGGATTCACGGCAAGGGACCTTAGTAAAATAGACTAGGGCATTAAGCTCCTGTAGAAAAAAAAGTGGTTGGTTTGGGTTTAATGGCGCAAGGTCCAGTAGTGGACAAGCTGCGCCAGACACAAGACGAAATTTGACCCAGTAAAATTAATAAAATATTTAATATATCAAGCCAAATAAAGGTAAATTAGAAATAAATAAGGAAGTGAGGAATTTAAAAGTATTTTGGTCCTAAAAAAGTATAGGATTATCTTCGTCGTGAATGTAATAAAATGCATTGATGAAGTGATGGCGTATTTAGAATATGAAGATGACAACTATATACAATTTAAAAATTTAGAACATCGTAAAAAAGGAACGAGTGCAGAATGAGGAGGATTATCCAGCAAAACGGATAATCTAGGTGAGGTAGTTTCAAAAAATTGAATGTAAAAATGCCATAAACCAGGACATGATGTTAAGAAATGCGAGATTGTGAGATCGCCGTTGCAGTATTGGCACAAAGGAGGGTTCTCTCCTTTCAGCAAGTATTGATGAGTAATTCTCGAATGTCCGATACGGAGTCTAGTTAAAATTACGTCTAGACGACGAGGATAAAAGGAAGGCCAAAATGATATATTGGGTTGTATTCTGTGGAGTTTATTTTCTCTCTGCACACTCCATTCATTCATCCAATCATTCCAAAGAAAAAAAAGTGATGGCGACGAGCTCTAGCATTTTTCCAGGTGTCACAGTTAGTAGAATACTGGTGGGGGATGGTGCCATGCCGTCAAGAAAGATGCACGAGCTGTCTACGCGTACTCACAATCGAGGAGCAAGCTAGAAGACTTCTGACTAGGCATAGGGGGGAAATAACGAACAGTCATTTTACAGTGCGAATTTCCAAATTCTAGACGTCTAAATGATTACAAGTACTTAATTTAAATATTCATTCAATAGCATTTGAATAAATGTACAGGCGCACTCGTTTGTTGACAAAACCATGCTTGTTTGTTGTACACATTACCAATTTTTGGACCCGAAAAAAAAGTAGGACTAATCCTGATTGGCCCAGGCACCCGTGATTGACAGTTCGCCTTTTGGAAGCGCATAACATTGAGAGAGCAAGTAATGTATCATCTCGTTTTCTTCTGTCAAAACAAGAGAGAAAAGTCTTCTGGATCTTCTCCAATAAAAAATCGTTGATCGCAAAAAATGATGGCAGTAATTTTTTGGGATTAAAATTTTCCGGAATTGTCTGCAATAAAGGTAGCGGTTGCAATACGAACAATGCATTACGAGGAGATTTCAGGAATTTAAAAAAAAAATCGAGCCTGAATTCAATTTGCTCTCCTACCCAATCACTACTGATATTGACACGGTACCTGAAAAGCAGCAGCTTTAACTTATTGACTTGCAGTCAGACTATGAAAAAAATGTTTAGTAATAAGACATTGGTTGACTTTTACAAATCCTTGTCTGGTGAAAAATTTTTCTGCATGAAGAAATTTGCTGGGGAAATGTTCTCAACATTTAGTTTAACTTATATTTGTGAGCCAAGGTTTTCTTGTTTAACTATCAACAAGAGTAAGTATAGGTGTTCTTTGACGGATATTAACTAGCATGCTGTAATGAGAAGATCAACAAGCAATCTAAATCTTGATTTCAAAAAAATTGTAGAGAAGTGTGATAGGTTACATTTGTCTTATTAAACTAATTCTAATAATACGTGCTTCAATCTATACATTATACTATATTATTATTTTATATTTCATGATTTTGACAGTACAATTTATACTTTATCTGGTATGCAAAATTAACTTGTGAATGCAATCATTTTAAAAGGTGCGGCTCTCCGTTAACCTCCGCTTCCATGAAGTGGCCACTGAGCCAAAACAATTGCCCCCCCCCCTGGTGTAACAAATGATGTCCGTACCTGATTTCAACTGCAGTTCAATCGCGTCACAATTAATTGTTAACTGTTCACAATAAACAATCGTTTAAACTTCCTATGTCTGCTTCTTTCGCTTCACAATCCAACCATCAAGTTATTCACGTCAAAACTACGGTGTCACAAACCACCTTTTCACGTTTAAACCTGTCCCCTAATTCAGGGCTCGAAATACCCGGGTGCACATGAAAATAAAATTGTGCACCTAATTTTTTCCCGCAAGGTGCACGCTGTACACCTAACGTTAAAAAAAGGAGGGAAACGTGTTTTATGTTATTTTGATGACGGAACAAAATATAAGTATCAACCTCTCTCGCTCTAAAGGAACGTAATTAAAATTCCTAAATACACACTATGCGAAACAAAATTGCTGTTCCGTAACGGGTTTATACAAAAGGAAGGTTTACTTGTGCCACTGCCACCAGAACTTTCCGATGATCGAAACATTTTCCAGATGGCGCTGTTGAAGCGACAGCCGTGCGCCGGAGAAGGGAGAATTTAGATGTTTAAATATTTTTATTTACTATCTACTACTGACCTTTATAAACATACCCAACTAATAAAGTAGTTTACATTACATTAATGCTCTTATATTACGTTTTATTTTAATATGCTTCTAAAATGTAGCCTGTGAACCTGTATTAAAAAATCTATTTCGAGGCCTGCCCTAATTTAAGAAATTACGTGCTCCGTTCCAACTTCTCAGAGCCGGATTGTACTGCCATAAGTAGGCATGTGATAAAAATTGCTCGTGATCATGCATGTTGATTGACGCTAGCGCATGCGTGCTCGCAAGTAATTTCATCGATTTTAATACGAGAGGGATTTTTAGTGCTAACAAACCAACAAAAGCCAACGACTATACTACCTGTTACCCAATACAAAATATGAACAGAAAACAAGTTCTACCACAAACATACTAGCGCCATCTACATTTAGCTGATTGCAGAGTCAAGTGAATACACACGCAAGCGTCATACGTAGAAAAGGCTTAACTGGAATTAAATTCTGTTGGTTCACCAATAAAGCTTTGCCGAGTTGCCAAGCTCGTGCGAATGTCTCGGATTACACTGAACTCTGTTCGAGGATTAACATGAAAAATAAATGTTTTTCGTGGAAATTATGTAACACTTGCAGAATTAGTAATCTAAAATAATGGAAAACTTTATGATGCATTTGGCGCGAATAAGAAGCATATTCGCATTAATATTTGTTTTGTGTCTCGATTGGTGAGATAACTACTTCGGCTCATCATTCCGCTTTGAAAGAGAATCCTGATTCTAAAGGCATCGGTAAAAACGAATTAATTTCGGGGATAAAAGAAGAACGGCCGAAGCAATTACCGGATTCCGAACGGAGGTGGTGTTTATCGACACCTTCTTTGTGGTGATAATTGCTTTTCCCAGGTCACACGAAATATGAGTTTTAGATCATTGCTGTATGTGTATGGCGCTGTAATGGGAATAAAAACCATTTAATAAGAAATGGCGGATGCTTTCCTAAGAACTTATTTACTTGAGTTAAATGTTTTGAGAAAAATTGATTGAAACAAGTTTCATTTATGATTACCAAGACTTCGATAAATTTTTATGTTAAAAAAAAAAATTAGGAAGAACAAGGGAGAAGCTGCGACTAATATTTTTACCATTTAACTTTTTTGGTATGGAGGACAAATTCAAGATTGTTTTAACGTTGTAATGTCTTTTTAACTTAGCGATCGCTCTGGTATTTGAAATCAGTTTTTCTACAAACCCTAAAAGGCACAATTTTTTGTATCAGTCTTAAAATTTCCCTAGAAACCCTTAATATGAGTTGAAAGTTCATGTATAAAGCATTAATGTTTGAAAAATGCTACATATTTTATAGCACATTCATAACAGATCAATAATATTTATCTTCAGCCAAGTGTCATTAAAAAAAAATCGATGGTATATTTTTTTTTACCTAGGTAATAAAACGGCCAATGTACAAATCCGAAATTTTTAGTCTCAGCATGACGGCCTTTATTTAGAAGAAGAACGAGATCGAAATACGCATTTTGCAAACACCCAGCGTTACTGCTCTATATAAATCTACACCGTTTGACCAATCCACACCAAATTTGGTACACTTATACTTCAGAACACTGCAGAAAACATAGGCTATTTCTTTCCTGTCTTCAGACCAATATGTAGCCATGAAAATTGGCACACAGGTAGCCCTAAAAGAGCCTCTCGAAATCCCAATTTTAAAATCTAAAGTTTGCTTTTCTGCAAGAATTGGACATGGTTAAGGAAACTCGTTTTACAAGATTTGTGTACGAATTAACACATGGAAATGTCGCGGTCATATTTCAGCTGTCACGGTAGTATCACGATCTACAGAGTTTGTGTATTTGAATTTACACAGGGTCATATATATTTGAAACAAGAGCAACGCCGGGTTATTCAGCTAGTGATTAATGAGAACAGTAAACCCAAATTGGTTAGTCATTTTGTCGGAACAACTCCTTCAGCACCAAAATAAACAAGGAAAACTCGAGTTTATAATCTTTAAACAGCCATTGCCACAAATCGAGTTTTTTAATTATGCCCTGCCAGGCCACGTGGTGCTTGTCCGATACCGGCACTTGAGTCATAAAATCCAATCCATGTTCACGAGCAAAAGCAGAACAAAAATTTAGTATACATAATTTAAATACCACAATTTCTGGGAGATTTACATCCTTTTCCCTCACCAATTTATGGTACTTTTGAGTCACTCTGAGCCCACCACACTAAACTTGTTGCCGTTCGACCAGAACCTGACAATTCTCTGATTCTCCAAGTTGTTTATTTTGGTCCTGATGACAGTGAACGTGCCGTTTACCGAAATGGCTAACGTCTAGTTTGTTTCAATTCGTCTTTTTTTATCCTTTATTAACTATCTGGCTAAGACTTATAAAATGCACTGCAAATAAGATGCTAATGTAGCAGACGTAAACGTCATGCTCTCGACATTTATGTTATTATGTTCATGTACAATACATTATTGTCGTATTAAACTGTGCATAATTTCCCACAATAGGTGCTTTACCGCAAGTGGAAAACCGCCGTCACAGCGAAGCGTTCCTTCCGAGAAACTGTCGCATAAAACAAACCTCCTCCTGGAACAAGACCTCCTGGAAACGGATAATGAAGGAGACATTTTTAAGCACTAACGACAATAATTAAAGCACTCCAATTGCTCCGCGAAGGCAAAGGAGGAAAACGAACGCAATTTGGAGACTCGCTCGTTGCTTGGGCCTCATTAGGCATCGTAGCGTTTCGGGCTACGGTCACGTTTTACAATTATGAGGGCGAGCTACGGATAAAGAGCGGAGAAATACGACATTCAGAAGAAATAAAACACACAAAAAACCATTACAGCTACCGAAGCGGATAACAATGGACGAAGAAAGAGCTGCGAGTTTCTGTAAAACACGACGTACTGATAACGAAGTGGAGTTTCGCTTTCCTTCGAATTCTCGAAATCAACAGGAATCAGAAGAGTTCAACGAATCAGCATCGACAGGACAAACCAGTTTTTGGCACGATTTGAAAGCTATTCCGAAATAACTTCAATTATTCGGATCTAATCCTCTCGCCATACTTAATGGCTTTTTTTATGTATCAAAGCCCAATCTGCCAGCATTAACCGGATCATTTGCATAGACCTCTATCGCACCAACAATGTCATTTATTCAGATTCAGGAGAATGCAAGTTTCTCCGACAAATAATGAAGTTCGGTATGGAAAAGGAAACTTGTTTCACGGGCAAATACAGTGGGTGTCTCCGTATTCGTGAGAAATGCGTTTCAAGACCCGAGACAACTAATCAAGAAAAAACAGGCTATTAGAAAGGTTTTTTAGAAGCCAGTGGAAATTTTAAAATTCTTTGATAGCGAATTCAAAAGACGCAGTGATAATGTCAGTGATAGAATCAAGCCAGAGATCCTGAAAACTGGTGGATCGATTAAGTTTTTTGGCCCATGGTCCAAAAACGGACACGCTGAGTCGAAAACAATTTAAAATAAGAAAATAAAAATAAAAAAAGTTACGATAAAGCAATATCAACATAAAACATACCTATAACTGACTTTGATATCGAAGGAAAATTAAGTTTTAAGGTCCATGGTCCAAAAACAGACAAGTTGAGTCAAACAACAAAAGTTGAGGTAGACGATAAGTAAGAAGGATAAACAATAAAATAGAAAGAAAAAAAATCGCTTTTTTTTGGCTGGATTCGAACTCGCAACCCTTGCTCTTCCAACCCGGTTACTGCGACCATTGTCCATACAATCACACAGCAGTAATGCGGTGCCGCAAGACTTATACGTTGTAAAATTTAAGTTACAAATGGTCAGTTTAAAAACAAGACGGCAAGTAAATCCATGCTAACAAAAGTGTGAACATGGATAAGTGTGCACTGATTTATGTAGGATCTTACAAGCGAAAGTCAGATTTACTATACTAGAAATAAGATACGATATAAGTTATAGACAGATAAACATGCAATTTACTATCAAAATAGAAGAAAGTCGTAAAATATTGTCTTTGAAAAACGTGAGTAGAGTCAAAAAAAAGCTTGGAAAATTATGCGATAGACGGAACAATTTTATTCATTATTACCTATGAATACCAAGTCGATACGTCTTTATTCTTAGTTTAATGTTTTATATTATCCAGGACGGGGGGGGGGGGGCCGTAAATTAATAATTTTATATAAATTTGAGTATTAATTGAAGTTGTAGTGCGTGTGCGCGCATTCTGGGTGGCTTTTACAAGCCCTTTCCAATTCAATTTTGAATCAAAAGTATCATTAAGTACATAATTCTACTTTTTGAAACCTTAATCGACACAGGGGATGGTAGCGTATTTTTAATCAACGTCGTACAAAAGCAACACAGTGATAGGTCGATCAACGCTGAAAAAAAATATTAATTAAATTTTTAGTTTAATATTCAAAATGTAATGAAAGAATAAAGTCCAGTAGTGTCAAGCGATGATAAAGCAGATTTAAAAAAAATAATGGCTTTCCACGAGAGTGTTGGAGAGCAAAGAAAATTTTATATCCCAGCCATAAAGCGCAGACAATCTGACAATCTTTATTGAGCCATGCGGCTAGAGATTGGCACATGACGCATATTCATTTCAGACCCAGGGACGTCAGGAATTGGGAAACACCACAACACGACTGATGAAGAATGAAGGGAGTGCAGAGAAAAACCTCCTCTCATATTCAATTTAAAAACCCCGGCCATTTCATTTGCAAATTGATCCCGCTCTCCCATTCATAACCCCGCGTATCTTACGCGGACGGCCGTTAAGCGTGACAGTAATACGCCTATTAAATACAGAATCAGCCGGCCTTTTAATAGCTCCTGTAAAAGAAGCACACTAAAAACACGCAAAGAGCACGGACTGTAATTATAAGAAAAGGGCCACGGAATTCCGAGGCGGTCATAAATGGAAATTCCGCCTCGGATTTACTGCTGATTTCTTCTTCCTAACCCCCCGCGTGACGGCGAGTGACCCCCTCGAGAAGCGATTCGGGACCCAAAGGAGAGCCAATCTCTGGAAGTGCTTGGCTTCCTGGGGGTCAGGCGGATGGGAAAAAAGAGATTTATGGCTCCTCCTGCGGGATCTTGACGCCGGGCTCACCCCAGTGGGCATAACATAACTCAATCCCCGCTCTCTCTCATTGTCTGCGACTTGTTCCTCTTGATGAAGATGGCTCTTCGGCAAGACGATCGAGGGCGGGTTTTTGCCGTCTTGACGGGCTCTTCGCCACCCTCGCAATGCTCTCGAAACGACCTACTCCACCCCCTGTGGCTCCATATCGTTCAAAACAAATTGCACTTCTCTTGATTGAAAGTGGAGTTTTCGCTGTATCTGCAACCACGCGCATTAATATTTCCTCGCAGTCCCGATTCCAGTGCATCCATCTCGGAGGTTTATGCCGCAGCTTGTTTTATGCGCTACACCCCCAACCACCCCTCTCTCTCCCCGTTTCTTACATCATATACAGACTGCCTTTTATGACGTTTCTTGGGCTGCTTAGAGCGGTTTTTAGTGTCGTGCTGAACCATTTGGGCGATGCTTTTTCCGTGCATCCAAAGCGGGAGACCAGACCTGCGGGATGAGAACCACAGTGGTCCATGTGCAGTTCCAACAGATTTCGATCACACCGTCGTTACGGAGCGTTTCGTTTGGAACCCTGAATTATAGAACATTAATTCTAATTCATTTTCCCCTACAAAATAATTCAAAAGTCTTCTCGATTGGCTGGTTTTTTTTTTTATGAGGGGTTGAGAGGGTCATACACAAGACAGACGTCATCAAGTAATAGACATACACGCACGGAAAGTTTTTAGTGACAAAGAGGCGAAAAATACATTCAGGGTAGGTTACATGAATATAACCTGCGCCGCCGACAACTCGCAGGTTGCTGGAGTCAGTGGACAAACCCACTCAGCAAATCCTTTTTGAGACCGCGTTCTGATCACCAATAACTGGGCAAAAGATGCGATAAGACCACTGATTGCCCATCCACGACTTTCAAAGTTAACTTATCAACTTAAGCTAATTAAAAATTTATCCTGAAAATCATGTCATATCTTAAAATGTTAACTCCTCTAAAAGTAGCTCAAAGGTGGATAGAACGTGAACGAACCACTTGAAATATACAGTTTCGGTCAGTGCTTGGGAAGGCGACAAGCTGAGTACTACGGAATTTAAGGCGCCTTAACTTTTCTCACACGCTGATTTTATTTACGTTATTAGCCCCTTCATAAACTTAACCTTTTGATTAAGGCTATAGATATATGAGCGATTCTTTCTTGACGTGATTCTCACAACTTTCAAGGTACAACTGCTGTAACGACCGTAGTCTAACTTCTTTCTTGGCGTGATGCTTATAGCTTTCAAGATACAATTGATGTACTGGCTGTTGTCTAAATTAATTCTTGACGCGATCATGGTGCAACTGCTGTATCGGCTGTAGTCTAAAGTTTTAAATTTTCCTTTTATGGAAACTATTTTTTTTTTCCATGCTATTCAATCCTAATTCTGATGTGGAGATAGCCTGCTGGAAATAAGATGTTCCGTAAGTGACACGTCCTGTCCTGGGGTAAACAAAGGAAAGATAATTCCACTTTGACTTTCTAACTAAGGAATGAACTCGGTACCCAGTCTAAGAAACGAAATACTCTCTTGAACCTATACGACACTGTACGATTCAAGCTCCAGCGATGTACAACATCAGTTACATACAACACGAGATTCTGCGACGCGAACCACTCTGGTTCTCAACGCCCCGCGCCGTGTGTTCCCTTCTCTCTTGATCGCATCTCTCTTTTTGCTCTCTCCGTTTCTCGTGCACCCTTGCTGTCTATTATTTCCATTCTCCTGATTCCTATGTGAAATGGGATTTAAAGCCATTTCCTCCAGCCTTCCCGTCACGTAAGAAAGACACTTTTTACTCCCCGCTGCCCCTAAATGTTCTCATTTGTATTTTTTGTCACGTGGGGCGAGTTCTCTCTCGGACGGGGGCATTAAAAATCCATACCCGGTGGCAATATTCGATTTTTAATGAACCCCTTTCTTTTCTGGGCTGCCCCCCACACACAAAGCGTCCAATCCAGGCGCTCGGCTATAAAAAAACACACCACTGGATTGCGATGGAATCCGCGGAGCCATCTTCTTTCTTTGGGATGAAAACAAACGCATTTGCGACGGCTGCTCGTTGCGCGAAGACGAGTTTCTGTCGGTATGTCGTCGGATAGGTCCGTGTCATTAGTTTAATGAGACGGCCAGAGTTCGCATGATGTTCCTATCAGTTGTGAGAGGAGAGGGATTTTACCTTTCTCTCGATCTTATATACCCTTTGTGCTTAATGTTTTGTGTGAAGAAATGCATTACCTAATTTCCTGTTGGCGGGATGGCGACGGTCCTGATGTATGGCGGTGTTTATTCCCATTGCCGCTTGAAATGAGCGATCCGTTTACCCTTTCTCTTTCTAAAAGCATGCAAGCCTTATTTTTCAGACCTAGATATTTATTACAGCAGAGTTTATTCTGCCCTTTTTTAGTTTTGAGCTAAGTGAACACCATTCTTGTTATTCTTAGTTTCTGGTCATTCCATACCAATCAAGGCCCCCAAGAAAAAAAAAAAAAAAAAAACAGAATTTTACAACATAAAAAGCAACGTGAAACTGTCAGAAAAAATGAACAATTAATTCAAAACATAAAAAAGTAATTAAAATACCCGGATTATCGACAATTGGGCTAAATTGGGGTTTTATCGACAGTTCAAAACAGAAAAAATAACCCTGCTCTTTACTGTTGTTCGCTTGGCGACAGTTCAAACTAGACAAAAAAAAAATGGGGGGGGGTGTCAAATTAGCGTTAAATATAAGCACAAATGAATTAAAATTTTTCTTGGATGAATTAGAAGAGTATTTGTAGGTTTCTCTTGAAAATTAGTGGCCCCAAAGAAGGTTTTAACGGCTATCTAACAATCGCTGATTTCGATGTTTTTATTTCGTGACGGCTTGGCGACAAAAATTTTCTCCCTGAAGAAAAATCAGAAAACATTTTCTCTGCAAGACTTCCAGAAAGGTTGGTGGTGTGTCATTTGGTTGAAATTATTTATTCTAAAATAAGTCCCAGAAGCCCTGACAAGTCCCAAATATTCTCACAATTATTTTCATACAAAATGAAAACACTAGAACCCTTCGTATTATTGTTGAACAAAAAAAAAAGACGTGATTTTGCGGAGAAACGTGCTTAGAAGCAAAAAGGCGTTACACTCTAAATTATTCGTTTTTAATTAAGTTATGCAAATCTCCAAGTTGAACACAAAATTGATGTCAAAACATTTTGAAATAATACTTAATACGGTAGTTCCATAAGTATTTTTTTTTAATAAATTTATTTCCGCCTACGGTTTTAAGACAAACAATCTTTTCACGAATTCAGTTTAGAACTAGAAACCTTTGAAACTACCAATGCTAAAAGATGTCCTTACCTTTGCTGTTCGAAAATCGAAATTTTCAAAGGGGACAAGTAAAAATAACGATATAGCCGTATGTGCGATACGTCGAGGCGAGGTACAACGAGGAACTACTGTACATACACAGCCGACGCCCATTGTCACAAATTCAAAAGACCAAAAATCTAGTTAAAAAGGAACTTAAAAATTTGTTTGATGATATCATTTTGGACTGGACTTGAAAGTTCGTACGATCTCGAGATCTTAGGTAGTCAACGCCGACTGATGCAACACATTGGGCTATCTCGAAATCCTACGAATGGTAGTTAACTCACCAACGTCGATGAATAAAGCAGCTTTCCAAATTTTGAGCATGAAACACTAAACCACTCAGACGATTCTTAAGAAAAAGCAACTCGGAACACAACTAATACACATGCCTCAGGAAGAGAGCAACTAAACTTCATTTTCTTAGCGGTCTTGTGCTGGGGAGAACACGTTCTTTTCCAGACTTCATAAAGCTTTATTTGAAACCTCAGTAAAGTTTCTTCAGATTGTTAGGTAATATTTTAGGCAAGCTTGGGATATGAATATTGGAAGTGAAAAGTAAGATCGACTTCAGAATGAGTGATGCCTGGAGCAGAACAAAAAATGCCAAAAAACTGAAGATCCCCAAAGCGTAGGGAATATATTGGGGAAAAACTTTACACTGTAGTTGATAATCCAATAAAATATCGGAGTATAAAGCCTCGACCTGGCAACTATTTCTTCACACAGCGATGGATGTTTCGCGAGATAGGAGAAAAGTTTAAAGCGATGAGGGAAGACAAGAAACAAATTTCTAACGCTTTTTCTTTTTCAGAATTCTTGGAGAATGTGGTGTTAAAACTGTTTACAGGAGAGGTAAGCTGCTCTACTGGAACGCAGCCAGCTTTTCTCTTTTACCTTAACCCGGGAAAGCCGTTTGGTACTAGTGAAAATGGGTTCAGAAATTTTCGATCTCGTCTCCTCCAATGAATATAATTTTTTTTTTCAAGTTTGATAGCACATATCATTTTATGAGAGCGAGGAATACCACCAGGTGTTTGCTGAGTCGTACATGGGCTTCGATGTTCGGATTTGAGTGCGGAAAGTGCGCAGATAATCTAAACGTTGCAACATTTCCCCCTTTTTAAAAAGTAGAAATGAATCTATGTGATATTTATCTTGTGATCAGAGAATCCATAGGCCCTCTTCACACGAAACATTATCAAACACGCGTTTGATGTCAACAAATAACATGAGTAGTCAAGTACATATAGTTCTAGTGGAGAGTACACAGAAATCGCGAGAACTATCGCCGATTGCATCCGCGATTCGAAATACTCCGTTCTTGCGTTTGAAAGTCGTCATATATTGAAAGAATCTGTACATGACACGCGTTTTCACCAGACTTAGTTTTCACGGCGTCATGACTTTTTTTTTAATTTCCCTCGTCCAAGATTCTATCTTTGCGATCGTAAGAGTGAAATTTTCAACGGATTTTGAATCTGGAGAATTTTACTTCAGATCGGTAACTAAAATGCGATTATCTTTAAAAAATAATTTTTCAAATGTAACTTAACTTTTTTTCGCTATTTACATTAGACGAAGATGTTCATAAAACGAACACTAAAGGTAGTATTTAATCAGTTTTTATCGAAAAGATATCACTTTAATGGAGTAATTTGTTGTCTTAATATACTGCCTTCATTTTTACAAACATAAACACAACACTTTTGTGAGGTTATCCGGGAGGACTTATTTGATTTCCGGTGAAAGTAGATGGAGGTGTTCTTCAGATGTTCATTCTGGTCCCGATAATTTGCGGGGTGTTGTTCCCCCTTTGTGGGGATGGAAACCTCGAGGAATAGATATGTAGAAACTGAACGCGATGCAGTAAATGTTGGGACAGAAAGACTTGAAACTATTCCATTTTGATTAAAATGCAAATAATTAGGCATATAAAGGTATCTTAATCGAAAAAAAAAAAACGGATCAACTCAAACTCACCTTAACAACATCCTTTATAAGATGAAAGGAAAAGATCGAATCATTTTACAACATTCCCTTATGAAAAAATATGAATAACATAGCATATTCAGATTTTTACTTTAGATATCATGACAATTATAAAATGCTACAATTATTACAAACACAATTGTTAGTCATGGCGAAAAATTTGGTGTAATGGAGAAGATTAAACACCATATTTGGATTCAATAGTGCAAAATCTACATGAAACACCCAAATAGTTAAAGGACGAAGAAAAAACGTTTCAAACAGATCAGTGTCTCTTAATAGCATTGCCTCGTATAACAAATTAGGAATAGTTGAGGAAAAAACGAAGGTTGACTGATCAAAATATACATGGGTAACTTTATTCTGTCAATCAAGAGCCGACAAGTCACACAAATTTCCCGACTGTCACAAGACATGGTTCATCGAAGCGATTAGTTTTGAACTCCGAATCAAAATACAGCAAACGTTCTGTCACATTTTTTACCCGAACGTAGAATTGGAGAATGGAAAAAGGACGAAGACCCACGAAGAACACTCACTTCGGGCACCCAACTACCAATTCATTAAGCTGGAACCGAATAAGAAATTCATTTGCACTCAGCGAGTACAAAAAGAAACACTTGTCGAATGTTTAATGCATGGGGACTAATAGAATATTTAAGAGGTTATTCAAATGCGACTTGAAAGAGGGGCCTTCGCTAATAATTAATGCGCGGCACACAGCAAAAAAAGAAGGTTCATCTTTTCTCGCATTATTCACGCCTATGGACAGGAGAAGATTGATGAACCGACAGTTTAAGGGACAAGGTACATATTTTTATAGGGCTAATAAAAAGTTTAAACACGGGGTCTTGTTTGAAACAAACCGATTGAGAAATGATTTAACTAAAAATTGCTGTACAGTGGGGGGTTCAATCCTTTCATTGGTATCATCTGTTGAGTGAATTAAATCGGAATCATTCAAGGGTGGTTGTTGACATATCTGGTAGTCACTTGTCGAGACATTTGAGGCAGTTCGAGTTTTGACCGCGGATCTAAAATTTTAATTTGTAAACAAAAACAAAGCAAATGACGGTACAGCTTCAGTCTACGCTTATAGCGGTGGCAACGGCCTCGGGTGGTGTTTTTTTTTTTTTTTTTTTTTGTGGCACATTTCTAAAGAGGAAAGAATTATTTCAAATGGACCAATGAAATCTAACGACAATTTAAGGAACTTTAGAAGAACATTTTAGAAAATTCAAAATGACAATTTAAACTTTCCGCTTACCGAGGTTGCAATAATACAGATGGGTTGCTTCAACTTGCAATAACTCGCTACTAGAATTGTGCCAAAAAAAAAAGCACCAGGGCCGTTGCCACCGCTACAAACAACGTGGACTGAAGCTGTACCCAAATGTCTCACCCGCTGAATATCCGCTCATGCACCGCGGATTCAACAAGAATCTATTCTTTTAACAATCAGATTTGGTTACCATAGAAATTAAAAATTCGCGATCTCAGTGTAATAATGGCTCAACAATGGACGTAGTGAACAATGCGACTTTCAATGAAGATAAATTACAGCGAGTCATTGAATCTAGGCCGGCTGCTAAGGCCTCGGCAATGACGTCATGACCGTGAAACTTGCGCCTATTTTTTCTCCACTTATCAAGCTACACATTCAATATAAATTTTGTTTTTCTTGATTTTTTAATCACATTAAAAAAAAATTATGATCATTCTTTGTTGAACAGCCCTTGTATTACAGATATTACCGCATTACTGTTGGTCAGGATTATAAAAATTGGAATGGTCTAGATGACTTCAGAGTCTTTCCACTGCTAAGGAACAGGACAGTTAGAATTGAGCAAAGAAATGGCGAGTGTGAGAAGTCCAGGATGTAAAAGGGAAACGCGCCTGTTGTCCGGGGTAAGGTGAACGATCACAAGACGGTAGAGGGACAAGTTGGAAATCGGACGGTCTTGCAGGATACACAAGGACGAGACAACGAGGAATGGAATAAAGACGCCCAGCAACACAAAAAACGCTGAATTAATTCTGAACCCTTCCGCACTTTCCAAATAAGAGGTCTCCTTCTAACCCCCTCCCCTCGCGCCCCCGACACCCGAATAAATATTCCGTTCTCATGCGCTAAAAACAAGACAGCACAACTCCACTCATTATTCCCGGCTTTAATTTACTGACGGGTCGTCCCCGCGGACGCTATTTCGAGATACGAAAACAAAAAAAAAGAGCAAAAACATAATCGCACGATGCGAGATTTTTAAAATCTCCGTGGATTGCAGTTAACGGGGAATTTTATTAAAAACAAATGGGGATGATAACGAAATTCCCGAGAAAAGAGCGAGGCCGAAAAGAATTCGAAACGTCTTCGGAAGAGCCCCCGTCCCATGAGACGTGCAACGGAGCTTTTTACATTATTATTACGGCTAACGGTTTTAAAATTCGCGTAATTTGCAAGAACGTGTTTTTTCGATTTTTCCCATCCTTTTATCTGAAGAATTCAGTCAAAGAGTAGTGCGCCGTGACTTTGCGAACGCACGTTTCTTTGCCTTCCCCCCAACTCACACTCAGATGAACCAAACGGGTAATTTCCAGGAAGTGAAGTAGATTTCACATTGATAAACGGCTTTCTAAACACCCATCTTCGCAATAGCTCGATTAAGGGTCGAAAAAGCTAAGTTTCCAAGTCTGGAAAGAACGGTGTTTCAGGGTGGCAACAAAATAATTGAAAAATAGTTCCCCGATAGTCTCACAAAATTTCCCTGATTTTACAATTCCTTAAAGAAATGTTGTGATCCGTGATTGGTATCGATATACAACAATATTTTTTAAATATTTAGGGTCAGATGGGGTAAAAAGATAATTTTCCACAAATATTTTGTATTTTTTCTCAACAGATATGTTAATTGTTATTGTAAGGGTTGGAACCCTAAATAGAACTCTTACAATAGCAATTTAAAAAAATGAGAAAAAATACAAAATATTTTGACTATGAACATTTTACAGTGGACCCTACATTATCACGACATTAACAAGTTACGATTCATCAAAATCAAATGCAAATATGCATAAAAAATTCTACAAAAATGTAATTGCAAACATAAAGTATTATTTTAATATACAAAAAAACATTAGTTACACAAATTTCAAATTGTGTACCACAAGTTGTACCGCCAGCCTTATGGCGACAAAACGCTGCAGCCGCAAAAAAACGGCGGCGGCGGTTTTCAAAAATTACGACTTCATTCGAATTGCAATTTCGGTAAATACGATTTATTCGATTTTCAAAAACACTCGTAATCGTGCATCTCTAAATAGGACAAACTAAAATAGTTGCCGTTTAAATTATCAAAGTTTCCCTGATTTTTTGAGAAATTTGGAAATTTTCCCCTGATCTTTTCAGAATTAAATAGTTTCCCCCAGTCCTGTTGTATCAAAAAGAGCCTGCAATATTTAAGGAGGCAAATTTATACCGATGACGATACCTGAAGCCACTATCTTTACACCATCCATGAAATGAAGCCTTGCATCCAAGAATGAATGCTTTTAATGAAGTAAACAGAGCAAGCATCTTGAGATACGCGCTGTCGTAAAGTCTCAGAAGTGTAGATCATGTGGGCTAGGGTTCGATATCAGGGGCTACACATTTGAATAAGCTGCGCTGCGCCAAATAGATACAAGGAAAGTTTTATTGACACACGAGAGAGAAATACACCTAAAGAGGAAACGACCTTAACCTACGTTTATCGCGGTGGCAACTAACTTGGCGCTTTTTCTGGCGCACTTTAAAGTAGTGAATTATGGCAGGTTAAGGCAATCCATCTGTATTAAGGCTATTTCGTTTTTAAAGACCACCTCGGCAAGTGGAAAGTTTAAATCTTCAATTTGAATATTCTACATTCTTTCAAAATCCGTTGAACTATCGCTTGATTTCATTGGTCCTTTATAATTATTTTCTTTGATTATATTGGTTCGTTTACCAATGTGTTTCTGAAGCTTGTTTCTTTCCGTTGTAAAAATAAAAAGATTTTAGAAATAATTATTTCCTTGGTGGACATTAGAAGTGCGCCAGGTAAACGTAGACTGAAGCTGTACCCCGCCAAAAACTCGTAGATCATGTGGGCTTAAGAATCGATAC
This sequence comes from Metellina segmentata, assembly GCA_947359465.1. Taxonomy (NCBI): domain Eukaryota; kingdom Metazoa; phylum Arthropoda; class Arachnida; order Araneae; family Tetragnathidae; genus Metellina; species Metellina segmentata. The sequence continues at coordinate 24,676,591 of OX375878.1, read as the reverse complement.
GATACAACATCAGTTTTTCAAACCGAGCGATCTGGAGAAATACATGAAGCCGTGCGCATAAGATTTGTCTATTTCATTGGGAGATAGATGCAAACCATAAAAATGAAGACTAGTCATGGGCGTGAATAGATTTTTCCCATCCCAAAGTTTTCATACAAACCTCCAACTTAGAAGTTTAAGTTTCAAAAATATATTTTTACTTTCATGGAAGGGAATCGAGCACAACCCACGAAAGGCAAGTAGGTGGTAATGAAGTCGTCTGAAGAGGGGAAATATTCGTGAGCTCTACATCATAATTCCGTTCTAACCTAACCACGCGCAGGCTCACCCTGCCTAACAGGATTAGCGGCCAACCAGACAGGGGAGTGGCGGATATAACTCGCAAAAGGCCCCAGACCCCACAAAATCCAATTCATCATCGCTTCGAACAAGTCCTGCACTTCCAGCTATCGAGGCGCCCTTGCGAATTTCCGTCTCTTCAAAGTTCCGAACAAGGTGTCAAAGAAGGAAATGGTATTAGTTTTTCTGGTAGACTTCGAATTGGGCATATGATGGGCATCTTGAAACTCAATTCTCCAGATGAAAGTGGTTTGGTTTTGTCGGTTTACGGCCATGTTCGGCTGCCCGAGGCTAGTTGTAATGCGATAAAGACAAACTACGTAACGTATATTCTATGCTTTTAGTACCCGACGTTAGTTCTGAATCAAATAGTTTGAGAGGAGGGGGTACCAAGGGAGATCGAATATGACTTCATTTCAGGAATAGTTTGTAAAAAGTTTAATAGAATTTTAATTTTAAAAACTTTGCAACTGCAAGAAAAATGTTTTACATTTTTAAGTATAATTTTGTCTTTGTAATAGAAATATTTTCCGGTGCCATGCGCGTGTGAAGTAAATGTTTCCATTAACATCATTTTTAGAAAGCAATGCTCAAAAGCCTTCTTTTCATACTGTCTCCTGGAATCGGGTAAATGTTCAGAAAGAGCTTGAAGGAATAAAGTAACAAAATAATCCTCTCACAAACATATTGAGAGCACAAAACAAGACAGGAAGCGCCTATGCTTACTTCTCCATGGGAATCTATTATTCACCAAGCTCGTTTCTTTTTGCCAGTCTTTGTGCATTGCATTCCAGAATTAGTATTGTGAGCAATTTATTAACAAATTAATATGGAGTTAATAAGCATATTGTCACTTTATCATCATTTTAGATACGTAAATTTAGTTTTGGACAGAGGATGGTAGCAGCCTCATTTACCCACGTTCACGTTTAGTGTCGACTTTGAATTGGGGCTAGCAATTAAGAATATGGTTCTCCGTACCTATTCTAGAAGGGACAACTCAAAAAGAGGCTTTGTTTTCTTTTTCAATCAACAAACAATTTTTTAAGTATGGAAACCAAATCAGGAAATAGGCTACATCTTACCAATACGGAATTCTAAAAATCTCATCAAATGAAATTGAGAAATGAAATGTTTTTAATAATTATCTATCTTGGTTATTCTGTAAATCTAAATTTTTAAGTACTATTCTCGTGAAGGTGGCATTTATAGATCAAAATCCAAACCTCGTTTATGCGTAACTGCATAGAAATATTAGGCATGATTTCAATCTTGGAAAATACTTGTATTTATCATTGACCTTCAAATGGAAATAGACGGACCACGCGCACTTGGGGCATCAACACACGTCATCATATTCAGTGCCGGAAGTTTGTTTTTCCGAAAATTCGTCTTACATAAATAAAAAACATTTACTATATTTTTTGAAAATAATTATAATAATATTGGTTTGTTTAAATGATTTTCATGAAATGAAAAAGTATTACCTATGTGAATTTTTTAAGATAAGTTTTGGAAACCATTCCGTCCCTGTCTGCACCATAGACTAATACAGCTAGACTTTAAACGTTTAGCAATTTGATTGAAACTGTGCCCAAACGAAAGCGCAAAAACGGGTTTCCGCAATTCGCGCATCGTGAAGAAGGGCCCTCCGCTCTGTTCCTTGACCCCGGCGGCCATCGTTCACGATCTCGTGAGGGTGGGGGGACACGTAAGAGCGGTCAGTTGCTGCGGCGACGGACAATTAGGCTGATCCATCAACAGATCCTATCGCCACCTAGCGTGATCGATGGCATCGCTTTTCTTACCATGCGATGGGATACCCGGGTGGTGGTGTTGCCGATTGGATTATTTTATCGCTCTCCAAACAGCAAACGGTTCTGGTCACGGAACGCTCGGTCACTTTTCAAGGGAGATGGTACCACTCAAAACAGGATTCACAAACATTTCGATTATGCAGCGTGTTATGCAGTCTGTTCGGGGATGGCACTAACACGATTGCACCCCAATGGGACCAAACACTAAATGGAGCCCGTCCGGAAAAGCTGGATTTCCAACAAATAATTTCATCTCTTAATAATTTAGCAACATTTAATGATTCTTTTTATTTTTTATTTTTTTTGGTCTATAAAATGCTTTCTAGTTAACTACTCAGTTTAATTCAAAAGGGTCATTCAATTAAAAATTCTTCATTTTAATATTTTGTGGAGGACTCGGGGATCGAATTGGGCCCCGCACTTCGTACGGCGTCCATAACTCTGGCAAGCTGGCATTTAAATCAGGTGGTTTTTGTCTACAAAATAATTCTACAGTCAACTACTCAATTCACTTCAGTTCAAAATTGTCATTCAGATAAAAATTCTTCATTTAATAATTTGTGGGGGGCTCAGGGATCGAATTGGGCCCTGTACTTCATAAGGCGACCATAATTCTGGCAAGGCAAGTTGGTATTTGAATCATGTGGTATTCGAAGAGTATTCATTAAATTAGTGGGCAGGTTGAACGTAAATAATGAGTGTCCACAATTGGTGTCGTTACAGTGCGGCTCCGGTGACAAGGCAGATGACCTTGAATGATTCCATTTCGATAGAGGTGTTAAGGATAGACAGAGAGAAGAGTAGGTCAGTTTTTGATCACGAAATATGCAGAATTTCGACAATTTTACAGTTCAGAAACAAAGTACGACAATTCTTTTTTAACCTTTAGGTTCTACTGTAAAATTACTTTCTGGTGATGGATAATTTTTTTCCCGAGAAGGTGCGACTTGTTTTAAAACCTGTACGCGAAAGTTCAGGGGTTTTCATGGGAAAAATTATTTGGATATAAAACCTACTACTATCAACTGGGCAAAATGCTTCTTTCAAAAAAAAAAGTTTTAAAACTTTGATAAACTTTAAATTGTAAACAGAAAACTTCCAAAAATTAATTTTTCAACGAATGGACATAATTAACAAAATACATGGAACAGTTTTTCAAAAATGCAATTTTTCAAACTTAAGCAATCCCAATTTTCTAGAGTTCAAACTTGTGACTCTTCGCGACATACCTTGTTTTAATGGACTTATCATTGCGTAATCAAGCGCAAACGTAACTTTTAATGGGAAAATCTAATCAAGCGAAAATGTTAACTATAATAACTTAAACAAGTATAAGGAATGGTTAATGAACAAGGAATATAATACTATAACAGTCAATGTTGAGACAAAGCAATAAACAGAAAGACATTTAATAAGACGAAAATACGAAACCAGCGATGATCAAACAAGCGTACATTCTTTCAACTACAAAAACCTACTACTGTTGCCACTCATCTTCTAGTAATAAAACAACTTTCTTTTATCTAACGCGATATGATATATAAATGGACCTTACACAAGTTACAGACCTTTGTGAAGTGCAGAAATATGTATGGGATCGTCAGAGGGAAAAGGATTTGCTTACCTGTAAAGAAACAAGATAACTTTTATAAACTTATTGTTATTAAAATGGAGAAAATATACAATGGTGTTAAACATCAATAACGGAAATATAAGATCGCATGTTTCAGTATGAAACATCAAAATGGATGCTTTCCTAAGGCCACTACACCAACAATACATTTATAAGAAAACCTTATTTACGTATAAATTTTTTTTATTTATTTATACATACTATCCAACAGATTAATTCAATCACATGACAGCAAGAAAAGATCAGAAGGCCAGAACATGCAACAGGTACACAATAAAGCACAGTACAATTGTACGGCAACATAAGCCACAACATAGAAAAGCTATAAATTACACAGAAAAAAAATGACGGTAGAAAATCATTATCCAAACATATCAGCAGAGAAAAGTGGTTAATATCGAGGTTTCCAAACGCTAGTTATAAAATTACTAAAAACGACTAAATCATCAAAGGAAACAATGAAGGGTTGGGATAAATTGAATCGCATTAACTCATTGAGTAATCCGTTAATTTTTCTAAAATATTTTGCTACAAAAGTTTTAAAAAATTATCGTTTTTTGGAGCCCTCTAGTATACAAAAAATCTTAATATTTAGAGATAGCCCAAACCCCCAACGTTTCGTGTATTGATATCAAATCGATATCCCGCTGAATTCTTAAAGAATGACTATATCCTTTTCAACATAATCATTAACTACTTTGAGAACTTGGAAATATCCAATGCCCCATGATAACCTATCAGGTCACATCATTCTTCTGGATCAACTTGTACAAATCCATTTGGGAAACTTAATTCGTTCAGATAAGTTTGACACTTATGTTCTCCAATTTGTTCTCCGAGTATCAAGATCAACCACAGTGCGCTTTATGGAATAATCTCTTTGTACCAGGTGTTGTAACCTAACCCCACGAGCAAGGTAAGCCAGTACCACAAAAAAATAGTTTCAAATAGTTCATGGATCTAATGGTAGTCTGCTCTGGGCTGATTGTTTTACAAACGTTTCTAAGGGAATTCTAAAAATATTGACCTTGATATCGTGCACAAGAAATAAAGTAATCTCATCATTGATATCTGTCTAATAATTTTCGTTATACCCCCAGTAGGCTTTGTGTTTCTCTAATGGCGGCTTCTCTGATCAAGCCAACATAAACCAGACATATTCAAGAATTCCCTAATTGGAGAACGTAAATCTCTTTTCAAGTGATCAACTGTTCATAACTAAATCTGGAAGTACTATTGCAGCACACCGCTTGACATAAATCCTCTTCATCTGATGTTACACAGACATTACAATCTCTTAAATTTAAAGCCCCTCACAATACTCAAAATTCCATGGACAGGTGGTTTTCAGTTGAAAGGCGGCCTGGAACGCTGAAAAATGCCAGAGACGATTTAGACCCGAGAGAGAAAGGACACGCTCACTAACCTCTTCCAAACCCTTTTTGTCCCAAAATATCTGTAATTTTGCTGTAAATCTGTAGAATATATCTGTAAAGCTGTAGAATATTAGAATAAATTTAATAGTGGTAAAACCCAAATATATTGTTCTTTACCCTACCATTTCTAACTGTAATCACTCCCTTTCATCCGGTACAGCTTGAAAGCGTTCCAAGAGTGCAATCTCCGGGGCTAAACGAAATCCTAAACTGTTAAAGATAGTGCTTACAATGCAATCCACGTGACCAAATGATTAGTCTTCAGTTTCTATTCCTAAAGAAAACAGCCTATTGATATCAGTTGTTGAGCGTATTGTATTCAAACACGTACTGCACTTTATACAGTATAGCTACGCTTTATACACTGCCGGCACTTGCACTTCTCCAGCTGAAGTAAGAAGCTTTGCAACTGTAAGCAATGGATAAGCTCCTTTGCAGACGCTATCAGAGGAAGTCGGTTAACTTTCCCATAGTCAATTAAGTCCTATAAACGTTTACCATCCCAATGAACTGTTAAAGCATATGTCCTTGGAAATTATTTTTGGGCTGCCTAAATAAGTCAGACTTGAGAGGCATTCTTATTCTCCGAATTGAACTTTTTCTTCATATGAAGGCTGTTCACAATATCACAAAAGGCAACTTTTATGCTTCGGCAAAAAAAAATGTATTTAGTTGCGATTTGACAGTTTTGTTCGATCTAAAGCTTATGTTAGTTTTGGTGTCGCAATGTTTGTCCACCTTTTATTCCACTCAAATGAACCTTTAATTTCCTCTTCGCCTTTTGTAACTATTCAGTTTTTCACATTCCATCTCTTCATCAAAATCATTAAAAATTAGTGCCTCTGCATCCTCCATCGTTTTCGTTGAACTATATTTAGTCTCTCACTTACATTTCCTTTCTTTCTAGATTTCTGTTAATTTCTACCAGAATTCCCCTCTTCTGTTCTTTCCATCAAGCCGCGTTTACAATGGACTTGCAAACACGTCCCTCCTCCAAACATCGAAAATAGTCTTAGAAACGGCACTAATTTTATCGTCAAGATCTCGTGTGTGGGGGGGGGGGGCGTGTTTGTAACACCCTTTTTGTTTTCCACCAGGAGTCGGTAGAGATCAATGTAATTTTAGATAATTTTAATTAACATCGTTCTAGAACAACACAATGGGCTATTGACGACCATCCGGGATCAATCCCCTAAAGCCAAAAAGAAAGAAAATTTTGTTTCCTGTAACATGAGCAAAAATATTACGGTCGGTAGATAGGTAAAAAAAAATTTTGATTAATATTTTTAGCAAATACGCAAAAGGAAATATGTATTATCTGAGTAGTATTAATGTTAGATTTAAAATTGATCATAGGTGTGATCAGTGATGTAAAATACCCGGGTATATTTATTTTTGCAGGTCAATATCATGTTGATGATATATTAATCGATTACGATCGCTGTGACATCGTAATCAATTAATCGTTTAAACAAACGTGCTTTTTTTTTTAATAAATTCAATTCTTAAGAGGCTAAAAAAAACTATAGAGTCGGAATTCTTGTATTGTAATTTCAGGGTCGGTCGAGTTACAAAAAAAAAAACTTTTTTTTTTTTTTTTTTGCCTACGGGGAAAAAATTAAAAGACTGCAACACATTTTTGGGTTAAATACTTGTTCCTTCCATGAAATTTCGCCGTGCCGAAATTTGGGATGAAAATCTTCCCCTATTTTGGCGTTTTAAAACCCCGCACCCCTCTGCCCTTCGGCGCTCCGTAGATCACGCCGTCTTTTTATTTTGTTCACAATACAAAGGGGTGATCATTTTTCCCTACAAAGAAGGGGTGAGAAGAGTGTTCACCCGTTTGAGTCGTCGACAAAAGTCGACAAAGCGTTAACACCGGAGAGAATTTAAAAGAGGTCGAAAACAAAGGTCGACATAAAAAGGGGGAAGAGAAAGGTTTGCAACAAGATTTTGTCTTCAGTAATTATTAAGTTCATGCCATTGGCATGTAGAATATTAAAGAAATAATTCAATTTCGACGCAGATTCAGTCAAGTTTTGTGAAATTCAACAATAAAAAAAATTTGTGATTTTACTGGTCTCAGTAAAATGAAAAGAAGCCGCTTGCAACAAATGAATTCTGGATAAAAATTAGATAATTAAACATTAAGTTAATCGTAACAATGATTACACGAGTTTAGGAAAACACGTGTTGGGGAACCAACATAATGGCCAAATCCAAGCTGTGTACTCGTATACTGCAATGTTGGAAAAAGCCTCATTGAACTGTCCGTCCCTAAATATTAGTACGATGTGTCAGTAATTTTTTTTAGTATGTTGGAAAAAAAAATTTATATTTTACTTCGCAAAATAAGGTTTACCCTACTGAGTAAGTTGTACTCAGTATAAAATTAACACGAGTCCGCTACGCCGTCTTTGAAAAAATACACAAAATTCTCAAAATGGAACCTTTTCGGCACTGAAGGGTGCCTTCGAAAATCCACAAGATTTGGTTATCACATTTAGAGGAATGCGCCAAATTCTGCTTTCAAAAAACATCCAACCGAGACCCATGTTTCGGCATTTTTACAAGTAATTTCTTTATGAGATTTTCAGTGATGAGAACAAACCACCGGAAGACGAATAAAATAATTCCGATTGAGAACTTATTTTATTTATAGCCATTATGGTGTTGTTTGACGAAAATTTCCACCGACTCCAAAACATTCGTGGGAAATAACAAATTTTATGGAGCAGAAATTTTCAACACATGTGATTAGCTACATGCTTCCACTAAAAATATAATAAATAAATCATAAATCAGTGATCAATTCTATTCAAATATTCTAATATCGCATTCGAAAAACAAGCAGTGAAGCCACTTCCAAAATAAAGGATGACTTCAAAAACTCTCTACAGTGAAATTTCGATTAACCGTCACTCTTTTAACCGCCAGTCCGTTATTACGGAACATAGCCGCTCAGAAAGAACGCGACTAGAAAAAAATAATAATAATAATAAACTTTTTTTTAAATTTGAATACGTATGTACGCTTATATAGCGTAAATTCAGGTAACAATAAGTACTATGCTGCACTTAGTGTAAATTGTGTATTGTTTGTTTCTGTTGAATAAATACATGTAAGTAGTGAATATTTCAAGTTCGTTAACGCGCATTTTTTATCATTCGTACATATGCAATGGATGAGGATGGATTATTGTTTCAAGTTTTTCTGTTATCAGTCTATTCTTTTAACCGTTATAGTCCCGGTCCCGACGGTTAATCGAGGTTTCACTTTATTTAGCGTTGCAGGGAGCACCATCTTATACCCAACACGATTGTTATGCAATTAGTGTATCTGATAACACGAACATTCCTGATGATAGACTGATTGGGTTTTTAAGGCGCAAGAACCTATATTTGGTCAAGCTGAGCCAAACATAAGACGGACATCATCGAGTAATGGAAGAACGAAAGTTTTACTGAAACAGAATAGACAAAAGACCCCGATAAGCTGCATGAATCCAACCTGCGCCACCACCAACTCGCAGTTTTCTAGAGCAGTGCGAAGCAGCATACTGAGTCATGAACCCAAACTCATGATTGATCCAGTGTGTGAAATACAATATTTTAATGCTGCTCTCTCACAAGAAGTTCATTCTGCTGACACCAAACTGATACAATAAAGCACATCACTTTAAGCCCAAACGCCCAATGCAAAATGTCGGCAACCAACTAGTTAAAATGAAGTACAAAAGGCGCATTGCGCCCAATATGGCGACTCTGCCACCAGCGAAGAAAACAGACGCACGAAAAATAAACGCACACAAAAACGCGGTGTTTTTTTTTTCCCCCTCTTCACAAAACATTCCAAAAGCGACGGCAGGAGAACATAATTTAAAATTCATGAAATTCTCGGAAATTTGTGATAAAAACTAACAAAACGCGAGATTCATTACCTCTTTTTTCCCAGACAAACATGCTCGCGATACTTTTTTCAAAAGCTTGCTTCCAAATGCGGGGTATATTATTTCTCGTGTGGAAAATATGGCGTATTAATAACTAGGGCCACGAGGGGCTTTCATATTCGTCAGGGTCGCACACCATTCCACGGGAAACGCGGATACAATTTCGGGAGACTCGCCGGATTTTTGCCGGATTATCCGGGAAAGAGAGAATTGAATTTCGAAAGAGAGGGTAAAAAAAATACTTGTTCCTTCCTTTTTTATTCCAGACATATAAATATAACTGGAAGAGAGGTGGGGAGATCTATATATTAATTTAGATTTTGGAAAAACCATTTTCAATAAAGAAGGGGGTGCTCGAGAAGGGAGTGTTTTTATTTTTTGGGTTGCGTTTTATTTCCTATTTTTAAGACGCGAGAAAAACGGAATAGAAGTTTGGGTCGCACCTAGTAAGCCCCCTTTCGTATTTCCTGGCATTCCTTTGTTGTGAGACTGGAATAGACAGGACAAACAGAAAATAAAATAAACGGCGTTCCAAGTCTGGCACATTTCTTTTTAAATCGTAAGAACAAGAAAAATGATTGGTATACGGATCTAATGTTTAAAAATCGCAAAGGTGACGTCGTAAAAATTATACATAGGAAAACATTGAAATTCTGTAAAGTCTTTTTTCTTTCTCGCAGCAGAAAGCAAACATACTAGGCAAAGCTTTCAGTTACCATCACTAGTGATGTAGCTGGTTTGGAGTTTGTAACGTTTGTCAGCCACTCAGTAGGTCCCGGGTTTGAATTCCGGTATCTAAGCGAATGGATGATGAGAAATTCCGTAAGTATATCGTCATGATAGGGAGCGAGGTTGATGTTCTTCATCTGTTGAACCCCGAAAGAAAGGTACACAATAGGAATGCGACATCGATGTCGATGTTTTTTAAAAAAACATCGATGTTTTTAACACCGATGTATTGGAGTCGATGTTTTTGTAACATCGATGTATAATACTTGTCGATGTTTTATTTTTAAATGAAAAAAGTACCGTTATAAAAATTTATACATTGAATTTTAAAAACATCGATGGTTTTGGTGCGATGTATTATCAACATCGATGTTTTGCTGTCGATGTCGCATCACTGGTACACAATCTCGTAACAGAATGATCTACCTTTTTTCAAAAATACCACCAACATGCTAGTGGTCAAAGCGTTTTTCTATAATTGGAATTCCCCAATTGTAAGGACGTGGATGTAGATGAGATATGTAGATATCCCAAAGGCATATTGGGATTAAAAGCGGCTTACCCACAGAATGCTCATCTAATAAAAGCCGCCAGGCTCTTTGTAGAGCCGAAGGCCTAAAGGTCAGTAGTCGGGCATAAGACGTCAGGTTTGGATCGGTATGTCGCAATGCAGTTCAACCATTTTAATTTGAAAAAATTTCTTGAAAGTACTTTTCACCGTGGTGAAGACAAGTGGCAATAAGAGAAAGGGGTCTTTCCCGAACACCTTTTATATAAATCTCCTGAACGCGATGCTAAATATCGCCGATGGCTGAAATTTTTGTAAATTGTGCGCATTAGTATGCCTGGTTCATTGAAAGGCAAAATCCAAAAGCATTACTATAGTTCGACACAAACCATATTTCAATTCGCTTTCAACATCAAAACGCTAATTAGAACGAAAGAACTAATAAAAGTAGGAAGAAAGATATACTTCAAAGAATTCTAGCAGTTTCAATGAATTGTTTCGACAAAAGGATGCCATTCCTTTTTCCCCCTCACCGAATCACCAGTAGCTTTTTTGCCTCTTTTAGAAAGTCGTACTAGTAACGAACACTCAGATCGAGCCGAAAAAACCTCATCCCCTCCCCCAATCGGCGTACCCTTTCCGCGTTACATTCCCACCACCAACAAAAATAAAAATCCAACTTCGACCCCTAGGCGCAAAGCGAGACATGGTAAAAACGGGGAAAATGTCAACATGGATAAATCCCGCCGACACATTTCTTGAAATCAAAGATATTTGTAACGCACCCTAAAAAAAAAGGAACGCACCCTTAGAAAAAAAAAAGGGAGGCGCCGCCATTTTATACACGTGTTTCGCATGCGGCAGAGCTAAGAGGTGGAGGTTTTTTCCCTCATTGTTACTACCTCCTTTGATGTCTTCAGATCGCGCGGTTCTTCAAGACCCGCACGATATGTATCCGCAACATCAAAGATTTCTGAGGGGAGGGGAAAACACCCCACGCACCAGTACAGATTAAAAACTCTGAAGGGAAAAGGGAGGGCAAAATACCGAAACACGGCCTCGAACGTTGAAAAGAAAAAGAAGGAATTTAGATATTTACGCAACCCCCATCCAAACCGTCGTCAGTTAAGAAGGTTATAAGTTTAACAAACAATTTTTCACACAGTGGAGACGAATTTCTGCTCCCGAAACAATATTTCCAGAGAAAAAAGCAATCTGAGGAAAGGGGAGAAGCGAGAGAAAAAAAAATTCCATCTCGGTTTGAGAAAGGGAAGAAAAAAAATGGCGAAATAGCGTGCGGACACGAGGTTGTTTTTCCTGCTCTCAGTCAAACGCCACAGACCGAAGCCAAAAACTTAACAGGGGGATGAGGGCGAGAAGAATATTCCGCAAATACAGATAGTTTATTTTTTGTGTGCAAGAGAAAAGAAGCGGAAGCTGTTTTCCTCTCTCTCATCGCAAACACACGAGAAAAAAACGCGGTCGTGTTTCTTTCCTTTCGTTAATCTAGTTGGAGATGAAAAATACGCAGTTGGACTCCCGATATTTTGCAGTGGGACGGGGGGATGTCATACAAGCTAACGATGCGAGCACCTGGGACTGCTCCTCGTGCGGAATCAATAGCAGCCTTCTCTCTTAAAACACCATAAAAAGAAAGAATATGGCGGATATAGAAAGAGGCGTTGTCTTTATTACCGGGCAAAAAGGAGAAAACATCGATAGTTTCCTCTCGCAGGGAGGGGGAAAAAAAGGACTCGCAGAAAAAGTAAAAAATAAATGTTTTTGTTGAGAGATTTAACACATTAAACTGCGATATAATCCCCTCCTATTGTAAAGAGAAAAACAGGGCGTAAAATAAAGATATATCTAATAAAAAACGAGATACAATATCAACAGATCAATCTATCCGAAAAAAGGAAGCGAGTTAACTTCGTTTGTATGAGATAATAAAGTGAAAATATCTCTTTCGTTCGATGCAGACTAGAAGGAGAAATAATGCAAAGCAAGGATCGCTGATGGAAAAACGCAGTGATTGACAAGCGATTCATTTCTTGGGACATGGGATGCAAGTTCTGTAGTACGTCACGAAAAATGAAACCACAAGGAAGCTTTCCTCGAGAGGGATTCAAAACCGTAGAAAATTAACTGTACTCTTTAGGGGAAAGTTTAAGACAGTGCAATTCGACCCGTAGTATGCGCACTCCCCGGGGCATAAGATATTAACTTTGGCACTGGGTTTGTTTGAGGGGAATTATCTAGATCCAGAGATTGCTCAGGAGGCTTGTCCACTGCGCTTGTAGGCAGCGCATCATCAATTTCCGTAATCTATCCGGATGTGTTTATGTCTACTGTGTCAGTCTTGTGTTTGGCGCAGCTTGGCCAAGTACGACTCTTGTACCATAAAAACCCAACCATGATCTAGAGTCGACCCTCATCCTTGCACCCATAAACATTCCACAGACTGAATTTCCATCTTTGAATAAACAAGTCTACTCTTCGGCTCAATGGATATTGCATGAGATTCATAATGCCGAATATGTTTGAATGATTCGACGCAACTATTACCCTCTTCCACAATTCATATTTATCTAGGTATTAAACAATGTTGTCCGGTAATCCATATGTATTTTTAATGTTAAATAATTCTTGTCTAATACAGTACAAACATGGTTAACCTGTAGGCTGACTATTGTAGGCAGCGCAGTAACGATTTCTGTAATCTACCCAGGGTGTTTATCTTTACTGTACCAGTAAAAGGTTCCTTTTATGTTTAAGTCCATTCCTTAATATTGTTTGTCTTGTGTTTGGCGCAGTTCACGCACATACGACTCTTGCGGCATAAAACCCCAAACATGATTTAGAGTTGTGCCTCATCCTTGCATCCATAAACAGGGCGTAAAATAAAGATATATCTATATTAAAAACGCGATACAATATCAACAGATCAATCTATCCGAAAAAAGGAAGCGAGTAACTTTGTTCGTATGAGACAATAAAGAGAAAATATCTCTTACGCTAGGAGAAAAACGCAAAGGAGTAAAAAGTTTACCAGGCGTGACACGGCGAAAAGTTGACTCCTCAGTTCTAAAACACTTGCGTACGTCACGTGATGCCATTTCGAAGGAAACACGACTCTCAACCCCCTTCTTTTTAGGAGAATCCAAGAGATATACCGCGATCGAACGGAAATATTCACTAATATACAAGATGCGACAGGTGAGCTACACTGAATTTGGTACTTTCCCTTTTGCTAATCTAAATTGACTTTTCCTGTTAACAAGAAAAGATTGGACAAAACGAGAAAAATCTCTTCCATTCACATGAATGACTGCTGATACTATAAGGTTTCTTCCGTTTAATCGAATTTTCTAATAGATTTAATTATTTCAGGAGATAGTTTTCGTTCCCACGAACTTTTAAAAACTTCATCAACAAGTTTTGGTACACCAAACATTCTTTTTACTGTATTCTTACACTTCAATTTACATCTATATTATTGAAAAATATTAGCTTGCTTTTTCCGTCATCAACCAATTTTAGAATCTTTTTGAAAAGAAAGGAAATGAGATTACTGTAGGTAGAAGTTTTCCATAATTCTGTTAATTTTTCAAGCATTTATTTTAGACTTATAGTGAAATAAGTAAAAAAACTTATGGATACCGTAGTGATACCGGATACGAAGAACCTTAGAAAATGTCTAGTTTTAATTAACATAATCTAAAAACATCTTCGTTCTTTTTCTCACAAATTATTTTTTTGACACTAGATGATTGTCAGATAGGAAGGAACTGTACAAGACGAGAAAAATATATTTAATTCGCATACATATGAGCGACGAAGGACGTGTTTAGAGGAAGAGACCGGAGTTCGAACCCTTCCCAAAATGTCTTAAACGTAAAGAATATTCATAAAAATTCCTTACTATATTGTTCGCACGCTTTTCATTCCGCATCCCATCTAATCCATCCGAAACTACTCTATTTTTTTAAGTTCTGTAGCACGTCACGAAAGCTGAAACCGCAAGGGAACTTTGTCCGAGGAGGATTAGAAACTTGTAGAAAATGAACTGTACTGCTTTAGGGGATAGTCTAAGGCAGTACGATTCGACCCGTGGTACACGTACTCCCCGGGACATAAGATATTAACTTTGAAACTGGGTATTGTATAGAACGCTTAATATAAGCAAGCTGATCCATCCCCTGATGCACTAACAGCAATCCAAATTTCGGAGGGGAATTGCTTTGATAGCTCAATGGGTTTGCTCACTGCACTTGTGTAGGCTGCCAATTGTAGGCACAGCAGGATCGATTTACGTAATCTACGCAGTCTTTTGTGTTTGGCGCAGCTTGGCCAAATACGGGGCCATAAAAACCTACCATGATCTAGTGTTGAGCCTCATCCTTGCACCCACAAACATTCCACGGGCTGAATTTCTATCTTTGAAAAAACAAGCACACTCTTATCATTCAATAGATATTGCATAAGATTCATATTGCCGAATGTTTGAATGATTCGACGCAAGTATTGCATTTTTCTACAGTTCATATTTATCTAGGTATTACACAGTGTTGTCCGGCAACCCAATATGTATTTTTAATGTTAAATAATACTGGTTTAGTACAGCACAGCTTCGGTTAACCGAAATAGGGGGGGGCCGTTTCGGAAAACGATTTTTTCGGTTAAACCATGAACCTCTATTACTATGTATTTTGTAAGTAATTACAGTATGTATATAATTCTGAAATGTTTTGAAGGTCAATCGAATTAAAAACTCTCTTTGTAGGCTACACTTATGTTCCTGATTAACATTTTTTAGGATTACAGTACATCAGGGCACGACAAATCCAGAGCGCCAGGTCGCAAAAAAAATTTGGTCTGACGTCTAAATTTTCTGTTTTTGTAAAAAACGAATATTTTTTTATGAAATTAAAAAAAAAATGTAGGCCATAAAAGATCAAAAATGGAGCAAAATGTCTGATGTAGATTATGAAAATGTTTTTTTTTAATTGCCTCAGTTGCACTATAACTAACACACAATATTTACTGTGCGTGTGTTAATGAGTTCTGCGATATACTCAGCGTTCAAAAAAATATTAGTATGTGTTGCAAGGGTCCTGGGTTCTAAAAATTTGGGCTGGCTCGTAATTTTGTGTGTGTGTGTGTGTGCGCGCGTTTGTCATACTTATTTTTGTCATTACTCGTTTTTGTGTACATCAATATGTCCGAGTACATACTTAGTAATAGTTTATGCCATGTGAATTATTAATTCAAAAAACTCAGTAATTTTTGTTTGTTTCTTGCGTTCTCCCCAATGTTTTCGAGCAATAACGTCCCGCCATCTTTTCATTAGAAGGATTTCGGATAATCCGGGTTTCAGTTTTACTGTACTCATAAATTGTAAAAAGAGTGGGGTGCAAAATTTATTTTATGTAGGAATGCAGTCAAACAAGGTTTGATGGAAATGCTCTATGGGTAGGGGTAAGATAGGCCATCCGGATTCGCTAACGTTTTTACAGGAAATTTTGAAACACTATTTCAGCTCATAGCACTGACACGCGGGCCTCCTGCAGTTTCATTTATTTTTACCGTTAACACGCGGGCATCTCATAAACCCACGTTAGCTACGAATCGAACCATCTGGTTGGGATATATATATATAACCGGTATATATTCCAACACTCCTAGACGCGCGACCTCGGAATAATAATATACGGGAGCAAAAAAGTCGATGGGGGAAGGGTGGCAGAGAACAAAACTCTGGAATCCGGGATCGGTGCATATGGAAAAACAACAATAGCAGATCGAAGCGGGATCAGAACTGGAGGCGAAAAAAGTCCGGATTTTCAATTTCGGGGAAAATAGAATAACCGAGGACGGAGGCTCCGGGATATGGATAGTGGGACGCAACAGCCGATATTCGATACCGCTGTCCCGGAGACTCCCGAATATCCAGTCCTGCAGCCGGAGAAAATTCCATTCATTCCGGAGACTTGGAATTGGAGGGGAAAGTTAAGTTTTTTCAAAGCCCAGAACACGCGAGATTTGCTTTCTTGTTTCGCGTCTAATACTCGAAGAGAACTCTGGGGAAGAAAGAAAGCTCTTCTGCTTTCCGGCGTTCCTTTTCGAGCAGCTGGGTGCATTTCCAGGCCATCTGCTGCAATCCGGATTCCAATGCTATCAGGTTCATTAATGCAGGCCTCAAACTATAAATCTAGGCATGTATGAATGTCCGGTTTTTGGTAACAAACCAGCCCTTTTCAAGCTATGTTTGTGGTTCACGTTTGCCTTTATAAAAATGAAAATATTGATGGTTCTTTTGTTTTTAAAGCAATATTTGAATAAATTGCATTCTGCGGGTCAAATGTTCTAATTTACATGGTTCCCACACCTTTGTCCGCAAAAAAATTCAAAGACTTTTAAGGACTTTTCAAAACCAAAAAAATTATTTTGAAGGACCTGAAACTTTTTATAACGACCTAAAACAAGGTATATGCAAAAAATGTCAAGTAAAAAAAAAACGTGAAGAAAAAAAAATGACAATTTTTTTACTCCATTTCCTTTACTTATGTCTTCAACTGTGGTTAGATTGATATATATCACGTGGTGTCAAAGTGCGTAACACCGGCTTTATTCAGAATGATGCTCTAATGGCGCACCTGCCGTGAAGGAAACTAGTCTTGACACGTTCCAACGCAATTCGAAATTACACAATTTTGTACTAGTCAAAAAAGAAATCCAGTACTTTCCAGGAAAGTTCCGTAATTTTCAAGGACTTTCAAGGACCGTGGGAACCCTGACATTGGAAAGTTCTTAAAAAGGCTCCAATTTTCTTTTCTTTGAAAGTGAGAAGCCCAAAACTGCAACAAAAGGTAATCATACCCGTGGTAAATAATGTTAAATTTTAACATTATTTTACCACGGGTATGATTACCTTTTGTTGCAGTTTTGGGCTTCTCACTTTCAAAGAAAAGAAAATTGGAGCCTTTTTAAGAACTTTCCAATGCTATTCACCATTTTAAGGCAATGTTCCGCACAGATCTCAGTAGAATAACTTATGAATACGCACTTGGAAATTTTCACGAATGCTAAGCCTGTACCAGTTTTAAAAAGCACATTTTTAATGACACTCGACCGAAGACAAGTCATTGACTTTGACTTTTGAATGCAGGCGACATAAATAAAAAATGCAGTGTTATAAAATAAAAGGCTAGTAAATCATTTAAAGAACTTTTTAGTAATATTAAGGCTCTTAAAAACCGAAAATAAAAGTTAGGCATTTTTAAGGACCATTGGAGTTTTGGGTTCGAATCGAAGGCCCATGTGTTCGAAGTGAAGCTCCACGATCAAAATGAGAGGAAAGATGACTGATTTTCTTCTGCTCCCTTTAAAGATAGACGATACTAGCGAACGATTTCATCTGACTTGGTCACGGATCTCAGTACCCTTTGCCACTGCCGCGCACTGCAAAAATCTTATCAAAAGTTCGGCAATGTTTCCAACTAAAGACAAGGAAACCCAAACTTTTAGTGTTCGGGAAACAGGCGGAAGTTTCTAAATGAGAGATCTTCAGGACCCGCCGCCGGGGGCACGGACGGTGGACAAAGCGATCGATCCCAATCCGACCTGGCAGCACCTTTCCCGATCCATCCAATCGCCCATCTCGATCGAAGAAAAAGGGCAAGAAATCCCTCATCCCACTTTGAGAGAGCGATGGAAAACAATCCCCACTGCTCATCAAAGGCAGAGGTTCATCAAACAGAACACGGTGGAAAAAGACTTCGAGTGCGGAGAAGCCGCCATTAAATCTCCGCTTCTTCCTGGAGCAGGTAGTTGGATGGGATTTCCAGATGACCAGGAACAAGAAAACACAGCCGCGGGCTGTCTCTCCCGCGTTCGATGGGAGGGGGGAGGGGTTTCCACTTCGAAATTAGAACGAGTTTCCCCGAGACCGGGGAGCGAGAAGAAAATTTAATTTTCAACGGATAAAACTCATTTCAGGCCGGCTGCCATGCAGAACGCTCCCTCCTTCCTCTCGGGGCAAGGGGAGGGGAAAAAAGGAGAGATGATGCGGCTCCCCGTGAACTCAAAGGAAAAGATCAGATGAGGTAAAAATGTCAGATCTCGAGATGCAGACTTTTTTGCACAACACGTGGAGGCTAGTTTCGTAATTTGCGGTGGATTGAGCTTCATTTGTAAGTCAATGCGAAAACCCAGAAATATTCTTTGAAGTGTGAGAAGCAAAATGAAGACGTGGAAGAGTGCAAGGTTTTCAGCGTCAGGCATACAACACTCACAAATAATAGTCAGCATGCTGCCTTATTTTATGAAGTGAACAGCAGGGCTTTGGCGGAATTAGAATCAACTGTTCGATAAACTGATTGGATTTGTCGAACGGCACTAAGTTTACCTTATTCAGCGTTAACTGCCGGTTATGGGAAAATATAACTATGGAATATCCTAGTTTCACGAGTGAGTTAAAGTTCATAACCACTTGTCACGATAGAAACCCGAAAAACTTGTAACAGAAAAAAAAATTGTGCTACAAGACAAAAATAGTATATCGATTAAAGTTCGACCAACAGGTTGTTTTGACAACAATTAACAGTACAGAGCGGTTAATTTAAAGAACTTCGTGCGAAGAAGATATTAACCGACTCTTGTTATGCCTAAACACAAACTGTCACAATGCGAAGTTTAAGTATTTCACTAATGTAAGTAGCACAGAAACCAAGATTGTTGAATTGCTTACCGGAAAAAGGCAACGATCAACAAACAATATAAAAACAGCCGATATGGAATTCATTTACTGAAATCGATTATAAATTTACATAATATGGCTAAAACTACACGGAAGATCTCTACGATCAAATGAAATATCTGCAGTCTGATTACAGAAGGCAGAGAAATCAGCGCAAACAATGAAAGGGAACATGAAATAGATTTAGACGTTAAAAATACCGAATATTCATTGAACTAAATAGGATGCAAATGGAATGGTAGTTCAGAAGCTAGTGGTATGTAATGAGTGAGGTGGTGCACCTTTTCATATGCACTGAATTAGAAATAAGAATCAACACTGTGAAGTATGCGAAATACTTCTTTATATTTTTGATTAATTCGATTTCATTTGCAGATACCAAATATGCATGATGATATATTTCAATGCCTATACTCATTAAAAATTGCATCAAATATCGCATGAAATGTGAATAATGACATTGTCATCAAAAGATACAAGCAAATGAGAAACTTAACGCGCAGATGCTATGCGTGGGTATGCTAGTTTCATAAAATTTATGCAATTAGTTTGGTAAAGTATTGACGAGATTTTTATTTATGCAAATTACAATTTATTTTAAATTGCAATAGACAGGTTTCTAATGACCATGATAAACCGCTAAAGTGAAGGATCATAGAGAATCGAAGTTATTCATCCACATTTCAGTTGTACAAGAGACGCTATTCGTCTCCAACTAGGGGTGGCAGTAGCTTACTCTCAGGACGAAATGAAACAAAGGTAACTCGATATTAATAGGCGACTATTTAAAATAAAGCAGAAAGACAATGACCGCAACCATCAAAACTTAACTTTGAGACTGTCTATTAAAACGATAATAGAGAGCGTAATTTTGTAATGAAACGAAAAAAATCGTTCCAGAGTAGGGGGTCAATTATAAAAGAAAAAAACCTGGGTAATGTCCTCAAACACCACGAGGAGTGAAGTGTATCTGAACTTCAATGTCATCGAATGAAGAGCGTGTTAAATATTTGATAATGGTCTACTCTTGGAGTGAAATGTGGGGAAGTCCACTTCAATAAATGATATCACAACGGAACCGAAGAAACAAGAAACTGACAACGAAACCCAACTTAGAGACTGGGTCGATTAAAATGATCATAGATAAAGTTCTTATTAATTAAAACGAGACAGTAGAAAGAAGAGAACAAGAAAACATAGTCACATCTGAGCTTTACTGTCCCGTAAAACGTTCCCTTGGGTTCCAAACAGTTTGGCAATGGTCTACTCTTAGGGTGAAATGCAGGTTTGTCCATATCAATCCAAGGTTGGTTGTTTTGGAGTTTGGTGGCGCAAGGGCCACATTTGGCCATGCTGCGCCAGACACAACAATCATGTACAATACCAAGTAATAGACGCACAATGAAAGTTTTACTGACACAGAAGAGAGGAATGCACCTATCAGGAATAGAACTTGTGCTGCCTATAACTGGAAGTTTGCTAGCGCAGTGGACATACCCCAGAGCCACGACGACCTCATATCAAACCACGGCAGCAAAACGATAAAACCGAAACCAGATCGGACATAAAAACCTCACTTTCAAATGACAATAGAAGCAATGAGGAAATAAATTAGAAAAGGGGAAATTCTTCGCAGAAGAAATGAAAGACACAGACGGCGGGAGAGAAAAAAAATATATCGAAATCGTTCCAGAAAGCAGAAGGGGGGCATCATAAAAGACAAGGGACTGGGCGGGATGAGTGAGACCCCCAAACACACACAGAAAGGAAGATATTCCAGTGATTAATGAAAAAAGACAAGGCCGGGAAGTTGGTCGGAGGGAAATAAGCAAAAAGGGGAACGAGTTTCCTTTCAGACGTTTAAAGATCCAGCAGAGGTCTTTACGAAGAGGGAATGGATGATCGATGGCGGGCCGTCAATCCAGACACTCGGAAAGGGTCTACGATAAAAAGGGAAAAAACTGGAAGGGGAGGGAAAAAGAGGAATTATGCCAGATAATAAAGTGTCCCGAGACGTTTTTGATGGGTAAGAAAAATGGTGGCTCAACTCTTTCTCGTGTACTACTAATAAGCTATGACAGGGGCCTGATGGGTTTATGAAATCACTCAAAATGTCCGACCTCCGCTGGGGGAAAGTTCCAGAAGTCCCAACACGAATTAGGTGTGTTCGTTTTGCTCTTTCCGATTTCAATTGGGGGAAACAAATCGACCCTGAGGAACCACAATTTTTTTCGCGTTAGAAATAAATTTATGAAATTGAGATATTGGGAAACGAGTCAAAATACGCTTGAACGAAAATCGACTTAACCTTTAGATTACGGCCGGTACAGCAGTGGTACCTTGAAAGATATAAGAATCTAGCCAAGAAAGAATCAAGCTAGTTATATCTATAGCCGTAGTCAAAACATTAACCTTTTGACTACGGTATATAGATATAACGTTAGATATTTCTTGGCGCGATTCTTATAACTTTTAAGGTACCACTGCTGTACCCACCGTAGTCTAAAGGTTAACCATAAGTATTTTCTTCTGCGGAAATGTCTGTGCAGTGAATGGTATGAGAGATTTCCTGTGGTAATTAGATAATTTTCAATTAACGTCGTACTAGAGCAACACAACGGGCTATTGACGACGGTCCGGGATCAATCCCTTAAGGGAAAAATCCGAGGACAACACAACATAATTTTGAACCATGGTCAGATGACGAGACAACAAAGGAAAATTACACACTGGCGATTTGCAAAACCAAGGATAATCAGTAGAAGTTTCGCGCATATTTAAATTTTGGAATCGTTAACTAAGTAATAGGTTGTGCATCCACCGAAACATATCCGCAACCTCATTCTTTACATGCAAAAGTGATGAGATGCTTGCATCAGTCTTCAAAATTATGAGTGGTTGTGCTCGAAACTTTCCCTTCGGGATTGATCCTGATCGCGGCCAATAGCCCGTTGTTCTGCTCCTGTGCAGCGTTTATTAAACTATCCTGAAGTTGTGTATGCCAGTGTCTATCCAAACATTACGAAATTGAAGGACGGGAGAAAGAGGAAACAGAACCTATTGTATCAGTACAACATTAACCATTTGACCACCACTTAGAATATTGAATTTGAACATAATATCTAATATCTAGATGTATCAGGATTCATGAAATTACCTTATAAAGGAACAAGATCATTCGTTTCTGTTCATCAAACCTTTAAAAGTATCCTTTCAGGAATCATATCAGCCCACATTACAGCTAGTTCTCAATACATTAAATCGTGAATGCTCCAGGTACAGAAACTTTCACGAATGCTAGGGTTGTGTCTCACGCATCCAATTTTAAAATTAGTGTTTAGTTAACCTATAAACACCATACTATCGATTTTTGATGATACTTGACTTTGGACAAGTAGCATTAATCTTTGTTTAATAATATGGGCGAAATAAAATGTGCGGACTTGTAAAATCTAAGACTTTTTTTAAGCGTTAAATACTTCAAGCACATTTTAGAAATTGTAATACTCTGAGAATATTGATTTAAAATATTTATGCCATTAACAAAATTATAGGGATGTTTTTTTTTCCTTATCGTGGAATCAAAATTAGATCAAATCCATAATGTACCTCAAACGAAAAAAATTCAAAAGTTTCGGATCGTGAGTGTGACACCCTGAAACACTGCAGTATATAGTCAGGAATGTACATGATGTTACCCGGACAGTTGCGAGTCAGGTTGATAGTTTTAGTTTTAATGGCGCAAGGTCCAAAAACGGACAAGCTGCGAAAAACATACAACATAATGTATCCAATAAAACGGCATCCAATGAAGTTGTGAGTCAGAATAAATCTAATTTTCAAGCATATTTCAGTTTTTGTGTGGCCAGCCCCTGAATCTTGATAATGCTGTCTATTTTTCTCTACGTAACTTGAAATTGACTGTTTCTCTAGTTCCGATGGTATTGTGGTACCTTATTGTACTTTTTCCCGTTTTGTAATACACTATCTACCAATAAGTATTTGGACACCCATGCAAATAACTATATCTGCGGTCCTGATATACGTCACGCCCTCCGCCGTTAAATATCGTGTAAGAAACAACATTGGCATTAGTCGCATGAAAGATGCCACGAAGTGCAGAGTTATTTAATTATAAAAGAGTTATATTAAGGGACATTATCGAGCGGAATTATCTAGCGAGCTGAATTACCCAAAATCGATAGTGGCCCATGTGATTCAGAAGAGGAAGGTAAGCGGTGATTGTCGGAATGTGTTTCGAGTCGGCTGACCCATGAAACTGGGAGATAGAGACCGACGGGTGATGTCCAGTGAAATTCGGAAGAACCGCATCCAACCGATGGCCCACATACTCCAGGAGTTTCAACAGGCATACGGGAGTGTTGTTTAGATTGACACCATACGTAAGGAAGCACATCTGCTTGGTTTTCAGGGTCGTGCTGCCGCCAATAAGCCTTTGATCACAAAGTCCAACCGCGCTGCTCGGTTAATGTGGTGCAAAGCACGTCGAAAGTGGTCCGTTGATCAGTGGAAACGGGTTCTCTGGAGCGACGAATCAAGGTTCACTCTCTAGCGTTCGGACGGCAGGATCTGGGTCTGGCATCTGCCTGGAGAATGCCTCCTGCCGGAATGCATCGTGTCCACGTTAAAGTTCGGCGGAGGTGGAATAATGGTCTGGGGGGTGTTCCTCTTGGTATGGATTGGGACCCTTGGTCAAAATTCATGGTAAGCTCAACGCCGAGGCATACTGCTCTATTTTGGATGACAGTGTGCTTCCTACGTTGTGGCAATGTTACGGGTTGGACCCATGTTACTTCCAGGACGACAACGCCAACTGTCAAGTTGCGAGGTCCGCCATGGATTGGTATGGTGATAATGGGGTTAACCGAATGGACTGACCTGCCCAGAGCCTAGACCTCAACCCTAACCCTAACGAGAACTCTGGGACGAGTTGGATCGACGAATTAAAGGGTGCAACAATCGTCCAACATCGATGAAGGAATTTGCATATCTTGTCCAAGCCGAGTGGAAGAAATTACCATTAGCGGTCATACAAGGACTTGTGGAAAGCATGCCCCAGGGGGTTGAGGGTGTAATTGCCTCTCGTGGAAGCTCTACTAACTATTGAATATGAATAAATTTTGTTTTTCTTTTCTATCACAGGTGTCCAAATACGTATTGGTAGATAGCGTATTTCTTCAAATTTGAGTTTCCTTTAGAAAAATTCAAGTACTGTCCCTAGCAATGTTGCTTTTCTGGTAAAGAATATTAGACAGTTAACCCTAATCAGTATTCAAACAGCAACATAAATCAATCGAGTCTTTCATTATTCAATATTTTACTAAACAAATTAGAGAACTTCAAAAAAAATATTCCACCATTTTCGCCTATTTTAAAAATAATTATCTAGAACCCTCCGAGGTATTCACATGCATATCCTTTTTTAAACAGCAGTCTTTCCTGTAATACGTCTCACATGTTAAGACCATCTTGATCAATAGGATTTTCCCCAGGATTCTTTCAAGCAATAGACGTGGTTAGTCACAAAAGGGCAGAATATGCGCGAACGAGGTTCGGGGGAAATTTTTGCCAAGTTTACAAAAAAAAACTCTACAAATTCAATTGTCATCAGTGACGAACAAATATTTTGGCTAGCGACAGGAAGGCTGCCATTTCTTGGTGACAACTAAAATAATCCATCAATGTAAAATTATTTTTTTATTGGAATAAATATTAGTTTTTAAATTTGTAAATAATAGTCTTAATGAGAATTCTTAATCATTAACATTGTACAGTCGCTTAAACTGGAATGAAAATACGGAGACGTTTTCGGGGAAATTTCGGACAAAACAAAATGTGTTCTGGGGAAATATTGGGCCCTGAAACATTTTCTGCAGCCCTGGTTAGTCAATATGTTTTTTGCGAGGGAAGCAATATTACACTGCTCGGAAATAACGTGATGCTCAGAGGATTAATTATGTATGTAAATTAACGTCATACTGAAGCAACACGACGGGCTATTGGCGACGGTCCAGGATCAAACCAGAAGGCACAGAGGGTTAAAATATCCGGTGAAAAACCATTTCACACCATGCTGTACATTGGAAGAAAACCTTCTCAACTGTAAAGAATCTTACAGACTGAACAACCAACCACCTCCTTCAAAAAACCATTCCAGAACTTCTCCACGAAAATGACAGGTACCGCAACAAAGAAAAGCGAAGCCATCAAGAAATGTTGAAACAACAGAGATAGGCGAGCTCCGACAAGAATTCCCGAAACGAGAGAAGGGACACTGAAGGATTTTTCACCTTCGATCGGACAGATATTAATCCGGCCTTCACAACAATCCAACCGGTGGACGAGGGGGTGTAGAAGAATGTCGATCGATCTCTCATCGCAGAGAGAAAGGGCAAAAGAATTCCGAGAGCGGTTTATTCACAAGCCGAGGCGCAGTGGCCGCATGTTATGAAGCAAGCACAAGCAGAGCGGTGAGAAACGACGCCGGTCATCGAGCAGGAACAAGACAACGAGGGGTGGACGTGCGTTATTAATTAGTAGCAGTTTTTGCCTTCGCTTTCAGTCTTGAACGGATCACCTTTGCCTAGTTTCGCTGGCCCATCAGTTCGTTGGGTTACACGACGCAAGGATCATATTAGGCCAACTTGCGCACCTAGAAATACACCTAACGTAAGTTACAGGAATTGAACCTACACCACCAACAACTCGAAAGTTGGTAGCAGTGGGAAAACATTCCTGTTCAGATGTCGGTAGTTGATTTTACGTGGAACTGGATCAACAAAATGGGCTATTAACGACGGTTCGGAATCAATCCAGAAGTAAAAGCTCCAAGAGCACCTCATAGTTTTGAACAGCGGTAAAATGACGAGGTCAACACCTGAGCTGGCACACCAATCTCCAAGCTTTCATGCTAACGGATTTGAGGTCACGACAGATATCCCTTACACCAACTTCCGCATACACGACGGTCTTTGGAGAGTTTCAAACTCACAAGATTCCAGTTGCTATCCATGACTTCTTTAACTGGACGACCGCATGTGATACTGAATATTATGTGTCAAATGTAGTAGCGGATTTACTGTCTTAGAATCTGCACCCCTCTACAACAGCTGATTGAAATTAAAAACTATACCTTTGAAATTAAATAAATCATAAACAATTTAAAATGTTTCTCAATCCTTAAAGCACACTAGTTGAAAACAGCTACCCTGTAACATCCGGGTAGCGCTTGTACATATACCATCAAGAATAGGGTTTATATTTTGCCTTTCCCCTACCTCCTCTTAACGTTTTGACTATGGTTGGTACAGCAGTCGTGCCTTGATCGCGCAAAGATGAAATTTAGACAACGACCACAGTACAGCAGTTGTACCTAGGAAAGTTATAAGAATCGCCCGAAAAAGAATTTAGACTACGGCCGGCCCAGCAATTGTACCCAACTATAAAAATCGCGTCCAAGAAAGAATTCCAATCGTTATATCTGTAGCCGTATTCAAAAGGTTAACCATGTGACTACTGCTATAGATATAACGGAGACTATTCTTTACTGGCGAGATTCTGATAACTTTCAAAGTACAAATCTGTTGTAATGGCCGCAGGCTAAATTCTTTCTTAGCGCGATCAAGGTACAACTGATCTACTGTGTGTGTGGCCGTAGTTTAAATTCTTTCTTGGCGCGATTCTTATAACTTTCAAGGCACAACTGTTTTACTGGCCGCAGGCTAAATTCTTTCTTGGCGCAATCAAGGTACAACTGCTGTAGTCAAAATTCTTTTTTGGCGCGATTCTTGTAACTTTCAAGGTACAACTGCTGTACTGTCTGTAGTCTAAAGGAAGTCCGTGCATACACACTTCTCTGTGCTCATTCAGGATTTTGCCACCAAGTGCATTAGTTGGATATCACTTGTTAAAATCCACTCGAAGACACTAGCGTCCGACATCAAAATGGCACCTACCCCGGCAATGGCTCACTTGATCGAACAGTTGGGATTCATCATACTTGAAAGTTACCAGTTGCAAAATCAAAGTAAACCAAACTTAGATTGCGCGTGGAACAAATGAGAAGCGAGCCTTTTTTTAAAGCCGTTTCCAGGAGCCCAGATTAGATTGTCGGCGCATGTAATTACACAATCAGGCCCCTTCACACGGCCGAGCGCGTTAATTAAGCCGCAGACGCAACAATGGAATAATTGGGAGCCGCGGAACGGAGTGGCACCAAAGAAAGCCTTATTAAATTTGCATCCGATTCGCTGCACACAAGGGAAGGCGGAGATGCGTTAACAATTCGGATTTAGAAGATCAAACAAGATTTCTCACATACGCGCTCTTAATCGATCCGCACCATCGTCCTGGCATAAAGGCCTAAAAAGCCGCCTTCTTCAAGTGCTGGGACGACTTCGCTTCCAAAATCCTAAAATACCCAACTAATTACAGATGCAGTTAGATCCCGATTCAACGTTTTCGAAGAGACCGTTCGTTATTTTACTTGCAAAATCGGGGGACAAATGAGGGAGAGACCGAAATGAGTAGGCGTGAATACAAAACAAGTTATTAGCCATTTCCTCTTAAAATTATTTACTTAAATTAAGCTGGGTATTCACTAGTTTGTTGGTAGCATTCGAAGACGATAGAGCCCTCATCAGTGGCGTGGCTATGGCTAACCAGGCGCCAATGTCTGAAGGGGTCGCGTTTCTAAAAGATTACTCAGGTTTATTTCCTACAAATATTTTCAGAAAATATGTCTCCTCTCCCGACTCAAGAGCAGTTTCATTAGCGTTAATTACATAAGTCGGTATCACTAGGTCGTTTTTATTAGTTGTAAATATATACAGAATGGATCCATTGTGTATAATGTTTATCAAATAGAAACAGGTCTATTTAGATAACACGAATAGAAAAGGACAATTTGTATAATGTCCACAGGGACAACCGTCTATTATGTTTCGTATATCTAAGTTGCCAGCACTCCTTTACAGGCCGAACTAGGGTTCGGAACGGACGTGCTAGTACAGGACATTTTTATTTAGAAATTAGGTTCATTTGTCAACGAGCTAACAGCAGAATAAATCAGATCTGTCGATTGCATATTACACAGAAATACTTGCTATACTGATTTTCACATTTTTCAATTCAATGTAGAGGCAAAAGTTTTAACACTAGTTGACATTGCCGTCTTCAGCTGTATATAAGTCCGGACTTCTAATGTGACCATGCAAAATTTCAGCTCATTTCCATGGCTAGTTTTTGCTTTCCGTTAAATTTTCCTAATTATGACAATTTTACTGGGCAACTAAAAGTTTAAAAAATTTCTGACAAACCTCTGATAATAAATGTCAGGCCGTTTTCTCCCACTAGCAAAACTATAATAATATAACTATCTAATCGTTTTCACTTGCATAATAAATATGACATAATTCTCTCTAATCGCTATCACCACTTGTATCATAACTCTAATAATTATCAGATGTTTGCACACGCTGCCAAATGTTTAAAAGTGTTCAAATTTGAAATTCGGATAGTTAGAATTACAATTAACCTCAATCTACGAATAGAGATTTTCAATGTGGAGACGATTCCTAAAATTTTACAGCAATTTTAACATTACTATCTTTACATCCGGAGATATTCAGTCATGAAATACATTATTAAGACTAATTTAACAATGCATAATCTGATTATAGTATCAAAACATGGTGTTTCTATTCGAAATTGTATTTTGTGCAAAATTTAGTATGAAGACGTCCCCTTATTCGATTTGCATTTGAATATTCCAGTGGACGTTATTCCCTATTGAATGATATCTTTGAATTTGCTTTACTATGAATATAGTGCTTCAAATAAAGTGGTGGATTGTTTACAGTTTTCCGCGACTGTTTCGACGTGTTTTAATGTGTGTAGTTTTTGGTGCGCAAAATGTTTAATTTGGTCTAGCCGCGTTAATTGCACGAATTATTATATCAGTAGTGCATCAAGACGTGACAGTAGACAAGGGCGATTTTGTACTAAACGACTCAAATTTGATAAGAGTAATAAAACTGGCATTATATAAAATTAAAATATGCTGTAACACACTTAATGAAAAAATATATAGCAGAGTTAAAATATTGACCAATCCACACCAAATTTGGTACACTTATGCTTAAGAACACTGCGGAAAACAAAGGTTTATTACTTTCCAGTCTTCAGACCAATCAGTAGCACTTACGACCATGAAAATTGGCACACAGGTAGTCCTAAAAGTGCACCTCGAAGCCCCAATTTTAAAATCTAAAGTTTGTTTTCTTGTAATAAATGAATATTGACAAGGAAACTTACCACAGGGAAATGTCGCGGTCATATTTGAGCATTACTAAATTTCATAAATCATTATCGTCTTTATCAATATTTCCTAATATCTTTTTCGAATTGCTCTATTTCAGCTCAGGAACTCGAAATTCGACACTTTGCAGATCTTTAGTTTTCTAGAATTCTGCATATTTTCATCTGAATTTCATTTGTTTGTATATGTTTTAGTCTTTTGCATATTGTAATACCTTATCGAGGAAATAAATGTATATTCACTCTAAAACAAAATTAGAAAGAATGGTACATCTGTGTTGGAGATGCAAATTATCAAATTTCCAGAATCGTTTGAGCATGCGCCACGCGCAGGGCAACTCTGAAACACGCTGCATACCGGGGTATAAAAGAACATACAGTAGCGCGGCAAATTCATTTCGACTAATGCTGTTGTGTAAGTTACATCGTTTCGCATTGAGTTATGCCTCGAAAAAAAGTTAGCAAGCAATTTAAGCAACTGGAAAAATTTGACAGGCCGTGTAGAAGGTGGCTGGTCTAATCGACGGATTGCGCAACATATTGACTGTAGTGATGTTACTGTTGCAAGCAGTTGGTAGCGGTGGATACAACAAGGCACATGCCAGCGTCAACTGGGCTCAGGAAGGCCTAGAGAAACCCGGATCGAGAGATAATCGACGTGTTGTAAAAAATGCGCGCACTGATAAAACAAATTCTACGGCAGACATCCAACGGACAGTGGGAACTTCTCTCGATCATCCAATAAGTGATCGCACCATTATTCGACGGTTTCACGACGTAGGACTTAGAAGACTATTACGCCGACCGCCATCAAATACTGGAATGGTGTCGTGCCAGTCGGACAAGGGACGTCGAATGGCACCAAATGGTCTTCACTGACTTATCCCACTTTTGTCAACGTCGTCAGCGCCAAGATTCACGGTTCGTTGTGCAGCATCAAACGTCCTGAAGACCTGGTGTGAGGTGCAATTGCGTATGATGCTAAATCACCTTTGGTATTCGTTACGGGCTCTTTGACAGGCCAACGTTACGTACAAGAAATGTAAAAGCCAGTTACGCTCCTATTCCTGAACTCCCAGGTTCATTCGCTTTTTCAACAATGCTCGACCCCATATTGCTGCCGTCTCTAGAGCTTGTCTACGACACAACGATATCGTACCATGGCCGGCATACTCACCGTGGCTGTCCCAGATCGAGAATGTAAGGAATGCCATTGGACGGGATGTCACCACTCCACACCCGTACCGCGTATTCTGCTGAAACTACGTAACAGGGTACAAGCAGCATGGGATGGACTGTCGCAGGACTCCGTAAAAAGCCTGTAAGACTCACTACCAAGTCGCATAGGAATAATGACGGTCATACGCCATACTATAAATGACACCACTTATTATTATTATTTTTTTTTTTAATTTTTCTCAATAAAGTTTGCATATTTCAGTCTTAAATTTTAATCATTTACTCATTCATAAGCACTTTACCAAACTTGTAAAAATTTCATTGAAATCTGACAATTCCTTCTGGGTCAACCATTTTTTGTCCAACTTGTTTTGTATTTGCATCCGAAGTAAATTGTAGAATCTATGAAAAAGTTAAAACGAAGTTAAAAGTATTTTCCGTACAACTTAAATGATTGCATTTTTCCATGTCAGAAAAGTGATTGTTCTAATTCACTTTTCAATCAACATTTAACCATTTGAACCCGAGCAACGCCGGGTTATTCAGCTAGTCTATGATAAAATTGAGATGTATTGGCACATGAGCAAGCAATACAAATAAATTATCTCAAGATCTTCTATAAGATATTAAGCTCTTTAAGATGTTAACCCCCCAAATGCACGAAGGTTCTTCGTTAGATCTTATCAGAAACTTTAACCTGCTCAATCTACACTTAAAAATGCAACAAGTAGGACGAACTGAAATTAAATCAGAAGGAACTTAATATCACACCAAGAAAGTTAACCAAACCCTGAATGTGCCTAAATTTAGCCTATAACGGTTAATAGCTTAATCAGAGCAGCAAAAATGGGACAAGATAAGCACTGACTAACACCATCTCGAACATTCAATAACAAATGCCCCCAAATCGCAAGGCTCTTACCAATCCGGGCGTAATTGGAGGGAATCTCCTCCTCTCCAACCCATTACTAAAACAAAAACTGCCCAAAGTATAACGAGATACTCTCGCGAGATAAATCATCAAAAAGAGCCTTAATATTGTATAGAAAGTGGTGCAGAAAAGTTCTCTCTAAAACTGATCATTGCATTCAAGGAAGAAACAGACACTTGCAACTAATAGCCCATTTGGAGGGGGGAAGGGGAAATTTCCTCCGTAGCAAGAAACGATAAATGAGATCTGAAGACGCGTTTTAAGGTTTGGTTCTTTTCCCGGCATCGGCCAAATTGAAGTCTTTTAATAGCATAATCATAATTCCCAAATTCGCTCGGCACGCCTTGCAGAGGAACCACCTCCGAATCGATCAGTCAGAGATACGAGTCGTTATTAAATCGGCATGTGCTTCGACCATTAAGGCCTCCTCATCATGCCCACGGCTTTGCCCATCAACCGCGTATTTTTAATGTGCCGCAGCTCGCAAGACACTGGGTGGTGAAAAACCACGAGTTTTAACAGTTCGAGGGGTTGAAAAAAGTTATGGCATGGCTATATCTGTAAAGAAACTGGAAATTAACCGTAAACATGGTTTGGGTAATGGGACAAAACTGTACTCGTTAATTCTTTAGACCTGATAAAACTTTTAGCTCTTTAGCTTTCTTTTTGTGTTCAATATGTGTGCTGGGGAGTGCAGTAACGTAATTTATAACAGCAAGTGCATCATAATACGCGCGATGCAAAAAACTGTGTTCCAGGAAACACGGAAATCAAATATTTTTGCCTTTAGAAATTCACATTTTTTCTTCCACGACATGCAAGCTGCTGTGATCTACCACAAGCAAGATACCTGGGTCCAACCAGCTGCAAGATGCCTGAGTCCAACCAGCTGCAAGATAACTGGGTCCAACCAGATGCAACATGCCTGGGTCCAACCAGATGCAACATGCCTGGGTCCAACCAGATGCAACATGCCTGGGTCCAACCAGATGCAACATGCCTGGGTCCAACCAGATGCAACATGCCTGGGTCCAACCAGATGCAACATGCCTGGGTCCAACCAGATGCAACATGCCTGGGTCCAACCAGATGCAACATGCCTGGGTCCAACCAGATGCAACATGCCTGGGTCCAACCAGATGCAACATGCCTGGGTCCAACCAGATGCAACATGCCTGGGTCCAACCAGATGCAACATGCCTGGGTCCAACCAGATGCAACATGCCTGGGTCCAACCAGATGCAACATGCCTGGGTCCAACCAGATGCAACATGCCTGGGTCCAACCAGATGCAACATGCCTGGGTCCAACCAGATGCAACATGCCTGGGTCCAACCAGATGCAACATGCCTGGGTCCAACCAGATGCAACATGCCTGGGTCCAACCAGATGCAACATGCCTGGGTCCAACCAGATGCAACATGCCTGGGTCCAACCAGATGCAACATGCCTGGGTCCAACCAGATGCAACATGCCTGGGTCCAACCAGATGCAACATGCCTGGGACCAACCAGATGCAACATGCCTGGGTCCAACCAGATGCAACATGCCTGGGTCCAACCAGATGCAACATGCCTGGGTCCAACCAGATGCAAGATACCTGGGTCCAACCAGATGCAAGATGCCTGCTCCAAACATGCAAAATGCCTAGTTCAACCATAAGCAAGGTGCTCAGTCTAATCAAAGGAAAACTGCTTTGACCAACCAGAAGCATTCCTGCTTGCAATCCCATTCAGACAGACAACTGATCTATAAAGAAGCAGATTATGTTGTATCACCTAAACAAAGTGCTTCATACCACCAAATGCAACTGGTAGGTGCACGATGTATGGTTATCCACCAAAGGATGCGAACTGGAGACCACGAAAAGTGTCACCTTTCTTGCAATTCCACCCTATTCATTTCCATTTCTCAATCGATTATTTCACATTCGATCTCCCGAGTCGGAAACGAAACCCAGTCTTCGCCAAGACCGGCCGCCACCTTGCAAGAACTTGCTAAGAGCAGAATCTCATCGACCCAACCCCTGACACATTAATTCAATTATTCCCGAATAATAACCCAAACAGTCCAAGGGCCGATGCCATTAGGGGGAGGGGGAGTAGCAAGAGGTGATGGCGGAGGTCTTTTCCGCGCGAGCGCTTCGCCGTTTCCGCTCGCATTTTAACGACTATCGAAATCCGATAGTGCGGCACTCCAATGAAAAATCATTTAACTGAGAAACTCCCAGCACAGCATTTAAACCCTCTCCTCTTCCCAAGCCGGGAAGATCATCAAAATTTTAAAAGTTTCAACAAAAGTCCTTCGTGCTTCCTTCCAACCTTTCCGGATTCCGGAAAAACCAAGAGGAGGGGGCAAAAAAAACCGTTTGGTTTGCCCTCTCTCCCCTCACAGCCCACCTCCAGGAAATAAACAGACAAATATATCCCATTCAGTGTCTGGGGGTTGCAGCAGCCATAATCCGGCAAAGAACGTAGGCCGGAATGAAAGTGGGAAGAGGTGCACACAGTAACAAGAAATAATCCGCTTGTTAAACGGGGAAAAAAATATAATTTTTTTTTCCCTCACGTCCTCTTTTCTGTTTTTCTGCCAGTGGTTTCCTAAATCCGATTTTCGAAAGAACGGGCTAATTTAGGGAGCAAAGAAGCACTGCAATAGATATATTTTTTCGCATGAGTTATTTATTTTTGAGTACGATGAGATATTACGTTCCCCAACAAAAAAGGGGAGGGAGCAGGGATCAATATATTCTGCGGGTTCCTGCTTGCATTCACAAATGCGTAAATAAAGAGAGCAGGCAGCAGGGAACGTAATTGAAATTCGCGGAGGAAAAGGTTTAAGATAATAGCCAATTGTAACTGTATCGGGATTTTTTTTAATTTTATTTCACTGTATTTTTTTGTTGTTAAGATGCTTATTTGTTGCAAAACTTCAAAACGATTTATCTTCCAAAACTCAGGACCATCTCTCAAATACAAAGTGGTATGTATAAAGAATGTTCCAGTCGAAGTTACCTCGCAGCTTCAATGCTTAAACACATATTAACAGACATGTATGCTGAAAATTAATTCGGAGAGAGTTCAATCTTCTCTCCCGATTTGCAATTTTAATCAAAAATCTGTAGTGCAAAATGAACAATACGGTTCATGATTTTTTACTTTTTTGAGGCAAACCTTGCATTTTACCTGCGTGCTACGAGAAACTTCGAGTGACGCTGAGTCAGATTCAGTGTGTAGTTTTGATTGTTCGTTTTCATTTAAAATATATCGGAGAGGGCTTGATCAGCTGGCCCCGTCACTGAACGTGCATGTCCACTCACGTATAGACGACAGTTTTAACCGTTTTGTTCAATCATTTGCATTCAGACAAACGCACATAGATGGATTATTCGCTCACTTTATTAGCAGCGGGGAAAAAATTAACTAAAGGATCGTTAAACATATTCGAATATTTTCATATCTCTTTACGATTTTTCTACTTATGTATCATACAAACTCCGATCTACATGCAATTAAAGCTATTAAGTAAAGTAATATCAACACCATTTCGCTAGGGTCCCAGAGTCTAAATGCTGAAAAAAATCAACAACATTGAAATTAAACTGAAACCGAACTTTCTAAACGCTTTCGAATCACACAGTGCAAGATCAAAAGTAAAAATCGAACAAAATTCAACTACGTACACAAGCCCCACCAGTAATGGATCCCTATTCCCTACAAGATCAGACATACCCTCCATTGAAGTCCCAAATCCGATGCCCATTGTCACGAAAGCCAACATTTCTCGCCTTTTAGATCATCACCCTTTCCATTGTCCGAGGTGTTGGTGGAGGGTCCATTGTGCCCCCCCCCCCTCATGAACAAGAAGGATTCAATGGTATGGATTTGCCGTTACAATAAAACCTCCATTCTTCGCATTATTTCCTTCATCCGGGCCATCGGAATCCGGCGGGGTTCCTTTCGCAGGGGAACCCCATTTCGACGGATCAAGGGAGATTCCGCGTTAAGTTCCGCATTTATAGAATGTGTGCTTCGATGCTTCTCTTGTATGGGAATAAAACGCCTTGGGGATGCACATGGATCACGCATGAAATGGACCCGAAAGTGCTCGAGTCCGATGTAGGGGGAACTAAGAATTTGACATCGCAAGCATGAACGTATTCAGGAGGGGGCACACACACACACGAAAACATTTTCTAATGTTACACACATAAATGCTAAAGTTAGGATGACTGATGTAAATCCTAGTTTCGTTTAGCCCACAAGCAAAAAATGTTGGACATCTATGAAAGTATCTCTAATATTATAAAAGGAAGTGTTTGTTTGTTTGGGGGCCTAAAAATACTGACGATTCTATGGCTCTTACAGCAATGAGTTTTGGCACACAGGTAGTCCAAAATTTTTGCAATTTTTGGGGCGCGACGAATTTTAAAATTCAATTTAGAAGATTTTAAAATGAATTTAATAGTTTATTCTCTACTTGCTTCTTTGTCCGAACGAAAGAAGAATAACCACAATCTTGACTTTTCTACCAACGTGACCTTGGAACCATGCCAAGTATTTATTATCGCTTCGGAGAACGCTCAGAAAATTATTTTTTTCGTTTCCGCTCTGATTTTGCGCCGAGAAATGTTTGACCAGACAGACGATAAATCTTTTAACTTTAAGTCACACTTCTTTTTTATATCTCTTCCGTTAAAGATAGAGTAAAATTTCAACGGATTTGAAATCTGCGGAAAATTTCAGATTAATACCGAAAAATATGATTTTCTTTAAATAAATAATTTTTAAATTGAATATATCTTCAACGGATTTGAAATCTGCGGAAAATTTTACACCAGATTAATACTTTACATCACTGCGTTGCCCGTGGTGTTGGCTTGCGAAGAAAACCAACACCACGGGCACGGGCAACACCGGGCAAGCCACGCAGTGGCTAGTTTAAATATATTTGCAAACGTAAATTCATCTAGAATTATAGCAATTTAATCGGTCGACTAAGCAAGGTGTGTGCTGTCTGAATGGGAAGGGATTAAAGCAGGAGGAAAAAACTGTTCGTCTGTTCGCCTAGATCATGAGTATTTACCTTTATTTTAAAGTTGGGGAGTAATCAGAGGCGATGCTCGTTGGTGCACCCATCAAAATACTGCAGTATTGATGTTACAAAAATGAATACTAGTTAGCTTAATCAGTGAAAATCTCTTTAAATTTTGATAAGCCCACGTGGATAGGTCAGAAAATTGCCAAATATAATTGCAAACTAATTTCTATTTTAGGATTTTATAGCAATTTAATCGGTTGCTAAAGCAAGCCATCTGTGTTTGGTGAATGTCTGATTGGTAAGGGATTGGACAGGGAGTCAACTCATCAGTTCGCCCAGAATATGAGTGATCAGAGACTTATTTAGAAGAGCGGAAGATATACATTTTTTAAATGTTAAAAAACAATAGAAATTACACACCGACGTTAATCTGCCTAAATCGAAGTTTGAGTTACGTTATCACATAGGTGAATAGCAAGCAGATACATAAAAAGAGCCTTTAGCATCACGCCTTTTGCTTGAAATACAAATATACCCAATCTGGTCTACCAGTTTATTGTAAGATTAATTCCTTTTCACTCATCAAGAATATAGCATGTTGCTTTAGACAGTATCAACAATGTTTAAATTGAATGGTGATGTAAGGTTCTCCGCCAAGACAAGAATGTTGCCCGGATGGAACCATTACATGCCCGATGGAAGTACACAGGCGTGTCTTTGAGACAACCATCCGGATCGTGTGACGAGGTTAAGCGAATTTTGGGGAACAGGAGAGGACATGGAAGAAGGACTAGACGAGTTTTTTGGGCGTTTTAAGTCCATGACTTTCGAACTATTGCTTTTGATAGGAATGCATATAAAACTATGCCACTCCGAATGACATAAATGGTTTAATGCTGCAGCGAACTGAGCTACCACTACAAAAATTAGCTTACGAATGAGCATGTAACCCAATTCTATCATAAAGTACTCTTTGGTAGATACTAAGTAGCATCGTTTCATTCCGGCTTGCTAAATTGACTGACGGGCATGATTTTAACACGCACAAATTTAAAAATTCGATGGATGGCCCCACAATGGATAGTTGAATCGCCAATGTGATGTTAATCACAATCAACCACCCGAGGCTGTGATAGCAGACACTGCTCATGTCCTATCAAGGCTTCACTTACTCCATTCACATTGCCACTCAGCCTTCACAAGGGCACTCACACTCGGCTGCTAAAGGCAATACAGGACGATTACAACTGTGATCTTAATACAGCTCTCAGTTTCACGCAAACGGCAATCATTCTACTAGTGAAGTTATCTATAGAATTTCGGTTACCGACAAATTCTGGAGGGTGAGTATTGCAGCGAGCTTAGCTACAACTACAAAAATTAACTTAGGATTCAGTCTGGAAGGGGTGGATGTGGACGATGCTCATGGGCCGCAGGCCCTGTCTCTGGGACAGTCCTTTGGAGTTCTGAATAAGCTCGCAGATCAGAAAAATTTCTTCCTAAGGTAGCACACAATAGGGGGAAGGTGCAGAGACATAAGGTTGGCGAATCAGAAGCTGGCTTTTCTTGACTATGTCAGTTGAGCAGGCGGTGGAATGCTGATGTATGTAACCCAATTCTACCTTGAAGTACTTTTTGTTCGATACAAAATTGCATTGTTTCATTACGGCTTGCTAATGCACACACACACACACCGTGGAAGTGTCGAGAAAAAGAAAAAAAACCATCACAAGTGAGATGGTTCCTACAGTCAGTTCCGTAGAGTGCTATTTTCACAATGTAAAGACTGGGTTCTGCCCTAGACGGACGCAAATTAAGAAAACAAAGACCCGGACTCGAAACCGCAGTTTCCTCCAGAGAAATCACACAGCAGACGAAGAAAGAAGTTAACTACTGTGTGTGTGTGTGTGTGTGTGTGTGTGTGTGTGTGTGTGTGTGTGTGTGTGTGTGTGTGTGTGTGTGTGTGTGTGTGTGTGTGTGTGTGTGTGTGTGTGTGTGTGTGTGTGTGTGTGTACTACAGCGCTTTCCCCTCCGGCTGCTGGACGGCGGATGTCCATTCGCCCGAATAGGTAAACAAAGCTTATAAGAAATGCATTCCGGGGGCTAAGCTCCTTTTGCTCCTCCATTAAGTAAAACAATCGACCGCCCAGATTTCCCCTGCATTATTGAAGGGGCTGACCCGTCTGCCCAAATCAGATTTTGCCTCCGACCGCCTCCGGGGAACAGGCGGAAGAAACAACAGGGGCAATTCTATGCCAGGGCTGTCATAACAGAAAATGCGATCTAGTGAATGAAACGGACATTTGTTTTGGAGGAGCTATTTTGTGTGCACTCTACACATAAAATTGAACGACGCTGATCAAATACAAACTCGAAAAGAGAGTTGTTTTCAAACAAATATATGCAACTATGTAAACAGAAAAGTAAGCAAAATGAATCGGAGCATTAGGGACAGTGTTTAAAACCTTCTGAGCGTCAAGATTTCAGAGAAATCTAGTGTGTAGAGACAGGCAAGTTAGCGCCACTGGCTCGATAATGCCATCTATCGCAAGGTAGGTGGTACTAGAATGCCTATAGGTGGTACTAGAGAGAACGTCGGAGGTAATTGTGGACTCCGGACGTGTCTGTTATGTTCTCCGGAACTTCCAGAGACTTGTTTAATTTCCCATGTAAATAATGTTCTTCTATGTTTAAAGTAGTCGTCTTGTGTTAGTCTGTGCTGTGCTGCTAAAATAAACGTTGTATGTTAAAAGAGTTGTTCTCGAATGGATTAAAAAAAAAAAACTAAGACTCGGCAATCCCCATACTAGCGTAATTTTCAAGCGACAAGGTGCACATAATTACTAAATCGATTGGTTGAAACAATCCTATGATTTCATAAGTCATATTAACAAGAAAACTCTCACCAATTCTGCATTTCATCATGCCATGATTAACATATCCTTTCAAAGGGTCCCTCGTGACTCAAAGACACGAAGGGCAAGGGCTTAGGTCCTTCTGCGAAGCCCAAGGCGAAAAAAGCAATGAGAAGATGGGGCGCAAAAGTGGAACAAAAAAGTATTATTATCACATTAACTAAATTTCAACAAATTAAACAAATGATTATTCTTAAGAGGCCCTATTATTTATTGGTTACCAAAGTGTACCTGCTATTTTGATTAACACATTCTGCTAGTAACTACAGAAGGCACTCGTTACATTATATATGTATTATTATATTACTATAACCTTATAACTGCAATACAGCATTAGCTTAAGGAATAATCCGCACCCCCCCCATGAGAAATTTAAAAGAAAATACTTACTTGAAAACAGGAAATCGTTATAATCCAAATGGGATAGTAGAACTCTATTTTTGCATATCTATAACTATTTGAATCGAAATAATTAAATAAAATGCCCTTGCGTAACATATAGATGTTCAGAACTACTACGAAAACACCTAGCTCAAAAGCCTGTTAAACCGAATGCGTTAACAACTTTGCAACCGAAAAACTGATATGCTGAGCCCAATGCGAGATTGAATGAATACAAAGCACTGTTAGATAAAATATGACGTATTTTACAAGAAAAATAGAAACAAAAGTAGACATACTGATAAGAAATAGTTAACATAACCTGCTAGTTTATAGCTAAAAAAATTTATATCAATTTATCGATGATTTATAGACATTTTTGATCAACACAGGAGCTGAATAAAAATAAATGAGAATGAAAAATTAATAAATTGATAGTTTAAGACATATTGATCAAAGTATTTTGCTTGAAGACGAAAGATAGAAAATATTGTAATTTAGGAATGCAAAAAGATTTGGGTAGGGTCTCCCCAACCCAATCCTGCGAGCTGAGTTGCGATGTCAGCGCTTTTTGCCCCAAAATTTGTAAAACGTAATTTTTTTAGAAGGAGCAACAAAAAAAGTCGCTTCTTAAATCTTATTTTAGTATCAATTAAAATTTTCTTAAATACAATATAAAACGACTGAGGTGCAAACTGTGCGAATTAAGGCCCGGTGCACACATCCGGTTTTTCAACGTGCGGCGCCGCTGCGGCAACGAAGCCCAACTATGCACACATAACCTTGAAATGACGCATGAACTCATTTCGCACCATTTGCAATGATATTCTATCCAAGAAAACTTGTTTATTTCGCTTACTTGGTGTAAAAAAAAGTATATTTTGAAAGAGAAAAGACGTTACTGGATACAACCATTTATTAATTAGTATTTGCATTCCATTTATTTATGAAAACAAGGTACTTCAGAACGTAGCCTCATGTGAGGATAACCGCGGCGCTGTGGGGAACTGTGATACAAATCGTACGCAAGTTGGACGTGCGTCGCCGGAGGCATGTGTGCACTTCTCCATTGGATCTAATGTATCTCAGACTGCACTTGCGTTGCCGTAGCGGCGCCGTGCGTTGAAAAACTGGATGTGTGCACCGGGCTTAAGACAGCACAAACATAAACCACGTAAACAAATTTTAATTTGAAAAACTAACTCTTTCAATAAAATACCCATTTGATCACCAGTTTCCTAATTCAAACAAAAGGTGTGATGCTAAAAGGCTCTTTTTTAAGGTATCTACTTGCTGTTCACCTGTGTGATAACTTAATCCAAACTTCGATTTAGGCAGATTAATAAAGTTTCTTTTGCAATCAACCACAGCCCGATGTTTTTCTTTCGATGCCGTCTCGTGCAAAATTTTCTCCCTTAAAAAGAAAACGTTTCCTAAAAACAGGCTTTACGTCCGCAATTAGTTTTTCGAAAGTGGGAGCTTTAAGGCCCGGTGCAACATCCGGGTGTTCTACGTGCGGCGCCGTTGCGGCATCGAAGCCCAACTATGCACACATAACCGTGAAATGACGCAAATTCTTATTTCGCGCCATTTGCGATAAGTATTCTATGGAAGAAAACGTGTTTATTTCGCTTACTTGGTGTAAAAAAAAAAGTATTTTTGTAACAAAATAAACGTTACTGGATACAACCATTTATTAATTATTATTTATATTCCATTTATATATGAAAACAAGGTACTTCAGAACGGAGAAGCGTTTGCGGCGCAGTGGGGAACTGCGGTACAAATTACACGCAAGTTGAACGTGCGTCGCCGGAGGCATGTGTGCACTACTCCATTGGATCTAATGTATCTCAGACCGCACTTGCGTTGCGTCAGCGGCGCCGCACGTTGAAAAACCGGATGTGTGCACCGGGCCGAAAACAGAAGCAAATATTCACCGGTGACAGTCCTGCGGTGTCAACATCCTCGGCAAGTCTGTCTACACTGTACAATTAAGTTCCACGTGCCGAAGAGGCCCTGAAAGAGTACCAGAGAAAGAAAGGCGACTTACCTGGTGCCACTCTGTGGTCGGGGTGCGAGACGAAGTAGCTTGCGGGCGAGGCCGTGGAGCAGACCGGCACGATGAGTACGCTCAATAAGAGCCACGGCCACATGCTTCTGTTCGACATCACTCTCTCCAACTCGACTGCACTCGCTTCAGCACCGGTTTGGCCTCTCTCTTTTTTTCCTTCTTTACTTCGGAGAGGTATTATTTATTCCTCTCCTCGGGGTGGCCACGGGGCAGGGGTGGGCGGGGCTACCACGATCGCATGCGGCCTGCAACAAAGGAAAACGATCACAAAGCGCCACAACTCCGCGGTTTTTGCACACGCATTCGAAGAAAAAAAATGTTATTGTTTGAGGAAGAGAGAGCAGCTTATAACCCGACCCGCAATAAAAATCCCTTTGCCTAATTTTATTAATTAAGCAGGAAAACGTTAAGAACATGGTGCTTTCATTATATTATTGCCCGCTTCTTTTTTTTTTTTCTTCCCCTCTTCTCCCGGTGGGTAGGCTGGTGCGGCTTTCGTTCGCGCCTTTTTGTTTTCCTTCTCTCCTACCCCATTAGCTTTTTTTCCCCTCAACAGTTTACACTTTATTTCGCAACTTGAAAAGAAAATGAAGTTTTAATGAAGACACTCGCGGGGAGAAAGTGTATGGGCGTTGATTATGATTCACATGGGTAGAAGGAGCCAGAAGCGAAGTTATTAAAAAGTAAATTGAACGCTGAGGAAAGAAACGGTTCTCCGGCCAAGCGAACTCGACCGAGGATACGAGACGGGAGGAAAAACACCGTTACACCCAAAATAAAAAGAGTTCGCATGACTTTGGTTATCGAACTATTTGCTGTGTAGTAACCGCGAACGAAAATGTAATTAAAAATGCTCGCAATTTTGAGGCAGGCGATCAGAAAAAAATAAGGTTAATTGATCAACTCCTCAACGTCGGATGGATTACAAATTGAGAAACACGGGTAAACAAAATTATTTTGCCCTGTCTGACATCTCCTGACCACATCGTTTAGTATATACACTACCCTACACTACAATAATGGACCGGACGCCAGCGGATTTCCAATATGATTTGTTACTTGTTTCGGGGTATATTACGTGGTATGGCCTGGGACCTTTGCATGTTATTCCTTGTAAATTGAACGCCGACGCCTACATGAACATTTTGGACAATCAGGTTCTTCCCACGCTCTGGCAATTTTATGGAATGGATGAGTGTTACTTCCAGGACGATAACGCTTCATAGCATGTTGCAGCCTCTGTCAATCAGTGGTATCAAGATTTGGATGTAAAACGTCTTCCCTGGCCTGCTCATAGTCCCGGACTTAACCCCATACATTTGTAGGACGAGTTAGAGCGACGCTTACGGACCAGGGAACCACGTCCAAAATCTACAGCTGAGCTGGCGACATTTTTGCAGCAGGAATGTACACAAATACCCATATCTATGTATCAAAACCTTGTTGAAAGTATGCCCAGAAGGGTTGCTAGTGTAATTGCAGCACGTGGGGAACCATACCCCTATTAAAGCATGTATTATTTTCCCTTATACCATCACATCTTGCTGTTCGGTCCATTATCGTAAGCTAGTGTAGATTCTGTGTAAAAAAATAAATTCACAAATTCTCAGAGGGGGGAGCCCACTTTTTGAATATTCACAGGGTGTTATCTCGGATGTTTAGAAGCCCGTTATCCTGAATGTTACGAAAGTACAAGAATGATACTCGGTGATGAATATTTTTCAAATATTAAGAGGTTCTTCTATTTGAGCTCGGCTGAATTTCTCCAGAAGAATTTATTGAAGCTAGAAGTCAGGTAACCCACAGCACTAGTTTTTAACATACTGTAACCAAATGTTAAACAGAGTCGATTCCTTTATCAGAAATTCCCTCTGAAAGGGCAGCGGTTTATCCAACTTTCCAAGGGGGTGAGTGGGCCAAAATTATCTAAAGCCACTTTGTTGTATGTATCGACTGGCTCCATACATATAACTCGGCCTTGGATGATTGTTAATCATCAAAGGCTTGATATCTTCTTTTATGTTTGGGGATCTGCCCCCTCCAACATGAGATAAAAATTAGAAAATTATTGATAATGATCAATGGAAAACAAACAAAAGGTACTGTAAACACTTATATATTAAACATGTGGTGTTTTACTTACAATCACTACAAGTTACCCAAGTTGGCACAGCATTCCGATCAATATTGCTATCTCTAGCGTATTCTCAAAGTAAGAAGCCTGACATTTATAATTAAAGGGGTCAATTTTTGGGTGTTACTGGGAAGAAATTTCTTAACGCATTCACATTTTTCGTATTCCATGTCATTTCGAATACATTATAACTGAACTTGAAGGAAGAAACAGAAAACATAAAGTTAGAATTGAATCATGACTAACCCACAGGAGCATTGGTTGGTCTACAATAATCCGAAGCTGATGAGATAGCTAG
This sequence comes from Metellina segmentata, assembly GCA_947359465.1. NCBI lineage: Eukaryota > Metazoa > Arthropoda > Arachnida > Araneae > Tetragnathidae > Metellina > Metellina segmentata. Next base: position 24,632,132 of record OX375878.1, on the reverse strand, counting down.
GATATGTCCTATGTTACATACTAGACTAAACGTTTATCTTCGATCAGGGTATCCGTGGAAACGATCATGTATTTTGAGCAGCCTGTGTCATTTGTGTCCCATTCCACCTGCTACGGTTGGTGGGAGGTTGATTTGAGAGTCCTGTGGCAGATTTAACCATTTTAACTATCCAGTAAACATCAGTGTTTTGGATGTTTAGCTGAAACTCAGAAGTCTTAGCGAACCACTCAGCCTAATACGTTGCAACGCTCCAACTTGGATTGCGTGTTTGACAGTAAAAGTAAGAGCAGAGAGGTGGCATCACCCAAACTATTTTTAACTACACCTACATAGCACATTTTCTTCAAAATTTAAAACCTAATTGACATTTTTGAAGGTTTTTCGTCAGGTCAGGATCTTTTACCGATAATATCCCTTCCAAGCAATAAAATGCAAGTTTCAGAAAATAAACACAGGGTTTAGAAGCTCCCCAATAAAAAGAACAACCATTCGGAGTGTTTGTGAGTCAAAATGGAAGGGGCGCAACGCCAATAAAAAAACGAGGAGCCAGAAACAAAACCGTTGGTCGAGTCAACAAATAAATACGAAAGCGAAGAAATAAAGTAAATGGAGATAACGTCATGGAGGGGGAAAAAAAGAGGACAGAGGATCGATAGACGAGGAAAGGAGGGGGGAAAAAGAGTTGTTACAAACGGAAACAACAGCATACATCTGAGAAAAGGGAGACCTTTCCAAATGTCAGTTAGGTCCTTAATCCGCTAAAAAACGGGTGCCCAAGAATGCGAGGGGGATTACGTCGAAAACATCAGACTGGAATGGACAGACAACATTATCGGCTTACAGCAAAAAGCGCTTTTTTTTTTTAATTATTTAGAAAATTCCAGCCGGTTTGTTAAAATCTATGCCAATCGACTATCTTTTTCATCACTCCGAAAGTTATTTTGCAACAGTATTTACATTAGCACGTTGAAAGTGTACGGTTCGTGACACTTTTAGAACTTAAAAAATAATATTACATACAGCGTCGGCTGCGTACTTAGAATTTTTCTTAGAACAGAGGCTGAGAAAGTGGCATCAACACGATACTTTAAATGCAAACGATTGGGGGATCCTTTTCCCCGACTTCTCAATCTATATCCTGATTTATTAGACCTCCACCATAGGTCAAAAAGAGCGGTGAAAACTGGAACTCCTAGTATAATAGTGTGTGGAACCATCGCTTACGACATCCGGTCCTTCTATAAAATGTAGGAAGTAGTTTAACAGCGCAATGATATGACCAGCAGACCCTATTACCTGTTGTTTTGTCGTGTCCAAAAGGCTATTTACCAATACTATAATCCTCGACAATGACTCATTTCTCCCTTTTTTGTTAAAAACCCTTCATTGGCCAACGAGAACTCCAGATCTGTATCCTATTGAGCTAGTCTGGGATGTGCTAGGCTGTCAATTGCATCACCCATGAATGATAGATCAGTAAGCAGCAACTGCTGCTGAATATGCTTGGATGGTAGACACCTTTTGGCTCCATGCTACGCAGTATATCGGCCTGTATCACCACACAAGAAGGCTTTACAACTTGCTCCTCATCTTTTCATGCAATCCTACAATAATAGAGTCCTCTACATTATATGTTGTGATCATTCTTAATTCCTTCCTATACATCACATATTCAAAGCATCATTCTTATTGAACACTAGCTTCGAGGTATTTCGATTTTTATGGCAGTCTCTACTATTATAAAAGGAATTGTTTGTCTGTGCGCGTCTCTATCCAAGTTCCCTGACGAATTTATGACACTTTCAATAATGAGTTTCGGCACACAGGTAGTCCGATTTTTTTGCGATTTAAGGGACCAATTCGAATTTAAAATTCAATCTAGAAATTTTTTTAAATAAATTTAATAGAATTTAATTATTATTTTTCCGTGTTTCCGTTTTATTTTCCGAGTATTGCTTTCAGCCGAAGAACAAAACTAATATAAAGTTTTAACTGAAGTTATGTAGTTATTTTTTTTTTCATTTCCTAGAACGTTAAAGATAGAGTAAGAATTTAAACGGATTTGAAATCTGCGGAAAATTTCACAAAAGATCGGTACCTAAAAATAAGATTTTCTTTAAATAAATAATTTTTAAATGGTAATTAATTGCACCTCCAGAAAATGCCCTGGAGGTGCCTTCTTGTTTAAGGGCCATAGAGGACAGCAAACATGCATTTCACGTTTTACCAGTGGACACTTGAGTGATCTCTCCTATGATCACCGACAGAAGGTTTATATATAATATGCACCAAGTGTAGGACTGTCCAGGCATCGCCTGATCATATTCTAAAATGGCTTGATTTTACCCTGTGGACGAGGTTTACTCCAAACATTTCCTCTTCTTCGATTTTTTTTGGAGGCTTATGAATCGTTAAAGACAGATTAAAAATTTGATCGGATTTGAAATCTGCGGAAATTTTTACACCATATAGATACCTTATACGTTTGATTTTCTTTTAATAAATAATTTATTTTTCAATAAAATATTTTTTTTGTAAGATTGTGACATCATGTCGATTTGATCCACTGGCAATTCGAATTTGGCTGCATTTGACAAAGACGAGGCCACCACGGGCAACGCCGTGATGGCTGTTATCCAATAGGCTACGAATTCCTATTTGATTTGCGAAGCAAACCAAATGGGAATTCGTAGCAATCGCAGGTGGTTAGCGAGCAGTGATCAAAGAATTGTCAAGGGCAGCACCTGTTGGCCACGCAGGTTTACAAAAAATTTATTCACAATTTCGAAATTAATGTTTCTAAAATCAACACCCAATTAATTGTATTAAAAAAACTTATTTCACTAATAATATCTCCAAGTCTTTCCGGCTGGTAGGTCTCCTTTTCCCGGACCAATCATCCAAGCCACTAACAGACTTGAACACAGCAAGAAACACTAACAGGCATAACCCAAGTCAGGGTTAGTTTCCAGATTACTTTCTATCGAAAGAGGTTCAGAAACTCGAAACCAGCCTCTTATCGCGATTGGAAGCCAAAAACTTCTTAGAGAGGCTCGTATTTCTACCTATTTCTCAATGCGGTCTTCTATTCAAAACATAATATCGAAAAAGGACATAGGAAACCTGCTACTAGAACACAAATTTCAGTAATTAAGATAACTTCTGTGGTACTTCTAATTTAATCCGTTAATTAATATTTAAAACTATTCTATAAGGAACGAAAAAAATGCGTTACAAATTTCAGATTTTATTGCATACCATAGTTACTTTTTGTGAATTGATCTTGAAAAGTGCGTAAGCAAATAAAAAAAACTTCCTCAGAAAAGAAAAGTTGCCGAATAAAGGTAAAATTAAATACGTAGAAAATTTTAGTAACATTTACAACTTAATCCCTTCATTCGTTAATTAATTCTTGATATTTTTAATGGTTTATTTAAACTTCTTTTAAAATTAGTGAAACGGAAAAAAATTTTCGTCACCATGGTTACTTTTTCGAACATCAAATTTTAATTGATTTCTTGCATGTAAAAAATCTGCAACACCAGTGTTATTTTTAATCCTTAAACTAAAGTTTTAAAAGCTTAATTTATGCTACATTCATTAAATGTCTTTCTTTACGTTCCACGGTTTTAGGACCTTTGGAAATTTTAATTTGCACGTTTTCTTTTCTTAGTGTTCGGGTGGTATATTTTTTTTATCTTTTTTCTTTTTACTGTATGATTTTATATACCTTAACTTTATATGAGAATAATTGTTTATCTAAACAAACCACCAGAAACTAGGACTTTACTTCTAGTAACCCGATCCGAAATACGTATCACAAAACACTAGCGCCATCAACATTTAGTTTTATAGACTCTTTTTCAAAATTAGTATATTATTTTCGTTTAGTTTATATTTATGAAAATTCACGAAGTGATTTGTATTTGTATTGCCAAGCCCTACTGTACACCTCACGAGACGTTTTGTTACCTCAATGAAACAAAACTATCCAAAACGGTTAATAGTTAATTCTTGCGATAAAAAAGTCAAGCATACAATTTTTCCTAGTCATTGGCTAGATCAAGAAATAAACTCAACGGCATGAAGTTTAGATGTTTGTTATGCTTCATTTGTGAAGCTAAATGTAGATGGCGCAAGTGCTTTATGGTAGAACGTGATTCTTGTATGTATTCCGTATTGAGTAAGCGGAAGCACAAAACACACACCATAGACCTTATGAAATAGACAGAGCATGTGCGCGGGGCTTCATTTTATTCCTCCCGATCCCTCGGTTTGAACATCTGTCACGTGGGCATGGGGAAAAGTATGAATCCTAAGGGCAAATTATTGATTTGTTAAAGCACTCATCCATGATTTAAAAAAACTAGCATTCGCTGCGAAAGCCAATCGGCCGAATTCGATTCATAAGCTCACGCGACTCATACCAGAGATCTTGACACCGATTCCGCCCACACGCTGTCTATTACATTCGAAGGTTGGTACAAAATTCACTTCATGCAGTTTGTTTGTATTAAATTCCGTCTCTTACAGTTGCATGATTATTTATTTTTCAAATCGCATTGTCACATACAAGGAATATGACCCTATTTTGTTGTCCCGAAAAAACACCGGTGTTATTTAACGAAACATAAATGATAAAAACGAATCTTAAAAGTTTCAGAAACTGACAAATATGGACAGAGCTTGCAAGAAATAACTTGTGTGGCAATTGGAATATGCGAAAAAACACTGTTCGTTTTGTCAATTTCGGAACCTCCTCCCTCAATTCTTTCGGCGTAGAAAGAAAATTTCCCTTGTAGCTTTTATGAGTCGGGACCCTGGGGTATTCTATTAGTCGTCCTAAGAATCTTCGCGGAGTCAAGAACTGCGCTGGAATATGCGATGAGCAGTCAGTCCTCTCGCAGAACTCACCAGCAGGATAAGAAATGAAATCGATGACGGATATATCGATTGTGCAACACGACGCGGAAGTCCTGCCATCTAGTGAAGACCGGGGAAACTGCTTAAGATTTTGGTTTTGGGTGTAGATATATGGCGCAAGATGACCGGATCGAAAGTGCTACACCGTCATTTCTGAAGAAAGAAAAATGTACCGCCAATTATTTTTTCCATCTCTAACAAAATGAAGGGTTGGTTGGGTTTGGCAGAGGTGTCATGTTTGGTCAATTTTCGCCAAACACACGACAACGTCGCATAATGGACCACACAGTCAACTGCGGTTTTACTGACAGAAAATACACCCAGAGTAAGTAGCAGGAATCGAAACTATGCCGTCTTCAGCTCGCAGATTGATAGCGCAGAGAGCAACCCTACTGAGCCACGGCGACCCTAATAACATGAAGCAATATGACTTGGCTAATCTGGACATTTTTCCAGCTCCTGATAAAAAATTGCCCAAGGTAGTTTATTAAAATCGCAGCGGGCTATTAGCGACGGTAAGGTAAGGTAATTGTAATTAACGTCGTACTAGAGCAACACAACGGGCTATTGACGACGGTAAGGATCAATCCCGAAAGGAAAAATTGTTCCAAAATAACTGAAATCTACATGGCATCTTTACTACTCAATCCACCAGGTGGATCTTCTAGTTGGTTTTCCAAACCACAAACCAGAATCTCATTTGATTTCCTTACTGGGAGGAAAAGAATCGGTAGGGTCCATTGGAGCAAATTTCTCTGCAACCGCAACTTGGAAAAGAAACTATCTTTGTCAAAACCAACTTCGGTTGGTCTTCCCAAGAAGCGAGTGAACACGATACAAACTCAGTCATTTACTTTGAATACCCATCCTAGGAACTATCCCCCCCACACGAGCGAAACTACCTACAAGTACGCCAAACCACTCACGTGAAACCACAAAGCAAATGACTCGAGGCGATGGGGACACATTCCGTATTGAGGAACGACACTCGCGACATTTTTAAAACACGGTCGCAAACACTCGGTACAAATGGAGCACCCCCGGGCGCGTCACATCATTATTTGCAGATCACACGCCCCTGCGAGAATGGCAATTAATTTTTAAGCATTAATTACCCACCACCTACTCTTTTAATTCGCCGAACATGTGCTTCTGACGCACCTTTTTCTCCGGTACGCCCCTTCAAGCCATGCGAGGATTTGCCTTTGACTAAGCACAATCTGAGTGAGTGCAGTGCGAATCATGCAAATCCTCGCGTGATAACTTCGTGCTTTAAGCGTCCATCGCAAGGTTTTACCCAGACTACGAATAAAACAATTCGGAGCGTGAATTTATTTAAATGGGATTCGGTAAATTGGCTTTCACAATTAAAACGGATGGCTTGAAATCTCTTCACTAAGTCTCCGTTAATTGTGAAAACCGGAAGGCTTCAGACTGCACCCTGAAGCAGTGGTATTTTCGCATTTCTCGTGAGATATATTTCTATACGCAAACTTCAGATCAGGGATGCACATGTTGCGGATCGCATGCGCTCCTCCGTTGATTTCATGCCTCGCGATGATATTTCCCCCTTTTCAACCTTTTCAAGTCACACGATAGGTATTTTTATTAAATCGCTAGTTAAATTACAACCGCTTCTAGATTTATTAGGAACCATTTTGATACTTCGTCTGAATATGCATCCGAATCAAATCAGTATAGCTTGAATTCATCATAACGATGAGTACCTGCGAAATAAATTCATAGAAGTCAATTTATTCAACTTTAATCGTTGTGTCGATTCAAACAATTGTAAATTGCTGCTAGAGTAATTCATCAAAATACACAAGTTTCTTTAAGTCAACATATATCTGTAATATTTGTTGTGAACAAACCTTTTCAGTCATGAATATAATTAACAGATCGGAAAATAGAAAACCCTGGACTAATAGAAAACTCGGAATCAATTTTGTGCATGGCTACTGCAAAATGGAACCAAATGATAAAACAGTTGTTAAATTAATATATACGTCACGTATCAAATATTAAATTATTTGTCAAATTAATATTTTATCTTTGTAACAATATATGATAAATATTAATAACATACGATGGATAACTTTCATGCGTCTTTTAGCTTCCTTCACTTAAGTCAGAGTGAATCTATCTGGCCCTCTTGGTCGTAACGTTTGTGCATCTCTGCTTTAGACAATAAAACTGTTCTGCACTAAATTGCATATTAAAATAATCAAAGTGAGATCGAAAATTTCAGAACTATTTTTATGAATAAATACCAAAGTAAATCTATTAGTTACCCTCGCTTTCAAATATGATTCTTACTCGAAATAGGGTAGCAATTCTTCCCGCAACGTTTGTACGTAAATAGCTTTAAATATTATTACAAATATTGTAAACAATTCTTGGGGATTCTTTTTGCTTCAATCGGATTAGTGTATTACAGTGAATTTTGTGAGCATTTCAGTCATTGTTTCGTACAAAAATATCTTAATGTGGTTTGGTCGGTCGCTCTACGGTCATTTCTTACTATACAAGCGCTAATTAGTTTTTGGGAACCTAAAATGTGCTAATATAGTGAATAAGTGGGAATTCAGAAGCTTACAAAATTAAGTGCCTTCATGCATTGACTTCCATTAAAAGCACGTCAGTCTCAATCACCAAGGAAGTCACTTAAAATTGCGAAATTTTCAGTGCAAACAAACCAGGTTTTACTTTCCGGAGGTTTTATTTTCCGTTACCTAAATGCTCTCGCATAATACACACATTAACTTAGTCATGGTGTTTGGGAGCCTAAAATTTGCTAATATAGTGAATAGGTGGAAATAAGAAGCTTTCTAAAATGAGTGCCTTCGTGCATTGACTACTATTATAAGCACGTCAGTCTCAATCAATTACCATCATGAAAGTCGATCAAAATTGCAAAATTTTCAGTGCAAACAAACCAGACATAAAACGGAGGTTTTACTTCTTGTTACCGAAATGCTTTCGCATGATACACGTTAAATTAAAATGTAGTTCATCACCGGGCGTTAACGCATGTGGCGTTGACCAACCATCAAAAGAATTCGGAATTCATTCTTGGAAATTACATCGTGGACGTGCTGAAAACGTATTCGTAAAACAAGCCAAGAGATGTCATATCACGAATATGAACAGTAAGCCCGAATATGAACAGTAAGCCCTCGAACAAAAACACTACAGCCATCTACATTTAGCTCGACGGGCCAAATCCTTCAGAGATATCGATTATAAGTTAATTTCACCCAGGCACTTTATAGTGAACTTTTTACCACACCTTGGATAATGGATTGTCATATAAACTAGACATTACAACATATCCCACAACTCTTAAGCAATTTCTTAATTCTTTTGATGCAATTCCTAAGAACTTGGATGGTCAACAGGCATCGCTGAATAATAGAGCTTCCTGAATTACACAATAATTCACCCAGATCATAAGCAGAAGCTCGTGAAGTCTGGAAGCGAAAAGGCTTAAGTACTCTGTTCTTCAAGAAACGAAATTGAGATGACACATGCTTTGATGTTCGCCATGAAGGGATGGATAAAGAAATTGATGATCAATAATTCAAAATTCCAGCGATGTTTTTAGCCAGGGACAGCGCAGTCTGTCTGCATCTTGTCAATTTCAGTCCCTTTTCTTCCGTGTGTTTTAAATGTAAACGCGAAAACACTGAACGTATTTAAGTTTTGATTTTTCAACATGCTTAATGAACAGAAAATGTAATTTTAATTTTAAAAGTAGAGTTCCAATTTCGTTCCACTTCGAACATTAGATCAAGGGTTCTCAATATGTTAGTCGCGACTCCCTGTCTTGGTCAGAGAAAACCTGAGACTCGTAATGCATAGGTAAGATTTCTCGTCGCATTAAGCTGTTAGGGAGTTTCTATTATTCCTGTAAAAATGTGAAAGCCAAAATTAAGTATTGACATAGTGGAAGGCATTTTGAACAGGTCGTTATGAACAGACAGTACACATGGGGTCATGCCGACCGAAAATATGCCCGCCTCATACCAAGTTCTATATACACAGTCCAGTCACATTAATGTGACCACCTGTCAAAAGCCAGAATAACTACCTTTGGCAGAGCGGACCTCTGCGAGACGTGCAGGAAGAGAGTCAATTAGATTTCTGAAGGTGTTCACTGGGATGTTGAGCCATGCCGACTCCAGTGCCGTGGCCAGCTGCGCTAGATTACGCGGTTGAGAATTCATGGCGCGAACAACCCGGTCGAGGTGGTCCCACTGATTCTCGATTGGGTTTAAATCCGGTGAGTTTGCTGGCCAGGGGAGTACGGTAAACTCATCCTGGAGCTCTTCGAACCACGAACATACACTGCGAGCTGTATGACACGTCGCATTGTCCTGCTGGTAGATGCCATCATTCTGAGGGAAAATAATTCGCATGTAGGGGTGGACATGGTCCGCAAGGACAAATGCGTACTTGTGCTGATCCATCGTGCCTTCCACATTGATGAGTGCACCCAGTGAATGCCAGGAAAACATTCCCCAAGCCATAATGCTCCCGCCTCCAGCCTGGATCCTTCCGGCAATTGTTGCAGGGTGTTTGCTTTCAGACGTTTCACGCCGTATACGCCAACGTCCATCTGTCCGATGGAGCAAAAAATGTGATTCATCGGAAAAAGCCACCTGTCGCCACTGTGGACGTCCAGTCAAACTGGCGTGCAAATTCCAGCCTTCGTCGCCGATGAACAGCAGTCAGCATAGGTGCATTAACCAGGCGTCTGCTGCGGAGGCCCATGCGCAGCAACTTTCGCTGAACCGTTGTTGAGGATACACTCTTGGTAGCCCCTTGGTTCATCTGGGCGGTCAGTTGCTCAATAGTTGCACGTCTATTCGCCCGAACGCATCTCCGTAGCCTTCGTTCGCCTCTGTCATCTACAGCTCGTGGTGCACCACATGTGCCACGCCGCTGATTTTGGATAGTGCCATTTTGCCATGCACGGTATACTTTTACCACGGCGGCACGCGAATAGTTCACAAAATTAGCCGTTTCCGAAATGCTTCCACCCTTAACCCGAAAGTCAATAATCATGCCCTTTTGGACGTCGGATAAATCGCTACGTTTATGCATTACGCCAACGATTGAAATGCTTTCCGATGCCCTAGGACATCCTTTATATACACTCTACAGCAATGTGCTGCCACCTGCCTTTTGTGATTGGTTATTTCACGTTGACGTCGAAAGTAGGTGGTGGTCACATTAATGTGACTGGACTGTGTATATTCTTATTACTTTGTCAGTTCTGTAATATTTTAATGGTTATATCTACATTTAAAATAAAACAAGAGCTAGTTTTTTTTTTTTTGTACATCACCAAATCTTATTTCGCCAACTTTTAAAATGTTTTGGAAGCGGGTGACATGTGAAAGGCCGTGCGGACTCCGAAAGTTTGGGACCTCACGAAAATAACTGTCACGGGCAAGGAAAAGTTTACATTAGATCGATACCTTATACATTTGGTTTTCTTAAAAAAATATTTTTCGATTGAATATTTATATTTTCACAAAAGATTGTGACGTCACGACGCACAGTGGAGGTACTTGAGGCAAAACCCTGGCCAAAAATATTTTTCATGTGTTTTAAAGTTAAAACCATTGCTGTTGACTTATATAGTAATAGTAAACACTCCTAAAAATATGATGTCTATAAATCAATCTTTATCACATATATATATTTTACATTTAATATTCACCAAAATTTAGTTACTATAGGTATCTTAGTTTTCTAGTGATCTTCGTCAGCTTCTTCAAATTCATCTTCATCGCCCTCTTCTTGGTTTTTTTTAGGACCACCATCAGACCCCTCTGAAAGAAGTTGTAGGGTCTCACTACTATAGAGCCTGGATCCTTTTCCTTGGCCTTTGTCTAGAGCAGCTCATATAAGGATCACTGTTTAAAAGAAGCCTGTTCAAGACATCTCTGTTGCATACTTCTCTATTGAACTTTCTGGAGTATTTTGTACAGTACAGTCTAAAATGCTTATTTCTAGCTTCTGCAGCTTCCTCTGACAGTTGGCCAATGGGTACTATTGCTTGCCTAATTACAATAGCCCCATGAATCAAAACTTTGTGCATTGTTGGAGTCATAATGTGTCAACTATAAAGGTGCACATACAGTCTTGCTGTTTCATCAGCATATGTTTGGAACTTTTTTGCATCAATGCGAGGCCTACTTGTTATGGCTTCCATTATCACTTTCTACTTTTTTACCATTTCAAGATCTGCTCCAGTGATTTGTAAGGCAGATTATGGATCTGAAAAAACTCGAGCTTTTCATCTTTGGCACATTCCTTAACCAATTCCTACAAAGCTAATCTACTAAATTCCCTTTCCATCTTCAGAAGTTGAAAAACAAAAAACCTGTATATAATGTGGCAGTAAAAATTTTTTTTTCATCTCTATAATTTGGCTACAAAAAAGGGTACTTTAGAATCGTTAAAACCAATATTGAAGGAGTCAGTATTGAAGGAGGCAAATTTTAAGCTATGATGTAACAAAATATTTTTATCTGCCGATTGTGCACTAGTCTATTCTTGACTAATAGTAATAAATTTATTAAATGAAATACGATGTAATCCATCATAATTATTATAATATAAAAAAAAAGTTTTATACAATCCTAGATGTCTTTTGTCTGGTTAAGTTCAACACTGTATTTATTCATATTTCTTAAACCTTGTTGGGGATTTTTTTTGTCTGAAAGGCTTAAGAAGATATAAAGTTTTGAATGCTAACAAGATTTATATATATACAGATTACATCTTTAGCTGTAAGTCGTTTTCAGATCATACCCGTCAAGATATTATCGTTAAAATAAAAATGGTACTTTATAAAAACAATACTTTATAAAATGGCAACTGTTTGTGGATCATTGTTTCATTGAAAGACTCTCAATACTGTAATTATTATCATTATAGTTGAAATTAGGTCCGACAAGCCCCGACACACATTCATAAAGCATTTAAGAAATCTAAATTACATCCAACAAGGTTTAAAAATAACATTTTTCAAGCTTTCAATTTTTTTTAATATGTTAATGATAAAACTAAGTAAATTATTATATATTTTAAAACAAAGCTTTTACCTTTTTCAACACGTAAACCTGATTCAATTTCAAAACATTAATTCTTAATCCCACAAAAAATAGAGATTTAAACTAACAACAAAGCTCAAACGTAAACAAATTGCACATCCACTCGCAAAGAAACTTCTTCTTCAACAGAGGCTAGGAGATGCTTTCCTACTTCCATGTGTGATTCACGCACCAGTTAGTCAACAAATGATAAAAAAGCACCTTTTACAATTGTTGGGCAAATTTAAATTTTAGACTTTTGGCCAGGTTTTTGCATCAAATACTCCACTGTGCGCCGATTGGATTTCTATCTCCTAGATCGTTCAAGACAAGAGTAAAAATTTCAACGAATTTGAAATCTACGGAAAATTATAAATATTTTATAATTAAATTATTGTCATTTATTTATTACTAGTAAGTTATATTTTCCTACATCAACACAATTTTTTTTTAATAAACGTTATTTATGCTTTGGGAAACCTTTTTGCTCACATGCTTTAAAAATTCTTCCATTCTCTCATTTAATTAAATAGAATTATCGCACATATTTTAAGTTTCAAACAATTGTCGTTTAATATGCTTTTAGAAATCTGAAAAAAAAATAATAACATTTTTAGAACAAGGGCGGGGTGTTAAATCACTTACATTGAATAATTCTAGAATCTAAATATTCTTCATACAAATTATTTTTTGAAAACGCAAGATTCTCCCCAGAACATTGTAAAGTGTCTAACGGGTAAATCGAAAAGTAAAATAGTTTTCTATTCGTGCATTTAATGTATCATAAGTCAAACACACTTTTATACGCAACAATAAAATAACTAACTACAACAAACTTCGAGAATTCCCTGGTTTATCTCAATTTCGTTTCAATTCATAAACTAAGTCAGACCTCTCAAAAGCATTTTAAGAAATATATTTTTTAATCATATCTTTTCTCTCACCTTACAGTACTGGACAGTCACCGAGATTCGTTTGATTTCTGAATAAGGTTGAGAGGCAAAAGAAGCTTCCAAAATAATTCCAAATGACTTGACGATTCCTGAAAGACAGAAAAATTAAATTCGAGAATAGAAATAAATGAAGCAAGTACTAAAATATTTCTAACTGAAATATTTATACATCTGATCAGTGAACTTAAAAGGGGCTGAACGACAAACGAACAAGACCGATTTAATATGCATCAAGAACTACTTATTCGGCGAATTTTAGAATCGGAAGTTTTTTAATGTGTTCTAATTAATTTTTTAAATGGAGTATTGGTCTTTATATGAATGCTGTTTCTTTAATCGCTATAGAAAAATGAAAACTATACAATGACGCCATGTTATCAGAAAGTGACTGCAGTGGGTTTGAAATTTTTGCTCACTAGCGGTTATAGTGGTTTTGGTTTTATGGAGCAATATGATATTGGATAAGCTGTGAAAACGCAAGACTAATAAAACCAATAGAAAATGTACACAAATAAAGAAACGGGCAACCAAAGTAACAATAAATGGTAAATTAAAAAAAACAAAGGAATATAATATTTAGTGTAAAAGCAGTAATATCAGATAAAAAGTATCGTTCAACAATAAAAACAGTTCAACATCAAAAACTAATAAATTAGTGTTAAAACATGTAATGAATGATTGATAATCTGACACATGTGCTGGTCAGTAACATTATATACAGAGAGATCCTCTGTAAACTAAAGATACCTGTAACTAAAGATAAATTATGTCTGTCTGCCAAAGCCGAAGGGTCGAATAGAAAACACAGGCTGGGTTCCGTTGAGTTTGTTGTTAATTTGAGAACTCCAATCATGCAGCTATTCGTTCCACACAATGTTTCGGATATTTCACGACTGGTTATTATATCTCGTTTACTATAACCGGAGGTACCGATGGGCGTGGTAATCTTCGCATCGTTAAAGATCCGTCTCGCAACATTACCCTCGTGAAATATTGGAATTCCCGAAGTGCTCATCCAAATTGCCTTCCTGCAACTAGGACTAACTATCGAATGCAGCAAAGAAATAATTTTATTTCGATGCTGCCACGACAGATCGAATCAGAGAAAGTTACAACTCCTCTCAAAGATAAGAAACCTCGGGAAAATTTTCGCCTCGTCCTAAATATAAGTGCAGTTGACATCATGCTCTGGATGATCTTTAAGCGACACGCGTGACATGCAAAAACATCCAATGGCACTCAGATCATCTGCCATCTTGCTTCAGAAGAGACTCTTCACTTCAAATTCCCCATTCGCCTGGAGGATAAAGAAAACGGGACACCATTTATGGATTATATTTCGATTCGAGTACATTTAGACAGGGGTATGCTGTTTTCAAAAGATACAAGCTGCCAAGTATAGATAAAAGTTTTATTTCCCAGATAATAAAATAAAAACCCCGCTCCTCACGATGGTAGGGATTTAGCGCGACAACACAAAGGAGCGAAGGAATTGGAAAACAAAGAAGGGAATTCTTCAAAGAGCCATTTTGAATATCTCAAGATTCCAGATTAAAAATAAAAAGTCAAGCGCCTTTTCTGTTTCGATCCTTCTAAAAAAGTTGAAGAACCCAAAATGAATTTAATGGTTGTTGTGGAAAACTCGCCAAAAGCATTACCGACAGGATAACCTGGAGTACATTTTAATATGAAATCATTGTATATGTACAAGTGCATAGACCTTTATCTTACTTTAGATCGTACGTGCCAATATTTAATGTACCTTTCTCCGTAGTCACCTGACATCAACTTTATAATGAAATAGCCGGAGAATATGGGCGGAGTCGTAATATCGGAAGTGTAGATCGCATGAGCCTGGGAATCGATTTGGACGGATTGGCTACCAAACTAGTTTTTAATCACGCTCAATAATCGTATAAACCATTAAGGGTATAAACCACCGAGGTATTAATTATAATCCTACATTTGGATTCATGCTTTCTACCAATAGCACGTCTATGAGTGAAATTTTCCTTGCGTGTGCATTTCCATTACTTGGTGTCTGTTTTGTGTTTGGTGCAACATGAGCAAATAACATGGCCCTTGCACCATTACAACCCAAACCAAACAACACACTGTCACGTGGCAGATACTGCCGGCCACTGTTGAGCACATCTTGGACTGCATGGGTCTCTCTAGACAGGATATTTACTCTGCCCCCTTTATTGTGCTTGATTTTCTGGGAGTCAATGGACTTATGGACCTTCTCTGACTTCGTCAGACACTGGATTAGTAACAAGACATTCAAAATCGGCGAGATTAGAAAGTTGATGCCTGACATAACACCGTCCTATGAATAATTGGCAAAATCCTAAAACACAAGTGTATCACGTTTTCCCAGAGCAACTCTTGGAGAAAAAAACTCGTGCCTTACATAATGAATGTAAGAGAACTACTCATCAAAAACAAATAATTCCCATTAATTTTGTCTTGTACCAGATGAAGTGGCGTCATCATTTTTAAAAACCAAAACGGCTAAAATAATCACTAAGTCTCCTGTGACAAAATTTTTCATGCCTATCTGCAATATTTAGTGGAGATAAACACTAGAAATTTTGGAAGTTTAGCACGAAATATCGCTAATCCCAACAAGACTCCGTCGCACACTCAGTAGCACTATTTTTTGTGGTTTGGATGATCACTCCATGGTCTTATGCCATATGCGAGGACCAATTCGACAAGGACTACAACTAAAAGTGATATTTTATTAACGAAGTTTACGAATATACTACATCATTTAAATACAAATCAAATTTTTATATCAACCCTGAATTAAAAAAAAAAAAAAAAAACGGCTTCAATTTTTTTAAATGTGAAAGAAAAGATTAACAATGAGATCTCTACCATCCCAACAGCTTTGCTGTTCTTCCGTGTGGGAACCTTCAGAGAAGATAAAGAAAAGTTAACAATGGAAATCGCTGATTATGAAACTGCACCAGACTAATTGGAAGACAAAAACCAACCTCACGCTGGTGCTCCTCATTGATTCGTCGCTGCGATTTTTGTTTTCAATCAATAGCGGCAACGCAGGAATCATTAGATTCGATGCAAGTAATCCCGAAATATATTTACTTACAAAGAGATGCCGGGGAGAGAATTACGCTAATAAAGCTTCGGACGGAAAAGGAGCCCGGGGCATTTTCGTGTCTTAATTAACCGCACTCCGGTGCTTCAATGTGCATCCGTTAACGGCAGAAACGAACGTCCAACGCTACACGCC
Organism: Metellina segmentata; assembly: GCA_947359465.1. Lineage (NCBI taxonomy): Eukaryota > Metazoa > Arthropoda > Arachnida > Araneae > Tetragnathidae > Metellina > Metellina segmentata. Next base: position 24,615,888 of record OX375878.1, on the reverse strand, counting down.
AGGGGTTCGGGAAAAGATGCCACCTTGCCTATCTTGGACGAAAAGTTAGCCGTATCGGAACGTGCCCAGAAAAATGAATAAGGGAGACAATTTGCAAGGCCCTTACCGATGCAAATGTAGTTCCTACAAACAGTATGATGCGATTTGCTGCAGCTACAATTCTCAAGAGCCGGAATTTGGATATACACTATATGGACAAACGTATTTGGAAACTGCATGTTTTTAAGAAAAGTGCTTTATTATTCTATTTAGTAACGAGTAGGCCCTCCTTTTGTTTGTATTACAGCAGCAACACGTCAAGACATACTCTCCATAAGTTCTCTGTTAAGTCTGGGCAGGAATAGCTCGCCATGCCTCTTAGGCTGGGCGACTGGGCTGTGAGAAGAGATTGTTGTGAAGATTGGCGTGCGCGGCGGTGTCGTACTCGTCGCTCTAGTGAGATGTTGGTTTGTCACTGGTTATGCACCTAAACTGGTACACGGGTCATGCATCTAAACTGGTACACGGGTCATGCATCTAAACTGGTACACGGGTCATGCATCTAAACTGGCACACGGACCATGCATCTAAACTGGCACACGGACCATGCATCTAAACTGGCACACGGACCATGCATCTAAACTGGCACACGGACCATTCATCTAAACTGGCACACGGACCATTCATCTAAACTGGCACACGGACCATTCATCTAAACTGGTACACGGACCATTCATCTAAACTGGTACACGGACCATTCATCTAAACTGGTACACGGACCATTCATCTAAACTGGTACACGGACCATTCATCTAAACTGGTACACGGACCATTCATCTAAACTGGTACACGGACCATTCATCTAAACTGGTACACGGACCATTCATCTAAACTGGTACACGGACCATTCATCTAAACTGGCACACGGACCATTCATCTAAACTGGCACACGGGTCATTCATCTAAACTGGCACACGGGTCATTCATCTAAACTGGTACACGGGTCATTCATCTAAACTGGTACACGGGTCATTCATCTAAACTGGTACACGGGTCATTCATCTAAACTGGTACACGGGTCATTCATCTAAACTGGTACACGGGTCATTCATCTAAACTGGTACACGGGTCATTCATCTAAACTGGTACACGGGTCATTCATCTAAACTGCCACACGGGTCATTCATCTAAACTGCCACATGGGTCATGTACCTAAACTGGTACACGAACCATTCATCTAAACTGGTACACGAACCATTCATCTAAACTGGTACACGAACCATTCATCTAAACTGGTACCGGGGGCATACCCTAAACTGGGGGAAGGTTCCTGGTTCGAATACGGTCTATGTCTACAGGGTATGGATGTTTTTAAGCGTATGGTGTGGAGGCGGTTGGTGCACCTTAAATCTGTCGTGGCCGAAAGTCCTCACGTTGGGTTAGTGTGGAAGTTTGGAGAGTGGGGTGCTAGCTCAGATATTGCCTCGCCATCTGACCGCGGTTCAAAAATACGTGGCGATACATCGAATGGCTTAGGCTGGGACGGTGGTGACCAGTTGAATACCCTAAACTGGGACCCAACGTCTAAACATTTGTTATGGTAGTGGGGCCCAGACTGGTTGAACACAAAAGTCACCATCGGCCACTGTCGCAACCAGACTCCGCCTTCCTCTTCTTACGCCTCACAGAGCGACAAGGTCAGCGGGTGTGGACAAAATCGTCACGCGATGAATTCCGGGACATTAGGTGGCGAGGGGAGGGTGTGGAAAAGGACGGAAAATGACTGTTATTAACGAACGAGCTCCCCTCCCCTCGCTTAACACAGCCCTCTTTCTCCCGATCAACTATTTCTCTAACGATATTATACCTAAGTAACACACCGGGATGATTGGAAGGATCAGAAGAGAGTCGACACCCTTCAAATGGGAACGGGCTACAAAAGAGAAGAAAAAAAATTGATGGAATCTCATTAAAGAGACAATGGGGGAATACGAGGACATCATGAAAGAGGGAAAAAAGCACCGCCGAATAATTAAAGCCCGAAAAAACTTCATTTTCCGCCTGACCTGCGGTCGGGAGAAAGTTAAGGAAAGTGAGGAATTTCACGCTGGGTAACAAAGCGAGCGATGCGCAATAACTCAGTAGGAGGAACAAACAGGTGCTTTCAAACCAAATTAGAAATGGAGTGGAAAGTGGGATCCGATTACAAGACAACCTGGTTTCGGGAAACGCTTTTATAATTAGCAGTATTAACAGAATCGCACTTCGGAACCACAGTTCGCAGTTTTGACTACCACGCTAGTCTATAAGGCAATGCCTCCAAATTTAGTGTTCAGGATTAACAATTGTTAAAATGTTGCATGTAAAAAGTATCCGATGCCACCACACTTGAAAAGAGTTACACGGTGCGACTTGAGCAGCTTAATCTGGTGGATGAATACATTTCTACTGTTCCTGTCACACGGGGTAGTGTTGCTCACTAAAGTGTGATCATCCACGACTCAGCAGCGATTGACAATGCGTACCACCTTGCAAACCTATTGTTTTCTTAGGTAAGTGACACACCGGGCGACATGGACAGTGAGACCAGGGGTTCGCTTTTCTTCCCAACTGGTAAGGGAAAACGGCTGAACCGCTCGGAAAAAGCCACCCAGGTCGCGATGAAAAGAAGCATGTCCCAGATAGCGCTTCACAAGTCGGCCTGTGAGCCCCATTTAATCAACAATGAGTTGAGTCATCACACTGTAAAACAGGCTTGTGCCGTAGAACAAACGCAGCATGCAACAACCGTCAACTCGCAAATCCACATCATGGAGATACCACCTTTTTGACTAGACGAAAGAACACCCTGAATCAAACCAGTTCACGACAAAGACGTCACGTGAGATGACACATAAAAAATCTTGAACAGTAATTTGGAAAAATTCCACAGACACAAACTTCGCGTGTATCCTGTCGTTGTTCGTCTACCGTGGGCAAGCAGATGTCCTTGAAATATATTGCTACAAAAGTGGCAAGTTCTACAAACAAAAGAGCTGCCACATGCAAAAGCATGAATGGCAACCGCCATAGGTGACTATTTGTTTGGCCAAATCGAAATCTCTGCTTTAGCTTCCTGAACCGACCCATAAAATCTGAGTCCTAATCTGCGCTAAAGATATCAAATGTGGAACGCATAATTTACGTTGAACCTATCGTCTCAGCTTTGTTTTAAATCAACAAAAGTCAAATCGATCTGAATCCAGTAGAAACCGATTACCGATAACTCGGGTGCATAAAAAGAAAACGCTCCGGATTCAGACAGTGAATTTTTTTAGACGATACAAGCAATTTCTTATGGAAGCAGCTTTCCCAAAACTTCGTAAGTCAGTCTGCTGGATTCAGAATGATTGATAGAACCGGAATCTATTGATGACACAAATACGAACTGCTATAGGTCGATTTCTCAAATAAACTGGGCACATTTGACACTATGGTGGTCGTCTTGAGATATTCAGCATGGTGCATATCACATAGAATGACATCACAATGCTGACTAAACAAGATTGGCTGGATTTTTTACACGGCGCAAAGGGCTAGATCTCTAAACAAGCCGGTAGTACACCCACAATCAAAATAGTTCCAGTCAAGAAACCATATAAGATGACATACCATTTACTTAAGGGTACAAAAAGATTTGCAACACACTCCTCAATGGCCGCCCAAGCTATCATATAACAATAACAGGGTCGGCACAGGCCTAATTTGAGGCGAATAAGAAACTCAACTCGATGCGTATTGAGAGGGAGGTACATCCAGAACTGAGTCTTAACACAAATGTAACGTTTTAACCAGTGTAAGGCGTCACCGTTGAGTCTCATGGTTTAACGGGTTCGCCCGCTAAACCACGCTGATAAAACTTTAGTTGGATGGGCGTGTTCGGAGGAACAGCCACCCTCTCATTATGATGGGTGTAAATTGAATATATTTCGAAAATAAGTACCCGAGTAGCGCTCCCACGTAATTTCGGCCCACGCAGACACACTTTCCACCAGTCTGGAAATGTTCCAAACACACATTAAGAATTTATTTAAAAACTATCACATGAAAGGAATTTTCAGTGCAAACGAACCAAATGGAAAGCGAAGATTTTACTTTCACCACCAAATGTTCTCACCTGATACATATCGGGGTTACCTTAAAATTTATCGACGTGTTGGCCATGTTTGGCGTCCAATCTAATGGACTCTGAGCGATCAACTGTGATATATCGATCCTGAATTTTTATAGGATAAGATATACGAAACGTATATCGTATACGAAAGACATGCCAAGTGACATCCAATACGAACAGAATACACTATTACCACCTACATTTAGTTCGACAGAAAAGGCCGACCATAAGGCGCATTTTTCCGATTTCGTTAATTTAGTAGTAGTAGAGTCAACTTAACATCTTGGTTTCAATAAGTGAAATATTCCTTTTACAATGTACATAAATAATGGATAAAATTCCTTATTCTAAGGTGCTCGCGAAAGAATGAATAGTAAAATATGGGGGAATAAGGGGATTTAGAGAAAGATTATTAAATCAGGGAAGATATCTTATTGACAGTCTCAAGTCACACGTGTATCTTTAAATAAGAAAGGAACTAAACAAACATCTGAAGCGGGTCCGTTTGCAGTCATGGTCGGCGAGGTGAGCAAAGATGGTGACAGATTTACAGAGATCATGCACAAAATGTCAAAAGTCATGGGATACCTCCTAATATCCTTTGGGACTTTTTTGCCCGGCGAAGTGTAGCAACTCGTCGAAGTGTAGCATTGACTCAACAAGTCGTCAGAAGTCCTCGTCCATAATTGCGAAAGTGTTGCCGGTGCAGGATTTTGTGCACGAACTGACCTTTCGATGATATCGATGGGATTCATGTCCGGCGATCTAGATGGCCGAATCATTCGCTGGAATTGTCCAGAATGTTCCTCAAACCAATCACGAACGATTTTGGACAGGTGACATGGCGCAATGTCATCCTGGAAAACTCTATCATTGCTAGGGTACATGAAGTTCATGAATGGCTGCAAATGTGTGGTCTCCAAGTAGCTATACAAAACCATTTCCAGTCAATGTTTGGTTCAGTTTGAACAGAGGACCCAGTCCATGCCATGCAAAGACAGCCAACACCATTATGGAGCCGCCACCAGCTGACAGCCAGAAAACTTTTCACATGAATCATTAGAGTACAAATGAAAGCCGTGACAATGCACTGCCTATTTATACATTTCTTACTCGATGCAACTGCCATCTGTATATTTGCATATTGCAATCCCATGACTTTTGGCACTTCAGTGTATAGTTATAGCGGTGAGACAGACTAGCGGGCGAAACAGAGGGAATTGGTCTGAATACGAGAGATTGACGAAACTGTAGTGACGACCATATACCTTCAGAGCGCATACATGTTCTATTCTTCGCATACATTTCATACGGATACTTCTTAATCTTTAACAATATAATGGAAGTACAGATTAAAAACCATATTTGGAACATAACAGAAAGATAAATCTTAACGTTGCATAAAAGAGAGTAAAAAAAATACTGAGTGATTTTCATTCCAAGAACAACTGAATAATTAAATTCACGCACAGGAGACGAAAACAAAACGAGAACGGACTGCATCACGAATACAGTGAGTGAAAGACTACTTACTACACGCAATGAGGCTTAATCGACGGCTCATTATCTTGTAAGATGGATGTATCAAAATTAAAAATCGATTTCCATTTTCCTTTCGGGGAATAAGATCGGTGTATATGCACTGTTCATAAAGAACGCTATGAAGCTCGACTCTATCCCGCGACTATTAGCAGTTGTACTAGATTAAATCTTGCGCGTTGACATACGTAATTTACTTGTCCTCAAGTAGTCGACAGATCATCCACTGTAATGGATGGAAAGTAAAATTCAGGTAATCCATGTTAAACCGAAAGTAACTCAGATAGTAAAGACTGAAAAACAGTTTTTTTTCTAATGAATTCATGACAAGTTATCAAGTTCATGGCGTTTTAATGAATGGATATAAATAATACACAGTGGATTAAAAATATTCGAAAAAATGGTAACCTCCGGCATCCCTCTTTCTCTCTCTCCCAACTATCTAAATCTTTCTATCAACTATTTAAATAAAGCAGCAGCAACGTGACAACCTAACTTTTTACAACGTGAAATTACGAGACATTTGATCAGAAAAACGCTTTTTTTATCAAATAAAGTATTTGTTACTTGACATAATTTTACAGACCATCGAACAAATACTAGTGGACCTGTATAATGCTGACCTTGGTAATTCAAAGATCTATGGAAGTGCGTCAAAGAATTTGGCCCGAGACAGTTGTTAGTAGCAAAAGAATTAGTTGCACCATTATAATTAGTTGATATAGAACTAATTCCTATTTACAAGTACAGGCACTTCTCATTCGCTGCACCCTGTGCGTGGCTACTTTACAAAATCGGTTACCCACATCCCAGATATGGATATATGGGTTTCACCCTAAAAGCCACACATAACTTAATCTTACGAGGCAATACCATACAGAAAAGCTTGTTTGTGTTGCGGTCTAACGCCATTAAATCAAACCGTACAAAAAGTTTGTCCGTGTTCTGGCCCCCTAGCGCAGCAAAAACCAAACCTTACAGATGGAGCAAAAGAATCAATCTCCTTTCATTATTTCATTTGAAGTTAAAACTATTCTCAATACAATGTGACATGTACATTGCCCGTGACCCTTTGGAATTTACATTGTATATTGACACTCTTTCTATCAAGACACATAAAAATCTGAAGGCAACCGAAAAACGATTCCAGTCGACAGAAGCAGAAACAAATAGTGTTGCAACCCATCCAAGAAGGGTGAAGGGTCCTCCTCTAAGGGGGGAGGGAAACAAAACCATAATGACAGGGGACACGGGAACGGGAGGAGGAAAAAAACTTTTTTAACAAGCGTTAACGATACGACTTTTGAAACTAATCACACGAAACAATGAAGTAAGAAAAGGGAAGGTGGACGTGAGGCGAAGGCGATCATTAAAAGGGAATAAAAGGCTGGAAAAGGGGAACACCCCCATCGATCAGAATGGTAGCCGCTACAGCATCAGCGAAACGAGGGGCTTTCAACTGGATTATGGACTCCGCTTAATCCGCTAAAGTGGCGGAAGTATTTTGTTGAGGGATTATGAATTCAGGGGAGGAAGCTCAGACAGAATCAATGGGGAGACAATCTGCCGCCGATAATGGGTTGTTCAGTGCATCTAGCGAGAATTGGCAGAGATTGGTATGGACGGGAATTTTCAACCTGTCACCAGAGGATACACGGGGAGAGGATCAAGTCAAATGTTTTTTCACACCACGTATCAGAATACAAATCCTAATCGAGTTTTGCTGATAATTTTGTTCGAGAAAGTAGCCCTGTCTCCGTCTTCGCTGATAGGTATGAATTTTCACAACAAAATCTGCAGTGACAAAGATCCAGTTTTGTCGCAACTCAAGATCTAATGCATGTCGGGCGGAATGGGATTTGCGCAAAATTTAGTATTCAGGCCAAAAATATAATTTGTTCCCTACTCAAACACAAAACTCCAAGATTTCACTAACATCACTTTTATTAGAGCATCTTAACACTAACGGGTTTCACAGACGACCTCACACATAGAGCACGCCGCAAGGAATGACACAGTATATCTTCGGTGGTCAGCAGACCCCCCCCCCCCAGCAACAACCCCCCTAGTTGGGAGTTGACGAAAGAACCACCACAAATTACGTACGAAGGGTGATGACACGCGTGACTTTCAAATGTTTTTACCGCGTTACAATTCAGGCAGTAGTAAACATACATGAAGGTAATGGTAAAATGGTAATTTTTACTTAACGTCGTATTAGAGCAACACAGCGGGCTATTGAAGACGGTCCGGGATAATCCCCTAAGGGAAAGATACGAGGACAAACACCACGTAATTTTGAACCACGGTCAGATGAGTGTAAATGGGTGGTCGAATAAGTGCGAAGGCAACCCCTGAGCTGACACGCCACTCTCCAATCTTCAACACCAACCCAACGTGAGGACTTTCGGCCACAACAAATTTTAAGATGCACCACCCACTTTTCCACCATACGCTTACAAATACCCATGCACTGACCTGGATTCAAACCAGGAACCTTCTGATCTAGAGGCTAACACCTTAACCACCGTACTGGTTGGTCGACTGTATACTAAGTGATAAGGGTTGCCATAACCATGTATGGCGAACACCATAGGTAATTATTTGTTTCGCCAACTCGTTATCACTGCAATGGCTTCCGACACGCAACATAGAACTCGGAGCCTGATTGGTTGGTGGGATTTATGGCACAAGAGCCATATTTGGCCATGCTGCGCCATACAACATCAAGTAATAGACGTACACAATGAAAGTTTTACCATAGAAGATAGAAATACACACAGGGGATGAATACACCTGACAAGAACCCAACCTGCGCCGACTACAACTCGAAGGTTGCTAGCGCAGTGGGCAACCCACTTGGCCACAACTAGGACCCTGGATTGGATTGGGTTTTGTGGCATAGAGTCCTCCTGGGACATATTATACTAGGACCCTGAATCCGCGCTAATAAAATTCATTTCAGGAACGCATTGTTTATGTTTAACCTGTCCCCTAATCAAATGAGTGGACTGGTTCACAACACGACTCAAAATGCCAACTTGCCGTCTCGAGATCCTTAACCCCCTACTCCTTCCGAAGACCAGGGATGGTCTTCGCAAGATTGAAGGAAACATTGGGATCAAATGGTTCCTCCCAGACTTCAAGCAGGAGAACTATAGTCAATTTCACATCCAATGTCCATAGATTCCCATCCTGGCAACCAGAACGTGCAGGATATTTGCGTCCGCCTCTGCGGGGTGGCTCCAAACAGCGAGGCCAAGTCCTCACTCGGAAGACGGGCCTAAATAAGTAATCACTCGAAAGCAAGATGTTCGGGGAGTTGACGTTCCACGATAATGAACGCTCTGCAGGAGGTGTCTGTCGGAGGAACTTTCCAATCCATCATATTCGATCCCACCCGGACGTCCATCATCTCCCCCACTCACAACCGATTCGGGTTTTTGAAAGGGAAAGGAAAAAAAAAAGATCAGAAAGAAGACATCACACGGGGGGAGAGTTGGAAACGCCCCCGAGATTACACCTCGTGGACCACCTGACGCTGGCACCCTGCAGATTGCAATGTACCCGGTCCAGCGAAACTGGGAATTGAGTTGAGGGGCTCGCTGCGTTGTCTCACACCAAGAAATTACGAATTTTTAGTTCAGTGGAACATCACGGGCCCAATCATCCGGATTGCTCGGTCAATGTATGTTACTCTTGTTACCCCGCAATGGATTAAAAAAAAAACATCGCACCCCGGCAAGAAAAGTGACGCAACTCAAAATAGCAGAATTTGAGAAACATCAACTTGAAGGATACTATAAAACTTATATTGAAATAGTATAAGCTTTTAAATTTTAGTATGGTGGTAGCTTCTATTATATTTTACAGAATAGTAATATAACACGCTGGGGCACCTCATACATATTTCAATGACATCGAAACTTTAATTTTTTGACTTTGTGCCACTTTTTTTGGCCGGGGTGCGTTGTGTAGATATAAATACTGAACAAAACGGATAATCACGAATAGAGACATGCGAAAAACTATTACACTTTTGACAGGGCACTTTAGATCAGCTATTAATAATTCTAGAGCCTCAGAAATCAATAGCATGGAAAGAGCCTCGTGTTTTTGTTCGCAAGGAAACAACTTTCGATCGGACGGATGGGATATTTCGGTATGACTATATGGAAAGAAATTTTAATACTAATCTATGCAAGGAGCTCTGAGCGTGACAGGTTAGCTAAATAAGTTTATTAAGGAAGCACTCTTAAAACGATAATCATTCTTGGCTTGTTCCGTAAGGGAACAATGATTATCGCTTTAGAAGTTGAATATATTTTATCACTTTAAATTTAATCCCGGTCGCCAGGTCGCTTTAAAAATTTGGTCTGGCGCCTAGGTTTTCTGTTTTTCTAAAAAAAAAATTTCATGAAAAAAATTTGATTTCTTAGGCCATAAAAGGTCAAAAATGGAGCAAAATCTCTAATGTAGGTAAAAATGTTATTTGTATGGCCTCAGTTACACTATAAATAACATATTATTTACTGTGCGTGTGTGTAATGAGTTCTGCGATATTATTTGTATGGCCTCAGTTACACTATAAATAGCATATTATTTACTGTGCGTGTGTGTAATAAGTTCTGCAATATACTCATCGTTCGAAAAAACAGGACAAAATCCGGAATCCTCCGGATTGTGGACGATTATGCTGCAAATCACTGATACCAGCTAGGACACACTGCTGCAAGACTGCAAAATGGCCCAAATGCATCAGGATGAGCCTCGATCAGAGGTAGGCAATTGTAGCAATTAAACTCTTTTCCATTCTGTATCCTTCATACAGAGTGGATTATCCGGTATTTTTTTCTGTTATAACTTGTTTGCATCATTTCCGACCCTACTAATTTGATTTTCTGCTTCTTGTATCATTACGGACACATACCAATATTCACGCCCCCCAAACGACATTTTCCCATTTCTGTCGTGGGGATGCAATTTTCGAAGATATTAGCAGACAATATATCTAATTTGAAGCCTACGAGATCTAATTTAAAGACTACAGGACTGGATTAGCTGTTTTTTTTATCCCGTTTTGGTGCCCTGTCTTTTTCTTCTTTGGCTCTATGTTTTTGTGACGAGTAATTACTTTCGTGATGAGTGTTTACTTTAGTGAAAGAATGGTTGAAATAAAACATTTCCCCATACCCTGATTTTTCGAACATACTGTAGAGCTGGATTTCATAAAATCCAAATTCCAAATCGCCGGTCGACCAACCGGTCTGGTGGTTAAGGTGTTAGCCTCTAGATCGGAAGGTTTCTGGTTCAAATCCGGATCAGGGCATAGATGTTCGTAAGCGTATGATGTACAGGCGGCTGATGCACCTTAAATCTGCAGTAGCCGAGTCCTCACATTGGGTTGGTGTGGAAATTAGGAGAGTGGGGTGCCAGCACAGGTGTTGCCTCGTCATCTGACCGTGGTTTAAAATTACGTGTTGTCCTTGGATCTTTCCCGTAGAGGATTGATACTGGACCGTCGTCAATAGCCCGTTGTGTTGCTCTAGTAGGACGTTAATTAAAATTACCTTACCGAATCGTTGCTTATTATAATCAACCCCTAGGTAAAATATTTTTATGTGCAAAACAGTATTTATGTGAACCTCAGTTTATCGTATTTCCGACAGGTTTTACAGCGCGATGGCCATATTTGGCCACGCACAAACAAGGTATTTGGCCTCAAAGTCTTGAATACTTATAAATGAGTTAGGAGTTTGGGATTGCTGGCGTTGTAAGTATGCACACATAGGGGTTCCTGCTCTAGTAGTCAGCACAAGTCATACCTCACCCCTAGGCAATTTCAAAACTGCAATAATACCAAAATGTAAACGAATATCACATAACCCGTTCTTCCACTAGCCCCTTCAATTGTCACACACACGAAATCAAAGTTTCATTGACAAAGATGAGAAAAACACACCGGGGGTAAATTAAAGGAATCGAACATGCGTCGACTACAACTCACAGTTGGAGTGGGTGCCTCTTCGTTTGAAGAAGGCCACAACAACCTGATTGTGACAGCACGTCCCACGCACAAGAGTTGGTTTTATGGCACAAACAATTTCCCCACTATCGAATTATCTCAAGATGACCAGGCCAGGCAGTCATAAGACGGTTCATAAAGGCACTGAATGGGAGCCTGGTGATAACTTTATAGCAGGGCAGTTCTGACGCAGATAAACGCAATTCCAGAAGGCAAGATCGCACCATGAAGACCCACTTAGTCTCCCGCCACGAGAGCGGGACGACTCCTTTAACTCAAGAAATCGACACTTCGTTTTCATGCGCACTAAAAAGCGAGAAGGAAGAAGAAAGTATTTATGCCTGCAATTTTTTACTACTTAGACGTCGACTCCGCCACCGTTTAAATCTGAAAACGTCCGCCTTCTCACTCAGAGGCCCTAAAAACTTTTAGAGCCCCATAAAAGCAGCGCCACTGGTGAGGGGGAGGGGCCCCCACGCCCAACAGGGGCCCGGGTCACTTTTACGAGCGCTCGCGCCCGGAATTCCTGATCCCGGGGCGCCCCCCGCAATACAATTTCGTTTCGGATGCTGGACTTTTATTCGGCTTTTATTTCGCTTTTCTCTCATCTGGGCAGGACCGGCCACGTAAAAATGAATTAAGACGAGAGCGCGGGAACCGGGAACTCGGGTCCCCAAAGGCGTTCACCAGCGGAAATTGAAACCGATTGCCTTCTGGAAGACAAGAGATAAACGATTCGGTTGCAATCGACATAAGTATGACAGAGGGGAAAGAATCGAAGAGTATTTATTCTTCCACTTGTCTCCGTATCCCCATACGATAGGAAGCTTGTTTGTCCTCACTTCCAATCATCGCTCTTCCATATCTAAGTGCAACATATCTGCAAAACAAGACATTCTACTCTGCAAATATGAAACCAAAAAAAAGTAAGACGATTCACACTAAAGTGCGTTTTGAATCCGTGCCAGAGTACTTCGATGAAGCCATGTCCGTCTTTCAGTCAACAAAAAAATATATATCATCGACATTCCTATTTATGAAAAATCGACACATTGACTCTTTCCACACACACACACACACACACACATTTCTACAAAGGCAACTTTTCGTACAATATAGATCCAACTCGGTAACTCAGGAAAGCCGTGCCTTAGGCCAAAAAAAATGGTTTGTTTCCTGAAACTCCGACCGACCCTGAAATTACAATACCAAATTTACGACCCTAAAGTTTTTTTAGACTTTTTAAAAATTGAATTTAATTTCATTAAAAAGCACGTTTGTTAAAACGATTAATTGATTACGATGTCAGTGATCGTAATCGATTAATAATTACCCACTAAAATACCCAATTTGGGTAAATACCCGAGCATACAATATATACCCCGGATATTGACTCTCAAAAATAAATATACCCAAGTATTTTACATCACTGATCACACCTCTGATCAATTTTAAATCTGACATTAATGTTCAAATATTTCCTTTTGCGTATTTGAGGGGGGGGGGATTTTTTTTTTTTTTTTTTTTAATTTATTTACCGACCCAAATATTTTCGCTCATGTTACAGGAAACGAACCTTTTTCTTATTTTTGCCTTACCAGTGAAAGGGGACCAGAAAAATTTTATATTTCCTCCTAAGAACTTCATTTTTTCCCTCCAAGTTTGATAGCAGATATCGTTTTATAAGAGAGTGAAAGAACACGCATTGGTAGTCGAGTCCAAATAGGAAGCGCTATGTACAAAGCGGCACGCGCAAACCAATCACAGTTGAAGTTATTTAAACTTGAACACGACGGCGCTCGCTGCGGCTTCTGCTTGGTTTGTGCGCCTTGCGCTTTTTATTTGAATTCAGCTGAAGACTACCAACTGTTCGCTGAGTCATACAAAGCTTCGGTGTTCGGATTTAAGAGCGAAAAACATGCAGATAATCTTGACGTTTCGATATGACACGCTGTAAAAAGTAAACAAATTTTCCCTTTTTTTTATTTACATAAAAATGAATCTATAATGCAATATTCATCTCGTGGCAAGGCTTTTACAATATCGTATAGTCATGTTTTTATTTTTGCTGATTTTAGTGATTGTGATTAAAAAAATATATATACAAATCAACATTTGATTATTTAGATGATAGATAGGTATTTTACTAACAACGCGCACTGGAGCAACACATGGTCTATTGACCAAGTTCCGTAATCAATCCCCAAGGAAAACACCCGAGGACTACACCATGTAATTTTGAACCACGGTTCAGATGGCGAGATAACACCTGATCTGGCACCTCACTTCACTATCTTCCACATCACGCCAATGAGAGAACATTTGAGGCCACGTGCACCAGCTCTTTGTACACGACGGTCTTTGGTAGGTTATTTGAAACGCTCTACAGGGGTAATGTGGTAAAGCTGATTGCATGATAAGACAAAAATTCAACTGAAAATACTGTTTAGCTGCTACATTTTAGTGTCTTTGCCCCTCTCCTCAATTAGCTCTATTTTGAGAGTTTTATAGGTTTACATCAAATTATTATAAAGAATTATAGTTTAATTTTTCAGGACGATTTGATGAGCAGTGTTCAGATTCAGAAATCTATATATATATTTCTCTTACGTGGCACGCAAAAAAGACGTTATTTGTTACCGCGTTTTGGCAACATTGTGCGATTGTTTGTTTACTAGGAGCCTCGCGAGTCATTTGAATGAAATGAAATTTTATTGAAAAAAAAATGAATTTTAGACGAGCTGTTGCGGTTTGTAATAGAAATCTAAGAAAGCGGAGGATCTTTTCAGGGCTATTTAAAAAACGGTCCTTTTCAAGGCTAACAATTATAGTACAACAAGACGCGTGCACTACAACTTTCGACAACAAACTCAGTCAAAAAGTGTATGGGTGGCTCGAGTACTGGGGAAATGTACACACAAACAACATGCTGGGTATTCAATTTCAAAAGCAGCGCTCACATTGCGAGTAAATATTTGCTCAAAGTTTTCATCTAAATTCTGATTCCAGAGGTACTGTATATATCTTTTATGTAATACAACAAATTTAGATTTGAAAAATATTTTTTTGGAATATATTTTGTGATCAATCCCTTCTGCTAGGACACGTGTCTTCATTGATGCGAGCAAAGCGAGCATAGGTTCGCGCAGCGAACCAATGAGAATTGCGAAGCAATCCTCCGGGGGTTGGCGAGCGTCAGCGAGCAGGGGGCGGGCCCCCTAGTAAATTATATATTTTCAATTTGCATATTGGTTACCTTTTACAGTAGAAGTCTTCATGCCACGTGATGCCACTTTAGAGATCTACTCTTTTACCATATCAAATGGCTCTAGCTGTTGTTATTTTTAAATTAGTAGATTCCCCATTTGAATCCTAGGGATTGGATTGGATTGGATTTGTGGCATTGGGTCCTCTTGGGACATATTATGCCAAACTCAAGATAAAAAAAATCAAATATATAATATAATAAAAAAGTGAAATGAATCAAAACATAATGTATGAATACTATGTAAAATTATATGTGATATATAAAACCAATGTCATGTAAAAAGCTAAAAATATTTGGATGAGGATTCTCCCCAACCATGTCTTCTAAAGTCAAGGTAAAAGAATTAAAATATTTAAGGCGTTGATAATTAAAATTAGAACATTCTATTAAAATGTGTTTCACCGTAAGTGGACATATACAATAATTACAAATTGGGTGATCTTCTCCGAGGAGGAGGTGTCTATGGGTGATCCTAGTATGTCCAATGCGGAGGCGTGTTATTATTACCTGCTGTCTTCTTAAAGGTGGTGACTGCCATTGAGTTATATTAGGTTTAATAGCGTGTAGTTTGTTCTCAGTTTGATCACTCCATTCGCTCTGCCATTTCTCTTCTAAAAACTTGTAAATACTGTTTTTTAAGTCACGATAAGGGATGGCATGGTTAATGTTATTTACTGCTGATTTGGCGGCTTGGTCAACTATTTCATTTCCTGATATCCCAACATGAGATGGGATCCAACAAAATAATAAGTTAAAATTTTTGAATGAAAGATGATAAATTTTTTTCAGTGACTCTAAAACAATGGGATGACTGTCATGATCAGGATGTTTCAATGACTGTAAAACGCTTAATGAATCAGTGAAAATGATACATTTTTTATGAGAATGATCCGATATATATTCCAATGCTTTATATATGGCCATGATTTCAGAAGTAAAAACAGAACATGAAGAATGAAGTTTAAAACTGTGAATAGAGTGATTAATTGTGAACGCAGCTCCAACAAAGTTTGCCCTTTTAGACCCGTCCGTATAAATATGTATAAAATTCAGGCATGAGAATGCAAAATTTCGAAAAAGAGGAAAACCAAAATATGAAATGAAATACACGCGAGTCAGGTCTGTATGCACAGGACTTCGCAACAGTAAAAATTAAGAACTCGCGACAAGTTTTAATTGTGTATAACAATTTGGCCATCCAACATGCTTTAGATAAGGCTCCTGTACTATTGGGAAAGTCTAGGTACAATAGGCAAAACTTTATGAACTCCACATAGTCATCTGTTTTTTTCTGAATCGATGGCAGATGTTGCTGTCTGGATTGTATTGTCTCAAAGACCATCAACTATGATTCTCGCTTGTACATTCACTGACTTTGAGTCAAAAGGTTCCAATTCACTATCAAAATATTCAAGGTGATCAAAATTGTCACGAAATCGTTTAAACAAGGTTATATCTGGTGACTTGGAGACCTCGATCTTTAAGTCATCAAACACGTGGGATAAAAAGACTTATCCAACATGATGGCGGCAAGCTGACCAAAGCGCACGTCCCAATTTCTTTAGCACACTGACACAGGCAGCAGTAACATGGCCTGTGTTGGAAGAAGTTGAGTCAAGTGTCATGTTCACAATTGTATGTGTGCATTGCTAAGAGATGAGCTGCTCATATATTAAATCAGCAATGATTGGGCCACATTTACGATCAGTTCCTTGGGATTATACTGGCGTATCAAGAATCTTTTGCTGGTGAACGTTTCCAACGATAATGGTGAGACGTTCTTCAGTTTTGTACTTATTGGACAATGATGTTGAAAGTTTTGAATCCAAATGCAGTTGTATATTTAGGAAAGCACCACTGTTCCTTGTAGGTAGTTGAAATCTTCATTGCAACTTGCCTTCATTGCAACTTGATGACTTTGAGTACTTGTTGATCGTCCTTCAAAAGGGAAATTTTCCACATAATTTGTATCACTTTGTTCATCACAATCATCATTGATAGAGCTGAGAATATCATGTAATATTAAGTTGGAACTCATTTCTCTATTCACTTTTTCCCTTCTTATTTGTTGTAGCTGTAGAAGCTGTTCTTTTCGTTTGAGTTTTTCCGCAAGACATTAGTCATGTGATCTAAATGTTGCCAAACGGCCACTTTGCATTGACTGAAGGAAGGCAAGGTCTTCTTTGTTCTGTATTTGCTTTTCTACATTTACAGATCATTAAAAAAATGTTAATGCTAGTTTATATTCCATCTGTTTTAACTTGTCTATAGTATTTGGTGCAGATCTTCGATTAAGGGGTATCCCTCTTAATTTTGAGCTGTCATCAAGAAGTTTTATAAGTTTTTCGCAAACTTTTTGTTCACTGATTATTGGGATATTTGCTTTTTCATGAAACAGCTTTGCTTGGGAAAGGACTAGTTTTGAAGACTTACATTTAGTTCTATTTCTTGGACACCTTCTTCAATATGATACATCATACACCTCAAAACTTGCAAATTAGTTGGAAGTTAGAAGTCATTTATTTTTGAATCACCACAACTATCTTACTTAAGACCAAAAATATTTGAAGTCAGTCTGGTTTCCATAGGGAAATCAGAACAAAAAGTTCAGTTAAAGTTAAGCCAGTGTAAACTGTCCAAATCAGAATCAAACTAGCAATAAACAAAAGTTGAAAATCAGTTCATAATGAAAACCACAAGTTGAAATAAACAGGAAATGTATTGTTAACAAAGTTAAAGCTGCAGTCACTAGTCAAGTCAGTGTTACCACATGGTTTTGGCAACAACTTTATATTGGTTGTAATTGATGATGATGCTGATACAGAAAAACGACAAACTAATACGACAAAGTTGTCGTGAACCCCCTAAAAGTGTTTGAAAAAACAAAAAGAATTGGTATGGTAACTTTTTAAGGGTAATGGAACATTTTGAGATTGGAGACAAACTGATTTGTTTCTAGAGGGGCGTTTGATGCACCCTAATATATGTGTGCGTGTGTTTCCCCCACACACCATATATGCTCAAGTAGAGATTCAAAATTAGCTTTTAAGAAAAACTTCAGCATAAATAGAAATAAAGGAGCATTTGATTCCTCTAAGTAATGATGACGGCATATATGACCTAGATTGCCACAGAAGTTCGCAACAAAAAAGGATGCAAACGGATTGATTGTAAAATCAAGAAACAAGAATTGGTTTTTGGAATTCAACTTAAAATGTGTAAAATCATTTTTGTTTAAATTATACTGAATTTCAATTTCGCTAAAAAAAATAATAATTTGGAATCGAGTCATCTTTAGGACACAAATGACTTTCAGAAATTCTTCATTAATTTGGCACTGAGCGATAACATCGCGTCATCGGAAAACCGTGAGATCGGGAAAAATCGCGATGTCACGATGACCGCGAGATCTGCGCTAGCTAAGGGATGACGCGAGATCTGCTCTAGCTAAGGGATGCCTGTGTAAGATCGGAAAAAATTGCGATGTCACGAGGACCGCGAGATCTGCGCTAGATAAGGGATGACTGAATACGATCGGGAAAAATCGCGATGTCACGATGACCGCGAGATCTGCACTAGCTAAGGGATGCCTGTGTAAGATCGGGAAAAATCGCGATGTCACGATGACCGCGAGATCTGCGCTAGCTAAGGGATGCCTGTGTAAGATCGGAAAAAATCGCGATGACAGTGAGATCTGAGCTAGCTAAGGGATGCCTGTGTGAGATCGGAAAAATTTGCGATGTCACGATGACAGCGAGATCTGCGATAGCTAAGGGATGCCTGTGTAAGATCGGAAAAAATCGCGATGTCACGATGCATCGCAATCGTGAAACCGATGTGGTTGTCGTCCTCACACCGTCTTTCGCGATGTATCGTTACATCGCTAAGCCTAGCAACTAGTACATAAAAACGTCACTAGGACATCCGGTTCTTCAAAGCTTGAAATATATTCTCATTGGCTAGAAACACTAATGACATCATGTTCTTAAAAACGACCAAAATCACGTTAGAAAAACGTGAAAAATTACTAAAAAGCGGGAAAACATGAAAAAATCCTAAAAAAGCGGAACTCCGCGGAAACGCGGAAGATTCTCATGCCTGAAAATTAGAGTATTTTCCCAAATGCTTTAGAAAGAGTTGTTTGTAAATAATATCGGTAGTATCTGCTTTATAAAAATCTTGGAAAGGGTTTTGAAATTCAAAATCATGATTAAACCAAGGAGAGAAATAATAAAGTTTTTTCTGGGTGACGACAAGTGAAGATATTTCGGATCCGTCCATTAAATCCAGCATTCTTAAATGAAATGTAGGGCTAAAGGATGTTTTTGCTTGATAAAGGCGTTTTAAATATGGACTGTGATGAATGGTATGCAATGGGTGATACGGTATTGAAGAAATTCTAAAATAATATTCCAAGGACAACGACTGTCGCCTTAGGTCCAGGGAAGGTTCATAACAGTCTACATACAAGCTTCTTACAGGTGAAGTCCTAAAGGCCCCAGAACATAAACGTAAAGCTGTGTGGTGGAAGGTGTTCAGAATTTGAAGAGCAGATTTTCTTGCTGAACCATACACCACGCAGCCGTAGTCCAATTTAGATCGTATTAAAGTTCTATATATTTTTAAAAGACAAGCTCGATCGGAACCCCAAGATAATTTTGATAAAACTCGTAAAATATTAAGTGCCTTTTCGCAACGTTTGCGTAGATTTAAAATATGCGGTTGAAAAGTCAACTTCTTGTCAAAAATGATACCTAAAAATTTAAAATTGTCCACAACATTAATTAAAATATCTTTGAAATATATTTCAGGGTCAAGATGAAGATTTCGTTTATTGCAGAAATGAACACATGCAGTTTTCGAAGGTGAAAAACTGAATCCATTTTCATTTGTCCAATTAGTGATTTTGTTAACGGCCTGTTGTAGTTGTCTCTCTATTAAGCGAATGTCTTTAGCTGCGCATGAAATTTGCAGATCGTCAACGTAAATAAGACCTTTTACAGATGGAGGCAAATTAGAAACAATATCATTAATCTTTAAAATAAATAGAGTCACACTTAAAACACTGCCCTGTGGCACTCCCTCTTCTTGTATAAAAACATCCGAGAAAATAGATCCAATCCCTACTTTAAAATATCTCTTTTCTAAAAAATTTTGAATAAAAATTGGCAGATTTCCTCTTATGTCATTGTTAAAAATATCCTTTAAAATTCCATGACGCCATGTACGATCGTAGGCCTTTTCTATGTCGAAGAAAATCGAGACGAGATGCTTATTTTGGACGAACGCGTTCCTTATTTCGGTCTCGAGAGCGACTAGATTATCAATAGTGGATCTATTTTTCCTGAAACCACTTTGAAAAGGAGAGAGACATTTATCCTTTTCTAAAATATAAACGAACCTCGCGTTGACCATCTTTTCTAGTACTTTGCATAAGCAGCTTGTCAGGGCTATTGGACGGTAGTTCGAAGGATTCTTGGGGTCTTTGTTCGGTTTCAGTATGGGTATTATGGTAGCATATCTCCATGACTGAGGAAAAGTGTGCTCATTCCAAATTCTATTATAAAATTTCAGGAGATTATTTAGAGAACTATTTGAAAGATGTTTGAGCATGATGTAACTAATATTATCTGGGCCAGGAGTTGATTTGTGAACTATAGATAAAGCTTTTGACAATTCAGAAAAAGTAAAATCACAATTATAAGATAATATACGATTTGAAGTGAAATTAACTTTATTCTTTTCAGATGCAATTTTAATTTTTTTTTAAACTTTCAGAGTAGTTATTGGAGCTGGATATTTCGGAAAGGCATGAAGCAATTGTGTTTGCTATGTCTTTGGGTGCCGATAGTATTTGGTTATTGTATTCTAGAATCGGAATTTGTCTATTGGGGTAAACACCGGAAATTCTTTTAATTCTGTTCCATAATTGTTTACTGGTGGTCTTATTATTTATACTATTGACATAATTTATCCAAGAATCCCTCTTACTATGTCGTTGTATTTTTCGAAACGCCGCTTTTGTTTTTTTGTAAAAAATAAAGTTTTCTCTCTCTGTGTGTGTGTGTGTGTGTGTGTGTGTGTGTGTGTGTGTGTGTGTGTGTGTGTGTGTGTGTGTGTGTGTGTGGTTGGATATCTATTGAAGATATTCCAGGCTTTCCTCTGCTTCCGATACGCATCGCTACAATCCTCATTCCACCAAGGTTTCTTTTGTTTTTTAGGCGCATTTCCGACTTTTTTAATTGAGGCGTCAGCACTTGCTATAATTATGTTTGTTACTTTTGAAGTGACTTCATCGATGTCACCAAATTCAACCGTGTTAGAAATATCTGCAAGGCTAGTAAAAAGCGGCCAGTTGGCAGTTTCAAAAATATATTTGGATTGTCTGTCAGTGTGAGGTTGATACCATTTGAATCCTAAGTTTTATCTGAGGTAGTTTGTACCAAGAGTTTTAATGCAACAAATCCACGATATAGCGATCAATATTTGGGGAGCACGATCGGGGTTTGGGGATTTTTATTTCTAATGGCCATATATTGAGCCCAGCTACCCATAGTCAAGTAAATGGGCATGCACAGAGGATAAAAGAAAAATTTGTTTATTTCAAATTAAAAAAAGAGCATTAAATTCACGTTTTTAATTAAAATTAAGTACGAAACTCAAGTTAAAAGGTTCTAGCATCGAATTTGTGAACCCGCATTTGTACGAAGCTAACTACGTTGGAATATTTTTTAATACAAATTCCTTCTGGTCCGCTTTGAAGACACAAATAACGTTTGATAAAGATATTTTACACCAATTGAGTTAAAGACAACTGCTTGATCTTTGAGCTATCAATTCTGAAGAAATACATTTGTATGTATATCCTTAGCTATTCGCGAAACTAACATTTACCGGGTACACGTAAAAAAGACGCAAATGTGCGATATTAAGAGGGACCATAGCAGAGTATAAAAATTGCAAGTTACTACTCTACTCCAAGTATAAAATAGCTTACCGTGAGACCAGTCCTAGTCTTTTACGAAATAAGGTATGCTGGATATGGACGTTGAGTTCTCGTTTTTATTATGGCGGCTGAGGTATTCGACAACTCCCTTTCCGGATGAACGGTGACAATGAAAGTTCAGAAGAATATGGAAGGTGGAATACATCCCCCCACCAACTCGAGCAATTCGAACAGCGAAGTACTTAATTTCTTATCTAGCGCGAAGAGACAGGAAAACAGCATCTGCATTCCAGCTTTCAAAGCCTCACAACTAATACCCGCTGCTCCTATACGCGTCACACATAAAACACACAACGCCCCCTCCTTTTTTTCTAATGAACTTTCCAATAAAAACGACGAGATGAGAGAATAAAATATGCCGTGATATTTACAACCGGCACGCATAGCAGAGTGGAAGACCAGCAAACGGAAAATTATCTTCCGGGTTGGGAAATTGAAAACTCAATCAATAAGAATTTGCGTCGCACGACAGAATGGAAAGACATAAAAGCGGAAGGGTAGGGGTGTCGATTAACCCCTTGCAGTCGATTTCGAACAAGAACGGGTGGGACGGACAGTTCCATCAGCTCGATTTTCATTTCCCCGCCCCCCTCAATCAACCCTTTTTTACGTTTTCATTAGTGCGCGCCGCAAATCTAATAATAAAGGGGATCCACTTTTTCCCCAAAGAGGAGTCAAACGCCCCCCGTGGTTCAGAGGGAGGGGAGAGACAATCGATTCACTTCTCTTCTCATTCGAGTGTAATTGACGTCTGAAACAGATACAGGGTCTATCAACACAGATGACTCCCCCACTGATAAACCCTCATCTGGACTGATAGGGAACTTTTTTTTTTATAGAGGAGTCTAAAGATAAAAAGGGAGTCAATAGAGACAGCTCTCACGATTCCATTTTCCTATCCGATACACCTGCTGGTTATTAAACAGGATTAATTCCTTGTAGAGCCCTCGGGGGCAGTGGAAACTATGCAGATGGACCCGTTTACATAATTCGACTTCATATAAGAAAGCTATTTCTACTGAAATAATAGATAGTGCTACCATTTTCTTCGAAAATGTAGGAATCCGATCTCCCAATACCATGGCACCCAAAGGCCCACAAATAAGGAAAGTTTTTTCTGCTGTTATGTGTAGTTTATTTTCTCTACGCTCATTTACACTTGCACGTCTGTCGAAATACGCTACGCACTCGGTTCTGAACCAGTGAGCGACGAGAACGATTAAGAAAAGGAAGAATGGAAAGTTAGTTAATTAACGTCGCTGTAGTGCAAAACAAGGGACTATTGGCGATGGTCCGGAATCAATCCCGAAAGGAAGAGAACGATTGAGATGTCATTCCCGTTGTTATCATTCATTGGTTGGACAGATCAAAATTCGGAGAGAAGAAAAGGATCGACAGACGGACTAGTAAAAAAAATCATTTGTTTAAAGTCTTCTTCGTGGCATTTTGTTAACACAACAAAAGTATGCCAAAAGAGAAGAACATTTGTGTGCAAGTTTATATCTGGGAGAAATATTAGGTCCCTTCGTGTACTAGCTAGAAACCCGCTATTTCAACCTAGTACAAACGCACGAGGTTGCTGAATGGAGGCCAGTGCACACCATTTAATACAAATTAGTAGTTTTGTTTATCTGAGTCGAGAAAAGTTAAGCTTCACAAAAGTAGCAAGCAGTATGGCGCAGTTCAACATACTATTTCACGGCATCACAAGTGACAGCGGCTCTAAGAGTTTTTATATCCCCCCTCCCCTTGTTCTCTCAAAGGAACACCAATAGAACCAGCCACCAAGTTCGAGATGGATGAATGGTGGGGTTTGGATTTAATGGCGCAATGGTCATATTTGGCTAAACCGCGCCCAATGTCGAGTAAATGAGCATGCACACAAGAAAAGCTTCACTGGAACAGTTTAGATTTACTGGCGTAATGGTCATATTTGGCTAAACTGCGCCAATGTCAAGTAAATGGGCATACACACAAAAAAGCTTTACTGCAACAGTTTGGATTTAATGGCGCAATGGTCATATTTGGCTAAACCGCGCCCAATGTCGAGTAAATGAGCATGCACACCAGAAAAGCTTTACTGGAACAGTTTAGATTTACTGGCGTAATGGTCATATTTGGCTAAACTGCGCCAATGTCAAGTAAATGGGCATACACACAAAAAAGCTTTACTGCAACAGTTTGGATTTAATGGCGCAATGGTCATATTTGGCTAAACCGCGCCCAATGTCGAGTAAATGATCACGCACACCAGAAAAGCTTTACTGGAACAGTTTAGATTTAATGGCGTAATGGTCATATTTGGCTAAACTGCGCCAATGTCAAGTAAATGGGCATACACACAAAAAAGCTTTACTGCAACAGTTTGGATTTAATGGCGCAATGGTCATATTTGGCTAAACCGCGCCCAATGTCGAGTAAATGAGCATGCACACCAGAAAAGCTTTACTGGAACAGTTTAGATTTACTGGCGTAATGGTCATATTTGGCTAAACTGCGCCAATGTCAAGTAAATGGGCATACACACAAAAAAGCTTTACTGCATCAGTTTGGATTTAATGGCGCAATGGTCATATTTGGCTAAACCGCGCCCAATGTCGAGTAAATGAGCACGCACACCAGAAAAGCTTTACTGGAACAGTTTAGATTTAATGGCGTAATGGTCATATTTGGCTAAACTGCGCCAATGTCAAGTAAATGGGCATACACACAAAAAAGCTTCACTGCAACAGTTTGGATTTAATGGCGCAATGGTCATATTTGGCTAAACCGCGCCCAATGTCGAGTAAATGAGCACGCACACCAGAAAAGCTTTACTGGAACAGTTTAGATTTAATGGCGTAATGGTCATATTTGGCTAAACTGCGCCAATGTCAAGTAAATGGGCACACACACAAAAAAGCTTTACTGCAAAAATTTGGATTTAATGGCGCAATGGTCATATTTGGCTAAACCGCGCCCAATTTCGAGTAAATGGGCATGCACACAAGAAAGGCTTAACTGGAACATTTTGGATTTAATGGCGCAATGGTCATATTTGGCTAAACCGCGCCCAGTGTCGAGTAAATGGGCATACACACAAGAAAAGCTTTACTGGAACAGAAGAGAAATGCACCCAGAGAGGAATCGAGCTTGCGTCGCCTACAAATCGCAGGTTGCTAGCGCACTGCACCACGGCGATCTCTCGAGTTGAGAGGATTCCCTGGATCGATTCATAGAATGCAGAAAGTGTCGAGGGTCACTATTGCCACGGCTTCATACGCTACTGAATTACCATTGAATTCAGTCAGGACGAAAGAGAGAAGAGAGCCCCGGCGTGAAGAAACCCCGATAACACAATAAATAAACCCTCACAATTAGTTGACGAAATTGCTCCAGCAGAAAGAGCGAAAATCCCTCGTACGCACAGGGTCATTTCCCACGCAAACAGGGACTTCTTAAAAACAATTTTTTTTCAATAAACCTCGTCTGCAGATTACCGAACCATCTCCTTCCTCAGAGATGGATTTTCTAGATGCTAACACCAACACAAATAATCCACCTCCACCACGAAGGATATTTCATCATGAAGTGGGGGGAGTGATATTTTTTACATAAACTCCGATGCGAAAATTAAAAGGGGGGCTGGGGGTCTCCAGAAAAAAAGATTAAGTAAGACTACTTAATTGTAATGGCACATTTTAATTGAAGCGTACAAAAGCCTCCCCCTCAGAAACTCAAGAAGAATGATCGACGCAGAACCCTTAATTAAGCCCTTTAATGAGAGCGAGAAGACTTTTGTAAAGAAGAATCTTTCGCCCACCTAACCCTGATGCACCCCCCCTTTATCCTGTAATTAGGTGACATGCGGCCAACCCTCATCCCCCCCCCTCCCCCGCGCGACTCCAAGATTCCCCAATAAGTCCCTCTTTTAAGTCTAGGAGAAATTCAGGATTTCCCCTTCCTTTTCTATCACCTGAAGCAATAATTGTTGCTCGAGTTTAAAAGAGAGGATTGCAAAGAGAAAAATAATAGGAACGGATTTTTACAAGTTCTCGAGTTCTCGCACAATCTCGCGGTCGGTCGGGAAAGCCCGCATTTTCCCGGAGTGTGTGAATACCAAAACCTGCATGAAGGGGAGGGGGGGTCTTGGAGAATTTAATTGGTCCCCCCTTTTAGGCAGGGGAAGAAATGTAGGGTGTGGATAAAGAAAGCCCCCGTTCATAATTGCGGATAATGCACTAATTTGCCTTTAGCGCGGGAGCGGAAAATTCCGTCCAGGTTCTTTCTGGTTAATACAACACCCTGGGGTGGTGTCGAATAGGAATCGAACGCTCCGGAAGTGGTTCCTTTTTGATCGACGGAAACGAGCGTGTTTGCTTTTCGGTTATTAGTTTTTGAACAAATTGGTTGTTGTGTATTTCCGCCGCAGGTAACGCGGTTAATAGAATTACAGAATGGACTCTAATGATCCGCACTCTCCAGTGATGGGCGTTTTGGAAAGTAATACAAATTAACCGTGAAACTTCAATTAACCGTCACACTTTTAACCGTCAGTTTCTGTTAATCGTCAGTCTATTATTACGGAACATTTGCTTTCAGAAAGCACGAGCCTCGAAGAAACAAAAGAAAATGACACTATTTTAAAATTTGAATAAGTCTATAGAGTAAGTTCATGTAACAATATGTAATATTCTGTACTTGATGTAAATTGTACTAGGGGGCCTGCCCCTTGCTCGCTAACGCTCGCCAACCCCCGGAGGATTGCTTCGCAATCCTCATTGGTTCGCTGCGCGAACCTATGCTCGCTTCGCTCGCCTCAATGAAGACATGTGTCCTAGCAGAAGGGATTATTTACAAAATATGTTACCAAAAAAATGTTTTTCAAATCTAAATTTGCTGTATTACAGAAAAAATATATACAGTATCTCTAAAATCAGAATTCAAATGAAAACTTTGTGCACATTTTGACTCGAAATGTGAGCGTTGCTTTGGAAATTGAATACCCAGCATGTTGTTTGTGTGTACATTTTCCCAGCACTCAAACGACCCACACTTTTTCATTGAGTTTGTTACCGAAAGTTGTTGTGCAAGCGTCTTGTTGAACTATAATTGTTGGCCCTGAAAAGGACCGTTTTTTAAATGGCCCTGAAAAGATCCTCCGTTTTCTATTATAAACTAACTGTAACAGCTCATTAAAATTTCCTTTTTTTTTCCAATAAAATTTCATCCGATAACGCTATAAATTCAATCGATGCGATAGACTTCGCGATAAACAAACAATCGTACAGTGTTGCCAAAACGCGATTACAAATAACGTCTTTTTTGCGTGCCACGTAAGAGAATTATATATATAGATGTTGCTTGTTTCTGCAAAAAAATATACATGTTTAAATGTAGTGTATTTCCAGTTCCCAAACGCGCATTTTTTATCATTCGTTTATATGCAACTAGCCACTGCGTGGCTAGCCCAGCGTTGCCAGTGGTGTAAGGTATCAATCTGGAGTAAAATTTTCCGCAGATTTCAAATCCATTGAAGATATATTTATTTAAAAAATTATTTATTTAAAGAAAGTCATATTTTTAGGTATCAATCTAAACTGAAATTTTCCGCAGATTTCAAATACGTTGAAATTTTTACTCTATCTTTAACGGTCTAGGAGATAGAAAAAAAGAATTGACTTCAGTTGAAAGATTTATCGTCTGGCTGGAAATTTATTCGTCCGCGCAAAATCAAAGCGGAAACGAACAAAAATTATTTTCTCCGCGTCCTGCGGATGAAAAAAACTTGGCATGATTCCAAACCCTGACTGCAAGGTCGCATAAGTAGAAAAAGTTCTCCGCGTTTCAAAAACCGATGGAGAATAAAACTATGAAATTCATTTAAAAATCTTCTAGATTGAACGCCGCGACCCAAAAATTGCAAATAATTCGGACTACCAATGTGCCAAATCTCATTGCTGTAAGTGCCATAAAATCATCAGGATTTTGCGGCCCCAAACAAACACTTCCTTTTACAATATAAGAGATGAATGGAGTGATTTAAGGTTTATCTGCTATCCGTCAATTCGATTAACCTGTTTTACCAGAGAAAAATTAAAGAAACAAACTTGAAACAATACATGAGACAATTGACTCGACGGAGCTATTAGAGTTGCACATTATGTCATCTAATGTCAGTACCAAACACGATTGAAAAATCTCGCTCTCAACCCTTCGTGCCGAGAACTATTTTTTAATTAGTTTTCTGGGAAGGGAGTTGAATTTACGTCGATAAACGTGCTATTGGTGACGGTCTGGAATCAATTCCGAAGAGCAAGATTCGAGAACATCTAGTCATTTCGAACCATGGTAAGATGACGTGGCCAACACCCGAGCTGGCACCCCATTCTCCAAACTTCCATTCCACACATACGTGGACATTTGAGACAGCGACAGATTTAACGAGGCCTCGTTTGAAATTCAAAGTCAGCATTAACGATTTGCCTCTTAACTATGTGCTCAAATCTCGTCATACCACTATTTTATGTATATCGTAAGTATTCGTGCTTTGACATAGTGAGAAACTGTTGAGTTTAACCTTTAGGAAGGGTCGCTTGTAGGGCAGATGCCTACACCATTGTGTGATCGGAATTTCGGAATGCCGAATGTATTCTGATTGATTTTGGCGGCAGTTGCTGTTATTGCGTAGCGCGCTTTCGACTTGAGAAGAACAGGTGAAATAGAAAGTCCTCTGCAGGTGGTGTTCGTCCAGATCTGATTGGTTTGACTTTTACCGTTGGGTTATTTTTAGACTGGCAGAGCACGTTGGAGACGATGGTTGGAGAGAGTGAAAGAGCCAGAAACAGCAGGTGAGGCTTGTTCTCCGCGCTGGACTTTGATATACGTACTTTTATGTATTGGTGTAATGATGTTAATGTGATGATGTAAATACTGTATATTTTTTTTAATGTTCTTGGAATAATAAGAACTAAAATATCTTGGCTGTTGGTTGTCTTCTCCTTGTGTACGATTCGTACTGTTTTCACGCTACCGTTTCGGGGCGATGAGTTAGTTGTCTTAAGCGCACTTAGCGTAAATTTCCTTACATAGTCCCACTGGGAACTTACTGGTTGCCTTCGAACCCGAACCCAGTTGCTTGATATACCCGTTTCTAGGCCAATTTATTTTGTGCATCTATTTCATTATGCACCATTAACTGCATAGTTGTTATATGTGTCGCTTAAATTTAAGAGAAACGGTGCGGGTCCCAAAAAGCTTAACCCCTTTACATGATAGTAACAAAAATACAAAAATAACAAACCACCATGCACACAAAAAAGGTATAAAAGAACACTACATCTATACAGTATAGACCGTAAAATAAAATGTCCAGGCTTGGTGAACCTTTTATCATCTTAATATTTTGATTGATTATTCAAAACCTTCACGTAAAGATTCTTTAAATACAATAACCGTTTCCAAACACCTTAACAATCGTCGAGCTCCCTTCTGCAGCCAGGAAATATAGTTAATTGAATTATTTTCCGACAGTGGCTCGGGCAGAATTGCTAAAATCAAATAGGGTTTGAGGGCACTTTTTAAGAGGACCTCGGGAGAACTTCTGCATCGGTGAGCATCGAGGATTTTCGTAGTTTCTGTTTTGGAATTAGTATTCAAATTCTGTTGAGATGTCCTCGCTTCTGGCGACAGAAAAGGAATTTCCGCTAATGAATTTCTTTCCGGAATTGGAATCTCATATAAGCTCTTAATTGATTCGATTATTTTTATACCTTATGTTATAATATCAACTAGGAATTTGTTATTGGGCATTCGTCAGATTTAAATCCTTGTGTATCTTTGGAGATAGTAATATCTAAGCCGCATAACCAGTACTGAACTGTAAACCCGACCACACTGTGACGGTTCTTTCTTTCGGCGGATTTCCTAATCCTCTGCCGTGTCGTCCCCCAAACATTAAAACTGGTCCATGATCATATTTTAACATTTGATAACACCACAATCTTGATTATTTGCTATACGAATAAATTATGCAATAACATTCACAGCCATATTCACAAGTCCCGAGTTAACTCGAATATCAGTTGATCCGCGAGTAAGAGTTAACGCGAGGATTATCAAGAATGGTATTCTCAAACGACGTGTTAAGTGATGCGGAAATTAAAATAAGACGCCCGCTGTAATGGGCTACTGCCGTCTCTTCATGATCACGTGATATTGTTTATATTGGTTACGACGCCCGAATCTGCATTCATACTAATCAAGCACGTACTTCACCGAGGAACTGATTCCAAATTGTGATTAAATAGAACGCTTACAGCATTTTAATTTGGGTTTCGGAAAAGAAATGCAAAGGTATTTAATTTCATATTGGATTTTTATTTTAGCATTTTAGCAAGGCAACAATCCCCGATCTAAACTGCCCAAGAAACCTCTCCTCTACAATAGCTAGGCTACGTACTGGACATTTCAAAGGCATGAAGATTTCACGAACTAATATAAAATCCTATCCCATCTGCAGGTACCCCCTGTCCCCAATCGCAACTAACTCCAGATCATGTTTTCGACTGCCAGGCATTATTGGTTCCCTCTTTCAACTTGGAGCACCCCCAATCGAAATCCTTCATAGCCATCGAGCTCCAGAACTTGCAGATCTTGTCACCAAGGTTTTTGGAGGACTCTAAACTTTTGCACTAGTACTGTATAAATAGACACAACAACAACAACATTTAAACCTAAATTTTGCAAGAAAGAATTGTACACAATGTAATCTTGACAAATGAATGTAATCCTATTATCTTTGTACTTGTCAGTGCGGGTGTGTGTTGGTGGTGTGAAAAGTAACTTGCATTGTCATTTTTCTTTCATTCGTAATTTTCTTTCATTCGTAATAAATCAACAGAATAATTTTTATTCTACGACAAATTGGCATCTGCCATGGTCATATTCTACCTTTTGCTCTTAGAGGACGGAGGTGCCGCCATCTATCTTTACGCCAAACGTTTTCTCAGCTACCTTTATTTCATTTTTCTTTTGAATTTCAATAAAATTATGTTTTAAATTTTTTCCATTTAAGCAATATTATGATGAGGAGATGAGCTGCTATGTAGCAGGGGCTCCGTAATGATAGGTCCAGTCTCGTCGTCGCAAGAATACCGTAATTGAGTGTAGAATGAAATGTGTCATTCATTTTGTTTTTCGCAAAAAGATAGTACTGCGCATGCGTGAAATCTAACTAGGGAGTTAACTCGCCGATTTCGGATGATCAAAATGTAACACCGAAACGGCAGTTTAAACCACGAATCAGGCGTTGTGGATACGGCCTTTTCGATAACTCGGGGATTATCGTTGATCCTCGAGTTAACTCGGACTTGTGAATAAGGCCGTAAGACGGCCATATAGTGGAGCAGCATGTGACGAAACATACACGATATGCGCATGCGTACTTCTGTATTGAAAACATCGATACGCATTCCTATTTCTGCCAATTTAGTGTCGCAAGACTGATGTTGGACCAATGTGGGGCTTGCCGAAAACGTAAAGAAATTATCTAGTATGTATGCCTTGCGAGCCGTGCTCCCGAATCGCCTGGGTTTCTATCTTTTTGCGAAGGACACGAGAAAACAAAATGGATGACATTTCATTCTATGCTCACTTACAGTATTCTTGCAACGACTGGACTCGACCTATCATTACGGAGCACCTGCTACATCTCCTCGTCATAATATTGCTTAAATGGAAAAAATTTAAGACATAATTATATAGAAATTCAAAAGAAAAATGAAAATAAAGGTAGTTGCGAAAACGTGTTTGGCGAAAAGATAGATGGCGGCATCTCCGTCCGCTAAGAGCGAAAGGTAGAATATGACCATGGCAGATGTAAATTCGTCGTAGAATAAAAATTATTCTGTTGATTTATTACGAATGAAAGAAAATTGGCAATGCAAGTTACTTTTCACACAATCAACACATACCCATACTGACAAGTACAAAGAGAATCGGATTACATTCATCTGTCAAGACAATGTCTACAATTCTTTCTTACAAAATTTAGGTTTCCATAAAAATCCAATTTGAAATTAAATACCTTTGCATTTCTTTTCCCAAACCCAAATTAAAATGCCGTATGCGTTCTATTTATTCACAATTTGGAACCAATTCTACGGCGAAGCACGTGCTTGATCAGTATGAAAGCAGATTCGGGCGTAGTAACAATGTAAACAATATCACGTGATCGTGAGGAGACGGTAGTAGCCAATCACAACGAGCGTCTCATTTTAATCCCTGGATCACTTAACACGCCGATTGAGAATACTGTTCTTGATAATCCTCGAGTCAACTCTTACTCGCGGATCAACTGATCCTCGAGTTAACTCGAGACTTGTGAATATGGTAGTTATAGTTCGCTAGGGAGTACGCGGGTTTATACTGTCAATACAGTCTAATACCGGGACTTAAAGGGAATGGGGAAACGTCACTGACCGCAAGGTGTGACGGCGTTTGTCTTCTGGACGGTAATTGATATTTTGCAAAACCTATTCGGTATGCAAGAAATGGACAAAGACAACCTGAACTCTAACTCAACCCTTTTCGTTTCTGAGAGGTTAATTGGGTTGTATGGCTCAAGAGACACATTTTGCCATGCTGCGCAAACACGACAACGATGCAAAGTAATGGACACACAATGAAAGTTTTACTGATATAGAAAAAGAGATAGACCCCCAGGATACGTCACATTAATCGAACCCGGGAAAAGAAACCATTCATTTCCCATTTCACTTGGTTTGCCGCTCTACGGGTCCGTCCTAGGTTAGACCGGATTTCGGTTTAAAGTGTATTTCGAATCACTACAAACAGCCATGCTTGTTGAACCCATGACCAAAGCGCTAGTCATTCGGCGGCAGCGGACATCGAGTCCGATCTCCACTAAGTTTCCTGCGACGCCATGTACGTTACTTTTAACCAAAACCCACAATTCATCAACCGAGGATCTTTCGTCCCAACATATGCCGACGAAATTTCAAGAAACAGCACTAATTTTGTCGTCGACAAATTTTGTTTTCCCACCAGGAGTCTGTGAAAATCAAAAGACTGCGACATTTGTTGGCGACAAAAATTGAGGTGCGTGTTTGATATTAGACATTACCCTATGCCCTTCGGCACCCCGTCTTTTGTTCGCTCCTTGTACTATTAGTGCGTTGTGTGTTATCGAAAAAAGTTGCAAGAACCCACATTAGAGAGTATTTTGTCTGCAACCAAATCTCTGTGCATGCTTTTTTTTTTTATAGTGAGAAGAGTTTTCACCCCATTTGTGTTGTCAACAAGTTACAAGAACCCACTAGTATTTTGTCTGCATCCATAAATCGTCGACAAATATCTAAGACACAAAAATTCCAAACAAATGTCTGCAACACGGTGTGAACCCAGCTTTAGCAGCAAGGAGTGATTTACCTGGACTAATCTGTGGCGTCTCAAAAAACCACAACAACCCATCTTAATTCATCCCAACCTCCTCGTTAATACAAGCTTCCCTGCTACTTGATCTCTCCATTTCCCCTTGCTCCTAATTTCGAAATAACTGCAGAATACGCTCAAATTTTCGTTATTCTCAGTTTTTTGTTTTCATTTGGGGCCTCTTCCCTGCTCTTTGTCTTTGCTCCCAGCTCACGCGCCTCCCTGAGTCGGCAGAGTAAGTAGACGAGCGAGCTCTTTCGGGAATTGACTGACAAATCCCTCCGCGGATTGTTAAGCGAGGGAAAAAGCCGACAACTTTTCCCTTTGTTGTCTTTTGAGCTGAAAGGAATGGGGGAAATGAATTTTTTGTTCTCTAACGGTTTGCAACAATCTGTTTACGCGCGTTTCTCTATTTTTATTTACGCCCCTCTTTTTTCCTTCTCGACTTACCTTTGTTTGGCCATTGGAGTTACAGTAACAAAGGAGACCGGAAAACAAGGAAGCTAAAAACAGGGAAAATCTAAAACTTTTTTTTTATCATTTAAGTTAACTGCGTTCTATTTTTGAGGGTTATTATTTTTTGCAGTCGAAATCCTCATTGAAAGGCACAATGGAAGGGCAATTTTTCTGCTCTCCTACCCCTTGTAAACTGGTGAATATTTTGCGGGAACCTTCGGTAAACAAAGCATTCAATTAATTTCCCCTTTGAATTGCGATTTCGTGTTTCCTTGCCCTTTATTAAATCTTGCGTAAATACCACAATTGATCTTCTTTAAAACTAACACCTTCAATTACCAGGATTAAATTAAACAAAGGCTTAAGAAGACGCATATCGAATTCGAAAAAGTGTTTTACGCAAAGCAAAGATAAGAGCAGAGAATATTCTCAAAAGAATATTCTGAGAATAATCTCCAAAGACTGAAATTTGGAGAATATTCGAGAATTTCCTATTTAAAATTAATTTTTTTTAATTGTAATTTTTTATTTTGACTGCAGAAATGAACATGAAGTTTATTCTATGTATATTTCACAATATAAAGAGTGTAACGGAAGCGAGGCAAGCGCTCGGAGGAAAAGTTGAAAGGAAGAAAAGCTTAGATGCCGAGAAGTCAAGCCACATGCTGAGATGTCACGCCGCGTATGAACCCAGAACGCCGGACCGCGAGAGTTAACGAGCTGGCGGTGGGTCGAGGGATTTGGTTTCAACGGCCGGGGAAAGCGAGATGTCTTTGTCGCGATGTCCGGCCAGACGCAGAAGTTCATTTCCGCCGCTTCCACATGATCAGACGAGATAGCGGAAACTTTTGTTCATCTCGCAATCCGCTAATAAAGCTACCAGAGAAAGGCGAGAAATTAACCTCTAATAGACAGCCCGATTTTGAACCAGCAAATAGCGAGAGGACAAGTGTGTCGAATGAAACGAGAGGAGGGCCAACAACCCCTTGAAACTTTCGGAGTCGAGAAACAGGAGAAAACTTTCGGAGAGAGGTCAATAGAACCGAGGGATCAAACTGATCCGGATAAGTGAACACCCGTTCACGGTTTCCGATAACCCGTTCTCTGCAGACGTACCGAGTCGGGACAGCTGTTCGTGGACTCAGAAATTGCCCAAACTGGGATTCCGTCTATCAAACGTGAGGAAAGCTCAAACCTGAGCTGCTACTCCTGTTAATTTGGAAAGGACACCGAACCTGTTGCTAGGCTTACAGGAGCTGGGAATCACTCAACCGAGTGCCATTTAGGAAGTTCAACCGAATTACAACCTCGTACAAGCGTGCAAGAACTTTTGGAGAAGCTCACCCGAGCTAGAAACATTTACTCGCCCGAGTAAGGTCTGGAGAAGGGCTCACCAGAGCCAGATAGTCCATTTGGAGTCCCGAGGTCAAAGACAATTCACCATATTCGGCAAAGTTCTATCACCTGGGCTCTGCCGGCCTGTATAAGCTACCTACCAAAATCAGTTAAGGTTTTTCATTTTGTAAATAAACACATGTTAGTCCAGACCACTGCGAACTATCTCTTGTAGTAGACGCCGCTACCATCCCAATTCCACCATTCACAAAAAAAATGCTTAAATGAATAGTTAATTGAAATTAATGAGATATACTAAATTTTTCAATATGTATATTTTTTTTCATTTTTCATGTATTCCTTCTTGGATTAAAAAAAAAAACATGTGTCCCATATTTTTATTTTTAATGCATTTAGAAAATAAAATTATCGATTTTTCTCCCGCTTGAGAATATTCTTGACAACATTCTCAATAATATTCTCCTTCTTGACGACATTCTCCTAAGATTATTACCAAGAATTTTACAACTCAAAAGTAGAATTTTTTAGTACTTTCTCATCAAATCAGTTTGTTTCGAAACATAAACCATCCAAGATTTGCCTTTTTTAATCTGAAAATATTTCAAAAAGTTAATCTTTTAAAATAATCTATATAGATATTGGAACGAGGATTTAGTACGTTTAACAAAACGGTACTAAAATTTACAGGAGACAAAATATGAAACCATTTCCAAGAAAGTAATTTTGTATTTTATAAAAGAGCTTAACTTTTAAAGTCTCAAAATCTGCCGTAAATTGTTTAACCTTGTAAATGCTAAAAATGTAATACAATTAAATGTGCCGTTTGTTGAAAAGCCGTTACTATGCCTGAACCCACTCACCACAATTTAAATTCATAGCACGACGTTAGTGTGCGGCTTTTTGTTTTTTATAGTAAATTTTTATAACTAACTATGTCCTACTCGTCCCATGCTTCCAGTTTTCACTTTCATAATTCTGAAAGCTTTATTAAATTACTTTTCTCCGCATTCATAACACCACCCACACCTTCTATTTTATACATTTATACTTCTTTTTGTCGTGAGGCAGAAAAAGACCGGGAAGTTTCTGAAAACTTTGTGGTGTGGTTTGGTTTATCTCTCTAGTCATTTTTTTTAAATACGAATAAAACCACGTAGGGATGAGAAAATAATAATTATAAAACATGTAGAAACGCAAAACAGAAAAAAATGCAATTCTGGTTGTTTTTTATTTCTACATGTATTTTATTACTTTTGTACAAATTTCTGTTTTTTATATCTTTTTTACACTTTCATGAGTTTATTCTTTTTGCATTTTTACACAAATGTTGTTTTATTTATCTTTTTATTAATTCTTTCGACACGTTCTTTTTATGATTCTTCAAGCTGATCAAATATATCTAAACTTCAAATATTTATATATAATTTCAAGAACCTATTGTCTGTCTGTTTTTTTTTGTTTTGTTATTTTGTGTGTTTTATGTTATTATTATGTGTGTGTTTTATGTTATTATGTATGTGTGTTTTATGTTATTCTGTGTGTGTGTTTTATGTTATTCTGTGTGTTTTATGTTATTCTGTGTGTTTTATGTTATTCTGTGTGTTTTATGTTATTCTGTGTGTGTGTTTTATGTTATTCTGTGTGTGTTTTATGTTATTCTGTGTGTGTTTTATGTTATTCTGTGTGTGTTTTATGTTATTCTGTGTGTGTTTTATGTTATTCTGTGTGTGTTTTATGTTATTCTGTGTGTGTTTTATGTTATTCTGTGTGTGTTTTATGTTATTCTGTGTGTGTTTTATGTTATTCTGTGTGTGTTTTATGTTATTCTGTGTGTGTTTTATGTTATTCTGTGTGTGTTTTATGTTATTATTCTCTGTGTGTTTTATGTTATTCTGTGTGTGTTTTATGTTATTCTGTGTGTTTTATGTTATTATTCTCTGTGTGTTTTATGTTATTATTCTCTGTGTGTTTTATGTTATTATTCTCTGTGTGTTTTATGTTATTATTCTCTGTGTGTTTTATGTTATTATTCTATGTGTGTTTTATGTTATTATTCTATGTGTGTTTTATGTTATTATTCTATGTGTGTTTTATGTTATTATTCTGTGAGTGTTTTATGTTATTATTCTGTGAGTGTTTTATGTTATTATTCTGTGTGTGTTTTATGTTATTATTCTGTGAGTGTTTTATGTTATTATTCTGTGAGTGTTTTATGTTATTATTCTGTGAGTGTTTTATGTTATTATTCTGTGTGTGTTTTATGTTATTATTCTGTGTGTGTTTTATGTTACTAGTGTTTATGTTACTAGTGTTTATGTTACTAGTGTGTGTATATATATATTCTCTAACAAATCTACACCGTTTGACCAATTCACACCAAATTTGGTACACTTATACTTTAGAACACTGCGGAAAACATTGGCTATTTCTTTCTTGTCTTCAGACCCATCTGTAGCCATTAAATTGGCACACTGGTAGTCCTAAGTGCCCCTCAAACACCCAATTTTAAAATCTAAAGTTTGTTTTCCTGCAATAAATGGACATGGACAAGGAAACACGTTCTACAGGTTTTGTGTATTAGAGTTAAAACAGGGAAATGTCGCGGTCAATTGGAAACCCGAGCAACGCCGGGTAATTCAGCTAGTGTGAAATAAATTAAATTTTGAACAGCCGTGTACTTTATAGCAAGAAAATTCCACGATTTCCCTACGTTTCAGTTGTCATAAAAACCCAGTAATAGAAACCTCAACCGAGACGAATATAAGCGATTCGCTTCGCCAGCGGAAAATACGTCAAAGGACAGAGAGAATCCACGCTGCAAGAGAAACGCCGAAGTCGAATTCAATATACGAGGGCCACCAAATTAAGTCCCCGATGGACTAAAAATGCCGATACGACACGAAGCCGTCCCACGAAAAAAAAGAAACGCCATCCCGATTTCTTTCGGCAGCCACATCGAATCGTTTCCTCCCAAACTACAAAACGACTTTCATGAATGATATAAGAAAGCAGCAAGATCTTTGCTACAAGGCCGATAAATCAATTTCGCAGATGCCTCGGCCTTGTGCTCCGTGAGGAATTGGCGTTGGTAGGCAGCGCCTTTCCCCCCATTCCTTCGAAATCACATTTCTGATATAGCGAGATGGAAAAAATCTCTCAGCCGCGGCATACAAAAAGAATCGGCATTTCGAACAGGTAACACAACGAGATAGCTAACAACGAAAGACATCAACAAAAAAACGCCTCTCCTGTAATAAAAACAAGCGCAGAAAGAGCCATCAGGGCGAAATGTTTCCACATAAAATGGCTCCCGTCCTATAAAAGCCGACATATTCCATCGACAAATATACATCATTCATGATTTGAGGGGAAGAGCGAGCGCTATTCCTTTTATTAGAAGATGTCATTTCCACGCCACTTACACATAACGCCCGACGAGCAATAATGACTTTCGCAGGATTCCGACGACCTTTATTCTAATGAGGCAGAGGGACGCGCGTCGGAGCTGGAAATTAAACGCCGAGCGGGGAGGTAATTGGAAAGGGAGGATTCCGGAAAAATACAGCCTGGAGAAAGTAAACAACTTAAAACAATTCTTTGCGCCATTACTAGCGGCGTCTTTTTTGTTGTAGGCGACGATGGCGGATTCGCACATTTCCATTACTTTAATCTGTACAGCAACACGTAACGACATTCACAAACCGAAAATTGTAGTATAGAGTGCGTTTGGATATACTACAAGAAAGCATGATCAATGTTATGTGGGCAAAATTAATTAAGCATAAGAAGCATTTTCTGCCAAGCTAAATGTGGGTGGGAATAGTGTTTCGGCGGCGGAATGCTTGGTGTAAGTGTTTGGCAGCAACTTCACTTGGTTTGATAAAAGATTTCAGCATGTTGCTAATAAAAATTCCAAAAAGAATGAATTCTGCCTTTGACATGCGATAGTTGAGGGGTCAGCGAAAATTTAATTCAACACCAAACGTTGCCGAAACGGTTTTTTTACATTCATTTAAACCATTTGACTGCAACTATAGATATAACAAGCGCGATTCTTTCTTGGCGCGATTCTTATAACTGTCAAGGTACAACTTGGCGTGTGATCATGGTACAACTGCTGTACCGGCCGTAGTCTAAAGGTTAAGGTAACCGCGATATGAATTATGCGAGAGCATTTGGTTGGTTTTTATAGCGCAAGGGCCATATATGGTCAAGCTGCGCTGAACATCGTAAACAATATATTGACAAAAGTGTTTGGACATTTGATATTTTTCAGAACAAGTGCTTTGTTACTCTATTTAGTAACGGGTGGGCACTACTTTTGCTTGTATTACAGCTGCAACACGAGGCATACTTTCCCAAAGCCAGTCAAGCAAATTCACCTCATTTTCATGAAACCAGTCCAGCACACGTTTTGAAGTATGACATGGAGCTCGATCCTATCGTTACCATTGCTCTGTTAATCATGTAGGTACTTAATTATGTAGGTACGATGTTACCATTGCTCTGTTAATCATGTAAGTAATTAATCGTGTAGGTACGATGTTACCGTTGCTGTTAATCATGTAGTAACGATGTTACCGTTCCCTGTTAATCATTCTCACAAGTTAAAGCAAGTGAGAATCCATCTATGTGTAAAAGGAATAGGAAGGGATTGGGTAAGACGAGAGAAATCTACGTAAATATAGTCCACACATGAATGACAAAGGACGGATTTAGAGAAAGGGCTCACTTCGAACCCTCACTGAACGTCGCACTGGAGCAACAAAGAGGGCTATCGACGACGGTCCAGGATCGACCCCCGAAGGTTAAGATCCGAGGAGAGTACCACGTAATTTTGAATCACGGTCAGATGACGAGAACAAGACCTGACATGGCACCCCACTCTCCAAACTTCCAAACCACCACACATGAGCGGAACGTGCAGCAAGCACCCCACGTACATGACGGTCAAGGGTTTGGATATCACGACCCACCGGATGCTGTTCCGTTGCTCTCCAACAGAGTTAACCCGGTCAACATTTTGAATCTGAACAATAACTGCTCGGCGATTTTCTATACAAAACTGATATGCGCAGAACAATGCGCACTTCGAGTATTCCAGATGCGTTACTCCTGGAACACATTGTCCTTGGACTTCCATTCGGGTTTGATCCCGGATTGTCACCAATAGCCCATTGTTTTGACCTAGTCGACGTTAATTAACCTTTTGAGTACGGCTATAGATATAACTCGCGCGATTCTTATCACTTTCACTCTGTTGTACCGGCCTTAGTCTAAATTCTTTCTTGGCGGGTACAACTGCTGTACAGGCCCTAGTCTAAAGGTCAGTACCTGTGGCCCGTTTCATTCGAAAAAGGAGGAAACGCTTGTGCCTAGACAACGAAAGTGAAGATAAGCGCGGTAATTAGTAGTTCGAAAAAGGTTACCCGGTCATTTACCTAGTTCTATTCCACCCTCCAAGTAAGATACCTCAGGAAGGAAATGTCCCGAGACACTGCCCAGCTGCTTCGAAAAAAGGTGCCTTTTCTTAATTTACTTTAATTAGAGGTCAGGAGGGCGGTTTTTATGCCGAGAACGAAGATGAACTGGGGGAAGTTCCTTCCCGAGGAGTGGAAACGAGGCCTTAACTAGACTGGAAATCGAGTTTGTGACTCTGCTCGAGATGGGCATGATTCGATTTAAAGGACGGGGGGAGAAAATTACGGCCACCCCTGGAGCAGTGCGATTATTAGGGGAAGGTAACAATGGAAATTAAAACATCTGTTAAGGCACAGGAATGGGAGTCAAGGGTGCGCTAAAAAATAACACAAGTGAGAAAACATCGAGGACTCGCGAGATTTGGTTGAAAAGGAAAGTCAAGATAAATTTGTTCAATCTGCCCCTCTCTACTTTATATAAAAAGTTTAAAAATTATTTATATAAAAACGTTATTTAAAATACGATAACACAAATCAACCAGAATGAAATTTATAAATGAGAATGATTCTGATAAATTTTAGATGTTTATAAATTATATTGATTTTATAAACTAAGTAGTAATAAAAAATGTAGGATCAGAAGTAATTTAAATTGATTATTTTATTAAAATCACGATTTTAATCATTGATTTAAATCAAGTGATTTAAAACTTGACACCCTGGTAACTTCCCCATTGGACAAATTTAGTTTAGAAAACCAAAATTCCTTTCAACCAAATTTGTCATTTCTTTCTTAAGCTATTACTACTGAAATAAAAAATGTGTATTATTGAAGTTAATTTATTATTTTCAATGCTAAAATACATTTAAACTCACTGTGGCAGAATAAAATCAGCAATTATTTTTTGGTTCTCAGAAAACTTATCTGGTTTGGTTTATCACTCTATGGATTTTTCCCCTAAACTGATAATTATTAGACCGAAAACTGATCTGGAAGAACTTTCTTTCATTATAAAAACGAACTGAGCTGCGCACTTTTATATTTTTGCAAACATTGATCAGGTAATTTTGATGGAGAAATTCATGCTGGCTCTTCGAGCTATGGAATCGAGATCAGAGAAAGAATTTGTTATTTTTACTGGTTGTAATACAAGCACCAACTAATTACCAGTTCCTTCTAGTACTTTTGCAGAAACTATTAGTGAATTAGTCGGTTTGGAAATACAAATTGTCAAATTATGCTTTACGAAATCAATTCAAATCAGAAAAGCTAACTCAGCTCACTAGAACTGATATGTGCTTGGCGGCACAATTTGGATTTGGCGATAATCTACACAAAATGGCGTCAATCAGCAACTAAACTTTTTTTCCTCCATTGTTAAATAGATGCAATTGTACACCCGCTGTGGGTTTTCAGTAACTCGGTACGGAGGGGATTGTTTCCATTCAGAAGAAAAAGATGCAATTGTACGGTTTTCTTGAAAATTGAGGTAAGATTTTCATGACAGTCTAGCAACCACTATGTTTTTCTTTCGAGGTTGGCATGAAATTGTCGCCATTTGCAAATTTTCTTTAGGAAAAAAAATATATTTAAAAATTTTCGGTTCGGAAAACTAGAAACTTTTTTTTTCCAGAGGACTTTCGGAAAAGATGACACTCATTGCAAGACATCGCAAGCTCGAAAGAGCAGCAATGGGAGCAGGATTAAACAAGAAAATAAAATGAAATCCGCTTGCGCACATTTCAACGAGGCTATTTGCGAAATAACGCTAGGCAACGATTTTTAACATTTCAAAATATTTATTTTTTATCCTCTTGGAGTATTAGGCTTGACCCTATTCGGAAGGCTGTATTTGGACCACGGACCTGATAAGAACATTCATAGGGCCAGATCTGGACTGCGGGTCAGATACGGCCCTGTAAATATTTTTTTATCAGGGAATTATTTTTATGATTATAATATAAATATTTATTTTCGGGACTGCGGGCCTGAAAAAAATATTCGTAGGGTCGTATCTCGACTACGGTGATAAAGGTATTTGAAGGAACATAACTGGTCTACGGGTCAGATAAAAAAACAGGTAGAGGGCCCTATCTGGTCTGATCCTTTATCTTATGCGAAGGGTTTTTTGTGTGCTGGGCTGGGCTGGTTATAAACATTTCGACGACAAGAGCAGCTATTTCACAAATAGCGTTAAAAAGGGATTGAAAAAGGAGAAACCAATCATATCGCTACAGCAACAGCGTTGCACTGCAATGGAGCCTGGTGCTGGGTTTTAATTGAGTTAAGAAATAGAAGAAAAGCGGCTCCCAACAAACGGATTTCTTACATTCTAATTAGCCTTGTTCCCTTACACCAGACTCGGGACAGATAAAGCTTCGCAACACACCATCCACAAAGACAGGTGTTAGGAAGGAAGGAAACCTTAAAGTTCTTTTCAGTTGTGTGTAATTAAAGACTCGAAGAAATAAAAACGCGCATCGTGCATCAAGTGATCCTTGCGATAAGCAACACTCAACCACCGAGCACGCGCTGCAATGAATGGATTCAAATGAGGCGAGCCTCGTTACAGAGCATTCAACACAGTCCTCTTTCTCCGAACTCAATCAAAAGCGCAACTCAATCTGTTGAAATAAGAAAGACGACTATTGGCATCTATTCAAACAGTGATGCCGAATAACGTGCGAGGCAAAGGTGAATTCGAATTAACATCTTAAGGTAGCTTATTCTCACGATCGCACGGGCTGGAGAGATTACGCGTATTGTTTTTTTTTTTTCCATTAGGAAAACGATTGTCTTTTTTTTTATGAATACCTACCTTTTACATGGAATGAATAGTTGAATATAACTCTGGACGAATACTTTGTTATTCACTAACTTATAATCGAGAACGATCACCAGTACGTTTTGCTTTTCCCCGTATCTTCCAAAATCTTTCATTTCAATGTTAACATTTTTCATTTTGTACCGCCATTTTCATTTTAATGATACATTTTTTTTTTTTTTTTTAAAGATTCATCATCGATTTATTTATTTTTATAAACTAAATTATAGAAGATTGAAAACCTTGCTTTAACCCTTCTTTGCATGATTTTTTTCCTTCATTGGTGAAATAAATCAAGGTGATATAATTCATGTTCAAAATTAAAAGAAAATTGGTTAAAAAAAATCTTAGTATATATTTATAGTATAAATTTAGCAAAAAACAATAGGATGGTATCATGTGGTATTTTTTAAATTAAACGCAAATTTTTTCAGAAATTGCTCTAAAAATAACAGAAACACATGTTACAAAACCTTTCTTCCACTCATTTTCACTTTTTTAGCAATAGAAACTCAAATATAATAAAACAAAATTAAAAACGAAATCATACGTTTATTGCAACTACAACAAACAGCGGAATGACAACTTCAAGCTCGTTTTACTGATAGTGACATTTGTTTATTTTTGACAGCTATGTTTTTTTTATGCAATAGACATTAAAAAGGTATCCAGACACGATCAACTTAAAGTGAACTTGTTCTTTTATATAATTTTTGGGCATTCAATGTTATGATGGAAATTTCCACCATTATGCAAAGGGTTAATTTACATTTCTCTTTCGTCTAACCTTTTGTTTTTCCCGCAACTCAAGTTTCCGGGATTATGTAGATTTTATGGCGCAAGAGCTGTATTTGGTCATGCTGCGCAAAACAGAGACACAACCCCAGATATGTAGACAGAAAAAGTAAGGGGTAGTTAGTCTTTCGCTGAACCCTATCTCGATTGTATTACCTTACCACAATGAATAACAATGTACTCGGTAGCTGTTAACATGCCTACAGTGCGAGCGACGAAACTTGGATTCTTCGATTATTCAAATAAATTAGCTTCAGCGCAATATATTTTGTATGAACACTAGCAATCTTTCAGTCTATGACACCATAGGCTTTTTTTAACACAACAGGATCTAGACTGAAAATGTTGTTTATTATTATACGAAATATAAAATTATTTTAGCCTCATAAAAGTTATAACGTTGAATTAAGCGACATAAAAACAGTTTGTTGATTAGACTATTTGTTGGGACTCGAGTAGGGGAGGAATGAAAAGCGTTTCCACAACCAAAGCGAATTACTGGTCATCTTCCAAGATGTCGGACACTGAAATCACATGATCTGTGTTTTCTCGATACGAAAGTGGGATAGATTAGGGTAGGTAGTCGGATTTTTGTTACACTGGAGCAACACAATGAGCTATTGGCGACAGTCCGGGATGAGTCC
This sequence comes from Metellina segmentata, assembly GCA_947359465.1. NCBI lineage: Eukaryota > Metazoa > Arthropoda > Arachnida > Araneae > Tetragnathidae > Metellina > Metellina segmentata. The sequence continues at coordinate 24,570,989 of OX375878.1, read as the reverse complement.
CGATGGGTCATTTTGTACCACGGTCAGATGGGGAGTTAACTCGATATTTCGTCATAAAAATGGCATAAACAGAAGAGACACCTCTTAAGTCTTAAAGGTAAGATAATTTTAATTTAATCCCGATTTATTTTGTAAGGTAATTTAAAAATTCAATTACATGTGCGCTTCCGAGTGAAATCTGCTGCTGAATGTTACAAGCCATGCCATTTATACTAGATTCATTACCCGTTGTCAACACCACCGACGCAGTCTGAAGCAAGGCGGTTTGACTGTTGACTTAAAGTTCACTGCAAAGCCAACAGTTGTGTTTGTCAAAGCTGTTCACAAACCCCAACAAAATAAAAATATCTCCATTGTCAATAATTTCTGCGGCAGGATGTGGGAGCACCGATTTCTTTGGCTTCTGGGTGGAGTACTCGGCATCAACAGCACACTTGAATTCCCGCAACGTGAGACCTCGCTAGTTTGCAAGAACACGCTATACACTGTCGAAAACTATTATTTTCCAAACCTAAATTTTTCTCATGTTTTGAAATTCGAAATTGCCTCTCAAATCGCGCTTTTGCGATTTGGGAGACATAGGCCTTTGGTCTATGCCATATTTTAATGTAAATTATTGTTTGCTTTAAGAGAAAAGTGACCATATTTCAACTAATGGCTTGAGGTTTAATGACACTGAATTTTGGATGTGGTAGTTTTTACCAGAAGTAAAAGGTTAAAGACGTAAAAATGCTTAAAGATACACAAGTATTACAGAATTTTAAAAATCTATAATGTAGCGAAATGCAGAAGAGGTCAGTGATCAAATATTAAAAACATAGTAACAAATGCTGCACTGAAGACAATTTAGGTTTTTAAAATTTGCCTTTAAATATTTGTTTCTTGTAACATTTTCACACCAAACGTTGAAATTGGCTTTGCTTAGTGTTTTTTAAAGATAATTTAGAAGGGGATACAGTTAGCAATATAGTGCATTGCGGAACCATAAACGCAAATAGGACGTGTTAATAAGGTAAGATGATCTTAGGCTAATATCATTTTAGTAAAGTTCTTCGGAATGTTAAGTTTTTAAGATGGGGAGGTTAGTTGGGTTTCATGGTGTAAGGGCCATATTTGGCCAAGTTGCGTCAAAGAACTTCCAGTAAATGGACAAATACACACAAGGGAACATTACTGACAGGAAAGAGAGAAATTAACCACGGAGGAATCCAACCTGCGCCGCTTACAACTCGCAGTGGGCAAACCAATTGAGTCACGGCTACCCTTCCCCCCATCCTTGGATAAGAGAAACAATATTCAGTCATCAACGAACGACAACAGCTATGAGGAAGGGGAGGGGAGCAGAAAGAAAAATGGCATGGAACATCACCCAGCAAAACTACCCGAGGACAAAAAACACTTCACAATCCGCCCCCCGCCATCAGAAGCCATTAGCCCACAAAAGGGTTTCACGCACGCATCTGACACGTTCTCCGCATACCGAAAGAAATTAAGCATACACAAAAAAAGTCTGATATTTCACTTGAAAGGGAATATATTAAAAAGAGGGGGAATCACTACCGCCGCTTTTCCGAGATAATTCCCATTAAAAGCCAGGGATATCCGAAATTCCATCTCCAGTTTCAGATTCCTTTGAGAAGGAGGAGAGGGCGAGACGTTTTAATGAACCCATCCGACTTCACGGGGTGGTGCATTTGGTCGACCCCACGCGCAGTTGACATCACCACTGCATGGAACATTACCCCGCTCGCGGAACTCAATCCGGGGTGAAAAAACGTTTGTCGAGGAGGAGAAAAAATTCAATTAAGTCTCAAATTATGAGTTATGTGTCGAGAATATATGCCCGCTTTCCAAGTTCCTCCGAGGAAAGACGTCTGCATGTAATCTCGACGGTAACGTAGTTCACGAAGCTAACAGTCCTTGCGCTGTCCCAAGTTAAGAATATACTGCAGCGAGTGGCATTGATATGTTGTCACTCAAGAATCATTTTTCGTTGTGCGAGGGCAATTAGCCGAAGCGTATCAACAGAGAAAATTACGAATTTGTGAAATACTTATGACATGAGATTTAATCCAAGTCATCTTTTTCAGACACACTGAGAAAGGGGAGTGTTGTACCTTAAAGCAATTTCCCGAGATCTAATTTTCTCAACTTAAAAAAATTGTGAAAAATACATCATACTTTTACTTATTAAGTGGACACTACTGCTTTAACATAAAAGAAAATGACTAAAAGTGACTATACTTTAAAAACCTGCAAAAAAAATATCTATCAAAGATAACTATATGCAATTTTCAGAAATGACTAACAAGGAATCATTGTTTTCAAAAATAGAAAAGTTTAAACTTTGTGTTCATAGAAAAATAATTATCAAACTAAATATTTTCAAAAAGTGAAAATTTAAATTTTACATATTATCACGCTGCGTGTAGGATATTTCAAGTAAATTCTTTCACATTCAAAAAAAAATTATTTTAAATTAAAGGTAATAGTCAAATTAACATTTTAGACAACAGGATTTTATTTTAAACAAATAAAAAATATTCTAGGTGGTTTTTTTGAAGGAACTATGCTTAAATTATATGGTAGAATATGCTTATAATTTAATTTTTTATAAAAATGTAAGCATAATTTTTATCACTAGGGGGCTCCGCCCCCTGCTCGCTTACGCTCGCCAACCCCCGGGGATTGCTGCGCAATCCCATTTGGTTTGCTTCGCAAACTAACACTCCTTTCACAGATGCCATTTGGTTTGCTTCGCAAACCAACATTCCTTTCACAGAGTGAAACTATTTGAATAATTCGTATTATGCTGATTTCACTTTCCGGTACATGACGTCACAGCGAGGGCTTCGCGCCCTGCTCGCTTACGCTCGCCGACCGCGGGGATTGCTACGCAATCCCGTTTGGTTTGCTTTCTCAAACCAATACTTCTTTCGCAATTGATTTCACTTTTTTTTTTGCTTTAACACTTAATGCACCCTAAACTAATAGCCGCATCAGTAAAAAATCTTCTGTATCTTGTTCCCTGTACAATTTTAAGTAAACAGTGTTAATATCCAAACTTTACGATCTGTACTTTGTACTTGGTCGGTAAACTGTCTTGAGAACAGAGGGAAAAAAGCGAGCCTTTTTCCTCGCCAAATAAAAAGAAATCGTTTTTATGGCAATTGTTGCTACGATAAATTTGATATCTGGCAAACCCGATAGTCGAAAATGCAACCCACTACTGTTTGCGGAACCAGCTATGCGAACTGAAAAATACGAAATTTGTGTCACCAACTTTTGATTGCATGGAATTTATTTATGAACCAATTTTAAAAATAATTGTACCGTAAGAGTACATTGTGAGGTATACTGCAATATTTTTAAAATTAAAAACTAACAGTAATACTATATAGATATGACCATTTTAGTTTTGTATCGGAAGTTACGATCTGAAAGTTCCGAAAATTGTATGACCTACTTTTAATTGCATCGATTTTGTTCATTAACCAATTTGAAAAATAATTGTACCATAAGAAAGAGTGTAATGTAGTGTATTCAGTGATGTTCTCAAATTTAAAAAATAATAGTTTTTGCCGTAGACATAACGGTTTTAACAAAAAATAGCGAAAATATCCGAAGATTCCGAATTTTGTATCACGAACTTTTGATCGCATCCAATTTAATTATTAACCGATTTCAAAAATAATAGTACCGTAAGAAAGAGTATATTCTGAGGTATACTGCGATATTTTAAAAATTAAAAATTAATAGTAATTAGATATTGATACGGCAGTTTAAAAAAAAAAGTAACAAAAATGTCCCGATTTTTCCTGAATTTCAAAAAAATATTATCAAGAACCAAATTTAAATTTAAAAAAAAAACTCGACGAGCTGCAAAAATTTACGTTGAGAGGTACTCTTAAAAAAAAAAACTCACGACTGAAGACTGAAAATTTGAATATGGTTTGCTCACTCGCGGAAGAAATTTCACTTCTTCAACTTTAACACTTAATAAAACCTAAACTAATAGCCGCATCGGAAAAAAATCTTAATTATCCAGGGAATACGATGAAGAACAAAGCATGTTAATTTCATTTTTTTCCGATCAGTACTTTCTCGGGAAACCGTCTAAGAATCGAGCTAAACAACATAGTTTTCAATCCTGCGGCGGCGGCGGTAACTTTTTTTTAATATAGAGAGATAAAATTTTTATTTTTTAATTAGATTCATAATTATAGTCTATTTGTAAAAAATTGATGTTATACACATTTGTTGAAAAATTCAAGAAAATTGCTTTATTAGAACAAAAAATATCCTGCGCGCAAAGTGAAAAAATCATGTTCTGAGAAAATCGCATTTGTTTTGCTTTTTCCACGAAAGTACATTGTAACATACATAAAAGAAAAAAAAATCTTGATAAGGTAATGACTATTGGTGAAAGGCAGGACATGTTCTTGTACACTTGGACCATTGGATGCACACCTTGGATTTTGTTGTTACTCTGTAGAGCATGCACATAAAAGAAATGAGGTCGGTAGCCCCTGTTTACAGTACCTGCCTACATGATTACACCGCAGTATATTAAGATGCGAAGAAAGGAACTCACCTAAAAAGGAAAGAAAAATATTTTAAGGGAAAATATGAACCAATTTCTTTCTAAAAATTCACCAATCGAATAAATCTATATATTTTTTTACGTTTGTTCACCCATTTCAGGTAGGGAGAAATCTTTGTCTCCCAGAATTAACCGCCTTCCATAGAAACAGTTACGATACATTGTAGAAAATAATTTCAAAAAGGGAACTACTTTCTCTCACGGATTTCTATTCCGAAACCAATTCAAGTCTAATTGGCCAATTTCTAAAATACTTCGGGGAGGGTTGGGTCATGGTAGCCCGGGTGTTACCTCGTCATCTGACCGTGATTCAAAATTATATTTTTCCTTTCACGCTTGATCCCTGTCCGTCAACAATAGCCCGTTGTGTTTCTCCATCGCGACGTTAATCAAAGTACCTACCTTCCGGATGGGTTCGAAGTGAACCCTTAGTATTGCCATAGTGTAGGCAAGGATGAATTATCCAGAACATCGAGGTACACGTCAGAGTTCATGGTACCATGTACTTAAAGCAATGGGCCCGAGTTCTAACCATGAGAAACAACCCCACACTAAGATGGATCCTCCTAGAAATTTCCGCAGCGTCCAAATACTTTTGACCATGTAGATTGCAGTAAATTGGACAGTGAGTGAGTGCAGAGAAAAAATTTGGACGAGTGCTATCTTTAGATCAAACCAGGTGTAAAAACATTAATTTCTGGCTAATAAGCATACCGTCGAATTTTGATGGCACTTTAACTTGGACAAATATCATTCATCTTGATTTGAAATTGCATGTGAAACGAAATATATAACGTTCTTTGAAAACAAGGCTTAATAAAACTTCTTCGAACTTGAGGCAAATTTTTCGGCGTTTTTAAGATTATTAATAATTAATGAGAAAAACCAAAGGCTTTCAAAGGCCTGTGGGAACTGTGTGCCCCTGCACTTCTAATTGGCCCACACTTTCATCCCCAGGCAGGGCGCCATCTTGGAAGCCCAGTGTCACGGGATCCGAGAGTATTTTCGAACGTTACCACTCAGAGAAAGCCAAGGTTTACAGAAGGACCAAGTGCTACATGGGCAGACGAAATGGGAAAACCACTTCTACGGGTAAATATTTGATTTAGCGAATGGGGGGGGGAGAAGAAAGAGTTTCTTCATGAAGTAGTTCATCTTTTTTCCAGACGGCCTGGCGCGGGATGGAATGATTATGGATGACACTCCCAGAAAGTGATTTGCGCGCAGTTGGACTGTTATTCCAAAGGCAGTTAGTTACCATAACGGAGTTATTGCATATAAACAGTCAGGAAAATGCTATTTATTCGTATCATCATGCAAGACAAAGCACAATAAAAAAAGAAAACAGAAAGACACAAATTCGTACATAACGCATGAAAAGGTGCCAAGAAATAAAACATTGAACCAATAAAATTTTATTGTTATCAATCGATACACGTTATCACTAAATGTTAACAAATAACTTTTAAAATGACTAAACGGTTCGCAAAAATTAATGAAACTTGTAAAAAAAAAAAACTTTAAGAAACAGCCGCCGATTTTATGAATCACTTTAAATTCGACCATGAGTTTATTTTCCTGTTTTCCGGAGGCAGTCGTAATTTTCCAGAATTGGACAAGCTACATTCCAGAACACAATTTATAAGCTTCGAAGGGTCGCATCTGTAGCCAGAAGTGGCTGTTCCTATGTTGCATAATTTCATATTTCTTTTCGCACTGTACTGAACTGCTATTAGAATTTGAATGTCCTTTAAAATATCATTTCCAGTAAAACACGGGATCCGAGTCACAGTCTATAATCATGAGTTTTACATAGATTCCATCTCTACTATTATAAAAGGAAGTGGACGGACAAGATGATCGGTTGGATTTTACTGTGCAAAGGCCATATTCAGCCACACTACGTTTAATATATAAAAGGAACTGTGGCCTATGTGTACTGTCCTGACGAATCTGTGGCACTTAAAACAATAAAATTTGGCACACAGGTAGTCCGATTTTTTTTTTGCAATTTTCTTTTATCGCGCCCGGATTTTAAAATTTTATGAAGAACATTATTAAATTAATTCATTAGATTTTTCACCTTCCGTCTTTCGCTCCGGAATGCGACGTCACCCGTACCTCGGAAAGAAGAAACAAGCAGATTTTGAGATTTTCGACCACTGGCGTCAGCCTTTGGAACCATGCCAGTTTTCCGATTCTGGGGTGTTTTGATTTACGCTTTATTTCTATAAAACTCGCACGTGTATCAAGAAAAGAGGGACTACACAGGGTGATCAGTTGAGTGAATTTATGGCTTAAGAGCCGTTTTTGGCTTGGCCGCACCAAACACAGTGTCAAGTAATGGACATGTACACGCAAGCAAAGTTTCACTTACACAGAAGAGATAAGTACATCCCGGGTAAGTTACAGGAATCTAGCCTGTGCCGCCTACAACATGTAGGTTTGCTAGCATAGCCAGCGAACTTAATGGTCCACGGACAAAATGATCGGTTGGATTTTATTGTGCAAAGGCCATATTCAGCCACACTACGTTTAACCCAAGACAGATATCAAGTAATGGATATACACACAAGGAAAGTTTCGCTAATACAGAAGAGATGTTTGGATTGGGTTTTACGACGCAATGTCCCAAAACACACGCTGAGCCGAAGAGAAATACTCGCAGTGAAGGATCGAACCTCCGTCGTCTTTAACTCGCAGACAGGGCGATCGTAAAGGGAAGAAATAAACATAAATGAGCAAGTATGAAGCAATGGTTAGTGTGGAGGGAAAATTTAGAAGGTTAAAGTGATATAAACATGTATTAGGGCTATGAGCCAGTCGAATAAACTACGGGGTGAAAAGGGAAGTTATTCTGGAATGTTAACTGGTGATGAATATTATATTTTAGGGGTTTAAATTTTGATGTTACATGAATATCTATGAGCTCCTTGCACGTAACAAAATAGAATTCAAAATAAATCCACTTCAAAATAGAGTGTTCAATCTGGAAGTTTTATCAACTCCCACGTAAAGATTCGAATTTAGATGAATTGGATTCTTATGGCGTGAAGGTCAGAAATGGCCAAAGTGCACTAAACACAGAGCATACTTAATGTATGTAGAATGACAAATTCGGAAAACACTGATCCCCGACCGTATCGCCATTAGACGCGGAAAGAGTAAAGTCCGGGATTCGATTAAAGAGCAAGTGGGAAGTGGACACGCATTCAAAATGCGTTAGCTGCCATGAAACTAGACAGAATCGATACAGATGACGTCTTAGCGAATGCGTGGTTTGCCAAGCGGACCGAAAGGAGGAACTAATAGGTTTTTAGTCCTCCATTTACCACCTGCTTCGGAAAAAAGCACTTTTCGACTCTCCTACTGTGTGGAAGCTGAACTCATCAATACCGATAAGCCAATGTTGATGAGTCTCGCGAGACCATTTGTAAAAATCAGCCATCCCGACAGGACTCCAAGCCACGGGTGCCCGAACTTACAGCCACATTAGGATATTGAAAATGCTATGGGGCCGCGTCGAAAACACAAAACTAAACGTGAATAAGCAACACATGCCTATTTCTTCAGGCGGAGCAAGCACGACTCTTACCCTTATGCATTTGTATAGGCTAGCATAAAACCTGCCCAACTCTTTTAACGATCGAAGCACACGACGTGATGCTCATTTTCTAAATTGCTTATCGGGTCAGGTTGGTTGGGATTTGTGGCGCAATCGGAAAGGCCGAGTCAAACACGCGACAAACAATATCAAGTAATGGTCCCAAGTGCAGTTTTACGGCCATATTCACCAAGTCTCGAGTTAACTCGAGGATTATCAAAAACGGTATTCTCAAACGGCGTGTTAAGTGATCCGGGGATTAAAATGAGACGCTCGCTGTGATTGGCTCCTCACGATCACATGATATTGTTTACATTGGTTACCACGCCCGAATCTGCATTCATACTGATCAAGCACGTACTTCGCCGTAGAATTGATTCCAAATTGTGAATAAATAGGTCTCACACAGCATTTTAATATGAGTTTGGGAAATAATTTTTATTCTTCGACGAATTTGTATTTGCCATGGTCATATTCTAACGTTCGCTCTCTCCGACTTTGCTGATGGAGGTGCCGCCATCTATCGTTTCGCCAAGCTGCTTGTTTAAGATTAAGCAGCTAACTTTATTTTCATTTTTCTTTTGAATTTCAATAAAATTATGTTTTAAATTTTCCATTTGAGCAATATTATAATGAGGTCATGAGCTGCCATATAGCAGGTGCTCCGTAATGATACGTCCAATCCAATCGTCGCAAGAAAAATGTAATTTAGCATAGAATGAAATGTGTCCTCCATTTTGTATCGCTGAAAAGGTAGTACTGCGCTCGCGAGTTAACTCGCCGATTTCGGAGGATCAAAGTGTAACACCGAACCGACAGTTTAAACCACGGATCAGGACTTGTGAATACGGTTTTTTCGATAACTCGCGGATTATCGTTGATCCTCGAGTTAACTCGGACTTGTGAATACGGCCGTTAAGGTAAGAGGACCGTTGGACACCACGGGGGTCCCCCTTTTGTATGGGGAAAGAAACCAGTTTGGAAAAGGGGTAGGACAGAGAAAGTTGCACGAAGGCCAGCGAGGAAAGCAGACGTGTTGGTTTTGTGCATACCTTATTCTATTTTCCATTCGGGATGCTTGAAGAAAGGCATTTAGTTTTGTAATTGTTGTTGACACATGAAACTATATAAGAAATTACTTCTTCCGCCCCTTAATCTTTGGTAGACAAACTAAATTTAAGACATTCAAGTCACCACTTATCAAAATGAACGAACCCTGTTCCAATAGCCTTCTCCCGGACTTTGCGGTGGAAGCAGTTCTTGCAGCAGACATATAATAAGTGCATCAGCTTTTATAGGGAAAAGGTTTTTCTTACTGCGCGCGTGTGTGATTTGAAAACTAGGTGCTCGATCAGTTTCGTAGTATCAGTAAGAGATCTCTTTCCCGAAACTTTTGGAACAGTCACGGGAATTTTGCAGATGGAATGGCGGTATTTATATAATGCAGTGGTTGAAAAATGGAAAGGCCGATCCATTGTGATGTATTCATCAACGTTTTCAAGGTTCTATGACAGGTTTTCAAGCAACTCTAGCTGCAAAACTAGGATACACGGAGTTTTGCCTTTACTTATAAAACAATACATTTCCCTATTTTGAAGATGGCGTATGAACATCACAGAAGACATTCACTCTCGAAATGTTCGTGGAAATAATTTCCTGGCTTAGGGCATAGCAATCTTAAAAATCATAAGATCTTCCGAAATTCAATAGCGACGAATGAAACAAATATTTGGTCAGAAAAACATGTTGGCGAAAGACACCTTTTACCAATTGAAAGCGTGTTTATCGTCAACGGGATCCAAAATCAAACAGACTTCGCTACTTCTGACCCTTTTATTTATTAAAAAAAAAAAACAGACCCGGCTAGTCTTGAAGTGCACGAAAGACTTTTAAACAAGTTATAAAAATGTCACCCAGCACCCGCCTCCGAGAGAATCCAAAAAGCTTTTTAACCTTTGGTAAGACAAACAAGCTCCAATACTTGGTTGTTTTCCTAGTCGCATCATATTTCATTCGGCAGTTGACAGAAGAGGACGTCAAAGGAGACTGAACAAAACACTTTCGAAGAGACTTCAAAGAGAAGACCAAAAAAAGCAAAAACTTTAAAAATCCAAATAAAATTAGCCTTCTTTTATGCGTCGCGATTTTCTCTCACGGCGACGTCCTTTCGTTTGAAGCTAATTCGATTTTAACATTAGAATCCGAACTTTTTTCTGCACATATATTACAGAGCTATACAGATAACAGCAGCTGGGTTTTCTTTTAAAAACAGAGTTCCTAATTTTTTGTTCTCCCTTTTACTTCCAGTGTTTGCTCGCAGGTTTATTTCTCTTTCCTTTTCGTTCTGGTGGCGTTCGCTTGTCAGATCCTTCGGGTTGAGAGAATTCATCAACTCGGAGATAAATAAACGAAGGGAAAAACTAAATACGAACTGAAGTTATATTTCGTTGTTGCGTAAGTCAATTTCAAAAAGGTCGAATGTGAAAAAATCGTCTCCATTCACGTGTATTTTACCAACATAATTCATACAAGAGTTAAAGAGCAGCAAGAAACATAGCAAGAAAAAATTTTTTCGGAAATTAAACATGTATAATCTATTGATATATCGCACTTCTGGGAGAACAAAAAAAACAAGCGTGCTTTAAGTAAAAAAATTATTTTCCGAGAGAAGCGAAAAAAAAGCGAAGGCCGAGAAATATTTACTTATTAGAAAGAAAAAGCTCAAGTTGTGGGCTATATGCTACATATATTTTATTCATACTTCCAACCTCGAAAACTGCATCAGTAAAACTTTTGCGTCCCCGAACGCCCCTTGCCATAAAACACAATATAAATACATAAATTAATGTGTATTAGAAATACCCGTATTTGTTATAATAAGTAGTATTCCCAAAAATTTACAAATTTTATCAACTGCAGAAAATTTTTAAAGTTGTATTTTAATACCAAACAACACATCCACTCCAAAAAAACGAATTCACTTTACGAGTATTTACATATTGCATCCAAAACTGTACGTTACATACCATTTAAACTTGTGTGTCGGGATTACAGATCATTGGTGATCATAAAGCTTATTTACAAGTAGTTGAGAAGAAAAAAAAATCAATGTTCTATGTACAAAGTTGTTTCATTTAGTCTTTTATCCAGACGAGGAGTTTGCAGAAAAATTCAATGAAGCTGTAGTAGCTTTTTTGGTCTTTAATAATTCTGCATTGGATTTCTGCCAATCCAGCAAATTTTAGAAGTCCACCAGCCCCTCTTATTTTACCTACTTCAACCCACTGCACATCAATTACGTCAAATCATGCCCTTCTATTATCACAAATAAATCTTCCAGCTGAAGACAACAAAACTCCTTTTCCAACTCATCTATTGCTTCATCTTTGCACTCATCAATCCGACAGAAAATTTTAGTGGACGGTTGCAGAGAAATATTTTGATTGCTCGATTGAAGTATTGAAAATCCGTAAAAAAGGCAGACACATCCGTAAATCAGTAAAATTAAGTGGAAATCCGTAAAAATTACTGATAATCCGTAAAAGTTGGAAGTATGTTGCAGACGGTGGATCATTTCCCAACTTTTCTATCTTCCTTTCGGGGTGTGACCTACAAAGAACCTTAAATCCACACACACACTTGGCGATATCTGTTGAGGCTATACTTTTTTAAATGCCTTTCGGGTTTTTAAAAAAAGCAGTTGGGCTGTAGAGAACACTGAATTCATTTTCATGCACACACACACACACAAATTAGGAAGAACTCGCATATCAAGCTTGTTTTTCACTCGAGAGCAATGCGGACACTGAGAGTATCAGTGCCCAGACGTGCCGGCCAATAACGGACGAAAAAGGCAATGATTGACAGGGGAATGTCTATTTTTCGTCGCTGATTGACCGGTACGTCCGCTCAGGAACCGCATTGCTCTCTAGTGTAAAAAGTGATTTCTGTGGCGCAAAGAATCCTGTCATATAATTCTGAACAGAAGCCCCAGGCAATTTCTCACTGAGGCAAGAGCCCACGGCAAAAGACTAAATATAATTGGATGAAACGAATGGCCCATGAACTCTTTTCGAAAAACAAATTAAGATTTCTTTGTCTGTTCCAAAACTTAAAAATTATTGATGAACTAATAAAAATGAGGGATAATCGGGCTCAATATAACGAGGGGTTACTGTATTTGTAAATGGAGTGCAAGTTCATCCATGGCAGCATTTAAGTAATGGCAGCATTACTTAATAATCGATGACACCAGAACTATCCGTCGGAGGGCCATTGCTATCCTTCCAAAGGATTTAACAGTTCCATCCAGTTCGGCATCCATGGGAAGGTTTGGTTTGTTGCTCAACCAGCATTTATTGATACCTACTCTAAGACTGACTGCCCGCCTCGAGAAGAAACAACTTCACAATGACCCAGAGACCTCGTTGGGAACCCTAACTTGTCATAATTTTATTCGAATTTATCATCTCAATATGTTGATGAACATACACTCATTGCCATAAAAATTTGCGCACCAAGAAAAAGTCGTCAAAATGAAACGAAATTTTACTCATGTAAGTACTACTTTGATATAAATAAGTGATTAGAAAATCAAAGAAAAATGATAATTTTTTGAAGAAAAAAGTACAAATGAACGGAAGTTTCAGTACTCGGTTGGACCCCCCTCTAGCGCGAATGCACGATGCGATACGAGCGGGCATTGAGGCATACAAGTTCCGTATGCTGTCCTGAGACATCTCGTTCCACAGTTGATGTAAACGCGCCTCTAGTTCGACAAACTCGTAGGGTGTCCAACTTGCCGTCCCAAATGATCACAGATATGCTCGATTGGTGACAAATCTGGGGAACGAGCAGGCCAGGTAAGGGTGGTAATGTGGCGGAGGCAGTCTTGTGACATCCTTGCTGTGTGCAGCCGAGCATTGTCTTGTTGAAAAATGGCTCCTGGGAGCCCTGCCATGAGTGGCATCACATGTGGCTGAAGGATGTCATGGACGTACCTCTGGGCTGTCATTGTGCCATGGATCAATATTAGGAGTGACCGTGTATCGTAAGAAATGGCACCCTACCATCACACCAGCTGTGGGAGCGTTGTGTCGCTGCAAAGCGAAAGCAGGATTGAGGCGTTCACCACGGGGCCTCCACACACGAACACGATCGTCATCACTGCTCAAATTTAATCTAGATTCGTCGATGAAGACGACCAGGTTCCATTCCGTTGCAGTCCAATCCCGTCGTGCTCGACACCACTCCAAACGGATGCGTCGGTGGGTGGGTGTCATTGGCAGCACACGTAATGGGCGCCGCGATACCAGATGTCCTTCAGCCAGGCGCCTTGCGATGGTTCGGGAAGACACAGGGGCCCGTAGTGAAGGTGCTGCCTGTGTCTGGATAGCGGCCAATGAGGCAGTTGGCTCTACGCATACGTTCGTATGATGTGACGGTCTTCTCGACGACTGGTCTGTCGAGGCCGTCCTGAGCCTGTTCGCCGTGTAAATGAGGTCTCTTCTGTCCACTGGTCCCAATACCTTCTCACAGTAAAATCAGAACGGTCTTTTTGACGAGCTACCCCCCCCCCGAACTGACCACCGAGCTTCCATCATCCCGATGATTCTTTCCCTCTCGAACTCTGACAGCTGCTCATATTGTCTTCGATGGCGGCGTAATGGCATGTCTACATCAGCGTTTCCTTTGCAAAAGATTAAGTACTCAAACAAGCTCTGCTTACCTGTTTTATACTCCAAGGAGAACAAAGTTCAACACCCTCTACTGGCATTACGCAATGCGCAATCACGCTGCATTTCTAATCATTTGCATACCTGGCCGACATGTACCTTCATGCCAAGTTTCGTTACGTTCCCACAATTATTTCTTGGTGCGCAAATTTTTATGGCAATGAAAGTATTATAAAGCCCATGGCAACAACTCGTGGTCAGATTCAACTTCGGTAGGTTTTCCATGGACAATCGTTCGTATATCTCGATCCATCTATGGGAAAGGTTTCCTTTTAAGGATGGTTTTAGGGGTGCAAGGTAGCCTCCTTTTTAATTAACTGTCCCTCAGTGTCAACTGAACAGAAAATATAAGGAAGATTTCAAATTGTGCGAAAGAATTTTTTGCCGTTTTGAGTCGACCCCGAAAGATCCTAAATGCCCTTTTCAAAGCGCCCACGACCAAGGGACAAATCCCTGCTAAAATAATGTAAATAGCGTAAATTCAATGTTTAGCTAATAGTTATTTAAATTAAATTTTGGTTGTCGTTGGTTTTAGCATATCACACGACCCACTAGGTTACAATAATATGCAACCCATTCTTGTGAACATTACTAGTGATTTGAGACAAAGGCTCCTGCTCCAAGACAGCAAAACGAATCATGCAGGTCCTGAAAAACAAGATTCTTCAAACCCGGTAACTTTCATTTTTAAAAAACGACCACTTTTGAGTAGCAGATTAAAACTACTCAAAATCCTAGAGCTGTGGCCAGATGACAGATCGAAAAACAGCCATCACCTTCCGAAGGCCCTGGGACACCAGAAAAGGGAAAGGTGTCAGCGGTTCAGAACGAGGGCTTAATTAAATATGGTAATGCCGAAAGGGAAGGGAGGACAATGAAAACTCATTACGGCATCTGCTGTTGCCTGGACCTGTCAGATAAAAGCACTTCTCCCGCCTCAAGTCCCTCCCGACTAGATTGAATTGGCAGCATTCGATCCCCGAAAGACGAGACCAGCCGATGACATTACGTTCCTCTTCTGTGGTTAAAATTTTAATTCAAAAGACAAGACCGACCCTGAAATTACAGTACAAATATTCCAACCCTAAAGTTTTTGTTGGCTTTTTTAAAATTTAATTTAATTTTAAAAAACACGTTCGTTAAAACGATTAATTGATTACGATGTCACAGCAATCGTAATCGATTAATAATTGTTAATAGCTTGTCGAACTGTGGTTTCCTTAAGGCTCGAAATAAAACTACGCCAGTAATTTAGTCGAGTAGAGTGAATAAGCAGTTAAACCTGAAGAAAAATTATAAATACCCACTATAATACCCAATCTGGGTAAATACCCGACTATACACCCAGGATATTGACCCGCAAAAATAAATATACCCAGGTATTTTACATCACTGATCACACCTCTGATCAATTTTAAATCTAACATTAATACTCAGATAATATTTCCTTTTGCGTATTTGCTAAAAATATTTAGCAAAAAAAATAATTTCATACCTACCTACCCTAATATTTTTGGTCATGTTACAGGAAACAAACCCTTTTTTATTTGGCCTAAATTAGGAAAAGCAGAAAATTGCTTGTACACATCAGACGGATAGACTCCCTCTCCACGGAAACCGGAGAAATATGAAGAATTTTTCGCGGAATCCAAAATAATCGAGATTAATAAACACACTATCATTGTATTTATAACAATGAATCTATACACAGGGGCGTTAATGAGCGGTATGACAAGGTAAGCGAAAAGTCCAAATGATACTGACGTAACTTTTGAGAAAGCGTTTGTGAGGACTTATCTGTGGTGAAAATAACATTTCAGGCGTTCCATGCAAACGGGCTTGTGTTGTCCAGAATCAATCCACATCGGAATTATCCGAATTGCAAAGTGGCATTGTAACAAAAATCGTCTTAAAGAAAACACTCGAAAAGCCATCATATCTTCCAGACATTTTTACCAAGACCGGGTCGGCAGAAGAAGGTAAGGGAAAAGTCCAAATGATAATGACGTAACTTTTGAAAAAGTTTCTCTGCTCCCGGATTTCCCCCCCCCCCTCTCCCGTTCTTGTCCAAATAAAAGCAAAATAAAAGTCCGGAGTGCAAGAGGAAAAGTCCACCCTCTCCCCGATCTTCTAATGTGATTAACCTCAGATTCCGAGACGGGGACTGACTGAGCTAACATACGTTTAAGAGTATATTAGCGAGACGTCGGGGGGAGGGCAGTGTTTGCTGTCACCGAGGGTTTGTTTTCCCAACTCTCTCATTTTTTTGTTGCGTCGGCGGAAATTATTTTTTTCGCATCCGAGTGAATAAAATTTACAGCCCTCTCTTCGCAAAAAAAAAAGGGAAATTCTACCCCCCCCCCCCTTCTCGCAGAGACGAGATTAAAAAGAAAATTATTCGGATTTTTCCCGTCGACGGAAAACAATGAGAATAATTCAGAGGGTAAAAAATGCCCATATATGACTGGGAAATAATTTCGGGGCAGAATGGGAATGGGATGAAAAGCTCGCAGCGGGAGGAAAGAAAAAGGGAAAGATGGGAGCTGCAAGAGGAAAGCAAAAAGAGAACTGCTCTTGCAGACAGCTGGAGCTCTATTCATGATACTCTTGCTCCCAGCTTGAAGTCATTCAGGACGTAAAAACCAAAACTATTTCAGACTCCTTGGTATTATTTGAAGGGCAAAGGACACTCCTCTCGAGTCTTTCATTCTGGAAATAAGAAGGCCAATCATGTTTCTAGACCAGAGGTTGGGAAACTTTCGGAAACGAAAAGCAATTTCAATAAATACGTACAAAAATTAAAATCTGGGATAATGGTAACTTTAAATTAACGTCGTACTAGAGCGGACTATTTACGACGGTCCGGGATCAATTCCTTAAGGCAGTGTTTCCCAAACTTTTGACATATGTGTACCCCTTCTATAATTTTTTTGAGTACCCCTCGTCAAAAAAAATGGATGTATTTTAATAACAATCAAAATGTATTTTTTTCTTTTTTGTGACATACACAAAATAATAAGAAAAGAGAAAAAAAATTATTCATAATAAAATATAAATAAAAGTTATATTATAAATAACGTTTATTTGGATCAATGAGAAGGATGAAATTGTTTGTGCTGAGATAACAGATCGTCATAATTTGGTTCCCTAGTTGTTAATTTTAATCTGTGATGTGGTTCCACGTCCAATAGTCTGTTCCTATTTTTCGACTTAATGTCTACAAATGCTGATAAAGCAACTTCACATAAATATGAAGTTGGAAAAGGCAAGATGTAACTTCTTCTGTTAAAACCGGATACACAAGTTGCATTTGTAACCAGAATGATGTTAAAGTACTCTCCTTATATTTATTTTTCAAGAATCCGTCTGAAGCCAATTCCAACAATTGCTCTTCTTCCGCATGCGACAAATCTTCTGGCATGGATGTTGTGTTAATGTTAAACGGATATCTTGTCCATTCAATATTTTTGGTTAAATCAGATAAATAGTTTTTCAAGCCCACTTGCAAACTCTCCAAAGGCTGCGTTATGCATTTCAGAGTATCAGTATCAATTTTAGTAGTCGAACGTGTTATAAACTCATGAAGAGAGGGAAACGAGTCTACTTCTCCATTACCAACTCTCTTTTGCCATAACTTTAGTTTTGCGATGGCAGCGCTCACTGTATCTTGAACGTGAAACAATGAAAATTCTTTGTCTTG
Organism: Metellina segmentata; assembly: GCA_947359465.1. Lineage (NCBI taxonomy): Eukaryota > Metazoa > Arthropoda > Arachnida > Araneae > Tetragnathidae > Metellina > Metellina segmentata. Next base: position 24,553,347 of record OX375878.1, on the reverse strand, counting down.
TAACGATAAGTTGAGGCAATTAAAAACAGATAATATATCTGCTAAGTATGCTAGTTTACAAAGCCATTTCCAGTCATGTAAACAATTTCGCAACTCAAATCTATCATTAAGAAAACATTGAAGTTAATGTCTAGGTTCAGACAATCGATTTAGAATTTTTCCTCGAGATAGCCAACGAACGTCGGTATGATAAAGAAGCTGGGTATGACTACTTCCCATTTCTTCGCATATTTGCGAAAAAAGTCGTGCATTCAAAGGACGGTTTTTAATGTAGTTAACGATTTTCACGCTTTCATCCAGAACTTTCTGTAGATCAGCGGGCGTCTTACGTGTTGCCAAATCCTCTCTGTGTATGCAACAATGTGTGAATATGACATTTGGGGCAACATTTTGAATTCTTGCAACTAGTCCTTTATTAATTCCGACCATGTTTTTTGCTCCATCTGTGCTTATTCGAACACATCTATTGTATCTCAGACCGCACTTGCGTTGCCGCAGCGGCGCCGCACATTGAAAAACCGGATGTGTGCACCGGGCCTTAGAGTGAAGCCTCGTCTCTCGTATAGTCGTTTAAATCATGGGCTAATATTCTGATACACCTCAAGAAAAAAGTCAAATGAAATGTGAATGGCTGGGAATATGTGTAGATACAACGATTGTCTACATATTTTGAATTCAGCGTTTTCATATTGCGTTGTTCATTTTTAAAACTCTGTAAAGCAGCATTATGAATAGGACGGCCTGATAATATCCGTCAATTTCCGTGTCGCCTAGCACACCTTATTCATCATGCTTTTGGTATCACCCATCGAAATTTGCTTTCGTCGCAGGCATGTTAGTATCGATCGAAACAGCAAGGGAAGAAATTAATTAAAAAGAGACGGTCGTTAAAGCATCTCAATGTGGAGGAACTTTAAAACCTTTTATGGCCCCCTGCAGTAGCGCGCGTGCCTCTGATAGCAGAGTACCTTTCAAGCACGCCTTATCGCTCAAAGCTAGCGGAAGATCTTTAAAAAAATCGATATTCCCACTCAAGCAATCTGGTTTTTATTTGCCTAAGCCATTACCCCAGTGGAAAAGTTTCCCAAAACTCCTATCTTCAGAAATGATTTAGTGCGTTCAGGGTGTGTGACTCTTCAAAGTTCCAGACGCTAAATCCCACGGGAAGACCCATCCGATGACGTCACGAGGCTCCTTACAGCAGGTGCACAGCGAAAACAATTGTTTCTCGTTCAGGTCATCTTCCATGTGTGCTTTTCTGAAGCCGAGTGTGAATATGTATAGTGCGGCTACGACGAGAAGTGACGACCTTGGGTGAGTCGATTTCTGAAAAGGTGCGACAGTGCGTTAGGAGAAGATTGTCAAACGCAAAGAAAGAGATTTGATCGCCGTGGATGTTTTCCTCCAGTCAAGTCGTTGTCACCGCTATCGCTTTCGGCATCGAACGATAAACTAAAATTCAGAAATAACGCTTTGTTTCCGTTACGTACCATAACGAATTCAACAAAACCACTTGAATCGACTGCCAACTCGTTAGAGCCAAACTACGTATAAGAAGCTTATTTTCTCTACACGGGGTTGCTCGGTGATAAAACCGAAGTTTCTGGAACTGAAATCCGCGTTTCAGATGTCTTTTTAAGAGCAGCGATTTCAAATTTTTTTTCAAATTAACATGGGTACTGGGCAGCTCTGATGAGAAGCCAAATGGCCACGGGATGGTCTATTTTTGAAAAGCTACAAAGCTATCCAAAAAAGAAGGGCTGCCATTACAAAAAAAAATGAAAGACGATCGCTATTGCGAAATTTTTTCGCCAGCAAGTAATAGCTGCTATTGTTTCGAACGATAAACTCCAAGCTGGAATATGCATTATGAGATTTCTTTAGAAGTTTTATATATTATTTATGATTTCCAAGAGATTTACAATATATACAACCCATTTCGTTTGGAGAACCGAGTTGTTTCGTTTATTATTACTCATTGAGACTTAGGCAAGACCTCCATTTGCGATTTCCAGTCACGCGATTTTTTTTAGTCCCAAAAATAAAACTCATTGTTTCAAATACAAGTGCACAAACTTGCGACTAAACAATCGCAGCGATTAAAAAGTTGCAACCGGTCTTATTTTCGCTGCGACGCTGCGATCACACGGACAAGCATGGACATGCACCCACTTGAGACCACTTAGTCGCAGGTCTGAAGCAGTGTTGTTCTGGTCTCTGTTTAAAATGTTTAAAACACTGCAAATAGTTGTCCAAAACGTAAAACAAAGAATCCATCGGAGGTGATGATGGACGAATATTAACAGCAATTGATACCGAGTTACTCGTTAAAGAAATTGAAAATAATTTAAGTATCGAAAACGACTAGGCGCCAGTAGTTAACTTTGCAGACGGCACGCCAAGATGACTTTCGTAGATCACTTTCAGGCTGAGAAGAGAGGAGGCTTTTCTTCTCAATTGGAGCGGGACGATTCCCTTAGTACCAACAGTAATGTATAATATATACTCGGAAAGGACGGTACGATATTTGTAGTTTATAAATTAGTAACCTGTACCATATATTAATTCATATAAATCATAAAATGGCACGATTGCCTTCCTCTATGTAATAGTACCATGTACCATATTTCTATTCATATTAAATCATGAAATGACGCGATTGCGTTCCTCTATGTCCACAACAGTAAATATATAGGATATATCTCGGTCAGATCAAGTTACACGCAATAAAGACGCAATTATGTGAGCCCGTTGTTTACGTTTCAGGCATACATTAAGTATAAATTGATCCACTCCCATTGACCAAAACGGACTACAGCAACCGGGTCTTCTGGACAACTTTTCAATAACTTTTTTGTTAATCAATCAATTTCAATATAACAAACGATCAATTCTTAATATATGGAGATTGGTTTCACAAAGTATGGAGTTTGGTTGCTTTGGATTTTATGGCGCAAGGGTCGTATTTGACCAAGTAATGCCAAATACAAGACAGACAACGCGCGCGTCCAGTTGGACATATACATACACAAAGATAGTTTCAAATACAAAAGAGAAGACAAAACAGGCAGGAAACGAACCCGTGCCGCCTATAACTCGCAGGTTGTTGGCGCACTGGGCAAACCCACTGAGCCACGACGACCCCACTAGATATGGATGATGACATATTTTAAATTAGCTCAATTTGCCACCTATTTCGACTGTCTTGTTCATAGCATTAGTTAAACTTTGAAGCTCTTGAATTTATGCAAGGATATTATTCCCTTTGACCTGCTTAAGTGGTTCTTCTGTTGTTTAGCAACATGCCTGTTAACGATTTCGTTAATTTGAGATTTTCAACCCTCAAAATCGACTAATATCAATTCTATTTATTTCGTTTTACAAAATCCAATGATTCTAATCAGGAGTAAGGGTTTTGTGCAATAGCTGCAATGGGCCTTCAAACGGGGATGTGAAGGTTGGTTGGGATGTATGGTGCAAAGGTGATATTTGGCCAAGCAGCCCCAAACACAAGACAGACACCATGCAAATAAACAAACACAAAGAAGGTTTCGGAAACACAAGAGAAATAAACCCAGGTTTAGCTGCTGAAATCGAACCTAGAACTCGCACTGGGGCGCTAGCAGGGGGAAATCCACTGAACCACGGCCATCCCCCAGTTTTGATCAATAAAGATAGTGCAGTTTGCCTATTACGGATATATTGCTGGTATTTTTAAATTAACCTCGCACTGTTGCAACACAACGGGCTATTGACGATTGTCAGGGATCAAACGTAAAGGGAAAGATCCGAGTCTAGCACCCCCATTCTCCAAACTTACACATCATGGACATTCAGGAGCCATGTACGGATCCTTCGACTGACACCCAATTGTACTAATCACAATGTTCAAAGTAGCCTCATCCCAAGGCGAGGCGACACATTAAAAAGTGAAACCAACACGCCGACGACATCCGGAAACTTCCGTCAGCCCCAGCGGAGTGCTGGGGAGGGTTCCCGATCAAGGGTGTTCCGCCCTCCAAACTTTCCAGGAGACCTAACGACATTAGGATACCGGCGCGGAATCTTTCGCTCAACAAACGCTCCTCATTAAAGGCGCTGCTGCAGACGGGAAGCAGAAAACGTAATTATCTTCCGTCTCTATTTGCATAATACGTCCGCGTGAACGCGCAGGGGTCTTGGGGCGCAACAAACTCCCAATTTGCGGCCCGCTCCCGCAGCAGCAGTCCCGGCACCAAATCCAATTCCGGTGTAAAACTCCATATGACAAATAAGAAAGGACCTCCCCAAATGTAATCGGAAATTAGAATGGAATCCAAAAGGGGGAGGACAGGAAGGGATCGAATTTCCAGGGAGAGGGAAGATTCCACACAATGACGGTGCTGCACAACTGTGTGTTGCACAACTATCATCCTTTCTGCGGAAGATGGATAGTAGTCGAACACAAATTTGGAATACTAATCCAACAGCATTTTAGATGATGGAAGCACAATCTTCCGAACGTCATTCGATTATGGGTTCAGAACTGGAATGAAATCACATTTGAGTACCCAATTCAGCCGTTTCGATAGAATCATTTAAAATCCGAGTGGAATCAACACGCATATTCAAAAGTATCGAATTTTTGTCGTCCATGTTTTGAAGAAATGGCAAGTCGGATTCGATGACTTACTTCATTCTGCATTTATATCATGTTCACAATATGGTTTTAAATTATGTTGGGGTAAAATTGGGCAGAAAATGCTTTCCAGTTTTATTTCAAGATGGAAGTTGGGTGGGCAGCTCAAGTTCAATTCATGCAATTGGTGTGCTGCAATTGTGCCATTGGAAGTATTTCTTTTCTGCGTCAGCAGAACTTTCCTTGTGTGCATGTCCATTACTCGACGTTGTCTTGCATTTGGCAAAAATAGGATCAACCACCAACCCAACTAAAATACGAGAGAACACAATATCCTAACGACTATCTGGTAATCCTTATTCGGCAGAAAAAACCTTTTGAAATAATAACAATGCAAGTTGAGTCGTTCTTAATTTCAAAATCTATATATATAATTCTCTTACGTGGCACGCAAAAAAGGCGTTATTTGTTATCGCGTTTTGGCAACACTGTACGATTGTTTGTTTACCACGAAGCCCTCAATTGAATTTATAGCGTTATCGGATGAAATTTTATTGGGAAAAAATGAATTTTAGTCGAGATGTTGTAGTTTATAATTAGAAATCAAAGAAAGCGGATGATCTTTTAAGGGTTATGTTAAAAATGGTCCTTTTCAGAGCCAACCATTATAGTTCAACAAGACGCTTGCACTACAACTTTCGACAGTTCAATGAAAAAGTGTGGAAAGCTCGAGTGCTGGGGAAATGTACACATAAATAACATGCTGAGTATTCAATTTCCAAAACAGCGCTCACATTTCGACTCAAAATTTGCTCAAAGTTTTCATTTCAATTCTGATTCCAGAGGTGCTGTATATATCTTTTCTGCAAATTTAGATTTGAAAAATATTTTTTTGGTACATCATATTTTGAAAACAATTCCTTTTTCTCGGACACATGTCTTCATTGATGCGAGCGAAGCGAGCATAGGTTCGTGCAGCGAACCAATGAGGATTGCGAAGCAATCCTTTGAGGGTTTGGCGAGCGTCAGAGAGCAGGGGGCGGGCCCCCTAGTTAGCCTATAAAACTCCAGGTCCCGACACGGCTTTATGCATAATTTGGATTTTCTAACTGCAAAATTAAATTGGCTTAAACTTTTTGAATATGCATAGTACAAATATACCCTCTATTATATAAATATCTTGGTTTCTTATATGTCAAATTCTGAAACATAATACCTAAACAAACTAGCATCCAAACATAGACTCAAATCTACTTCTTTCGTTTTAGCTGTTACTGTCCAATTGAAGGAAGAATTTTTTTTATTTCTGCAAAAACTTAAAAATACAAAAATATATTTTTAACTTGATTCACATTTCAAGGTACTATCCATGAAATTTAAAATACGCATGTCTAAAAATTTAAATATATAAATCCACAAATATTAAAAAGTAGGCTAGTTTAAAAAAGAAGCTGCACCTGCCAATGAACGAATCAGTTTTAATCAAGTTTCTATGTAGCCTAGAATAGTCGTTATATATAAACAGGGCATGGAGCTTTATCAGAACCAGCTGAAGATAACAAAGCCTACATGTGTGCATTCGTTGATGAAAACAGGAACCCGATTCCAGACCTTCAAATAGAAAATGCACAACCCCCACTTCTTTCAAAGAACTTTTTGAGAAACGGCTCTCAAAAAGTGGGGTGCGGTGAATAGCGATCATTTTTCACGAATATCTCCCTCCTGGATCTAGAGAAAGAGTCCCCTGTTTCGAAAGGGACCAGATAGTCCTTCCTCGAGCAATACAACACAAGGCCCTAGTCTATATTTTCGTGGAAGAAGACACATGCAGAAAAATGGCCTAATAGCTGTGTTTTATAGGAAAATAATCAACATAAATCAAACTCTTCAAGACTTTTCTGAGACTTACAACTAAAAACTCCAGAGCAAATAACGAACTCCTCCAATTAACTAATACTTTTGCGAAACTATGAGCTAGCAATCGAAAGTGAAATATAACTACCATTCAAGGAAGCTGATGTTTGTTCAGCGAATATTTTCAACCGGCCTTTGATTTTCGGCTAGGATTAGTTGGTTTGGGGTTTTATAGATCAATATTTGGCTAAATTGCGCCCAAACACAATAGAGACAATGTCAAGTAAATGGATATGCACTAAGAAAGTTTTCCTGGCAGAAGAGAAATACGATACCAGTTACACCTTACCATACAAGTTATTAATAGCAGCTTATAAAAACATTTTCGTTTTATTTTTAAAACAGTAATTGAATTTATTAACCGTAAGAAAATGTTAACGATTAATTTTAACACAGTCGACAAATTAGTTATAGCATAACCCTGGCACCTAATAGGTCTCGGATTCGAATCATGGCCCTCACAAGTAGTCACTAGTTCGCCCCTAGTAGTGCGAAAGCCAAAGATGTTGAGACAGCAAATTTTAAGAAATTATTGTAACAGTTAGTAACTGTTTTACATTAACCATAAGTCATTCTTTTTATTTTAGCAAACTCGGAACTTTTTATTTTCAATCATTTTTTATACACAAGTTATTTTAGTATACATATTTTTTAATTTCAAGACTAAATTTTGGCGACACCATTTATCGACAACTGTAACTAACCACCTGTTAATAATCGGGACACATGCTAACTGTTCATTTGTAATAACATTGTTAATTTAACTGACATCGTTTGGTTGGGTTTCTATGGCGCAAGGGTCAACTGCGCCAAACGTTAAGCCATCGACATACATCAAGTGCGACAACCTCTACTAATGGAGATGCACAAAGTTTTTGTGACACAGAAGAGAAATACACATAAGGTTAGTTACAGGAATCGAACCTGTTCCGCCTGTAACTAGCACGCTGTTAACGAAGGGGGACAAAGGCACTACCTGCTATTGAAACAAGTCCAAAAGCGGCCACCGAAGGCTTGAAACATTCACAACGTTCTTTCCACGGCGCTACCAAATGACGATGGCCCTAATCGAGACCGATTTCTTCTCTCCCACGACGACAGTCGAGCTTCATTCACACAATTGCATTTCATCAGTCATCACGATCATAATTTCTCTCCGCCGTCGCATGGTTTTCAATTTTCGTCTTTCTTGGCCCCGCGGGACACGCAGAAAGTTCTAGATTTCCACCGGGAGACGCCTGCCACTCAGTCTCTGCGCATATTTTAATTTCTCTCCCCAGGTCCCCTTTGCAACAAAACGTGGAAATGCTGCGAGTCATGAATAAATGGAATCGAATCTTGGGAAGATTTACGGGCAGTAGAAATGAGGAAACTTTCATACACAAAAGTTCGTCAGCCCTTTTCCAATCTTTTTTTAATATTCCACTCATTCACATTTACATGCAAATTTTAATGCATGAAGTCACTTGATCCAAAGAGGGATTGTTAAGGTAATTTTTAATTAACGTCGTACTAGAGCAGCACAACGTCAAAGAGGAATTGGATTGAACGTTGAAACGATCCAATGTCATGGTAGGAAGAATCCGCACATGAAGAGTGATCGGACGAAAAAAGGAAATCTATATTTGTAAAAAGGATGTGGGTGAATATATACATTCTCAATACAAATCTACACCAAATTGGGTACAATTATAATTTAGAACACTGCGGAAAACAGATTTTCTTTCTTGTCTTCAGACCAATCTGTAGCCATGAAAATTGGCATACAGGTAGTCCTAAAAGTGCCCCTCGAAGGTCCAATTTTAAAATCTAAAGGGTTTTTTTTCTGCAATAATTGAACATGGATAAGGAAAGACGTTCTACAGCGCTTGTGTATGACAACACAGGGAAATGACGCGTTCTACAGAGTTTGTGCATTCGAGTAAACGCAGGGAAATATCGCGGTCATATTAGAAACCCAAGCAACGCCGGGTTGGTTATTCAGCTAGTTCTCGATATAAGCAAACCCATCAATCCATATTTACCAAGATGATTTCAAACACAAACTTATTATTTTTGTTAATTTCAGATCAATTTTCATACAAAAAAAAATTTCGATTTTTTTTTTTTGTATTTACGGGATTAACAGTGTTGGGCGCAATTTCCGTTTAGACGTTACAGTACCATATAATTCGTCACAATATTGAATATTTAATTGCTATATATTGCAGCTTCAACCTATAAAAATGAGTGATGAACTTTAGAAAAAAAAAAAAAGTAATTTCATGTGGACTACATGTGTGCCAATTTTCATGGCTACAGATTGATCTGAAGACAAGAAAGAAATATACTTTAGAACACTGCGGAAAACATCGACTATGTATACCAAATTTGCTGTGGATTGGTCAAAAGGTGTAGATTTGTAGAGAATATACACACACACCTTTATACATAAATAGATGAAACAAAGTCATTTTTACTCTATTGGATTCGTAAGTTATCTATTACAACAGCTAAAACTTCAAATTCTGAATCAGAGTTCGCTGGGTTGGATCCAATTGAGTCGGAACCAATAGGTGTTTTCAAAAAAGTCCATTTGAAAAAACCCATAACTTTGTATACATTTTGGATTTTTTTTTTAATCTCAATTTTGCTCACATTTTTAAAATATAAGCAAAAGTTTCAGTGATTCAAAAAATACATACAAAATTGTAGTCATTTTTAAAACAGAATCGACAACTTTTAAATGATTTATTTTTAATTCACAAGTTTCGTATACTATAACAAGCTACCATTCTTGTGTGTCATTGTCTCTCTTCAGGAAACGTTGAACATAGACCAGTTTTCATGCTTTTTCTGACCCTAGTCTATTTCTCAACTTTGTTTATATGTAGAGAACACAAGTTCAAGGGAGGCCGAACTTGTATTGCTACCATTTATGAGAGAGTGGTTAGCTTTTCTAAATCTAGGGAAAGAGTAGTGTAAAATTGTTTTTTGGAGAAATGAAAATAAGGTTTACCTTTATTATAGCATAGGTCATATTTTGGGATTTATTTCAGAATTTTAAATACTACTGCAAATGTGGGGGAAAATATCAATTTCATGAAAAAAATGTTTTAAACAAATTTGACAGAAAATTTAATTTTAAACTTCTATTTGGGTACTAAGTATATTTCTTTTGAAAAGCTTTAGTAAATTTTTAATTTCTTAAAAACCAGGATTTTTTTTAACGACTTTTTCTGAAAAAACCCAGTTTTACATGTTTTTTTTTTTTAAACCTGGTGGGTTGGACATTTTTAAAAAAAACCCGGGTTTTTGCCAACCCTGTTCTGAATCTTCCCTTTCTATTGATATACACTACGGCATTCTCTGTAAAACAAGATTTTCTTTTTCCTACGACTGTGCTAACTTATGAGGGACAGGCTGAGATAATCAACGAGATAACTACACCGTATGTGTGGGAGAAATCATATGTGGTTCCTAGTATGTTTTTCAGTACTGATAAAGCACGACTCAGTCGATTAACTTGAATCTTAAATCTGTTTTATGGTTTAAAAATACTTAATTTTCAAACATACCTTTCAGATCGAATTCTCCTTTACGATCTATTTTTTTTACAAATGAGTAATAGCTTTGCATCTGCGGGGTAGTCAATTAATGGGCCCATTAACCAGGGTAGGCAGATTTAAATCAGGCGATTTTTATTTTTAAAATCATTGATTTTAATCAAAATTTAAAAAAAAAATTTTCTTTGTTGTGTTTAATAATATTGGAAATGAAACAATGCAACAAGAGATGAATGTTATTTTATTCAAATGAGTTAAGAACTTCGATTGTACTGATATCACTCCAAAATTATATTGAAAATCATCCTTCCTTTGAAGACACTAAAATGACAGTATTTGCTTATTGGAATCACAATTATGTGCCATACAAGTATTTTCATCTTAAGCCATTGACGAATAGGTGCCAGTGTTGGTTTTATCTTAACGTTTCGTGTGACTATAAATAGCTCATGGCCAATTTTTAACCATTCACCAAGTGATGAGTGAAGATACTCGAAATATACATTTTTTAAATTGTGGTGACTTGCTCTTGCTTTTTCTTTCTTGCTTTTCTGTGGTGACTAGTCTGTTCATAAAAGTATAAAGACACATCGAAAATTTTTGTCCTGCATTATCACATATACATTTTTTTAAATTGGCAATTTTAATACTTTCATTTTGTTTTGTGTAAGTTTGATAAATGTCTATTTCAATTTATTGAAAAAATTTATGCATTGATTCCTTAGACCGGGACGCACGTCCTTTCGTCTTGACTTGAGTAGCGCGGTTCCGACCGATTCCCACAAGACAGAAAACGCAAAGCAAGCACTGACCTACCAGCCAAACACGTGACATCGGTGAAAGAGGCAGTATGCGGGGATAGTAGTAAGTTCACCCATCTTGACACAGCGAGTAGACGAATCCACCTAAAACCCCTGATACATCGTGTTGGTTAAATGCGATAACATTTCGAAGAAAACAGACTCCCTTCTTTTTAGGAGATCGAATATAAATATACCGCGTTATTGAACAAGACACGACATATGAGCCACACAGAATTTTGTACATTCACTTGTTTTGCTAATTGAATTAATTATTTTCATATTGACATCGGTGTAAAGGTTTCTTCCATTTTCTAATGGCAATTCTAATTCCGGGATAGTTTTCTTTCGCAACAACTTAAAATCAGCAGGTTTAGGAACACAATTGTTTTTATTGTACTTTCACGATTCAGTGTTCATCTATGTTATTGAAAAGTGTTTGCTTGCTTTCAGGCATTTTTCTATCAGTTTTATTATTCTTTTCAAACGTGAAAGGACTGCGAATATTGTATGGAACTTTGAATAATTTTGTTAAGATTGCTTTGTTTTATAATTTTATTTTGTACTCCAGGTTAACACCTAGTTTCAGTTTTGGTGAGATTACAATTCCCAACTGATCATTTACTTAGAAGTATTTCCTGCTGTTTTATTTAATATTGTAAAAAACATTTTCATAGATTAATTTAGAATACATATTCATGTTTTAGTTCATTAAATTACGGAAAACATGCGCATACTTTTCAAACGATAGAGAAGTCATGCCGCCATCTAGCAGTGAATCACTCGTGTCACTCATCTAAGAAATAAGTTGGCAAGATGGCGCGTGAGGAGATTCGAGACCACTAGAGATTTTCCATGCATCGATCGAACTCGCAACCCTCCAATTGCCAATCTGTTACCCTTCCAACTAGGCTACCGCGGCCTCCAGATCAAAGAACTATCGAAATACAACCAATGCACAAAGAATGCAACCACCGTTGCATTCTTTGTGCATTGCCTACATACGAGTCCAGTTATATAGCTGCTTTGTACTTGTCTCCCGATGAATTTTGAATTGCGAACCGCAGAGGAAATCTCAATTACTTTTTTTGGATTGGGTTATAAAAGTCGCCTATTTCAACCAATGTAGTGTCGAAGACGTCGTTCAATGAAAAACTTACTAAATTCGTACACACCCCTCTAGGTTTGCAAATGAGAGAACTTGATCAACGTTTCCTTTTCTGACTTATATTAAGTTTATATTAACAGTCACGCTTTATTCGAGACCAAATAAAACGCCAAACAGGTCACTGAAGATTAAGGCCGGTACCACGTAAAAGGACCAAGATTCATCTCGTGGTTGTTGCACTACATAAGAATGTAAAAGAGCTACCACGAATATTCTACCTTTTTGTAGTTGACTGACACATGAAGCGACTTGTGCAGTGAAACCCGATGGTTGAATAGATTTCTTCTACTCTGGTCACGCGGGATAGCGCTGCACACCAAATCACATGCGACGGTCGACCAACCGCGAATCAACAGCAATTCCGCCACCTCACCACAACTTTTCGCTCTCCAAGTGGATACGACGATGTACCTCATACGTAAAGGTCCGATCAGTTTTGCTTTTAACGAGATATCTCGTCCATCAAGTACATAATTTTAATTTAAAAAAAACGCGAAAGATAATGAAACACTTTTCATCCAAGTGAATTTTTTTCGGTACATCAAGCTTTTTCTTATTTCAATAGAAGAGCGATATATCGTGGGATAACCATACATGTTTCAGTCAAAAGATTCGATGATATTGTGAATGAAAACTATAGTTGCCGGACACTCCACCGGCGAAAAAGTTCTTCAAGCTCCTCCAGGCAATCGTTCTCATAGCCATCAGTTGTGACACCTGTGAAGAAGCCCTGCCACACCGGTCTTTGTCTGGAGTGACAAGGTTCGTTCACCTCGGGCAGGCGGTTAATGATTTCGGACAAATTAACTGCAAACAAGAGAAGCGAACCCATAAATTACTCGCGCCTCCGCCCACTGGATGAAAAACACTCCGTTTCGATTAGAGCAGAGGAAGATATATGCTGGGCCCAGGGGGAAGATTGTACATTCCTCTTTCAAACGCCTAACACAGTGGTTCCCAAATTGTGGTCCGTGACCAGGTTCCAGATGGTTCGGGGTGGAGGGGGAATTCCATATTTATGCAGAAATCGAGAAAGGATTAAATGTTCCAAAATTGTCTCCAATTTTTACGTTCTAAAAATGATAACCCTCATATGCATATATCAGTTCTGCAACATAGTCTTCCCTGCCTGAACTCTAACTCGTTTCGACCTTCTTGACCAATAGAATCTTTCGTTCTTACAACCAATATACGTATGTGGTTGTTTGGTCATTATTGGGTGTGGGAAAAAAAGAAGCAATATTATACTACACAAAAATCTCGTAAAGCTTAGAGGGTTAAGAAAAGTAAAGATTTACTTTTAAAATCTCATGGGGCTCGCGAAAAGTTTTAATTTTTAAAGGGTCTGTGGACTAATAAGTTTAGGAACCACTGGAGGGATGAGTCCATGCTGGCCCCAGGTGAAATAGGGGTCGTTAAGAGCGGACAGTAACTAAAAGCGAATAAAAGTTTTGTTATGTGTTTTTGGAAAACACTTATCCATTTGACAATACAGTCATCGGTGATGCAGTCATTGATTATTTTATCTAAAAGGTGAGTGCAAATAGTTGGCCAAGAAAATTGAAGGATGTCTTTTGACAAAAATAGTGCCTCATAAAGACAAAATGGTAACATTAGGCTCATCCTTCTCATTTGGATTATTTTAATTTTACTGATTTGTGATTGATATTATTCAATAACAGAAGCGCAATCTAGCCGAGTTGATGTGTTTTTGTTACTTTATTTTAATAAATAGGCACCATACAGACCATATTTGGTTGAGCCACCTATTTGATTTGATGTTTGGTCAAAAAACCGCTCGAGACGTAATGAAAGGCGGACTCGTTGTCATGATGAATCTGCCAATCACTAATTTGTCCCCAACTGCAACCAATATAAAACACAGTAAACATGGTCTTAACATTTCTATCGCTTTGTCGCGCCTTCTTGGGATGGGAAGAACTATTAGTCTTCTATTAAAAAAACTTCTTAAACATCTGAATAGTTTCTGCTTCTATCTTGACAAGGAGTGGAACCTAAGGAGTTGTTAAGAGAGCCAACGAAAGGGATTTTCAGTGCAAACAAACCAGACGCTTTGGTAAGATTTTACTTCTATTATCCATAGTGCTTCACATGATACGAATCGGGGTACCTAAAAATGTAGTTTATCGTCGTTTTGGCAACGTTTGGCGTTGAACCTAATCCGTGTTGGCCAATCAACGAACATGAATTCATTTGAAATTTGTTATTTTCTTTTGGCGCGATGTGCTGAAATCGTATTCGATAAACAAGCCAAGTAACGTTGAGTTTAGAACAAGTACAAGAAACACCACCCCTCCGTAACCCCGCAGAAACACTACGCCACCTATATTTAGCTAGACAGAAAAATGCTTCATAGCAAGCCCGTTATCCGCATAAGGCTTAATTGTTATCGCGTTTTTCTTTCGAAAATCTTTTCCAGAACATTCTTTGCCAACATAAACGAAATGTATTTTCAGTGCAAAATTACATTTTGCTTAAAAATTGTACTTCACTTAATATGATCGAAATGGGCATAGATCACATCAAATGGCGATCTTCAGTTGCAGAAAGCACATCGACCCGATATCCAGACAGTTGTCTGTCAACTTGTTCGCTTTTGGGACTTGCGCCATCAAACCCCAACATCCAATCTAACTTGGATCTTGCAACAGGTGGAATTGCTGCACACTTCCTCAACACTGCAAAAATAAACTTTGTCTTTCACACGTCAAGATTAATATATGAAGAGTGCGAGGAGAGATTATTTCGTTTATGAAGGCCACCCACACATCGGTTTTCTCACAAGTGAAACTTCACAGCTAGCGTTACAACTTAGCACTCAGCAGCCTTATCTACTAAATGAACACAAAATATAAAATGTCTTTTTTTTTCATAGATTTGTCAAGCAGATTTTATTCTTAAATGCATCGATGACTGTTAGTTCCGAGTTTTATGGCGCAAGGGCCACACATTGGGTCAAGTTGCGCCATACGCACACACTCATCACGGATGACTTGTAACATTACACCTTGTACTCGAGTCCTCTGAGGCCAAGTTAGAATGGGGCCATTCCCATTTGACTCAGTAAAAAAATGAAAACAGACACAATTAAAGGAATATTTTTAATAAGGTCCAAAACAGGATGGTCAGAATTCACTGCGTAATAACCACACCACGATGTTCCTTGTCGAAAGCCAACCCGAGAAAGTGTCCTTTTGGATTGGATTTGGCATTCAGGAGAAATCCAAGTCGAAAGTTTTATGACGTCCCTTCTGATCATTTTAAATTTCAGCGCTGAAAACAAAGAAATTATTCTTTTGGTGTCTACGGGGTTATCGGTAACCGATAGTAAACCACGTACAAAAATAAAGCACCCAGAGGATTTTTAAATCCGAATGTTTGAGTCAGGTTATAGGTCTCCACTCACGGGTTTGTTATCGACAAGGAATCGCGTGCTATTTGGTGGATTATGACCTCAAAACAGAATGCAACTAAAAAAAAATAGCTTATTCTTTCTCTCTCATACCGTCTACCTATTGATAATTTTCAAACATTTATTCTGTCAAGGTATACAGGGTGAAAAAGATCATTCAAGAAAACGAAACGACGGAGAAGTTGCAAATATTAGATAGTGTACAACTCCACAAAAACACTTCTCTTTTCAAAAAGGGAAGTCCGACAGCTCAATTTGTCTCCCCGCTTTTTCAGTCAGGACTGGAAGGCAGACATGCTCGTTGTCGCGGATCCCGTGCGGTGGGAGACACTTCCACCAGAGCCATTTTAATCAACGCGTTAATGAATATTTGAACCAGCAACTAAACAAGAGGGATCGAAGGCAGTCACAAAAAGGAGCGACACCCACTGACGAACATTTTGGAACAGAGAACGCTAAATGAACGAGTGTGATCCAAACCAGGTACACGAACATACTTAGACAATGCATAATTGATACAATCCATAAGAAACTCGGTTACATATTTCTTCCTTTTACTCCTAGACACTAATTAGCTCCCAAAATTCTTATTCCTTATTCGATCACGAACATATAAATATAACCGGAATGGGAATATGAACCAGAAAGTGATTCTGGGCAGTGCTGTGCCCAAAAATTACAAGGGGCAAAATGTAAATAAGGCCTTGCGGTATTTTTGGTTGGTAATATTTATAGTGCAATGGGTCTTTTGGGTCCGAACGGCGCTAAACGTCAAGTAAATAGATATACACATAACTAAATATCTCATTCGTTATTCAAAAATAGGTTATCTATATGCTCTCTCTGCCAATGCAATCTTATACAAAGTGAATATTAGGAATTTTGTTCATTAAGTCATTTTCTTTTGTCAAGTGTACAATGTGGTTGGCAATTACTAATTTTTTTTTGTATAGTGGAACTATCTTCCAGTACAGAGTATCCCGATTTAAATTACCTTGAAAATCTATTGGAATCAAATTATTTTTTATTTAAAAAAAATCAGATTAAAATTATAATTTTAGACTTTGTTTTTAGTTTAATATTGGAAATTAAATAACTATACAAAATGCATGTTGCTTTGTCCAAATAAAGTTAAGAACTTCGCTTGTAACTCACGCCACCCCAAAAAATTATACTGAAAATCATATTTCCTTTGAAAACACTAAATAACAGTATTTGTTGATTGGGATCATAATTGCTGGACAAGTATGTGGCTAATTTTGAAGAGTGTCCTTCATGTATGTGAAGGTTGAAGATGCTCGAACTATATTCACTCGTTATTAAAATTTTGGCAATTTGTATTCATTATTCAGATGTTCCATTTATTTATTTAGTGTTGTAGTCTGTTTATGAAAATACAAACACCTAATCGCAACGAAAAGGTTTTCTGCTGTATCACACAAAAGCATTCCAATTTCACATATTAATCTGTACAATTAACAATTTTCATTTGTTTAGTGCATGATTCACAGGACTTCTCAACATTGAAATTTCGAATGTTAAAGTTTTGCCCTTATTGAGCGAGCATTTTGTCAAAATAGATTAGAGTGAAACCTTGGTCAATGATTATGACTGCAGTGATTAATTTCTTATTGAAAGCTTGAAATTTAACAGAATTAGCTTCATTTTCATACCTGTTGTGTATGAACCCTGTTTGTATGCTTGGAATGTAGGAACGAGACGAAACACCCTCTTCATTCAATTAATTTTTAGCAGTTGAGCGAATTCAAAGATGGCATTCGACAGAGAAGACGTTAGTCTCGAAAACTATAAAATGAAGTGTTTGTGTGTGTGGACTGTCCTGACATCTACGCAATCTATGGCATTTACAAAAATGGGATTAGGCACACAAATAGTCAGATTTTTTGCAATTTTTCTTTCGCGCCCGAATTTTAAAATTTCACCTAGAACATTTTAAAATTAATTTAATGGCATTTAATATTATTATTGTTTTTTTTTTAGATTGGAAACACCATAAAGAAACGACATATTCAAATTTATTTATTATATATCTTCTCCAAGGAATATTTTATCAGCAGACTAAAAAAAAAAAGTTAAAACCGAGTTCTTTTTTCTATTGCATAAATCGTTAAAAATAGAGTTAAAATTTCAATGGATTTCAAATCTACGGAAATTTTCACATTAGATCGATACTTAAAAATATAATTTTCTTTAAATAATTTTTTTACTGAAATATTTATATTTTTTCCAATACAAACGCCACTACGTAGAATGACCTTCCTTTGATTCGAGAAATCAGATTTCATTTCCTGCGCTCAGCAAAACAAATAAAAAAAATTTGACTGCATTGTTCAGTTCTTTTTTGTATTATCATGATCATCAAAGATGGATTGAAAATTTCAACGGATTTGAAATCTGGGGAAAATTTTACACCAGAACAATACCTTCATTTGACTTTTTTTTTAAGAAACTAGGGGGCTCCGCCCCCTGCTCGCTTACGCTCGCCAACCCCCGGGGATTGCTGCGCAATCCCATTTGGTTTGCTTCGCAAACCAACCATCCTGTCACAGATGCCATTTGGTTTGCTTCGCAAACCAACATTACTTTCACAGAGTGAAACTATCTGAATAATTCGTATTATGCTGATTTGACTTTCCGGTTCATGACGTCACAGCGAGGGCTTCGCTGCGTCTCGCTTACGCTCGCCGACCCCGGGGATTGCTACGCAATCCGTTTAGTTTGCTTTCTCAAACCAATACTTCTTTCGCAAGTGATTTAACTTTTTTTTTGCTTTAACACTTAATGCACCCTAAACTAATAGCGGCATCAGTAAAAAATCTTCTGCATCTTGTTCCCTGTACAATTTTAAGTAAACATTGTTAATATCCAAACTTTACGATCTGTACTTTGTCGGTAAACTGTCTTGAGAACAGAGGGAAAAAAGCGAGCCTTTTTCCTCGCCAAATAAAAAGAAATCGTTTTTATGGCAATTGTTGCTACGATAAATTTGATATCTGGCAAACCCGATAGTCGAAAGTGCAACCCACTACTGCTTTCGGAAGCAGCTATGCGAACTGAAAAATACGAAATTTGTGACACCAACTTTTGATTGCATCGAATTTATTTATGAACCAATTTTAAAAATAATTATACCGTAAGAAAGAGTATATTCTGAGGTATACTGCAATATTTTTAAAATTAAAAACTAACAGTAATACTATACAGATATGACCATTTTAGTTTTGTATCGGAAGTTACGATCTGAAAGTTCCGAAAATTGTGTGACCAACTTTTAATTGCATCGATTTTATTTATTAACCAATTTGAAAAATAACTGTACCATAAGAAAGAGTGTAATGTAATGTATTCAGTGATGTTTTCAAATTTAAAAAATAATGGCTTTTGCCGTAGACAAAACGGTTTTAACAATAAGTAGCGAAAATATCCAAAGATTCCGAATTTTGTATGACGAACTTTTGATCGCATCCAATTTAATTATTAACCGATTTCAAAAATAATAGTACTGTAAGAAAGAGTATATTCTGAGGTATACTGCGATATTTTAAAAATTAAAAACTAATAATAATTAGATATAGATACGGCAGTTTAAAAAAAAAATAACAAAAATGTCCCGATTTTTCCTGAATTTCAAAAAAATATTATCAAGAACCAAATTTAAATTTCAAAAAAAAACTCGACGAGCTGCAAAAATTTACGTTGAGAGGTACTCTTAAAAAAAACTCACGACTGAAGACTGAAAATTTAAATGTGTTTTGCTCACTCGCGGAAGAAATTTCACTTCTTCAACTTTAACACTTAATAAAACCTAAACTAATAGCCGCATCGGAAAAAAATCTTAATAATTATCCAGGGAATACGATGAAGAACAAAGCATGTTAATTTCATTTTTTTCCGATCAGTACTTTCTCGGGAAACCGTCTAAAAATCGAGCTAAACAACACAGTTTTCAATTCTTCGGCGGCGGCGGCGGCAACATTTTTTTAATATAGAGAGATAATTTTTCAATTAAATATTTATATTTTCCGCAAGAGATTGTGACGTCACGCCGATTGGATCTCGTCGCAAGTCGAATTTGACAATGACGAGGCCATCACGGCGTTGCGCGTGGTGTTGGTTTGCTTAGCTTATTGTTTTTTTTTTTTTTAGACTGGCAACACCATAAAGAAATGACAGAGTTAGCGAGCAGTGGTCACACCCGACTCCACGAAAAGAACTCCCGTCACGGGCAACGCCGTGCTGGCCACGCAGTGGCAAGTCTTCTATAAAATCATATGCATAAAATTTACATAAGGGGCCATCTCATTAAATTGCGCACGAAATTAATTTCAAACAGCAAATGCCTATTTTAACTCAAAATTTTGAATTTATATCATAATTGAACTTCAGACTGATATTTCGTATCACAGTGTCAAAAAATTACATTGTCAGGGGTGGGCAAATAATCCAATTTTCCAAGGAAGAACGCAAAATAAGAGCTGCAGAGAGTGTGAAAATTCTGAAAAAACAACAAACATTATTTAGAAAGCAATCAACACTTCAAAATAGTGCCCTACAGAAGCAAGTTTTATTGTTGTCTACAACCTTGCTAAACGTAACAAGCCTTTTTCGGATGGCGAGTTTACTAAGCAGTGTATGGTAGTGTGCAAGCGTATTGAGGCCCGATATGAAAAACAAATTTGAAATGATTTCGTTGTCAAGGACTATAGTACAGCATTTGAATCAAAATTAGTGACGAACTCGTAGAACAGCTGAAGACTGCAATCAAAGATTTTGTTTGGTTTTCTTTGGCACTAGATGAGAGCACAGATAACGAAGACACTGCACAATTACTCATCTTTATCCGTGGAATTAATAAACGTTTTGTCATAACAGAGGATTTGCTTGGTTTAGAAACAATGAAAGATAGAACCACTGGTCAGGACATGCTTGAGTGTGCTTAAATTGTGTGGAGTAAAGTGGCTTGTCACATAGAACAAAATGGCAAGCATTACAACAGATATAGACAAAGCTTTCATTGGAAAAAATGTAGGCATGGTAAAGCTTTTAAAAAATAAGTTACAAGCATAAGACACAGTGACATCTTGTCTTTTCATTGCATTTTGCATCAGTAAAGCCTTTGTAAAGCTGCACTGGACTTGAAGCATGTGGTAGACCCTATTGTTAGTGTGGTGAACACAATCATAGCAAGGGCACTCCACCATCCATAGTTTAAATCTTTTCTTGAAGATGTGCCGGCAGAGTATGAAGACATAATTTACCACAACAGTGTAAGGTGGTTGAGCCTGTGCAGAGTGATAAAAAGAGTCTGGGTATTGCATAATGAAATTCTCCTATTTCTGGACATGAAAGGGATCTCATGATTTTGTTACAAAAATAGGATGCGAGGAGTGGAGATATGAGATGATGTTTGCAGCTGATATATTTGAGAAATTAAATTAACTTTTTGTCACATTACAGGGGAAAGGGTTGTTTGCTCATAACATGTGGAAACCCGTAAAATCTTTCAAGACAAAACTATGTCTATTTGCAAAGCAAACTTAGGAAGGCAATTTTTGTCATTTCCCTCTATTAAGACACCAGGAAGTGCTTGAAAAATTAAGGATCTGCCAAAATTAAGGATCACCTGCAGAGTTTGGAAAACAAAATCAAGAGGAGATTTCAGGACATTAAAAAAATTGAGCCTGAATTCATTTCTGATATTGACAGAGTACCTGAGGAGCTGCAGCTTGAACTTTTTGACTTGCAGTCAGATCATACTCTGAAAGAAATGTTAAGTAATAAAACATTGGTTGACTTTTACAAATCCTTGTCTGGTAAACAATTTCCCTGCATAAAGAAATTTGCTGAGAAAATGTTCTCAATATTTGGCTCAACGTATATCCATGAGCCAAAGTTTTTCTTGTTTGAATATCAACAAGAGTAAGTATAGGTGTTCACTGACGGATATTAACTTGCATGCTGCAATGAGAATATCAACAAGCAATCTACCACCTAATTTTTAAAAAAATTGTAGAAATATGATAGGTTATATTTTTTTCATTAAACTAATTCTAATAATCTATACATTACTTTATATTATTATTTTATACTTCATGATTTTGATAGTACAATTAATACTTTATCTGGAATGCAAAGTTAACTTGAGAATGAAATCATTTTAAAAGTTGCGGCCCTCTGTTAACCTCCGCTTCCATGAAGTGGCCCTTGAGCCAAAACAATTGCCCACCCCTGCACTAAGTTATTGAGTCTGCAAAAAAAAGTTGAGGTCAATGGCAGATGGGTCCTTAACCTTTAGACTACGACTCGTATAGCAGTTGCACCTTGATCACACCAAGACAGAATTTAAACTACGGCCACAGTACAGCAGTTGTACCCTGAAAGTTACAAGAATCGCGCCAAAAAAGAATTTATACTACGGCCAGTACAGCTGTTGAACCTTGAAGGTTATTATAATCTCGCCAAGGAAGAATCACAACTCCGTTATATCTATAGCCATAGTTATAAAGGTTAAAAAACTTTTCATATATGGCTCTAATGCCATCGAGGATGCAAGGGAGAGGCTAATCATCAAAGAATATCATCTTTTTCAAATGGCCAGATTGAAGTCCGACAAACAAAGCAAATTTAATGCAAGCAGCTCTCCTGGTGTTTTGCTAAGGTACCATGAATGAAAAGGAACTGGAGATGATCAGAATAATTGCTTTTTAAGTACGGACAGTTGGTCGTCCTCCGAGTGTAGTTTACAAGTCCATGACATGGGTAGAGCATGGCTGTTATTGATCATAAGAACCGTCTCTGTTACTGTTTGACTTTAACTTCCATTCATCTTCCCATGTTAGCCGGGTAAAGCACAACCTTCACACCTTGGATGGCCCTACCGAGTATATACACCTGACATACTTCACCTGTGCTACCAGTTTTACCCTCATGATCAATCTATTCGTAGAGATAGGCAAAATTATTTTTTTTTACGATAAGTCTTAACTGCTATAGCTAACTTGATATAACAGTTATTATGAAGAGCTTATTTAATAGTCCCTAAAATAACAGTTACTGAAAAAATTTAGCTGTCATTAAATGTTACAAATTGAAGTTGAGGATGGTATGTAGTATCCGATACGTTACAACTTTCGAGCGATGTATTGCCAAATGTGGTAACCTTTCCGTTTTTGCGCTTTTCTTAGTTTTAAGGCAACCCTAGATATTTTCTCCTGACGATAAGAAACGGGTCTCATGATTGGTTAAGGAAGAACATACGCTTTTCCACTTTTATTTTTAATGTAGAACATAATTAAAATTTGACAGTCTTTGAAATTGTTGGGGGCATATGAATTTTACTCTTGATTTATGAAATAGACTTGTTTTATTTATTTTCAAAATTTTTAGGATAAGTTTGGAAAGCAGATTGTAAGTTACAATTTTTTAAATTTGTCACTTAATTTAAATTTCGATTAAAATTTCGAAAAAATTTTTGGATTAAATTTGATTTTTTAAATTGCAGATTGGAATTTAGAATTTTTTCCCCCTTTTGGTTGCTTATTTCCCCTTAGTTGATTTGATATAGCAGTGGATAGTGTTATTAAAAGTTTAAAAATGTTTTTTTTTTTGCAAACATGTAGTAGCTTGATTGGGAAGACTTGTAGTAGCTTACATGTGAGAATGATATGATTTTAATATTGAGAAAGGATGCTGGTGATAGGTAGGAGTGGAAATGTAGAAAGAATGGACAAAAGTTTGGCAAAAGAAAGTATAACAGGAGTAAGAAATTGGAGGGTAAATGGGTGTTTGGAGGACTTGAACGAGGGAGGGATAAATGTTTTATGGTTGAGGTGAAAAATAGGAACCAGAAAGTTTTGGCTGAGGTACTTCGGAGCTGGATTTTGCAAGGAACTACAAAAATTTCTGACTATTGGAAGTCATATGCTGGTATTAATACCCGAAGGACAAAGAGTTCAAGGGTTATCGATTCGAGCATATGACTGTTAACCATAGTCAGAATTTCAAGGACCTGGCTATGAGGGTAAGTTTGATTTTTGTTTAGCTTTTGGTTATATTACAAACACTGGACTATGCTTGGGTGGGCACCCAATACGGTGACTTATACGCATGGAAGCCAACGGTCCTCCGTTCCGGTGCCTTTCACCGGCCAACGGTTCGGTGAAAGGTCCTCGCCGCCCCTCTGGGGCCGGCGAGGTAGCCGGCAGGCGGGGATCGCGCGTTATACGCTGTGACTTATTTACAAACAAATTTCTCACGGTATACTGGTTTAAACGCATTGAAACCTTAAGCTTTGACTTCTCTTAATACGCTTTGACTTCTCTAAAAAACAATTTCCTCTTGTAAAGTCGTTACAATAAAAAAAATTTTTTTTGCTTTTCCATATATGGCTCTATAACCAGGAATATCCCCATTGAGTTGCTCACATAATGCTAATTGCTAGAAAAATTGTGAAAAAATATTTTTTCACACTTATAGATAGCAGAAGAATTTTTAGATTTTTTTTTTTCTCATCAAAAACCTTTGTGTGTATTATGATTACAGAAAAGAACTACCTTATTAAAAAAAGATTTCTTGTTTTGAATTTTCTATGCATTGCAAAGTCTCTAATTCAAAATTGATAAAAATCCGGACGTTTTGAAAAAATGGCGGTTTTTTTTTTATTAAAAAAACTTTTTTTTAACAATTTTTTTTTTTTTTTTTTTTATTTAAAAATTTTTTAAAGGGACAAAACTAGAATGAAATTGACGCAAAATTGCGTACATGTTCGGAGAAAACCAGACTGAAATATTAGAAAATTTTCGAGTGAAATTTATATTGCTTTTTTCTTAATTTTTAAAGAAATTATTATTATTTATGCACTGTATGCAAAGGTTCACGGTGTGGATTTTGTTATATGGCGGCCATCTTGGAATTGTTTATATCGGCCGCCATCTTGATTTGACGTAAACAATCGCTTTGGCGGCCTCACGTATCGGATGCTACCACTCCACCGAAGTTAACAGTAAATATTGACTATCATTCTTTCCAAATTTCTAGTCAAATTGGATCAAGATCTGGTCAAATCAAGACAGTAGTCAACATAGTCGTAGATTAAATAATATACAAGAACCAGCTGCGCTCATCCACTAGACTGAGGCAATAATGTAGCATCACTGAAAGAGGGGTATTGGTACTTACTGTGCATGAAAAACGCCATTAACCAATCACCAAACATCAAAGCAATTGTGCCTCAGTTCGCATTATTCAGTGAGAAGGTTAGTTGGTTGCTAGCTTTGGAGTTTTTTGGCACAAGTGCCTCATTTGTCTAAACTTCTCCGAACCAAAAACAAGAAACTCGCAACAAAGGTTTTATGGACAATGAATAATTCACCTCAGGTGGAATCAAACATGTGCCACCTATAACTAGCATTGGATGAACCCTCAGTGTCAGTGTCCCCGTTCAGTGCCAAGGAAGTCGCAGACAATGTGATAGAATAGGGAGGAAGTGTGCATTTGAAATCAAAACTTACGTCTGCTAAAATGTGCATACTACTTCGTTTGAGCATTACGTTTTCTTGGCTTAATTTTTTCATCAAGGGATGCAAGGCATCTTCAACTGATGCTATATGACTGAAGTTCACACTCTACTTAGCTTTGTAAAACAAAATACTGGAAGTTTTTCTAAAGTATTTTGTTTTGAACGCACAATTCCATTGGACTGATAGAAAATGTGTTAATTCATCACACTTTCTCATTTAAAAATTCATTTGTCTTGCAGATGAAATAGAAGAAATTTATAACTTACAGCAAGGAAGTTATTCTCCTTTTCACATATTCATAAAATATGTTTATTTTCTTCCAATGATCTAAAACATAATACCAGTTATGGAAATTAAAGGAAACATGAAACTTTTTTTTATGGAATATAGGGACGGGGGTACATTAAGTTTGGAAATCCCTGTTGTACAGAATTGTTCCATAGTTTAAGAATTCCTGGTTTGTTCCTAAAAGAATTCATGGTTCTTACACCTTTGTCTAAAAAAATTCAAGGACCTATCAAAAACTCCCAAAAAATGTTCAAGGACTTGAATTTTTCATAACACAGTAAAAAATAAAGCACATGCAAAAGTTGTCAATTAAAAATAAAAATGTGAAAAATATAAAAAGATATTTTTTTACTCTATTTTTTAAAGTACCGATAGTCAAACAAAAAAAGGTTATCATAAATTTTGGTTATAATTTAGATTTTCTTTTCTCACAGAACGTGCAATTTTTTTTTTTTTTTTTTTTGCAAAGTGGGCTTCTCATCTCAAACGCCTATCAGGCTGCTTGCACACATTTCCATTTCAGTCATGCGATAAAATATTGCACGATAAATTCTTTTAGTGGCATGAAGATTAACACCAGTCAAAATAAAAAGTTGACTGGTGCTAGGGCTCTTTTTTTCTCTAGTCTAAGTTTCTATCTTTACGATCGTTAAAAATAGAGAAATTTTCAATGGATTTGAAATCAGGAAAATTTTACACCAGATTGATATTTCAGGTAGTCAGAATTTCATGCAAAGCCTGAATTCTGTCAGGGGCAATGCCATGCTGGCCTACTAATATTGTATGAAATATCCTTCCCATTTCTAGACTAAAAATAGAATTTCCCTATGCTGAGTCACATTCTTGAAGCAACTTCCTTCCTTGTTTTACGAAAACGAGTTGTACTGTAAGTTATCCGAAACTGTAAGTTTTGTTCTTGTACGTACGACAGCAATTGTACAAATTTTTAATAATGTAAAAATGAAAAAGTAGGGTGACCACCTTCAGAAACCTTAATATTTTCATTTTTATTTCTGCGTCAATCCCGAGGCAACTTTATGCAAAGCCTGTAATGTTTAAAGAGGCTGAATTCCACCTCTAGGCAGAACTCTTTCAGGTCTGAATAGTTTATGCAATGGGACGATGTGACAATGAAATGTGGTTTATGCCCTTCACTCAGGCCTTTAACTGTGGTTGGTCCGATATATATCATGTGGTGTTAAATCGCAAAAACACCAGTTTCATTCAAAAAGTCGCTCAAATGACGCACCTGCTGTGGAAGAAACTAGTCTGTACAGTTCCAACACAAGACGAAATTACACAATTATGAACTAGTTTTTAACAAATCAAGTTCTTTTCACCAAGTTCCGTAATTTTCGAGAACTTTCAAGGGCTCCTAGTTTGGAAAAAAAAATTCAATGACTTTTCAAGGATTGTGGGAAACCTGGAATAAATCAGACTAAAATATTGCTTTTGGATTTTAAAAAGTTTAATTTTCTCCTTTTACCAGTACTGTATCCCAAAGCATATTGTTAATAAAATTTTACTCAACTAAATCATTTACAAAATATAAATGATCTCACACAGAGCAGAGAAACAAAAAAAACAAGAGTATTTTTGTTATGTTGGTTGAACATGTTTATTTGTTCACTAATACTGTATTCAAAACTACTAAATATAGGATCTTTTCATGAATATTGTCCAATAAGAAACCTATAAAATATAAGTCATACATATTTTTTATTGCAGGTACCGAGCTCAGCAAATCCATACATATAGTTTCAGATTCAGGAAGGCCCACTATTCAGCCCAGTTTTCTGTAATTTATTTCTTATAAAAAAAATTCAGCCAGAAATAGTTGCTTTTATAGCACACGGGTCATATTTGATCAAGCTGCAAGACAGACAACTTCAAATAAATTGACATACACACAAGGAAGGTATCACTGACATAAGAGAGTAATACACCTAGGATATGTTATTGAATCAAACCTGTCTGACCTCCAACTTAAAAGATTGCTAATGCAGTGGACAAAGGACACTGAGCTATAGTCGCCCCCATTGCAACGTCTAAAGATATTGTAATACAATGAAAATGTGAAAGAATTTGAGCAGAATAGCTTGTAATATAAAAATATGCTAATTTTAATTCAATAAATTGGTTCCCTATTGCATATTTACAAAACATCAATTTTAAAAGCAAATATTAAACTAAACTAAAATTTTTATACCGACAAAAAACTAGTGTCATTCACAACTGTACTGTTTTTTTTACATTTGTAAATTCTGATTATGCATTGTAGAATTTGAGTAAACAAAAGGACAGTTTTCGTGACATTGCTAAAGGTTGCCAGTTTTAATAAGTTAGTTTTTAAAATACTACTTGCATATTACAATTCAAATCCTATTTATATCAACAGCTAGCTGAATTAAAAACTACGGTAGAAATCCAATTTTACCACATTAAGATTCTTAATTTGTAAGCCAAACTCAGAAAACATTGAAAGAGAAATGTGCACTTTGAAAAAGTTTAATGACCTGAATTTTCAACAATTAAACACGGGTCTAAGGAAAATATTAGTCAAAATAGACTAACAAAAACAAAGATCGTAATTGTTCGATAACCATAACTCAAAATTAATGACTGATAGAATTAAAGTGTCGAAACAACATAAAGTTAAAAAAACACATTTGTTTGCAACTAAACAAGCGCATAAATTGAATTAAAAAATGAAAAATTCTGACAGAAAGAAAAAACTAATACATAGGGATTCGTCTAAGAGTGACATTTAATGATCTTGTAAAAACTTATTTCCGAATAAATAATACAATAATCTCACTTGATAAAAAAAAATTTCAAGATACAGCATATAAATAGCTAAGCGGAAGCGAACGAAACATAAAGTGAATGCATTTGATATACAAATTCCAATTAGTTCCTAAATCTAATTTAACTCTTACCGTGTTCTGCAAGCGGACGATCTCTAAGCCTTTAAGTATTCTAGGCCTACTAAATAGAATTTCTTTTACACCGATTTGAGTTGTATGATACACACTGTCCGAATGAAATAAAAATCACTATAAAAATTCAAAGTAGAAGATGAAGCTGAGGATTTTGATCAAATGCCAACCTTCTAATTACGGCCCAAACATCATTGACAATCCATACATATGAATTCTGACGGTTTATTTGCTTTTATTTTCTTCCGCGAAATTTGCTTCATAGTTGAGCTACGCCATCTAGTGCCCAAACATTAAAGCTTTACGATGAAACAATTACGGGCACAGTTTAGATGGAAAAATTTACCTACAAATAAATGATCGGAAAGATTTTTATGACGCAAGGACAAGATTAAGCCCATCTCACATAAGCAATATTTTTAGCTTAAATTAAATGTAGGTAAACATTTAAGAAAAAAAATTTCACATGCAGAAGTGAGTAATACACATAAAATACTTTAGGGAATTGAACCTCTCCCATCTACTGTTTGTAAGTCATCGACATTGAGTCACAGCACTCCCAAACTACAAACAGAAATAAAATTTCGTACTAAAGCAATACAACGGGCTATTGACGACGGTCCGGGATCAATCCCCTAAGGAAGAGATCCGATGACGACACCACGTAATGTTGAACCACGGTCAGATGACGAGGGTGGCAACACCTAATCTGGCACCCCACTCTCCAAACTTCCACACCAACCCAACATGAGGACTTTCAGCAACAACAGATTTAAGTTGCTCAAGCGCCTCTACACCAAACGCTTACAAATAACCATGCACAGTATATAATTTTTTTCAAAAGTGCATAATGGGTCGTTTTTATCGAAAAATAAAGTCGCTATTTTTAGATCGAGATTAATTGTAAGTATAACTACCCGACTTTCAAATTTGATTCAATCGTATTTTTCAGCTATCCAAGAATTTGTAGAGGGAAGACTACATCCAGGTAACAACTCAAAACCTGCAAAGTAAAAAATAAAAAAAATAAAAACATGCGATGACGTCAGATGGTGATTCCTTGGAATGGTCTTCAAATTGACCACCAGTGGTAAGTGTTCTGACGTTCCGATCGGAGCTTCTAAAGTTCTGGTGAGCTACGAACTATGCATAAATAAAAAACAAAAAGAAAGAACGTTCGTTTCGAAGTTTACATTCATTCTAGCTTTCTGTCTCGCAGGATTCGGACGCGTTGACTGCGGAATTACGTTAAAATCTTGTTGATTCTTCTAAGCTAATTTCTGGAGTTGTTAATATATTATAGTTAAGCAAGTTTTATCCATTTTGATGTTATGTCTACATGATTTCAGTACTTACACTAATTTAAAATTGCAACCTCCAGAAAAACTTTTGGTTGCTCCCTACCATCCCAATTAAGAGGAAAATTTATTGTAGTGCAAAAACTAATTATCGGATGTGCTGAAATTTTGCATGGTCATATTAGAAGTCCTTTTGAATCGATTTCGATCAAAATATACGGTTCAAATTCATAATATTTTCCAACATTAATTTACAAATTATTATTGTATACTAAAGTCTATCTTTAAAATAAAATATTAGGTGGATTTTGTTTGGGTTGTTTCATAGTAACATGCTAGAAAATATCAGTGCTATATAAATATGTATTATTTAGGAATATATGCTTAAAAGTCTAAAAGAAACTGATTTAACATTAGGAACTCCAATTTTTCTTTATTCATAACTTCGAAACGGTCAGATACGATGACATGAAATTCGGTATCTAGAGTTTAATTTTGATATAGATTCGAATAGGGGGTTCCAATAGGAATTCTGAAGTTGATGCTCAATTTAATCTGAAGACGGCCCCAAAATGCAGATTTCATGCACTTGAATTTATAGAAATCATTAGTTCGTGACAAACGCTATCTTTGAATTTTATATGCTGTTAAAATTGCTCGAATAAAGAGGGGTGGTTCGTTTTTTACTTCCGTAATTACATAAAATTTGGTATTGACATGATTTGCAGAAGTAATAGGAGTGTTTTTTCAGTATTGGAATTAAATTTGTCACATAAGTGGGTGTAGCACGTTGGTTTAGAGCAGTGTTTCCCAAACTTTTGACATATGTATACCCCTTATATAATTTTCGTAACGCTGAGTACCCCTCGTCGAAAAAAATGGATGCATTTTAATAACAATCCAAATGTTTTTTATTTCTTTTTTTGTGACATACACGAAATAATAAGAAAAGAGAAATAAAATTATTCATAATAAAATATGAATAAAAGTTATATTATAAATAACGTTTATTTGGATCAATGAGAAGGATGAAATTGTATGTGCTGATATAACAGATCGTCATAATTTGGTTCCCTGGTTGTTAATTTTTATCTGAGATGTGGTTCCACGTCCAATAGTCTGTTCCTTTTTTTCGACTTAATTTCTACAAATGCTGAAAAAGCAACTTCACATGAATATGAAGTTGGAAAAGGCAAGATGTAACTTAGAACTTCTTCTGTTAAAACCGGATACACAAGTTGCATTTGTAACCAGAATGATGTTAAAGTACTCTCCTTATGTTTATTTTTCAAGAATCCGTCTGAAGCCAATTCCAACAATTGCTCTTCTGCCGCATGCGATAAATCTTCTGGCATGGATGTTATGTTAATGTTAAACGGATATCTTATCCATTCAATATTTTTGGTAAAACCAAGGAAGTAGTTTTTTAAGCCCACTTGCAAACTCTCCAAATGCTGTGTTATGCATTTCAAAGTAACAGCATCAATTTTAGTAGTCGAACTTGTTATGAACTCATGAAGAGAGGGAAACGAGTCTACTCCATTACCAACTCTATTTTGCCATAACTTTAGTTTTACGATGACAGTGTTCACTTTATCTTGAACGTGAAACAATGAAATTTCCTTGCCTTGTAACGATATGTTGAGGCAATTTAAAACACAGAATATACACAGTCCAGTCACATTAATGTGACCACCTGTCAAAAGCCAAAATAACCACCTTTGGCAGAGCAGATCGCTGCGAGACGTGCAGGAAGAGAGTCAATTAGGTTTCTGATGATGAGTGCACCCAGTGAATGCCAGGAAAACATTCCCCAAACCATAATGCTCCCTCCTCCAGCCTGGATCCTTCCGGCAATTGTTCCAGGGTGTTTGCTTTCAGACGTTTCACGCCGTATACGCCAACGTCCATCTGTCCGATGGAGCATAAAACGTAATTCATCGGAAAAAGCCACCTGTCGCCACTCTGTGGGCGTCCAGTTGCGATACTGGCGTGCAAATTCCAGCCTTCGTCGTCGATGAACAGCAGTCAGCATAGGTGCATTAACCAGGCGTCTGCTGCGGAGGCCCATGCGCAGCAACGTTCGCTGAACCGTTGTTGAGGATACACTCTTGGTAGCCCCTTGGTTCATCTGGGCGGTCAGTTGCTCAATAGTTGCACGTCTATTCGCCCGAACGCATCTCCGTAGCCTTCGTTCGCCTCTGTCATCTATAGCCCGTGGTGCACCACATGTGACACACCGCTGATTTTGGATAGTGCCATTTTGCCATGCACGGTATACTTTTACCACGGCGGCAACCGAACAGTTCACAAAATTAGCCGTTTCCGAAATGCTTCCACCCTTGGCCCGAAAGCCAATAATCATGCCCTTTTGGACGTCAGATAAATCGCTACGTTTCTGCATTACACCAACGATTGAAATGTTTTCCGATGCCCTAGGACATCCTTTATATACACTCCACTGCAATGTGCTGCCTTCTGCCTTTTGTGATTGGATTGGTTATTTCACGTTGAGGTCGAAAGTAGGTGGTGGTCACATTAATGTGACTGGACTGTGTATCTGCTAAGTATGCTAGTTTACAAAACCATTTCCAGTCATGTAAACAATATCTCAACTCTAATATATCATTAAGAAGACATTGAAGTTCATGTCAAAGCTGTGCCTGTCAGGCCGGTTGCGCCCGACGGAGTGTTGACGAAGTAAGTTGTTTCTGTAACTAAGTGTGGTATATTTCCGCCGTGTCACTCCGGACCATCTCACGATTCACAAGACTGTTTTGACTTGACTCATGAGAACGTAAGGCGCAGCTAAGCACAGTGCAGTGTATATCCCCACCAAACTCCGGTGCAACGCGTACTCCCACAAAACTCTTCCCGTACCCCTGGGGGTACGCGTAAAACACTTTGGGAAACACTGGTTTAGAGAATCAATCAAAATGAGATCTGATGGTAAACGTGAAGTTGTTCCATAAACTAGTTCAGAGCTTGTTACGTTTAGGTCATTTTTAATGGCTGAGAGTAATCTTAATAATCTATATAATTATATAATTCTCTTCAGTGACAGAAAAAGATTTGTATCTCGAGGGTGAAGGTGGTCTGGCCCATCTCTCTCCTTATGCGAGCTCTTGCGCTCATGCAATTATATTTGATGGTACTGTCCATCTTTTGTCATCAGAGCTATGGTACTGAAATCCTTCATGTTGTATATACGCTGAAGAGCCAAAACATTACGACCACCTACTCAATAACGCGTTGCGCCACCTTTGGCCATCAAAACAGCTGCAACTCGCCTGGGCATAGATACCACATGTTCTTGGTACATGACTGGAGACAGGTTGTACCAAATGTCTACGCAGCGGTCACGCAAAGTCGAGATATTCGGACATGGTGGTGTTTGAGTCTGAGCATCCGCTCCATGACACCCCAAATTTGCTCTATTGGATAAAGATCTCGCCGAGTTAGGTGGCCAGGACATTAAGTGGAATTCATCAGTATGCTCCTCGGACCACTCCAACACAATCTGAGCCTTGTGAGATGGGGCGTTGTTCTGCTGGAAGATTCCATTTCAAGTTGGGGAGACAGACGCCATGTAAGGGTGTAACTGATCCACAATGATGTTCAGATAGTTCGCTGCTTTCATGGTCTGTTCTGCCACAACTACGGGTCAAAGAGTCGCCCATGAGAACGTCCCCCATAGGATAATACCGCCACCACCAGCCTTTGTATGACCTGCTGTACAAGAGGGGAGCAACTGTTTGCCTGGCAGAAGGCGTAACCTGACACGACCATCGACGTGATGAATGAGAAATCGGGATTCATCTGACCAGGCAACTCTCTTCCACTCATTCATGGTCCAGTCTCGATATTCCCGGGCACACTGTAGGTGTAGTAGACGATGACGCTTGTTCAACAGAGGCACACGAGTGTGACGTCTGCTACACAGTTACATATCCAACAGTGTCCGCTGAACTGTGTGTTCTGTATTGGGCTTTCAGATGAGTCACTGTCTCGCGCCGATTTTGCTCTATCAAGCGGGACAGTCTCCGACGTCCTTTATCTTTGATGACACGTGGATGACCAACACCTTGGCGTCTACTGCTGGTGTCACCGTCATTTATTCACTTTTCATTACTAACAACGACAGATCGTGAAGAACCTACCATTTGTGCAGTTCCGGTGATACTCGTTCCGAGTCTTCGGGCCATTACGATCTGCCTTCTATCAAATTCGCTTAAATCAGCAGCCTTTCCCATCACTCGCAAAAGTAAGTACAAGAATGATTACTTACCTTCTCCAGCAGCAGTTAAATATCATTCTCACTTAAACACGTGCCCTCCACGTCATCCAGACGAGTTCATTGAAAAGTAAGTACAAGAATGATTACTTACCTTCTCCAGCAGCCGTTAAATACCATTCTCACTTAAACACGTTCCCTCCACGTCATCCAGACGAGTTCATTGAAAAATGTGGGGATAGTCATAATGTGTTGGCTCGTCAGTGTATGTACACACGTCAAAAAATAAACGTCTCACCCGATCGCAATTGCACAGTTTACATCGCAGAACAAAACGGAAGGTAACAATCGATAGGGATGAATGTTTTCAACAAATATCAATATTCAAAATTTGTCAAAGGGGCCGTCTTCATATTAAATTGGGTGCTTGCTCCAAAAATTTCAACACTAACCCCCCCCCCCTCCCCCCCTTCCCCATCTTTTATCACAAATTTGGATTCTACACACAATTTCAGGCGGAAATAAAAAAAGTTCATCATTTTTATTGGATTTTCGACCGATTTGTAAGTGTTTGAAAAGTAGAACTCCTAATCTTAAATTGGTGTTTCACGTTTTTTATATTTGCTAAAAACATTAATTTTCCTTGGAAATGCTTTATCCATCCTTTGTTACCCAAAAACCCAAACACAATCTATAAACATTTTAATCATCAAACTAAATTTTACTATTCTTCATTAATTATATGAAATTAATATTCATAAAAATTATGAATAGAAACCTGTGCAAATTTTGACTCCATGGGATTCAACTGTTACTGATACATCGGAATTCCAATTTTCAGCTCATTACGTGTTTGAAGTTCCCCGTAGCCTCGCCAGGTTTGGGTAGGAATGTTGGACCCGGAGTTGGACACCACGGGGGTCCCCTCTTGTATGGGGAGAGGAATTCGTTTGGGGAAGGGATAGAAAAGAGGGACTTGCACGAAGGCCAGAGAGGAGACCAGACGCGTTGGTTAGTACTGGAGAGCGATGGGGATTATTCCCGACAGTGTATGATAGACTGAATGCTATTCTTTTTTCATTTGTATAAAATATTGTCAAGATGTGGTGTAAATAAATGTTGAAATATGGACCAGTTTTACTGTTTCGGGGACGACAAGCTGAGGATAAGGAAATCCGCCGAAAGAAAGAACCGTCACAGTGGCCCTACCGGGTAGGATTGTCGTCCAGAAACCCAATGAAAATTGTAAACAGATCCGGATTCCACAACGGACAACCAGCTAGGAATCTCCAGGTATTACGGAGACTTTTAGTAGATCTCATAGTGAATAATTGCGAGTGAACGCCGAAGGAATGTCTTCAGAGGATCGAGGGAAGCCGTCTACAAGGTAACTGCAAGCCATTTTGCGTGGAATCGGCTGAGCCGGATACTCCGGTATCGAGGAGAAAAGCCTGTGCCGGCGAAAGCGCCAAACCTACTCCTGAAGCCTACTCCCGGAGCATCAGCGAAGCCTACTCCACGTGGTCTACAAGATCCCGACGCCATCCCAAGGGAAGTCCTATAAAGGTAAATCCAGACACCCATTTAATTTTGTTGTTATTTCAAATTGAACAGGGGGTTTACACTATAAATGCATGTCAGTGTTTTAAGAATATTATTGAAATTTAAGTTGGAATATGTAATTTAAGTTGGAATATGTAATTTAAGTTGGAATATGTAACTTAAGTTGAATATCGTAATGTATAAAAGTATAGGTATACTTTAGAAGGACACAAGAGTGTTGTAAGTGTTTTGTTATTGTTTATTGAGAGCCAAAACGTAGTTAATATTGTTGTCAGTATATATATATATATGTGATGTCAACACTGGAATGGCACTGTAGCTATTACTTGATATGGTATTTTGGAATGAGTCCACGTGTTGTAAAACGTAACATTTATTACATTAATTGAAGATGGTACACATATGAGCCACAGAGGTCTCAATAGATTCGCATAAAAAAGCACGGAAGAGCGGCCACACCGGTCTCGACTCTCTCCGATCACACAAAAAACTGAAGACCCTCCGCCGCGGGCAAGGGATCAAGCCTTTTTCCCCCTAGCGTTCGTGGTGTTCCGTTTCCTGGATGAAATAGTCCCTTTCTCCTTTCGATAGTAGGTGGGGAGACGAAAGAATTCCGTTCCTACACTGGGGCATCCTGACGGTGTTCGCCCCGAACATCACTGCACTCATTTAGGCACGTACAATGGGACCTGAAAAAAATAAAAAAAAACAAAAAAAAGTATCTATTTCACTTTTGAGAGAATTGCTGAAAATAAACATCATTTTTCTCTCCACATTAGTTTCTCTTTCCCAGAGTTCTTTAAAGTTAATTAGTCCATGGTTTCATGTGTTCGGCAGCAGTGGAAGTGTTGATAGGTCCTTCGTGACTGCCCACTTTCCTCACCTCGTAACGGTCGTGTGGTTTCCTGTTGATAATTTCGTATGGGCCCAGATATTTTGGTCGTAATTTGAGTCCTGCTCCAAATTGGGTCCTCTGTATCGCTACCAGGTCTCCTTCTGCATACTTTCTTGCAGGTTTCCGCTTCCGATTATACTGTTTTCGGTTTTCTTCTTGCATCCTTAGGATTTGTTCCTTAGCTTCTTCCCTAAGTCCTTCTCGGTTTCTTATGAACCATTCTTCATATTCTTGTTCCAACATTTCTCTGACCTTCAGATCTTCTTTGTTCTTCATTGATACTCCTGTTAGCAATTCAAATGGTGTGATTTTTGTACTTTTACTAGAGGTGCTGTTCAAAATTCTTTGAATTGAGTTGACATATTTAAACCACTTTTCTGGTTCGTTGATCGCTAATTTCGTCAGTACCGGTATCACAGTTTCAAATATTCGTTCAACTTGACCATTTCCTCGAGGTACTCCTGTGGTGATTTTGAAGTGTTCAATGCTTCTTTCGTCGCAGTAACCTTCGAATTCTTTGGATGTGAATGCGGTGCCTCGATCTGAAATTATTCTTGACGGATTTCCGAAAATATGTGACTGCGATTCTAGCTTCTCCAACGCATCACGTGTAGAAGTTGATTTTACTGGATATAGCCAAGTAAATTTAGTGAAGGCATCTATCACAGCGAAGATGTGTTGATAGTGTTTATTTGTTGTCGCCAGAGGTCCCAGAAAATCAATATGGTATGTACTAAGCGGTACACTCCCTTTGGGTATTGGATTTAATTGACCCTCTTGCTTGCCCCTTTTCTTATTCGTCAAGATGCACTTAACGCAGTTCATTATGACGTTCTCCACTTTTTTCCTGAGTCCTGGAATGGAAAAATCTCTTTTCACTAACTCCTCGGTCTTCGCCACGGCAAAATGTCCTTTTTGATGGAATTCCTTTATAATATCTGATTGCATCCTCTCGGGGACGACAGGCAGTTCACTTCCGTTTTCATATCGATATAATACATCGTTTTTGATCAAGTAGTCGTTCTTCTCCCCTCTCATCAATAATTCTTTAATAACTTGAATATACTCATCTTGTCGTTGGGCTGCTGCTAACTTGCACGTTATTTCTTCACCCGTTGGTTGCGGTACTATCACAGCGACATTTCGGCTCAAAGCATCTGCATGTCTCATTTGAGCACTTGGTCGATGAATTATTTCGTATTCGAATTCCTCCATGATTAACGCCCATCTCGCTATCTTAGGGGTTAAGTCCTTCTTGCTCATGGTTTGCTGGAAGGCTGAGCAATCCGTCATTATTTTAAATTTGGTTCCGAGTAGATAATTCCGGAATTTTTTCAAAGCTTCGATCACTGCTAGAATTTCTAATTCATAGCTGCCGTATTTTTCTTGTTGTGCTGTTGTCTTCTTACTCATGTATTGAATTGGATACATCTTTCCGTCATCTGCCTGTTGCAATAGCACTGCTCCGAATCCGTGTGAGCTTGCATCACAATGAAGTTCCAGTGGCGGTCCTTGTCTGAAAATTTGTAGCACCGGCTCGCCAGTCAAGGCCTGCTTTAATTCGTGAAATGCAGTTTTCTCCTTCGACCCAAAATGGAATTCCCTATTATCACGAAGTAAATCACTGAGGGGCTTCGCTATCTTGGCATAATCTCGAACAAACTTTCGAAAATAACCGGTCAACCCCAGAAAACTCTGTATTTGTTTGGCATTTTTGGGCTGTGGGAAGTTCCGTACGGCTGCAGTTTTTAAAGGTGAAGGCTTTATAGTTCCTTTTTCTACTACGTAACCCAAGAATTCTATCTTTCGTTTCAGAAACTGACACTTTTTTAAGTTTAGTTCTAATCCGTACATTGACGCCGTATTTAAAACACGTTCTAATTTTTCTAAACCCTCTACCTCATTCATGGCTGGTATGATAATATCATCTACATAAATAATAACAGTTTTATCTTTTAACAAATCCTTAAAAACGTGAAAAATATATCTTTCAAATACACTTGGACTGGTTGACAATCCAAAAGGTGTCTTTAAAAACTCATACTGTCCCTCGTGGGTAACAAAAGAGGTGTACTTTGTACTCTCCTTTTCTATGTCGACGTGAAAAAAGCCGTTTTTCAAATCTAACGTTGTGAAGACTTGCGAGTCCTCCAATTTGTCCAACACGTCTTCGATTAGAGGTAACGGGAAACGGTCCTTAATTATTTTTTCGTTGAGCTTTCGGAAATCGACACAAAGTCTGTGATTCCCATCTTTTTTCTTACAAAGCACTATAGGGGCAGAATATTCCGAACAGCTGTTTTTAATTATCCCTTTTTCTAACCACTCTTGGATTTGTTTTTCAACTATAAGTTGTTCAGTAATCGGCAACCGCCGAGCACGCTGACTAACTGGAACTTCGTCCGTCAGAAGAATTCTCATCTTAACATCCGTGTTTGTTACTTGCTGAGGCACATAATTTCCTACAATTTGACAGATTCTTTCTCGTAAACAGGGATTCATTATATGGGAGAGATCTGTCTCTTCGCTAGACATATCCAACGCTACGGCGCCTAAAGTGTAAACAAAAGCACCTGCTGATGAGTCATTTTCATGCGCCTTCGATACTTGAAAGTCTACGAGGGGATGTTGAGGGAAACTCACGCGCTCTTCTTCCCCGTGATTTATGACAACGCCTGAAGTTGTTGTTGCTTTGTTTTTTATTTCGCTTCCGTTTTCGCCCCTTACTTCTGACTTCCTTATTTCATTTATGTCTCTATCGGTAACGTTTAATGTTCCCCCAGAAAATGCAAACTTTACCCTTGATAATACGTTCATACCAATTATTGCTTCAAATTGTAAATTCTTAACGACATGCACATCAGAACACAAAGAAATATTATCAATAACAATTTCTGATCGGAAAAACCCTTCGGTACTTATTTTGTGTTGACTTATTCCATTTAAATATATCTTACTACCATTCAATATAGGAGATCCTATTTTATGATAACATTCCTCATTAATTAGAGTTATTTCAGATCCAGTGTCTATTACTGCATTAATATAACACTTTTCAATATAAACACTCTTTTCAATTTTCTTAGGAGTTG
Organism: Metellina segmentata; assembly: GCA_947359465.1. Taxonomy (NCBI): domain Eukaryota; kingdom Metazoa; phylum Arthropoda; class Arachnida; order Araneae; family Tetragnathidae; genus Metellina; species Metellina segmentata. Next base: position 24,514,021 of record OX375878.1, on the reverse strand, counting down.
CTACATATATTTGGTTTACAGTTTTATTCACATTTGCATTTTCACCTTTAAAATTATATGTACAAGTATTACTCTTATGCCCATAATTTCCACATGCATAACACTTAATTCTATTACTTTTATATGGATCTCTATTTGGTACATCATAATCAACCTTATTAACATACTTATTGACATTTGTACTATAACCAACAGTTTTATAACAATTATCATAATTTCTACTATTCTGGTTAGCACGAAAGTTCGACGATTCACCTTTATATCGAGTTTCATCTTGCGAAACATTTTTTCTGTATTTATTTACATTCCGTATCTCCATTTTTCCTAATTGCAACCTCGCACTCTCATATTCCTCTAACTTTTTCACTATAACTTCTGCGCATTTTAATTGATGCCAGTCATCTATGAAGTGTGTTTTGATTTCAAACGGCGCTCTACGTTTTATCTGCTCGGATACCATTAGTTCCCTGAGCTCGTCAAAATTTGTTATTTTGAGTCCTCTTAACCATTCGTCAAAATAATGACTTATTTCAAACGCAAAATCTCGCCAAGTGGCTGTACTTTCCTTTTTATGATTCAGGAATTTTTGTTTGAATTGTTCAGACGTAAGTTTAAATCTTTTGAGTAAGATTTCTTTTATGTGTTCATAGTCATTAGATCTTTCCTCCGGTTCGCGAGTTATAATCTGTGCTATCTCTAAGGGTAATAAACCTAGTAAATGCGTTACAAAATCTTCACTTTCGATTTTGATTTTCGTCGCTTGTCTCTCGAATAGCGCTAAATACGTACTTATATCATTCGATTCATTCGAATCAAAACATTTAATTATCTTTGATAATTCCTTTCCTCTATCCCATGCAGTGTTCGATTCTGTCATGTGATTTTCCCTAACTGTTTGTGTCGCATTTTGCAGTTTCAGTTTTTCCAATTCAAATTGGCGTAATTCTTTTTCTTTTTCTTTTTCCCTCTCTAACTGCTGTTTGTCTTTCTCCAGCTGCTCTTTTTCGATTCTTTCAACTATTATTGTATCCAGAAGTGTTTTTGTATACTCCTCATCGTAATCGAGTTGGTTCGTCACTAACTTTTTTAATTTCGAAATTGTCGCATTTGAGGGTATTTCTATATCTAATTCCGTTGCAAGACGGTAAATATCGTCCTTTCTTGCTTTACCAAAATATGACATCTTTATCTTAAAAATGAGCAAAATGTACTCACAGTTTGCGATGATGATGGCTCTCTAGGGTTCTAGTCCACGTTCAATTTGCATGGGGCAATCCCGGCCGAGCCCCCATTTTGTGATGTCAACACTGGAATGGCACTGTAGCTATTACTTGATATGGTATTTTGGAATGAGTCCACGTGTTGTAAAACGTAACATTTATTACATTAATTGAAGATGGTACACATATGAGCCACAGAGGTCTCAATAGATTCGCATAAAAAAGCACGGAAGAGCGGCCACACCGGTCTCGACTCTCTCCGATCACACAAAAAACTGAAGACCCTCCGCCGCGGGCAAGGGATCAAGCCTTTTTCCCCCTAGCGTTCGTGGTGTTCCGTTTCCTGGATGAAATAGTCCCTTTCTCCTTTCGATAGTAGGTGGGGAGACGAAAGAATTCCGTTCCTACATATATATATATATATATATATATGTGTGTGTGTGTGTGTGTGTGTGCGTGTGTGTAATTGGGGGTAATTGTCTACAGAACCTAGTGTATAAGAAATAAGAAGCAATACAAAAGGGTAGATGTCATACGGTAAATTCTATATATATTAGAGGGCCCGCCCCCTGCTCGCTAAAGCTCGTCAACCCCCGGAGGATTGCTTTGCAATCCTCATTGGTTCGCTGTGTGAACCTATGCTCGCTTCGCTCGTATCAATGAAGCCGTGTCCTAGCAGAAAGGATTGTTTTCAAAATATGATATTCCAAAAAATATTTTTTAAATCTAAATTTGCTGTATTACAGAAAATAAATATACAGTACCCTGGAATCAGAATTCAAATGAAAACTTTGAGCAAATTTTGAGTCGAAATGAGAGCGCTGTGTAACGTACACTTCCGGAATATCTTTTAAATGTATTTCTATAGTATTTTTTTTTCCTTATTCCAAGATATGTGTGATATTGTGATACTTCCTGTGTTTATTTTTACTTCTTAATACTCTTGGAAAGGATATCTTTTCTTTTGACATATTTATGTGAGCTTAAATGGTTTTCCCGGAAGTTCATTTTTTCTTTTATGTGTATATAACGTTGGTGAAAAGATATTTTTTTGTAACGGCTTTTTTAGTCGATTGGATGCTTCGTTGAAGTGTGGACTCAGTGCGGAGTTCGAATGGCATGTTTCAGCCGTTATGTTTAAAACATATGATGAGAGGTAGTTGTAACGGTGATGTCGCTACCAAATTGTAAATAAATTTTTCTTTAATTCTTTAAAAAAAGACTTTTTCTTTTATAACGACGTTACAGCTACCTATTAATGGTGGCATGCACTGTGATCGTTCCCATTAAATTGAAGTCTTGGACATCCCGTCCTGATTTGAGAATAAACTGTGGACATCTCGTCCTGTGTTCAGCGAAAATTTGCGTGCGTCCTGCAGCAACGAAGAAGGCCATCCGGTCTGAAGTTTTTGGACATCCCATCCTCGTGAGTGGAATATTTGCGTGCGTCCTGCAGCAACGAAGAGGGCCATCCGGTCCGAAGTTTTTGGACATCCTGTCCTCGTGAGTGGAGTATTTGCGTGCGTCCTGCAGCAACGAAGGAGGCCATACGGTCCGAAGTTATTGGACATCCCGTCCTCGCGAGTGGAGTATTTGCGTGCGTCCGGCAGCAACGAAGGAGACCATCCGGTCTGAAGTTTTTGGACATCCCGTCCTCGTGAGTGGATTATTTGCGTGCGTCCTGCAGCAACGAAGAGGGCCATCCGGTCCGAAGTTTTTGGACATCCCGTCCTCGTGAGTGGAGTATTTCCGTGCGTCCTGCAACAACGAAGGAGGCCATCCGGTCCGAAGTTATTGGACATCCCGTCCTCGTGAGTGGAGTATTTGCGTGCGTCCGGCAACAAGGGGACCATCCGGTCCGAAGTTTTTGGACATCCTGTCCTCGTGAGCGGAGTATTTGCGTGCGTCCGGCAGCAACAAAGTGGGCCATCCGGTCCGAAGTTTTTGGACATCCCGTCCTCGTGAGTGGAGAATTTGCGTGCGTCCGGCAGCGGCGAAGTGGGCCATCCGGTCCGATGTTTTTGGATATCCCGTTCTGTTTCTGTGCATGAAACGTGTCCTGTTACTGCGTGTGTTCAGCAACGAAGCTTAGTCCGGTCAATAGAATTGGGACATCCCGTCCTGTTCCTGTGTGTGAAACGCGTGTGTGTTCAGCATCGAAAGGGCCATCCGGTCCGAATTTTTTGGGCATCCCGTCCTGTCATCGTCAGCAAAGTCCAGTTCGAACTTTGGGTTCCTGCTCAAGGACTTCCTGTGTACCATCAAGCAACTGTTCCAGATAAGTGGTTTCGGTTTTAAGTCTAAAGTTTTATGCACTATTATATTTAATGTACAATTTTACTTCTGTTTTTGTGATAACTTCCATTTATCGTAACAGGTTTCGAAACAAAAAAATTTCTTAATTGCAAATTTTGCTTTTATAATAGAAATTAGTATTGATTTGGAATTTATGTGAAATAGAAATTTAAGAGATTTTAGTTGTCGTAGATGATTATTTATCTTAATTAATAATTTAAATTTGTTTTGTATTTGAAATGGTATTTTGATTAAAAAAATTTTTTAATTAATTTTCTTTTGAAGGTCTTTTGGGTTACAAAATTGGTTTTTGTACATTTATTTTTTTTCTATTGTTTTATTGTCTTTGAGTTATATTTTTGTGGCTTGGCTATAAGGTAAGTCAGAATTCTGGACAGTTTCGGTTTCGAAAAGTTTTCATTTTGTACCTTACGTTATATTTGAGTCCAAAGGGGGAAACTGTTTAGAATTTAATCATGACTTATTTAGTTAAGGGAAAGAAAGAGGACTTGATCAAATTGGTGGAGGAGATAGATTTAGAAATCACCGTAGAAAAATCCATAAAACAGTTAGTGAATCTTATTACTTCAAGTGAGGGATATGATGAGGAATTCACCAAAGCACTTTTTGGTAGAATTATAGAAACTCGAAAGACAAATGAAGCCCTTGAAGTGGAAGAAAAGCGGAGAATTGAAGCCCTTGAAGTGGAAGAAAAGCGGAGAATTGAAGACCTTGAAGAAAAGCAGAAAGAACGAGAGTATGAGTTGGAAAAATTGAGAATAGAAGTAACTAGACAAACCCAGCAAGGTGCAGTTGATCATTCTAGACCATCGAATCGAGACTTGACCAAGATCCTTCCGAAATACGACATGAAAGATGATATGAGTCTTTATTTAATCTTGTTCGAACGACAGGCAACTTTGCTGTCGTTGGGAAAAGAAATGTGGGTATCTCACCTACTAAGTTTGATCCCCCAAGAGATTGCTCATATAATAGCCCGCGAACCAGCTGACCTAGCTAAAAATTATGATCACATCAAAAATATTCTGTTAAAAAGATTCAAACTAACACCAGAAAGATTTCGACAGTTATTTAGTTCACACCATAAAGCAGTTGATCGGAACTGGAGGGATTTCTATCATGAATTGTCTATTTATTTCGATGGATGGATTGCAGGTTGTCAGGTCCTTACTTTTGAAAAACTGAGAGATTTGGTCATCACAGATCAGATGAAGAAAAAAACACCATCCGAATTTAAGGATATGTATCTCAGAGAATGGACAGAAATAAACTCCCCTACAGATTTGGTGGAACTGTTGGAGAAGTTTGAAGACGTTAGACGAACTGTGAAACGAAACCCTGTCTTTGCGAAAGACAAGTTCGAGGGTCGAGTTCAAAATAAGTTTGAAAAGACCGATAATCCACCAAGGAGAAGTGATACCATGAATGGTAAAGGGGTTAAGATAGAACGAAGATTTTCCGAACAAGACCCAAATCCGGAATTCGACCGCAGGAGACAGATGCGGTGTTTTCATTGCAATAGCCTGGTCATATCCGACCAAATTGTCCAAAGTTGAAGAAACCTTCGGAAACTGTAAATTACATTTCGGACAAAGAACCTGAGAAGTACCTGGAACCGTATATCATGAAAGGAAAAATAAACGGTCAGGATATAAATCTACTAAGAGACACCGGAGCGACCATTGACATTGTGTGTCGGAAATTGGTGAAGTCAGCTGACATGACGGGTGAACATGTTTGGGTACAGCAACCTTTGGACTCCAGCTCAACTTGTTTACCTCTTGCCGAAGTTTTGGTAGAGTGTGAATTGGGAAAAACACTCACTAAAGCTGCTGTGATTCCAGATGAACTAGACCGCGGACGATATCTTTTAGGGAATCGGACTGCTGCCTTGTTAAAAAGGGAAGATTGTCAATCTGTGGATCAAATAAATGCAGTACTGACAAGGCATCAGAAAAAAGTGAAAGAAAGGGAAGAATCTCAATCTTTAATTAAAGAATCCGAAAACCCTATCCCAGCCGAAGAATTCATTACATTGGAAAAAAATGAAACGGAAGCAGGGGAAGTAAGTGACGAGTTCACTCATGTGGCAGAAGATCAAGATATCACTGAATTGTTAAAAGTGGACACTGAGCAGCTAATCAAGGCTCAAGGTGAAGATGAAGAGATGAGCTCTCAAGTAAAACAAATCCAAAATGGAAACCCTCCTAAAGATTTTGAACTGGAGAAGGGCCGACTTTTGGTAAAGATCAAGAAGGACAAGAGTGGTATCGAAAGGAAGCTCATCGTCGTGCCCATAGAGTATCGAGAAAATATACTGAAATTGTGTCATGAAGGCACGTCAGGTCATCTTGGGACCACCAAGACCAAAGACAGAATGACCAAGTACTTTTTCTGGAAAAACTGTTACAAAGAAGCAGAGGATTTCGTGAAGGCTTGCGATTCCTGCCAGAGAGCTGGAAAGGCAAGGGACAAGAAAAAAGCGCCCATGACTCTTGTTCCAGTGATTACTGAAGTTTTTTCCCGTATTAATATTGACGCTGTAGGGCCTTTGCCCGTGACGGACTCAGGCCAAAGATACCTGATTACGGCAATGTGTATGTCGTCGCAGTACCCAGATGCTGTGGCAATACCAAACATAACATCTAGATCCGTAATTAATGCTCTCCTTCAGATTTTTAGTCGAATGGGTTTTCCTAAGGAAATTCAACACGACCACAGGGAACCTCGTTTATGAGCGAACTCACATCGGAATTTTTTGAACGTTTCGGCATCAAGGTGGTACTTAGCTCTGTGTATCATCCCCAGAGCAATCCCGTAGAAAGGTTTCATCGTACCCTGAAACGGATTTTGAGAGTTTTGTGTACCGAAGAAGAACCAGATTGGGAGAAGCATATCCATGCAGTCTTGTTCGCCTTAAGGACAGTTACTCATGAATCCACCGGATTCAGTCTAGCTGAATTGGTTGAGTGAAGTGAAAGGAAGACTGGATGACGACCAGATTGACCAGCTCAGTTGTATTATATGTAAATATTCCAATTGTTTCTCAAACGTGCCTGGCCTCACAGATCGTATCCAGTTTGATGTCGAACTTTCTGAAATAAAGCCCATCTGTGCGAAGCCATATCGAATGTCGGTCCGACAATCTCAGATCTTGAAAGCCGAAATTGAAAAGATGCTCCAAATGAAAATTATTGAAGTGGGTGAGAGTGATTTCACTTCGATTATGATTTTAGTTGAGGTACCAGGGAAAGACCCAAGGCCCTGCATTGACTATCGAAAGCTGAATGAAATCACGAAAACTCAGTATTTTCCTATCCCTAAGATCGAGGAAAAAGTGGAAGCCGTCTCCAATGCCAAATTCATCACTGTTCTGGATTTGTCAAAAGGTTACTGGCAAATTCCTATGACTAAAGGTGCTCAACGGTATGCCACTTTCGTGACAAGTTTCGGGTCGTTTCGACCATTAAGGATGCCGTTTGGACTGAAAAATGCTCCTTATTACTTCAGCAAAATGATGTCTGAGCTCTTGAGAGGGTATGACATGTTCGCAGTACCCTATCTGGATGACGTGGCCATATTCTCCTTGGATTGGAGTTCTCACCTTAAACATCTAAATTGTATCTTGGAGATAATAAGTAAAGCGGGCCTTCGTCTGAAAAGTAGCAAATGCAAATTTGCCCAAGAGAAAGTGATGTATTTGGGACATTATGTGGGACAGGGGGAGAGGTCCCCCCCTAATGAGTTGAAAATTCAGGCTATCCAAAAAATTTCTATTCCAACCACCAAGACAGACATTCGAGCATTCCTTGGATTAGCCGGGTATTACCGCCAATACATCCCAAACTTTTCTGTTATTGTTGATCCTTTGACCGAACTCCTGAAGGGAAAAGTCAAGAAGTCCGAAATTCAGTGGACCAATGAATGCCAACGGTCTTTTCAAGAACTGAAGAGGAGGCTAACTCAGAACCCTATTCTGTATGCTCCTAACTTTAATGCCCCGTTTTATGTTCAATGTGATGCCTCAGATTTAGGCATGGGTATAGTTTTATCCCAGAAGACAGAAAAGGGGGAGGAGCATCCTATTCTGTTCCTCAGCAAAAAGTTCTCAACAGCAGAGCGAAAATACGGAACTACAGAAAAAGAATGTGCCGCTATTGTGTTTGCTGTCAAGAAGCTACGATGCTACCTGGATGGACCTACCAAGTTCTTTATCCAAACTGATCATAATCCTCTAGTATGGTTAAAAAAGAACTCTGGGGTAAATCCACGTCTCATGAGATGGGCTCTTGCATTGCAGCCCTGGAACTATGAGGTAATCCATCGTCAGGGCAGAAAACACCAGAATGCTGACAGCCTTAGCCGACTGTTCTGAGTTACCAAAATGTCCTTTGAGTTTATTTTTATTGTTTTTTAAGGTAACTTGGCAGTTGTATATATGTTTGTAAATATTTGTATGAAATTTTGTAGAATTTAGTTTTTCTTAAAGTTATGGTAACTTTTTACAGGGTAAAAAGTTATTCTAAGGGGGGAAGAGTTGTAACGTACACTTCCGGAATATCTTTTAAATGTATTTCTATAGTATTTCTTTTTCCTTATTCCAAGATATTGTGATACGTCCTGTGTTTATTTTTACTTCTTAATACTCTTGGAAAGGATATCTTTTCTTTTGACATATTTATGTGAGCTTAAATGGTTTTCCCGGAAGTTCATTTTTTCTTTTATGTATATAACGTTGGTGAAAATATATTTTTTTGTAACGGCTTTTTTAGTCGATTGGATGCTTCGTTGAAGTGTGGACTAGTGATGGGGAAAATGACTCTTTTCAGGGATCGGATCGGAACCGCTCACTCACTAAAAAGAGCTAGCTCTTTTTGATGACTCACTGCTCCTTTGAGATATATAATAATGTATATAACACATCGAAATGTATACAATATGTTTGGGCCATCGAACATCCCTCGTTGTCACGTGAGCGCATGTGTCCAGACGAAGAGGCGCCAAGCGTGCTTGAAACACCCACGCACACAACACTTGAAACACTCACTCATCCAGCGATTGCGCAGTTTACCTCTAAAATCAACAAAAGGAGGGAGACGGGGCCCGAGGACGATAGGCATTGCAGCATAGGGCTGCTAAGCTGTAAAATTTAATTGCTAAGGCATAAGATGGCCCAAAACCATGTCAATTCATATAACTTTGAAATTGTCCATAAAGAATAAATTACTTTGAGGACACTTCTACTTTTGTAATTCCCGTCATGAACCCGTTGAGATTACAGAAATAGCAATTAAAATATCCAAACACGTTAAAAATCTCATTTTTGACCAAGAATTCTAAAAAAGTTTTCGATTTTATTGGATAGAGTATTTATTTGACTTTCCAAAACATATTTAATTTTTTCTCTGTTAATTACTTGAAGAAGTATTAAGATTTTAATCAAGGCGGGAAAACAAGAAGTAAGAATGGAAAACACTGGAAATGGCCATTAAAAGACCAAAAACATGGCAAAATCTAAATTTAAACCTTACTTTTTTTTGCAAATATAATTTTAGAAAGTTTTTTCAAATATTTAAATGGTTTCTCTTTTGGAAATGGAGTGAACTTTTTTAAAGAGAAGGAAGAACAAAATTGTTTACACAAAGAGCAAACGCAAGGGAGCAAGCGATGCACTTGAAACTACCTTTAACTCTAAATTAATATTTTCGCATTATTTCCTCACTTCAAATGTTATAATACAAAAACTTATAACTGGATTCTAGTAAACTTTTGAGAGTTTGTTATTTATAATGTTGTCAAGTGAATGAACTAGAATAATTATGCTGAGTTCAAAAGTTTTTAAATTATTACTATTTATTTAAGAAGTAGGACTGTAAAACTATAAAAAATCTTCTATTCATTTTTCAATCACTTGTAAAATTGTTGTTTATTTAAATATCCTTTTATTCTAGTTCATTCCCTAGAAATATGCATGTAGTTTATTTTGGTAGCATCATTTTTCAAATTGGTTGAATAGATTTTCATGTAGCACATTTGAAGTTTTTGACACATTTCTTTAAAATTTCATACATAATTATCATATTTTTACAAAATTATTAATATATACTTTTAATATTTATAGCCCATTGCTATTGTTTAAAACACAAAACATAAAAATATCATTAAAATGTTTCTATACCACATTTAAAAAAAGTGTCTTGGACGTGTTTGGATACATTAAGATTTCTTTCTAAAACCACTTAGTTACCAAATGAGACTTCCTAATAATTTAAATGATATTTTAAAATCATATAATAAAAATATTAATAATTTATTGAAGTACTTAAGATTTTTAACTATTTATTTTAAGATATAGGTATTGTGGTGTCGTCTCCCAAAAATGGTAGCATCAGAAAATCGTATATGAGGAGAAAACAACCAACAGCTAAGAAAATCAGTTTCTTATTAGTTAGAATTATTTACAATTTACAAAGAATCAATATTCATATATCGAGATGTGCATCTCACGGGTCAGCGCGAGGAAAACTCAACCTCGCTTCTCGCTCTCTCCCCGTCGACTTCGGCCTCCCCACAGTCTCCAAGTTCCCCCAACGGCAAAGGTCAAAGGCCAGTCGGCGATCCGTCGGAAAGAACACCTGCAGAAGCGGCTTCTGTTTCAGACTCCTTTTTGTCGCTCGTAAAACTCGCGAAGCAAAAACAACAGTTGGGTTGCAGCTGGCTCCAGTATTTCACGATCTCACAGTATATAATACCCTCGAATACTCGTTGTCCCAAAGATTTTCAAAATCCAAGTCCCCTCCCTGTCTTTTAATAAAATATTTTCAAAATGCCTTGTTTTGTGAAGGCAATGCAATAAAAACGAGTTACGTTTAATTTAATTTTGTGTAGCTTTATTAAAATGATATCACTCCCGAGAAATCAAGGTTTTATTATAATTATTATATTAATGTTAAGTGAATAACATAATAACTGTTAGAATATGTTTTAACAACAACCTTAAGACTAGTTTTAATTAGTGCTAAAAGGCGTGATGTGACTTAAGCCGTAAAAACACCCTTTCAATCTAAAATTGAATTAAATAAAAAAAAATAACATTTATGATAATACATAGATATTTAAAAATTTGAAACTTCAAAAAAGTAACAAAAAGCTAGGGAGCGCAAAAGAACGAATGCGGAATTGACTCTTCGAGAGCGATAGTTATCGAAAAGAGCCAAAGAGTTAACTCCTTAAAAGAATCAACTCCCAAAAGAATCAGTGAGCGCAAACGATCGAATGCGGAAATGATTCTTCGAAAGAGCCAAAATCTCGAAAAGAATCAACTCCCAAAGAATCGACTCCCAAAGAATCAACTCCCAAAAAGAATCACTGAGCTGGTGATCGCATGCGGAAATGACTCTTCGAGAGTGGAAGCGCTGATTGGTTAAAAAAGAGTCACCGCTCTTCAGCCCTGATTGGTTAAAAAAGAGCTATAGCTCTTTTTTGACGAATCAGCGCTCGCTCACTCCGTCAAGAGAGCTAACTCTTTGAGTCAGCTCCTGAGCGGATCGCCCATCTCTAGTGTGGACTCAGTGCGGAGTTCGAATGGTATGTTTCAGCCGTTATGTTTAAAACATATGATGAGAGGTAGTTGTAACGGTGATGTCGCTACCAAATTGTAAATAAATTTTTCTTTAATTCTTTAAAAAAAGACTTTTCTTTTATCACGACGTAACAGCTGCTTTTCCTTCACTCTCGAGTCACACACACTTTTTCATTGAGTTTGTTGTCGAAAGTTATAGTGCCAGCGTCTTGTTGAACTATAATTGTTGGCCCTGAAAAGGACCGTGTTTTCATTGGCCCTGAAATGATCCTCCTTTTTCTTTGATTTCAAATTATAAACTGCAACATTTCGACTAAAATTCATCTTCTTTTCAATAAAATTTCATCCGATAACTGTATAAATTCAATTGAGGCGCGAGGATTCGTGGTAAACAAACAATCGTACAATGTTGCCAAAACGCGATAACAAGAAACGTCTTTTTTGCGTGCCACGTAAGAGAATAATATATATAGATAGGTGGAAGGGTGCAACAGAATATTAACTGAGTTAAAATTAGAATAAGTTGGCAATAGAATACAAGGATAGAAATAATTTGTTTAGTTAAGCTTTAACATAACAAGTAAAAGGTAGATTATTATTGGTATAAAGTATTATATTAGTTGGATATAATATAGCGTAAAAAGGGGAAAATGACTTTTCTAATGAGAATGAAAAAAGCTGATCTCTTCTCTCTTGCTCTGGAATTGGAGTTGAATCCAAGAATGACAGTGATAGGGTTAAGTGAAATCATAAGTAGCAGTGAAAGGTAAGAAACATAATTTGTGTTTAAATTGTTTAAGTAGTTCCTCGCACAGAGTTTTTAATATCAAATGAAGGAATAGTCACAAACGACACAGTACCATTCTCCACGATTCGGAAAAAGAGCACAAAAATAAAGATATTGTTACAATAGAAATAAGGAATTGCGAACTCATTCCAGGGCACCGGATATTCGGTATATTATACAAATGCCGTTGAAAACAGATAAAGTATTATGCGAATCAAAAAGAATGGCATCTAGAAAATTAGACGATCTGTGGAGACGATTATCGCAAAATCCAAATATGCAATGTCTGTACACAGATTTCATGCATGAATATGGGCATTTGGAACACATGATCGAGGTTTTTGAGGATCAGGAGCCTGATGTTTGCTATTATCTTCCGCATCACGGAGTCTATAGACCCGAGAAAGAAACAACAAAATTGCGAGTTGTGTTTAATGGATCTGCATCAACCACCAATGGCATTTCCTTAAATGTACTTCAACAAAAAGGAGGAATAGCACACCAGGATCTATTTTCAATCATGCTTTGTTTTCGAAAACATCGCTATGTGTTTACTGCGGACATTGAGTAAATGTACACATTTTCATTCATCCCTCACAGGGAGACTTACAACGAATTTTGTGGAAGGAAAGTCCAGAACAACCAGTCAAGGTCTACAAACTTTGTACTGTCACGTATGGAACTACAAGTGCTCCCTACTTTGTAACTAGAACTTTGAAACAACTAGCAGATGATGAAGAGAAGTACTTTCCAGAAATAGCGGCGGTCGCTCGGGAAGATTTCTACATGGACGACATTTTGACTGGATTGCACGATCTAGAAAGTACTAAGAAATTGCTTTCACAGTTAGTGCAATTATTAGATACATGTTTAATAACTCTCAACCAAATTGTATGCGAATGATACTAGACTGGATATAAACTTTAGCAACGAGATATACTATTTTGATGATTCAAAATATACAAAACCTGTCAATGCCTTGGGTGTCTTATGACAGCCCAACATAGACTGTTTCTCATTCAAAACAAGCTTCCATTCGCAACATGTTTACACCAAAACAGCAATTAATTTTCGGAAATTGCTAGAATTTTCGACCTTCTGGGACTGATAGCACCAGTCATATCAAGAGCGAAAGTGTTCTTTGGCTTCTAAATCTTTCGAATCTTTGGCTTCTAAAATTGGACTATGATGCATCTTCCTGAAGAGGTAATTAAGAAGTGGCAAGAATTCGTATCATAACTACCTGCTCTAGAAAAGCTTACCATTCCAAGACACTTCCCAATGATGGTGACATAAAGATTCATGGGTTCGCAGATGCATCCACCATATAGAGCAGCAGTTTATGCGAAATGGAGCCCACCCAGTCGAACTAAATTTGTTTACTTATTGTGCAGCAAGTCCAGAGTAGTCCCTATCAAAACTGTATCGATTCCTCGCTTGGAGCTTTGTGCAGGGGTGCTGTTATCACAGTTCATGGTTAAAGTTGTGAAAGCCCTCAAGATATCGAATAAAGAAGTTGTGCTATGGTCCGACTCGACCATTGCTCTCGCATGGATAAAAAAGCCTCCCCATTTGCTGAAAACTTTTGTCAGTCATCGAGTGATTAAGTGGAAACATGCGACTTCGGAAAACAATCCCGCCGACCTTGTGTCCAGAGGTGTATCTAAAAATGAATTTCAAGTTCTTGACTTGTGGTTTGGATCACAATTTCTTTTAAATGAACTGGACAATCACGGAAGTGGTTCTTTGGACCCAGTGACAATCAATAGTGACTTCACTTGTGAACTGAAACAGCCAGTGGAAATAGCTTTGACTTCATTGGTCGATAGTAACTCTGTACTATCAGACATTATTTCTGTCTCCAATAACTATTGTAAAATAATTGGAATTATTAGTTATCTTTTCAGGTTTCGATATAATTCCAGAAACAAGTATGACCAAAGGAGTGGACCTATTTCTAAGGAGGAATTTCAGCAAGCTGAAATATTGTAGTTATGCAATGGATTCAGCAAATGTGTATAAAGAAGGGTAAAACCCTTCTTGGAAATAGCAGTTTAAATCTTTAAATGTTTTTGTTGGAGAATAATCCTTATTTTCCCTCTCACCAATACGTCATAACTGTCTGACGTCGCCTCTAACGTCATCGCTTACCGTCCTCACCTCAGTTGCTGCTGAGACTTTACTCAGAGGGAGTCTGTTAACATAGGCGCTCCCGTATTTTCTAAGTTTATTGTTTGTATTGTGAATTATATGTGAATAATAAAAGTAACGTTTGTCATCCTTATGTTTGGCCACTATCTCTGCTAACCCAACAAAGGTTATGGGCCCAGGCTACTCAGAATAACCAGTTCAATTGTACATCGAAAGTTACTCTTAAACAAAGGACTCTTAGCTGACGTGCACTTGAAACGGCATCCATCTTGGAACATTTTTGTAAGTTGATTTTTTTTCTTGATACTGAGCAAAATGTCGCAAGTCGCAAGCATCGAAAAACTTACTAAAGATAATTATCTCACATGGAAATTACAAATAGAAGCTGTTTTGATCAAGAACGATCACTGGGACTTTGTGATTGGAAACGAAACAAAACCAGCTGATGAAGCAACTGACGCAGGCCAGAAAAAGCAAAAAAAGTGGATTACATCGGATAAAAAGGCAAAAGCTGATATAATTTTATCGATGTCTCCTAGTGAATTATGTCACGTAAAATACTGCACAACTTCAAACGAAGTGTGGACGAAATTAAAATCAGTCTATGAATCAAAAGGACCAGCTAAAAAGGCTACCTTGTTAAAGCAACTCCTTTTCCGAAAGATGACTGATGGCGAAAACATGAACATTTGAACAACTTTTTTGAAACAGTGGACAAACTCAATGAAATGGAAATAGAAATCGCTGATGATCTTATATGTATTCTCCTCTTGTACAGCATTCCTGAAAACTCTGACAATTTCAGATGTGCAATTGAATCCCGAGATGAGCTGCCAAAACCGGAAGCTTTGAAAATTAAATTAATGGAAGAATGGGAAGCAAGGAAAGATAAGAATAAATCTTATTCACAACAGGCTTACCATTCGTACTACAAAAAGGAAAATCAAAATCTGAAAAGAAACACCGAAAATTGGAGATACAATCAAAATAGAAATCACAATCTTAACAAGCCTTTTCGTAATTTCAAATGCAACTACTGTTCCAAACCCGGCCATAAAGCTCTCTAATGTAAGAAAATAGCTGATAAAAAGAACGCAGCTTCAAAACACGAAGCAACGATGACTGCGAAAAGAAACGATGAATACGCATCAACAGCTACTTCTCTGAGTGACATCAATAAAGAAAAGAAATTATGGTGTCTGGATAGTGGAGCTACTTCCCACATGTGCAACGATGAAACCCTCTTCTTCGAGATAAACAAGCAAACGAATTCAGTCGTGAAGCTAGCTGTCGATAAATCAACTGAAGTAACTGGAAAGGGGTCTATCCGTATCACCGTACCAGCAGGGAATCAAACAAAAACAATCCGTCTCGAAAATGTTTTGTGTGTTCCTGAACTGAAAAATAATCTTCTCTCTATGTCAAAAGCTACTGCGAATAACAGATCTGTGGTTTTCACCGAACGAGAAGCGAAAATACTAGAGCCAAATGGAACTATACTTTTGTGTGCAAAGTGCAGTGGTGATCTATATTACGTTGAACCAACTGTCGAAATCGCTGCAACAGTTACCGAATGGCATGAGAAATACGGACACTTAAACGAAAATGATTTAAAGAAATTGAAAACAGAAGGAATGGTCAGAGGTATGTCTTTTAACAATACTGATCCTCTAAAAGACTGTAAAATTTGTATTCAGTGTAAACAAACTGCTAAACCATTTCCTAAAGAATCAAAATATGAAAGTAAGCACCTATTGGAACTTATTCATTCAGATGTGTGTGGTCCAATGAGAGTTCCATCTCTCGGTGGTTCACGATATTTTGTTACTTTCATTGATAACAAATCTCGATATGTAGAAACAAGTTTTCTAAAATCAAAAGATGAAGTTAAAAACGCCTTCAAGAAATTCAAAGCCGTTATGGAAAATCGAATTGGGAAGAAAATAAAAACACTCCGAACAGATAATGGACTCGAATATTGTGGAACCGAATTCAACAACTACCTGGAGCAAGAAGGAATTAGAAGAGAAAAGTCGGCTGTAATAACACCTCAACAAAACGGCGTAGCAGAAAGAATGAACCGTACTATTGTTGAAATGGCCAGGTGTTTATTAATCCAATCGAAATTATCAGCTAGCTTTTGGGCGGAAGCTGTGAACTTTGCCACTTTCCTTCGAAATCTTTCCCCAACAAGAAGCATAACCGAAAATGCTACTCCATTCGAAATAATGTTTGACATCAAGCCAAGTGAATATACTTGAAAGTGTTCGGTCAAAAAGCGTATGTTCTCAATAAACGGTTTAAAGGAAAATTCGATCCAAGATCACACGAACATATTTTTGTTGGATATTCATCCGAATCAAAAGCATATCGTCTGTGGGACAAATCCTCTAGAAGAGTAACTACGAGTCGTGACGTAAGATTCATTGACGAGTTTGAAAACAATCCCTCTTCTCAAGTAGAGAAAAAACTTATTTTTCCATTGGAAGAAATATCTTCTGAAGAAGGGATAAACATCGAAGATATTCCGCGAGATTTATCTTCGTCTACCACTCCAATTGAAAAAGAGGAAGTTACGTCACCAGATGAACAGGAAGTTACGTCTGACCTAGATTCAGGGAAGACCAATCCCCCCACAACCACTTACAAGATCTACCGGCCATCCAAAAATCGTAAGGACAGGGAAAAGGGGGAGACCACGAAAAGAATACCATGTCATCTGCAGAAGTGAAACTGAAACTTCTCAGACAGACCTATCCGTAAACAACCCGACTGTTTATGAGGCTTTAAGTGGACCGCAAAAAGATCAATGGAAAAGTGCTATGCAAAGTGAATATGAGGCACTCGTAAAAGAAAATGCTTGGAAACTCGTTGAAAGACCAAAACACAAAAAAATTATTGGTTGTAAATGGGTATTAAAGACCAAATATACACAGGATGGAAGAATTGAGAAATACAAAGCACGATTAGTCGCTAAAGGTTGTTCTCAAAAACCGGGAATTGACTTTGAGGAAAATTTCTCACCTGTCGCAAGATTAAATTCCATCGGAACTGTTATCGCACATGCTGTTGAAAATAATCTTACAGCATATCAATTAGATTTTGTTATGGCTTATGTAAATGGAAATTTGGCAGAAGAAGTTTACATAGAACAGCCAGAAGGTTTCCAAAGTACATCAAACAACGATCAAGTTTGCTTATTAAAACGCTCACTTTATGGACTGAAACAATCCGGAAGAAATTGGTATGAGAAATTAGATGAAAAACTGAAGGACCTTGGATTCCAACCCTTGTCTTCAGATAAATGTGTTTATCACAAGAAAACTCCCAAAGTTGAAGCAATCATAGTCGTTTACGTGGATGATTTAATAATATTTACTAACACTAAAGAAAACTATAACAGTATAAGGGACAATTTATCAAATTCTTTTAAAATGAAAGACCTAGGACTGTTACATTATTGCTTAGGAATTGAATTTTCTCAAAACGAAAATTGCATTTCAATGTCGCAAGAAAGGTACATTGAAAATATACTGCAGTCATTCAACACGCAAGAAGCTAAAGCTGTATCCACTCCTATGGACAACAGTATCAAGCTGACCAAAGAAATGTGTCCCAAAGATAAAACTGAAAAGTCGGAAATGAAAGATATTCCATATCGATCCTTAATTGGTTCTCTAATGTATCTCTCTGTCGCTACCAGACCAGGTATCACGCACGAAGTAAATTTCCTGAGCCAGTTTAACAACAATCCAGGCAAGGCGCATTGGACTGCAGCAAAAAGAATACTTAGATATCTGACAGGAACCAAAAATAAGGAACTGAGATTCAAACCAACTGGAAAACCGCTAATTGCATTCGTAGATGCAGACTGGGCTTCTGACATCAATGATAGGAAGTAATATACTGGATACATACTAAAATTCGCCGATGGAGCTATTTCTTGGGAATCAAGAAAACAAAGAACTGTCGCTTTATCAACAACAGAAGAGGAATATATGGCTCTATCTGATGTGTCAAAGGAGGTTGTACACCTAAGATGCTTTCTTAATGAACTCTCTCCAGAATCAATAACATCGCCAACAACAATTTTCTGTGATAACCAATCAGCACAGAAATTAGTACACAATTCAGTTTATCATTCCAGGACAAAGCATATTGATATTCGTCATCATTTTGTGCGCGAAATGTATGAGAATAAAAATATCTGTGTAAAATATCTAAGTTCATCAGATATGCCAGCAGATATATTAACCAAAGGATTAGTAAGTATTTCCATAAAAAATGTTGTGATTATGTTTTAATGCCTAAATAATTATAAATTTAGTTAATGCTGATAAATTTTTAAAATTGTGAATATATGAAAATAAGCATTAAGAAGGGGAATTGTTGGAGAATAATCCTTATTTTCCCTCTCACCAATACGTCATAACTGTCTGACGTCACCTCTAACGTCATCGCTTACCGTCCTCACCTCAGTTGCTGCTGAGACTTTACTCAGAGGGAGTCTGTTAGCGCTCCCGTATTTTCTAAGTTTATTGTTTGTATTGTGAATTATATGTGAATAATAAAAGTAACGTTTGTCATCCTTATGTTTGGCCACTATCTCTGCTAACCCAACAGTTTTTTGTGACAACAATAATTTGTTTAGAGTTGGTGGAAGGCTTGCTAACTCAAATGTATGTTTTGAACAAAAACACCAATTTGTACTACCAGCTAAAAATGAGATTACTCGTTTAATTATGGAATATTTTCCTTTAAAATTTAATCATGAGACAGAGATTTTGGCCTATAAATGGCAGGAATTTAGCTAGGAAAGTAGTTCATGAATGTGTCGCATGTGTAAGAAATAAGTCAGTAATAGTTCAACAACTTATGGGTAATCCTCCTGCTGATAGGGTTAATGTTAGTTCTCCATTTAGTAACACAGGTGTGGACTTTGGTGGACCACTTTATGTCAAATATAAAGGTCAGAGAAAAAGCATCCTTCATAAAATCTATGTAGTAATTTTTGTGTGCATGGCCACCAAGGCTATAACACTTAGAAGTAGTTAGTGATTTAACTTCAGAATCCTTTATTGCAACACTAAAAAGATTATTTGCTAGGTGAGGTAAATGCGTCACATTATTCACTGACAATGCCACAAATTTTGTAGGAGCCCAATCCAAACACACAAGATACATAATGTAGTAAAACATCCAGATGAAGTTCCGAGGTAATTATTTGGTCTCAAATGGCATTTATTGGAAATTCATTCCTCCTGGAGCTCTAAATTTCGGCGGACTCAGGATAGCTGGAGTAAAATCTTTCAAACATCATTTAAAAAGGGCAGTGGCAAGTCAAATTTAAATTCAGAAGAATTTGGCACTTTCATTACGGAAATTTTCAATTCCAGACCACTTACCCCAATGTAATCGGATGTAAATGATTTTCAGGTATTAACTCCAGGCCACTTTCTCATTGGTTGACTTATTAATGCAATAGCCCAACCAGAACTTATAGATACCACTGACAACAGATTATCAAGGTAGCAAAGAACAGAAAATTATCTCAGTTAATTTAAAAAAAGAAAATGGAAATTGGATATTTTAAGTAATTTAAATAAAGGCAAAAATGGCAAGTCGTAAAAATTTATGTAAAACCAGGAATGATTGTTATTATAAAGGAAGATAACCTTCCCAGTTGTAAATGGGCGTTGGGAAGAATCACTGAAGCTCATGGGTTATTAAAAAGACCACTTTCCAAAATATGTATTTTGACAGTTGAAACTCGGTAATACTGACAGTTAATTCAGTGTTGGAAACATTGCATTTTTTAATATTCATTTTATACTCCATTACACTCTATTGAAGACTGAGTTTATAATTGTATTAATTTGATTTAGTTATGTAAGAATTAAAAATTGTGTGTGTTTGTCGATTCTAAGAAAAGTGCAAGCAATTTGTGCTTTGTAAAGTATTCTGATTCTGAGTGTTTAATTGAAAGATTATAACCACATATTATAATTGTTTAGAACAATGTAGAAATTGTTGAATGCAAACATTCAACGTGGGGCGGGATGTTGGAACTTCTCGTCGCAACTTAAGCGGGAACGCGCTAATTGTGGCGCAGTGTGAGAAATGTGTGATTTTTTGTATTTGTTCTATTTTCAGAAAAAGATTTTACTCGAGGGTGAATGTTAATTTCAGTTAAACTAGGGGACTATATTCGACTTAGTATCGTTCAATGAACGGAAAAGTAAAACTACGCTATTCCAATTTGGACAAATATATTCATTTTTTAAAATTTAGAGCGAGGAAAATAAACAAATGGTTACAATATTTCAAAAGAAACGTTCAGACCTTTCTCTTAACCCTCCGACACGCATAATTTCACCTTTCAACCTGCTTAATTTTTAACCAATAAAATATTTCCAAGATATTCTTTTCTAAGGAAAGGAATCTATAGGTTGAAAGAATAAACAGATTCTTTCAGCCAATAGATGATAGGTTATTCATTGTTCTGGGGAAAGCAATATTAACATTTAGTCTACGGCAGGTACAGCAGTTGTACCAAGATCGCGTCAAGAAAGAATTTAGACAACGGCCAGTGCATCAGTTGTACCTTGAAAGTCATAAGAATTGAGCCAAGAAAGAATTTAGACTACGGCCGTTTCAGCCAGTTGTACCTTGAAAGTCATAAGAATCGCTCCAGTAATATCTAAAGCCGTAGTCAAGAGACCCATGCCATGTAGAGTGCCTATATAATAAGAGTGGCGACATACGGGAAACATTTTCTGATTGGCTCCGAGACCTTTTCTACCGCCCGAGGTGGTTTTTTCCTAGCTCCCGTAGACTTAACATGGGAACTGAGCCGCGGTAGCTCAGTCAGTAGAGCGTCGGGCTCGCATCAGAAGGGTTGTGGGTTCTGTCCTCGGCGGAGCCTACAATTCTGATGATTTCGAGATCGGCGCTTCGACCTGGCTAAAGACCGTCGTGTTCACTAATGGTGACTGGGGCACGTTAAATAGGTCGTGGTCACAATGTCCCCATACCAAATCAATACCTCTGGGGGTACCTGATCAGGGGGTTATCGGCCTCTGATTGGAATCTAAATTACGATATGTGTGAGTGAATGGATGTATGAAAGGGACCTTCCTGTAAAACGAATGTGTCATGTATATCGAGCAAAGTCGGACTTCCTCCCAATGGGGCTCAATAACATGGAAGGCGCACTCCCCTCGCCTCTTGCCGTCTTCGACGGGCCTGGCACTCCTCTGGTCTGCCAGTGTAGGCATAAGAAACAACAAACAAACAACATGGGAACTTTTTGTGTGTTCGAGAAAAACGTGTGTACATTAAATTTTAAAGAAAATATAGATTTTCTATGATCTATTTCGTGTTCCAGAATGTTTATTTAGTGTTTTGTCAGTATAATTTTGAAGACTTTTTAAGTAAAAAGCTTTTTTTTAACAACATGGTGTTTCCAGCAATATAAGTTAGCGCGTTGTGCAATCCATCTCATCAATTACGCATGTAATTGAGTGTTTATATGATTCATTTATACCGAATGTATCCATATTATAACAATCATATGCTTTTTGTTGTCCATGAAATGATATATTAATTCGTCCAGCAACCTTCTTTGAGAAGATTCTGGTAGAAAAATGGCTGCCGCGCATGCGCATTGGGCCCAATTTGGTCCCTTGTCGCCACTCTTATTATATAGGCACTCTAATGCCATGTGGTCCGAATCACGTTCGGGAAAATTTCGTTTGAGTTTTCTTGTCAATAAGTATGTAGTCACGGAAGAAACGAACCACCTGCATTGTTTCGGGCACTATTCATGCTAGAGCAAATTCAAAGTGATTTCATAAGGGGACGACTTCATATCAAATTTTGCACAACGAAATTTCTAATGGAAACACCATGTTTTGATGCCATAATCAGATTCTACATCGTTAAATAAGTCTAAATGTGAAATTTCACGACTCTTACTACCTTTATATCCAAAGATATTCAATCTTAAAATTGGTGCAAATTTCAGGGATCATTTCGAAAAAGAAAGTCGTTATTTGTAGTTCCGAGATTAATTGTAGTTATAACTACCCGAATTTCAAATTAGATTCAAACGTATTTTTTCAGCAATCTGAGAATTATATTTATTAAGAAAATGCATACGATTTGAGAAATACATTTTAAAATTTACTATGAAATGAAATGAAATAATGGGTGAGCCGGAGAACTTAGGCCGAAGGCCTTCTATCTCCCTCGGAAAGTAGTTGGGAACAGAGCAGGTTTTCAAGTTCACTGAAATATGTAAGGTAGAGTGAGTGCAGTTGGTTGACCAATGAAAAACAGGTGGCTTAGAAATTGGGCAGATCAAGGACGAGTCCAATTGGTACAGTACAAAAGATGCAAGATGACAAGGAAGGCTTAAGACTAATTAAATTAAATAAAGAAAAAAGTAAAGCAGGAGATTTAAAAAGTAAAACATTAAGGATTAAGAATGACTCTGGGTCTTTTATTATATTCCGGTTGACGAGGGTCATATCTGGGGATACACTGGATGGCAGGGTTATCAATTAATTCAAGTTTAGCATAAAAATTAGTAGCAAGTTTACTGAAGTAAATTTTAAGTTCGGTAATTTCAAGATCTTCGCGAATTTTAGCGTTTCGGTAGTACCAGGGGTAACCACTGATAATACGTAGAGTAGAATTTTGAAGAGATTCAAGTTTTTGGAGGGTAGTTTTCGCTGCGTATCCCCAGACAAGACTGGCGTAGCTGATTTTTGGTCTAATCATGGCTTTGTAAAGGAGCAATTTGTTGTCGATTGAAAGAATAGAATTTCGACCTATTAAGGGGTAAAGGGTGGACCTAGCGGCGATGACTTTGTTCCTTAAAGAAGTGATATGGGGTTTCCACGTTAGGCGAGAGTCTAAAGTGGCTCCAAGATAAGTACATTTAGGGGACCAAGGTAATTCATTGCCGTAAAAAATAGGGGGGTCAGGAGTATTCCGTTTCTTAGTAAAGTAAACAGCTTGGCATTTGTCAACATTGATTTTTATTTTCCAAGCAGTAAG
Source organism: Metellina segmentata (assembly GCA_947359465.1). Classification (NCBI taxonomy): domain Eukaryota; kingdom Metazoa; phylum Arthropoda; class Arachnida; order Araneae; family Tetragnathidae; genus Metellina; species Metellina segmentata. Next base: position 24,490,902 of record OX375878.1, on the reverse strand, counting down.
CCAGGATTCAAGTGAGTGTAAGTAGTTGTTGAGTGTATTCATGACATCTGTAGGATCATGGTGTCTGGCTAACACAGCTGTATCATCTGCAAACATGCAAAGCATTGATGATTGATCTTGTGGTATGTCGTTCACATACAGATTGAATAGTTTGGGTCCTAGGATTGAACCCTGTGGAGTGCCAGCCTGAATGGCATGAGTGTTTGAAAGGGTCTTGTTTACTCGAACGACGAAGTGCCTACCTGTTAAGTAGGAAAAAAGGAGTCTGATGAGTGAGGCAGGGATGCCAAATGTAATTAATTTGTGGATGAGTCCGTAAATCCAGACCCTATCAAAGGCTTTGGCTATATCTAGGAAGATCGCACCAGTACTTTCTTTGTTTTGGAAACCTTCCAAAATATGCTCAGAAACTCTTAGGAGTTGATGGGTGGTAGAAAGCTGTTTTCTGAAACCAAATTGGTCAGGTATAAGGGTATTGGCTTCATTGCAGTAAGCTTCTAGCCGTTTATTAATAATAAATTCGGCAACTTTACTGAGGACTGGGAGCAAGCTAATTGGCCTGTAACTCTCAGGTGATCTATTGCTTTTGTTTGGTTTCAGTATAGGGACAATAACAGCTGTTTTCCAAGACTGGGGGAAATGTCGTAATGACAAAATGAAGTTGATCAAGTGGGTGATTTGAAAAACGGTTTTTAGAGGGAGTTTTTTGAGCATAGTGTTTGAAAGCCCATCTATTCCAGGGCTTTTCTTGGTTTTGATCTTCCCAATGTATTCAATAACCTCAGACGGGCTGGCAGGCTGAATAGTCAGTAGGTGTGGTGCTAAGAAATTCAGTAAGTGAGTCATTAACCAAATTAATTGTTTCTGGGTCATTATTGTCATTTTCCTTGAACTGTTGTTCATAGCTGGAAGCAAGTAATTCAGCTTTGTCAGGGTCTGTGTATGCAATGTTAGCCTGGCCCCCAAGGGGCGGAATGCGGTTTGAAGTCTTTTTGTATCTCCTCACTGCCTTCCAGAGGGATCCATCCTCTGTTGACAGTGAAGTGATGTAATCAGTCCAAGACTTTTGTGTGTATTGTTGGATTGAATCCCTGAACTTCTGTTGGGCTCGGTTCATGTTTTGTTTGTCCGTAGGGTCTCGCGTTCTCTGCCAAGTCTTTCTGGCTCTGTTTTTTATTTTGATTAATTCCCTAATTTGGGGGGGTAGGGGACTGCCTTGTTCCTTGTGCACGACTCGACCAGTCTCTTGATAAGCACTAGTGATAGTATTAGTGACCTGCGAAGCGAAAGAGTACTAAAGAGAGAGGAATTACTATACGAGGTTGGTCAAACGTTTTTTAAACTTTTGGTTGACCCTAAAATCGCAACAATGAGGAAAATTAAGTATAGCGCAAAAAACTACAATCGGAATTAGTTGAAATTTTGCACGGAAAATTACTAGAAGTCCTTCTCAATCGATTCCCCTCAAAATATAAAATAACATTTCATACTTTTTCAAACATTAATTTAATTATTATTATGTACTAAAAACTATTTTTTTAATAAAATATTAAGTGGCTTTTGATTGTGTTATTTAATATAGTAACATGGTGCAAAATATCAGCGCTATAGAAATATTATTTAGGAAGATATGCATAAAAGTGATTAACATTAGGAGTTCTCATCTTTCTGTACTCATAACTTCGAAACGGTAAGACCTAATGACATGAAATTTGGTATATGAAGTTAAATTTTGATACAGATTCGAAACAGGGGGTTTCCTTTAGAAAATATAAAAACGGCCTCGTATCTAAATTTTAATTCCAGTCAAATGACATCTCTGAATTTTCTGTTAAAATTGCTCGAATCAAGAGGGATGGTTCGTTCTTTTTCCGTGACTGTAACATCTCAACTACGGTTACATACGATACAATATTGCTCAGAAAGGCCCCATACGGAGTTATCACTAACTTGTAAATGATTCTTAATGTGACTTACAAACCAAATGTGTAACCTGTTAAGTATTTTTGAAAATCCAATTCTAGTTGAAAAGTAGGCCTTCCTGCTGATTTTATATGCTTTCTTATAAACTAGTGGCCTAAGGTCAGTGTAAGCTGATAGAAGAAAATCAAATACGATATATTCAGTGACAAAAATAAAAAAACACAAATCTGAGTAAACGTCATTTTCTATTTTGATATCCTTATTTTAGATAATTCGAAAATACAGATGCCGGATCATCTCAGTTTCTTATTATGATTGGTAGTGTTTATCATGTGCAATGAGCATCTTCAGCAGACCTTTCCAATTCATTATGCTTCAGATTGAGGTCAGCATCCAGTTGAGATAGTATGCACATGGTTAACGTATCTCATTTTTAAGACACCGATGGGATCTTCCAAGATTGAGCGCAATTACGCTTTTTGTGATCTTTTAAACCAGAGGAAAAGAAATAGCAAATGAGATTGGCATAACCTTAGTTCTTTTACTTCTGATCTAATCTCGACATCCCTTCTATCAACACTACTGTGAGTTGCTATACTTTAGCTAGAATAGAATTAGAAAACAAAACTCTAAGCACAAACTTTGCATGCTCCCTTCAATTCTGTGCAATCAACACAAAGAATTTAAATGTATTTAATTATATCTATACATTTGGAATTTTTACAAATATACAAATTGAATTTTACAAGTTTTTTATCGAGCCATGATACAGAAGCACTATTTTGAAGCAGAAACAATAAACAGTAGATCTGTTGTTCATGGTGTACTGTGGCATATAATGCAGCTCTGGTGAGAAGGCAGATAACCTTGGATAGGTCAATTTTTACAAAGGTGGCAAGTGGTGTTAGGTTGAATTTAAAAATATACAGTAGAACTCAAGATATTCAGTATCTTTCATCACAACAGAAATTTATCTCAAATAATTATCACAGGATGGCACACACAACAATCTAATTTAGGTGTCAAGCTGTCTCTTTACATCTATTTTTGAAGAAATCCAAGGTATCTACTTTCAAATTCTTTCCATGAAATTTTGTTGCTCAATACAATATGCCAGGCAACATTCACTTATCAGCCTGCTCTTTCTGTAACAAGCCAGTGGCTTCCCTTATGGTCGTATTGTGAGGTATAACACTTATTTCGACATCTGAATAGCTCTGAAATTGTCTACTGTTTCATTTCTAAGATCTCAAACAAAAGTATATAAATGCACTCACTCGTCCATCCTGCCTTCGTTTATTATCTCAAATACTTTTATTTGCAAGACTCAATTGGTTTCTATAATATCTCAAATACCTTTATTCAGAAAGCTCAAATCATAGGCTTCCATACTAATATTTAATGCATCCAGAAGGCTCAAATTATAGGTTACTAGTTCTAATTAATGCATTTGGAACATAATCACATACAATTTCAAATAATACACACAATGCTCATTGGAGAATACAATTATATGTCTCTTAAACTAACATCATGCATATATTTAAAATGCATTTTAAACACTGCTACCAGAACTTTCAAAGAGGAATATGTTTATACCCATTTCAATCATCAGAGTGAGCGTCTTGTGCTCATCCAGGTACACTTAATAGTCCAAATCACTTGTCACCCAGTCGCAATTACTCTTTTTCAAAGGCCTAGTGTTATCTCATAATGGTCATGATCCAGCACTTCTGAAACTTGGTACCGACCAAGATCACTCTAAACGATGATTTTGATAAAAACTGATTTCATGCAACTTGAACATTTGTCAATACATTAATATTTTTGCAAAACCAACTTGCTGCACTGAAGGCATTAATTTCTCAATTTTCACTTGCTATCAAATATAATCCATTTGTCAGTAATATTAGAAATGTGATGTGAACATTTCAACTAAGCTTGAACTAAATCTAAAGATCTGTCGTAACCAAACAATAGCATTTGGTCAAACTAGTCAATTTTTCATACATACTGCAAGTTTGATTTTTTTCCCCGGCAATTTCTTAACCAATTCATTTTTCCTAAAACTATTGCTAGCACACTTCTATGGGTTCAGAAGAAAAAATAAAAAGCACTGACATGCACTCTCTTTCTGGCATAACTTCTTAATTGACAAGCAATAGAAATTCCATCTTCCTTCATAACAATAAAACAGTGTCCAAAACAAGAAATACATTCCTCAAACTCTTTTATAAAATTATCTTTAGATCTATTTTCATCTTTAAAACTTTGTAAACAAATCCACAACCAAGAGATATGCAGAATATGCTTCTAATCATCCAAGGTTCAGAACCTAACAAGTTAATTTGTATATTATCCGGTCACTGGATATTTTTTTCCAACTGCACAAGAAATCTTACTTCAGCTCATATTTTCTTAGATTACATATTCAAGATCTCAAGACTGCTTCAGATCAAGACTTTTCTAATTTTCATGCACCCATGAACAAAAGTTCTCACAATCATTGTTTCTATTTGTTTTTCAAAACTCAAAATATCAATATTTAAGGCACACTATTTCGGCACTTCCTGTCTTTATACTGCAATGACTTGGTAAATGAAACCATCTTTGATGCGGTAGTTATGCATTTAATATACATGTTCTTTTTTTAAATATTTTAACTTTTTAGTACCAGCCACTTTTTCTATAAGTAACAAATTAGCATGAAGGCTGAGCATTGTATTTATTTCAGAGATTTTCAGCTCAGTAGTTCGAAGAATCACTGAAATGTTTATATGAATTTTGGATTACAGTAGAATTGTTGCATTTACATTAACCATTTCCAGCTTTGGATCAGCAATATTTTCATTTCAGTATCTTACATTGGTCTCACAATCTTTCAGTTTTTGTCCAAAGGTAAATTTTCATTATAATTCTTTAAACATTTATTTAATTTAAATTCAATTATTTGGTCTTAAGATTAATTTTGTCTTCAGTATTTGGTATGTATTAACAGCATCCATCAACTGCTCTTTTCCCTAGTAAAGGATCCCATCATAAATCCTCTATATTTGAATTCGGTTTTGTCAGAAACATTGCAATTCCAGTGAAACATTAGGTTATATCAAACTTATGTTATATTAAATTTTAAAAATGAAAGGTGGAAGAACTCTGATATTTAGAACTTTCATAACAATGAAAATTCATCTCAAACAATTATCACAGAATGATACAATAGTCAAATTTAGATGAGGAGGCGTTTTTTAATCTATTCTCCAAGAAATCCAAGGTAAATTTGTTTTCAAATCCTATTCATGAAATCTTGTTGCTCACTAGCACAAGGTATATCAGGTTACAGCATCATTCCACTTAATTAACTAGCTAATTTTGCTCTCAGTGGCTTTGCTCATGGTCATATTGTGACATATAAGTATACAACAAATACTTACTGCCATACTAATAATTGACAAAATGAAAAATACCATTGTTGTTGTTGTTTGCATGTCCATGGACAAGCAATATTGTAGTGGGGTAGCCGTCTAGATTCCATCAAAAGCATTGGTCACAGCCTCTGCCAATGTTGGTGCATCCGTAGAGGATCTCCCGTAATGAGTCCCTGAGTGGAACCATTCCAATCTTCAAAAGATTCACTGCAGCAGTTGGGCATTCCCAGATGTGCTTGGGCGCGAGTTGGATTTCGGGGCAGTTTTTACAATGGGCATAGGTTCTTGTTTTGTCTGGATGGATCTTCATGCCCTTATAATGCTCAGTTCTAAGCCTGGCAATAGTGGATGTGATATTTCTGGGACAGTCGAATTCTGTTAAAAGGGGTTTCTTATATGTGCGAGTCATAATTCTATATCTGGCCACTGTGTTAGCATCAGCAAGTGTGATGGTGGTGCACCTCTGATCAAGTTCTCTAGCTTCTTTGGCCAAAGAATCTGCACATTCATTTCCCTCAATATTGACATGTGCTGGTATCCATTGTAGGATTTTCCCTTGCTGTGCAACCTTCCGAGAAGGACTATAATTTCGGATGTGATGTTGGTCTCTCCGTTTTTGATAGCTTCTAAAGCTGATTTAGAATCTGAAAATATTGTTATTCCTACAATGTAAAAATACCATTATGTACAGCAATAGACATTAATAACTTGTTTCCAACTGATATTTTGTTAATGTGCAAAATGAATTTGGTGAGGGTCACAGCACATAAGCACCATCATGATACAATCAACAGCAAGTGTTCATGGTTTTCTTTAGAGTGCTTTCAAATCCTTTCCATGAAATCTTGTACACTAGAGCACGAGGTACATCATCATTCCACTTAATTAACTAGAACATTTTGATCAAAGTCAGTGCAGTTCCAAGGGATCGGTGGCCAAGTTGGTTTAGTGCAGTTATGTAGATAAGGCAGATGACCTTAGAGAAGTTCGTTTCTACAAAGATGGTAAGCATACCTTGGAAAAGGGTTGTCATACGGAAAATTATGAATGGCAACACAGATGTTATTTGTTTCCCCAACTACAGCTTCCTATGGCGAACATAGAATCAAAATCTGCACTTAAGATTTTCGAATTCAGAAATGCATTGTTTATGTCTAACCTGACCACGAATTTAATAAATAGACCAGTTCAAAAACATGCAACGCAAATGTCAACTCACCAGAGTTGGATTATTAGCATTTAATTTTCTACATATTTCTTCCAGAAACACTGACTAGTTATTATTTAAGTTCATCTTTGTGAGCGCAAGTACTTGCATGTAACTAAATGCCTGTGTAACGTACTCCTTTGAATGAATCGTTTTCCACAAAATGTGCAACAATATGGTCTTTCACCAGTGTGTGTGAGTATGTGGCGCTTTAGTGTTGTAGCAAATTTTGTAGTGTATGTGCAAAAAGTGCAATTAAACATTCCACCCATGGATCCAAGTGGTGTTGCGGATGCATTGGATAAAACATCTCCACTGTTCATTGGGTATTGCCAATCTGAAAAATTAAATGCAAAACTAAATAATATATACAGAAGGTATTTTAATAACATACATTGCTGTAGTAAACATTTGAAATAACATTAGTAAAAGAATATAAAATGAAGAAGATACACAGAACTTAGTGTATAAGGACTATTGGGTCTATAGAACATCAATATGTGGAATATTCAGATATTTCTGAAAACCTAATACTATTTAATGCAATTTAAGTGAAGAAATATATTGAATTTTTATTGCAAGACTTCTGTTTATTTTGATTAAGACTACACAGAAATATTATTTCAAATAAAGTTAATTTTTTAACCAATATAAATGATTTTATTTAAATAAAAAGTACATGGCAGTTTATTGAAAAAGGGACCCATCTAAAAATACAAATTACTTAATTACAGGGATTCTATGAAATTCGAGAAATTAGAATAATACAGTATAAACAGGGGAGTAAAAACATGTTTTAAGATTTTCAATCTACTTTTAGTCACTCTTCTAGAAATGATGCAATGTAAACATAAAATTGTGTTGAAAAGTAGTACTTAGAGCTTGCAATATCACACTGAAAGAAATAATCAAAAAATGTTACTAGAAAGATATTGCTTGTGATACTTCATTCCCGAAGGTATTGAATTTATACAGTTCATCTGAAGTTTATTTTGTCAGAAGTAATAGTTTAAAGTAATCACACACTGCTTATGATATACAGTCTTGTATTTGTATCAACAAAAATTTTAAACAAACTAATACAAATATTTTCTAATAAATCCCAATGAAGAAAAGGATTAAATAAATTAGAAATTAAATGCCCGGTCAGGATATTCAAGATAATTGAATTTTGAACATCTTGAATTCTGGGAGATAAATGATATTCAAATAATGGTCCAAAAATATTTTGCATAAAACACTTTTATTAAAACACATTTGAAAAAATAAAGATACTAATACCATTAACAGAACTGTAAATTTGGATTCATTAAATTAATAAAATAAGCTAAGAGTAACATCTGATTCATTTCAAATACTAAACATATTAATGAAAAAAAAAAGAGACATTGAAATAGTAAATTATGGGAAATGAAATTTGAATTCTAGATAAAATCTGTGCTCGGATGGCAAAATGTAATAAGTCACTTTTTTAATTTTTCGTGACAGCAATTTTAAGATTTAAGATGTGGTTTTTGATTTATTACAATTTTCCCACCTTTGTAATTTTAAAAACTGAAAGAAAAAGATTGACAACATTTTGCCACCTTCTAAACATTAACAAAAAAAAACAAAAAGAAAAAGACTCCAGGATGGGACTTGGTCAATTTTTTGGGAAATGTGACTGATACATTTTGCCATCTGAGCACAGAAATGTCCATGTGTTTGATACAACTGATTTGTGTGACTATGCCATTATCCAGCTTAAAAGCTGATAATACTGCAAAAATACCAAATTATGAAATTGAGCTGACATATCTTTAGCCATATTTTCTTGACACTATTTGATTCATTCAACAAAGCAATTAATGTGCGTAATTCTATTCAGGGTTTACAATTAGAGCTTTCTACCAAATATTATTTACCAAGAACCAGAAACTCACTTGATTTTGATGAAAATTATATGAACAGCAATTATGTTTGAAGTTTGCAAGGTTTCAATGAAAAACATAATTACTTTTTGAATTAAAAAAATTGTTGTATGTAAGTTTCAATAACAATGTGAGCATACACAAACTTATTTGTTCATAATTGTACCACTAATAAAAATGGTAGTATTTCACTAGCATATCAAAAAGTGACAATGTGTATGCATAAAGTGGTACACTCAAAGCATGTTTCAGAAAACAAAAGAAATGTTATTAAACTTCATTAAGTTCAAACTAGACATCAGAAAAGCATGTAGTGTTAATTTTCATTAACAAACTTTTCGATTTGTGAACATTTTCTCAGTCTCTTGGGGAACACAAAAACAATTGTCTTCTTCACGTCAAGGTATGTATGTTAGTTGCAAATTGGATGTGAACTAAATCTGGATAGCTTACACCAGTGGTTCCAAACTTTTCAGTTCAAGAAATTTAAAATTTCCAGATCCCTTGAGACTACAAAATTAGATGGATATGTAGATCTTCATTAGGTCATAATGTTCCTAATTTTTCAACACTAAGGGAGTAAAATATTTAGATCTATGTTCAGTACATTATACAAACATTAAACCTTTACTTTAAGGACTACAGATGACAATTTAAAGTTCTAAAACAAACAGTTAATATACAACTTTTCTCTATTAATTAGCCCAGGGGGCCATCGTGTCTCAGTGGGGATGTCCACTGCACTAGCAGCCTTCGAGTTGTAGGCGGAGCAGGTTTGATGCCTCCCAGGGTGTATATCTCTTCTGTGTCAGTAAAGCTTTTATTCTATGTGTATGTTTATCACTTAAAATTGTATGTCTTGTGTTCGGCAAAGCATGCCAAATATGAATCTTGCACCAAAAAATAACCCGCGAAAGCTCTCTCTGCAGTTTTGTTTGGAACCAGTGGAAATAGGTAAAATATGTACAATTTTCCTCCCATGAATATCGATTTTTTAATGTGTGCTAAGCAGATGGCATTTTATTATAAGAGTGAAGGAAGACTTCCAAGAATTTGCTGCATCATGCAAGGTGTCTTTGATTGAATATGAGAGTGCAAAAACTAAGTAGACATTTCTTCCTTTTTTATATACATAGAAATGAATCTATGGTGCAATATTTATCCTATAAGAACAAAATATCCAAATAGTATTAGATAAAACAATTTTTGAATTGCGTCATAGTGTTTTCTAATGATATTTTTATTTGTGATAATTTTAAGTGTTTATGACAAACAAAATATGCTAATAGATAGCTATAAACAAATCCACACATGATTTTACTTTTGGCTCAATGCATGTTAAGATAAAAATTCAACTTTTAATACTGTTTTTGCATCAAAACTTTAGTGTCTTTGTAGTTATTTTTGACTCATTCCCCCTCCTCAATCAGCTTTTGTTTTGAGAAATTAAGTTTAAATCAAATTACAATGAATAATAGTTTCAATTTTCAGAAACTTAACATTCAAGAAAGCTCTTCTACTATTTAATGAGCGGAATTCAGATTCTGAGAAACATGATATCTACAATGAACACCGTGGGACAGTATAAAAAACGATGGTGGTCACATGTATAATTTGTCTGGGCAACAGTTACATGTTTAAGTTGGAATTTTACAGAAAACAAGCATTTCAGGTGAGATGAAAGTTTTCATTGTAATCCTTATTCTTCCGTGGGTATAATGCTATATTCACAACAGAATATTCATAGCAATTTCAAATCCATTCACTAATTACAATTCAACTTGTGCCTACATAGTTGACTTCTATAGCGAAATCTTCTGTGGCATTTTTTGCAAGCATATAAGAGTTCACCAGTGTGAATTGTCATATGGGTTTTCAATGACCATTTACACACAAACCCTCGCCCGCACTCTGTGCACTTGAACTGTTTTGATTTAACTAAATTATCCATCGAATAAAGTGAAGGAAATAGGGGATCAGGATTCATCAGATTAGACATTTCATCACCATGGCCAGTTATCAAAGAATTGTTTCCCTTCATTTCAAGTGCCATGTTACCTAAAAGGGGAAAAAATAAATAAATTCTAGTGACAAGAAAATCCAGTATTATATTTAATCTCCTATCACTTTATAGGATTGGTATTGATGGATTTTCATATCAATTAGAAACTAAACAAAATTCTCTACACTCAATGCTCATTTCCTACCATTTCTCTTACAGCAAGTACATAATATCAAGAGAGATTACAGCAATAAAACAAGAAATATCATTACATAACACTCCCAACAAATATAAATTAAAATAAAACAATACATCCCAGATTCAGTATGTATGAAATTATGCATAACAAAAAAGTTTGTAATTATCATAAAATAAAATTGCATAAATATTAGTGATATTATAATTGTTAATGAATACATAAGATGTTTCACATTTTCCATGTGAACCATATCATAAAATTTGTATCTCCTGTAATCTGTAAAAGATGAATCCAACCTATAAATAGAAAAATACATGATTTATAAAAAAACGTCCTACAAATTTCTAAGAATATCAGAATAGTTACAAAACTAGTAACTGACGATTTAACTTTTTGAAAAGACCATTGAAAGTTGTTCCTTCATGTGAGAAGTGCCGTAGTCTTTTTTCAATAAAGTTTAAACTTTTACAAACAAAAAACTCAGTATTGAAACTTGCATTTCAATTAAATTTTCAATGGCCAGTCTTCTAAAATAAAAGATGCATTAAAATATTCAATTTACTTGATACAGGTTTTAAAACTTCATTCAGTGCTGATTGAATTGCGCTATCAAGATTGATTTTAATTAAATTTGACAAGTTTAAAAAGTAGTTGGATTTAATCTTTTTTTTGAAGGTTCGCCACCATATTTCTTCACGCATTTAGTCCAGAGAATGAAAAATTTTCTTGCGTCTGTAGGTATATTTCACTTCCTTGCAATGTAATGAGCTCTTGTGTAGCAAAACAGATGACCTCGGTAGCGCACCAAATCAGGTTGAGTTACGAAAAAACATACGAAAATACAATCAATACTTGCTGCAAAAGAATCTTCTGTAGATTTAAGCCACATTCAATGTTTTTCTTTTCTTTTGAAGGTGTTATGAATAAACATGAAACAACTTTTTCGTAAAACAAAGATCAGAGTTAATATTCCGATATTTTTTGTGCATGGAAATAAACCAATTCAAATGAGGCCCCTGATCCTTGAGAACTTCTGGTTCAGTTGTCAACTTTCGTCTCCCTCTTTTCATGTCTGTGATCTCGGGCAAAATTTAGTTCAAAGGAAAAAGGCATTCCAATATGCGCGGTTGTTTTTATTTTCAATTCAACTGGACATTCGTTTCGTTTTCTTAGTTACAATTACAATACTTTCGAGTTGAGTTGAGATTAAAAGGATACCTGTTTGGTTACTTGCGTCTTCCGCCAATAATGAACCGTCCATTTGGGTATATGCCCAGTCTGGCTCTTAGGGGCTAGGGTTGCTTATTTGATTGGCGACAGAACTAGAATAGCGAAAAAATTAGTGATATCGCCAAAATCTACTGCCATGTCACGTGGACCAATCAGTTCATCAGGGTTCATTACTGGCGGCAGATGAAAGTTAGGATTCGGTCTGTCTCCATCACAAGCGGATGGACAGAGGAAGAATCCACGAGTGGATAGATATGCAACTGTTTCCACTGACGTCACAGAATCGATAGCCAATGAGAAGAGAATGGGAGCAGTTGTTGGCTAATCGGATCACATGACCTAGATACGTATGTCATAAGAATTTTTCTGTTGGCAATTTATCTCTTCCTTTGGCGTACTTCGAAATTTATGTGAGGATAAATTTCTTTGCTGCTGTTTAGTTATATATTTTAGTTGACTCGGTAACTTTAAATTCAGATCTGCTGTATAATCAAGAGGGGCTATAGAAAAAAGGAAATAAGGTGTGTAACATGATTTTCATTGATCTAACATCATCATCGAAAATTGTATCCTTTTATTATATAAGTTAATAATTATATAAGTTAGTGTTTTATGTATGCTTTTTGTTACATCAGAATGGTCCTAAGCCAGGGATGGATACGACACCATCATCCTAAAGCAAAGGGGACGGCAGAGGGGCGGGAAAATATCAGCTGGTAGTGAGTTCAGGAGTGGTTCTTAGATTATTTATGTAAAATCAACGGAAGCTTGGAAAAATATAAAAATGGTATTAAAAATTAGGAAAAGTAATTTAGAATCAAAAGGAATTAAATTGGAATTTTTAAAAAATAATTTGGAGGATCTAAAAACTTTTCCGCCAGATGGGTTCGAACTCGGGAAGTCATACTTCGCAACAGACCAGTCTGAAGGTAGGCGACTTTAGCCATTAGGCCATCGTTGCTTTCGGAAAGAGGAGCTCTTTAAAAGTATAAGTACACTTAGGATAAGTTGGCGAGATATCCAAGTGAAGCCAAGCCCGTGAAACTAGCCAATCAAGTTGGACTTGCGTAAAGTACTATCATGGTTCTCTTCTCATTGGTTATCGATTCTGTGACGTCAGAGGAAACCGTTGCATATCTATCCGCTCGTGGAAGAATCCTAATGTTAAAACTTAGACGAATTACCGCTAGATGGCGTACACTTTTTTAGTTCTGTCGGCGGTAGGGAAAATTTTGAACTGGTTTGAAAAATCCCTGTTTTGATGTTGAATGACTAGCGCGTCTTTTTAGTAATGGCTCTTCGTTACGTGGACGATTCTATTTAGAACCGTAGGGAGGTCGGTAGATATTAAACTCGTGATAAGTGAATCGATTCTTCAGTTTGATTATTTCGTAACTTGTTTTGATCATTTGATCTACAGTGAGCTATGATTATTTACTTGTCTGGTAGTCTTTTTTTTGTGTGTCTTCTATGATTTTTTTGAAGCAGATTGATGGAATGCATGATTGATGGAAGGGTACTTATACTTTAAAGAGCTTTTCGTGAAGCAACGATGGCCTAATGGCTTAAAGTCACCTACACTAGCGTCGGCAGCGGAGGATGACTTCCCGAGTTCGAACCCAGCTGGCGGAAAAATTTTTAGATCCTCCAAATTATTTTAAAAAAATTCCAACTTAATTCCTTTTCATTCAAATTTACTTTTCCTAATTTTTAATACCCTTTTCATATTTTTCCAAGCTTCCGTTGATTTTACATAAATAATCTAAGAACCACTCCTGAACTCACTACCAGCTGATATTTTTCCGCCCCTCTGCCGTCCCCTTTGCTTTAGGATGATGATGTCGTATCCACCGCTGGCTTAGGACCATTCTGATGTAACAAAAAGCATACATAAAACACTAACTTATATAATTATTAACTTATATAATAAAAGGATACAATTTTCGGCTCCCACCTCTACCCACCCATAGCCATGGATCTGAAAAAAAGAAGAAAGCAGAAAGGAAGAGATAAATCGCCAACAACTATAAACCTTGATGACATACGTATCTAGGTCATGTGATCGGATTAGCCGATCAAGTTGGACTTGCGTAAAGTACTATCATGGGATTGAGGCGCCTGTCCTCCCCACGGTCCTAAATAGAATCGTCCACGTAACGAAGAGCCATTACTAGAAAGACGCGCTAGTATGTTGAATGTATGTATTCTGTTTTGTTTTTGCTTGTGAGGTGAGGAGCTGATGGATTGCAACGGACTTTCTATTGAAAGCGGAATACTTTAATTAGGAAAAGTTAATTTGTCTTTAGGCGTATTCTTGATCGAAGAAAGATTGTATTTACTTTTCAGTTACGCATCCAATCTCCAGCTTCGATTTTGAATTGTTTTACGCTGTTGCGTTTAATTAAATTTGTGAAGTGTTATTTTAGTAGAGGCAGTGAGATTGTTCGTTCTGCGATCAGTAGTTAATTTTTTGATGCATAATTAGATATAATCGAGTTTTTGAGATTGCATAATATGAAAGTCCACAAATTGAATACATCTGATTCTATTAAAACAGACCATTTCTTTCGATTTTTAGATTGTTACAGGGTATGTATGCAAATTTAAAATGAAGTGATTTTTTATTTAAAAAAATCAGTGATTTAAATAAGAATTTAAAATTTCAATTTCCTTTTCTGTATTATGTGTAATAATATTGAAAATGAAATAACTATGAAGAGACGTGCTATTTTATTCAAGTTAAATAGTAAATGGGCCATTGAACTTGTGTCACTCACAAGCCTGTTCATCAGCATAGGTTTTGTTTTAAACATTCCATGCGACTATAAATCCAATGGGCAATTTGAATCAAGCATTATACTTAAAAACGTGCCGTGGCCAGTGCGACTTCATTAGTGAGACACGCTTTTTCCTAATCTCTAGCTATTTTTTGTGTGGTTTCATTTGCAAAATCTTTGTATTATTTTTTAATCCTTCATATGCCTGTGCCAAAATCTTTGCATTATTAATTTTGTAGACAAATGACACTGTGTGAACTGGCTGCATCATTTATGAGGGACACACTGCATACTAGAGGCATGCCCAAGTTTCGTACAGTGAAATAGACTTGAATTTATCTATGACAGAATTTTCATTTGCCAAAAATGCCTGGAAATACTCTGCGTGAATATTTAGGCTTGACGATAGCTGCACTAACTGTTAAGCTTGGCGGTTTTTTGGTACCCAGCTAACGGTTAAGTACTGTATTTTCTCAATATTTGTTTCTAAATAGCGGTAAGAGTTGTTTTGCTGATTGTTTATTTCAAATTTTATTCTAAGTTCTCATATAGGTATGTTAAAATAAACAATGTGATATGTCGATTTGGTTTTCCCAAACCTCTGTTGAATAAAATTAGGGTAGGATTAATGATTTTGTGCTATTCTATTGATATACCTGTGGGGGAGATAAGCCGTAAAAGGGAGGCGAGGTGTAGAGAGAATAGTATTGCTGAGGGCAAGGAGTGGGAAAGTAACTTGCTGGTGGTTCAGTGGGTTTCTCATTGTTAGTAGCTTGCAAGCTGTAGATGAATGACATAGGTTCAATTCATGTGACTCTACCCTGAGCGTATTAATTTTTTGTGTCAAAAGTTTCCTGTTTGTGTATACACACCTAATTCTGTTTTTGCACAAACTTTTTTTATACTCAAATTCAAAATAAATTTTTTATTCTCTATTTACTCCAGTCATTTTAAATTTATTTGCCGAAATTTTACGAATTTTTTTTTATAGTTGTGGCATAGTAGTATCATCTGTTAAACTAAATGGGAATTCGTAGCAATTACAGGGGGTTAGCAAGCAGTGGTCACACCTGACCCCACGAAAAGAACTGTCACAGGCAGTGCCGTGCTGGCCATGCAGTGGCCAGTCAGGTATATTGCCCCCACATAGATTGCATAACATCTAGTGTATGCGTTTTGGAACGTATGTTTTCATTTACCAATGTATACATCTATGTATCTACAATGTTCTTATTGTATTTGGTAACTAACACGACTGTATTCCCAACATCATTACAATGGCACACAACTGGAGAAAGATTCGGTGATCTATTATTTGAAGATATCCATGAATCAGTCGACAAAGCCGTAAGCAAAGATGAAATATTAGAAGGGGTTGTCTTTGAGACTCCTAATCCCACAGAATCTTGTTCTAAATACAGGTTTAATAAAAGAATGTCTGGAACTGACCTGAAAATTGGTTAATAATTTTGTCAAACCTGACCCTTATGAGAAATGCGCTGGGAAATTTCAACGTGAACTGAAGTTCTTGGTAGCCTCTTACACATAATTAGATAATGGCATAACCAAAACACAAACACAACAATTAATAACTGAATTCGTTCGTAAAACTGGTGAAACATCCGCACTAGATGATACTCGTGCTCGTCCAAACAGAATTAGGTGTACATTAAGTTGACACGAAAAGGCGAGTTTGTGATCTCATTTGTATTGTACTGATGTGCACACTTTATATTTTCAGGTTCCTCGTCCTTCAGATTTTTAACTAGCCCTCTTACTCGTATTTATGATTTTGTAATTACCACTATCAAAATGTGTTTCTATGTGGTTTTGTTTTTATTTCTAGAAGCAGGTGTTTTTGTGATAGTAGTTATTGCAAATCAGTTATTGCCAAAATGATAAGTAATTTTTTAAATTACCCAATTTTTTACAAAAATAACCAATTCCTCTATTAAATATAATAATAAGTTTCAAGAAGAAAAAAAAATTAAGATTGGAAATACTTTAATTTGACCAATTTTACACTTAATAGTCATAAGTTAAGGTGTCATGCAAAAAGTTTTTTTTTCGAGTCTTGTACAATTAATTGTATTTACAGAAAAATGAATTTTTGTCCTGTATGACTAAATTGATATTTAAAGTTCATTGTGTATTGAATTGAAAATAAAAGTTTTTATGTACCATTTGTTTCTTTGTTTTTCTTGTTCAACATTAATTAAAAAATACCTTTTATAATGAATTGAAGTACATATATTCACTGTAACTGAAACACTTCTTTTTGTTTACCTTCATGTGTTTGTTTACAAAAATATCTTGCAATGTCAGAATCAGTCTCAATAAATCATTCTGAATACATTAAATGTTGCTTACAATTTGCACTAAAAGATTTATATTTAGTTCTGATTTTCATAATTATTCAAGATTACCAATGATGCCTGTTACACGCAAGTATTTTTTAAATTGACAATTGGTAACTTAGTAATTTTTTTTCTGGATTGAACTGTTTTGGAATGTAATTTAAATTGAATTTTAGAACTGAAATAATTATATTTATTTGTGGAATATAATATAGACCTAGTGACTGCATGCATAAAAACATTTAGAGCTTCGATGAAAATCCAAATTTTCTCCATATTGTGTTTGGAGAAAGCCTATTTATGTGTAATGTCAACAGAGATCCCTTGTTTTTCAATAACACTATATCATAAAGTAACTATGTTTTCATGGGAACTTTCTGTAAGAAGTCAGTCAGACTTTTTCATATCTTGCGGAGAACAGTGTTTTGAAAATTTTTTTTACATATATTTATTTTGAAGGCACATGATGTAACCCAAAGTAATTTTACAATTTTCTAGAAGTCTCCATCACAGATAATGCATTTTGATTAAATATTTTGCTAAAATGTTCTGAAGCTTCACACTCACTATCCTAGGTCAGCTTCCTAAACAAATGACAATCAAACCCAGTAAAAGCTTTTGAGAAAAATGGTCTGAAATAAATCATGTGGTCAAAAGACTAAATTTGCAGTGCTGGCAGTCATTTGACTGATATCAAATTAAATTAATGTCATTCATTGAGTGCACAATGATATTAGAAGTGTTTTATTTAAAAGTTATTCCAAAACAAAATGATGTCCTATGTAAACATCCTGCATAACTGAAGAAATTGTAAACCAATTGTTAGGTTGGTAAATATCTTTAAGTCGTAAAATTTTCTGTAGCTATACAATCTGATTCTTGCAACTTTAGCATTATTGGCTTTAGTCAGATTTACATTCAAAGCTTATCTGGAACTATGAGTCAGCTAAACTTGTTCAAAGTAGACTTCTGTGAAACTTATAGTATAAAATGTGCTCATGCTATCTCCATACATGTAACTCACTCAACATCTGTCCTGATCAGGACATGAAAATTTTAGATAAAATAATTTTGAATAGCCCTTTTGAAAAATAAATTAAACCAGCATCATGCTAATATAACAGGTGCTGTGGTGGGAAGAGCAACCAGAGGGTTGGGAGTTCGAATCCAGCCAAAGACCGTCGTGTAGAAGGGGGTTGGTGTGTGTTAAATCTGTTGTGTGGAAGTTTGAAGTGCCAACTTGGGTGTTGCCTCGTTATATGACCATGATTAAAAAATTATGCATCTTTTCTTTCCCTTTGGTGTTGATCCAGGACCGTTACAAATAGCTCATTGTGTTGCTCCAGTATAACGTTCATTGAAAAATGCCATCACCAATGCCTGTTGCTCCAGTGGGACGTTAATTAAAAATACCATTAGACGTACCACATTTCATCAAAATCCTGGTTTTAGACTAATCAGTAGCATTTTATAACTCGTTAAAGGTCTTGTGAATAAATTATTGTACACTTAGTAGCCAAACGAATAATATTACTCAGATTAATATTGTCAGTTTATTATAAAACAAAAATTACTTTTCATCTGTTCATAATAAGAAAAATTACATATATCTTGCCTCATAGCAGTGAAAAATTATATATTTAATCATTGGTTATGTATTTTTTGGCATACGAAACTGACATCTGATGAACTAAAAAACTATAACAGGTGCCACGGTTGGAAGAGCAATTGGAGGGTTGGGAGTTCGAATCCAGCCAAAGACCGTCGTGTAGCAAGGGGGCTGGTGCATGTTAAATATGTTGTGTTCTTACATTAGTGTGGTGTGTAAGTTAGGAGTGCCAGCTTGGGTGTTGCCTCGTTATTTAAAAATTATGTTGTCTTCATTTTTCCCTTTGGGGTTGACCCTGGACTGTTAAAAATAGCCCATAATGTTGCTCCAGTTCAACGTTAATAAAAAATACCATCACCAATGCCTGTTGCTCCAGTGGGGGAGAGAGAGAGATGTAAATTAAAAGTACCATAAGATATACCACATTTCATTAAATCAAATTATTGAACACTTAGTATTTAAATGAATATTAACATTTTTTTTACAAAACAAACATTACTTTTATTCTGTTCATAAGAAAAATTACACCATAGCAGTGAAAAATGATAATTTTAATCATTAAATATGTACCTATTTTTTGGGATACAGAACTGGCACCTGATATAACTCCTAAAAAAGCGACACCTTTTTGGTACATTTAATAAAATCTCAATTTGCTCATCTCTTGGCTAGCATAAGATAAATAACTATTTTGTTTTTGTGAATACATTGAGACAGTTGAAAACCAATACAGTTTTGGCACTAAAAGTTAAAGAGATGAATGGGTTCTAAACGAGCACTAATATCATCAAGAATTGGGATGGGTATCCATTTGCATAGCTACAAAGCAATACCTACTTACTAATTTTCATTCTACCCAAGTTATGATCAACTTTGATTTTCATGTACAAACACCATTAATTTGTGAATTTCATCATAGGATACATAGAACTGCTTTGTTAGAACCTATCCACTCAATACTTCTCTTTCCCTTGCTATAGAAAATCAACCATGATAATGCTAAAAAATTGTTCAGATCCTATTTACTTAGGCTGTTCCTCTGCTATATATAAACCTGAAAAATATTTATTTTTCAGTCATTTTTTCAAGCAATTAATACTTTTTATTGCTAATACAATTCCTCAGTTTACTGAGTGAAATCATTTTCAGATGAGTTCTCAAAAGAATTTTGGATTGAAATGTAATTGGGGAACACACATTTTACATTCTACAACTGAGTTCCACAAATCTGATCTGACATGACACTTTCTCATGACATAGTATAAATTGGTATGGTCAAGAATGCTTTTTTATCATGCTTAACACAGGAACTTCATTTAAATCATGCTTATGTATCAACAAAAAGAATAACCCCACAAAATCAAAACTAATCACTCAATACTCCCCAAATGAACAAACAATACTCCTTAATTTATGTCAAGTAATGCTTCCCCCAAATCAAAATGAATAAAATAAAACTCCTTAAATTTATCTGACAGAAGTACAAGAAAGGTTAGTTGTAAAATACAATATAATCAACCCAATTAATTATCAGATTGTGAAATCAGCAAAAAATTAATTGAACTATTTTTTATTTATACAAGTTTTACGAAATTAGATCGAATTATGAATTGCCTCAACAGTATAAATTTGAACACAGTTAAATAATCAAACACAATGAGCGAAATTTTGTAAGATAAATATTACATTTAAGGATTTTAGTTTACAAACCATAGAATATATGGCAGATCAAGAAATGCAACCGCAATGTTACAAAATCAAGTAAACAACAAAATACATAAGAAATGACTTGTTAAATGTTGCAAAATTAGAAACCAAAGCTTGCTAAAATACTCGAATCAAGGTGATGAAAAATAAACTAAATGCCGAGAGATTAGCCAGAGCAGGAATCCTAATGTAATTAAACTATTCGTAATGAAACAGCAGAAAAGACAATTTTAAACGTATCATACACCCAAGTAAAACGATTAGAAAATATGTTGCTTTTATCACTCCTAGAAATGGAACGTAACGCCGAAAAAATAATGGATTATGGAACCAAGATTTGACAGAGGAAGAATCCTTATGTTAAATTCACCCATGGCCAGATTTTCCCCATTTGTTCGAATATCCTTCCCTAAAATATTTTTCCCCATCCGAAATTATAGATAATGCGCATGCGCCAACCTCCGAAAATTCGTCTAAGTTTTAACATTAGGATTCTTCCTCTGTCCATCCGCTTGTGTCTCCATCCGCTTTATTACAACAAGGGCACAAGGATTCATCCTATCCCCATCATCATGAGAAGCACGTAAATGAAATTTGAAAAAATTGACAATTGTATACTGCGAGATTTTTAATTGAAATCTAGTTTAATGTTTTAAGTTTGTTGGACCCGTTTAATTGCAAAAGTAAGTACGCAGAGAAGAATTTGTTCTGGCTTTTGAATTTTAAATGGTGGCATTATTTTTCTTTAATGTCAGGATTTCAACGGTTTTGTATTTGTTATCAATGCCTATACATATTGCAGTTATTTAAAATGTGCTATCGGTTTTGTCTTTGAATTTTCTAAAAGCCTTGCCTATTTTTACCCAAATTCAAAATTATGTATTAAATTTCATGTGTTAAAGGTGCTTCAGGACAATAAGAAACTGGTGGCCCTGCGATCATTACTATTGTTCATGTTACTCAATAGTTGATAACCATAAAAGAAACCGTTGGTCCTAATTTTAACGATTTATCTCTAATAACGATTGTGTTTATGTTTTTTGTCATGTATCAGTACTGTCTACTTACACTAAATCTACCAAATTCAGTCTAATTTCTTAAAAATTAACCATAAAAGAACTATTTTCCATGTTCTTGCGAGTGCCCATAGCAAATAAAATAATTTGTTATGGCCCAAATTGTGCCTTGTCAGTAGTATCAGTTGATATATCCTAAGCAATAGAATTTTTCTTTTTTTCTTAAATTCCATTTACATTATCAGGGTCTGAGCACATTACTACTTCGACAATGCATTCTTTCACAATTTCTACTTTACTGAATGACTTCCCCTCCCTGAGTATACAAGCTTCTTTACATGTTATTTCAGGGGCATTATACCAGGGTGTTATTGCTGCTTGTAAGAATTGTCTTTCCTTTAAATTTCTGCTATACAAGCTTTTGTGCCTCCCTCTAATTTAAGGTATTTGCAGTCTTTATAATGCCGAGGAGCATTGAATTTCTTTTGGGTGACCTTTACTGTACGGTCCATATAGATTTCTCGCCAAATCTGGTAACCTGGCTCTACAAATTCGTTTTTTGGTAACCCTATATTTGGAAACCGTGATATCGTGCCAATTTTGATTTGTGTCGCCAAACATGCGAATATCACCAAATGTATTGAATTTTGGCTATATTTTATTTATTACAACCCTACCTAAGTCCCTTCACCCCGGGGTTTTCAAATACCACCCACTGCTTTTCGACTGTTTTTTTCAAATACCATTCCTCTTCGACCGTTCCCTTCGTTGGCAAGTGTGTTTTTTGGATCGTTTCCGTTACCATCGCTTTTAAACGTTCCTGCAGCATCGCTTTTCGACGCTCCATTTCTTTCGATTTTATTGCGTTGGGAATTACACCATCGTTAAATAAGTATCGACTGCTCCTTTCGTTAGCACGTGCGTTTTTTGGATCGCTCTTTGATTTCCGTTACCATCGCTTTTCGACGCTCCGTTCCTTTCGATTTTAATTACTGTGGGAATTACACCATCGTTAAATAAGTATGTCTGCATCTGCACTAATTGTATATATATCTCGTCGTATATGAGTGGTGAAAAAAAAAACTTATGGCTTTTGTGGATGCAAAAATGCGTGTTTACCCGCCCTTAACATGCGATGAGGCGAAGGGAGCAAATAATCATGACAACCGAAACAGCAGAGAAATCGTATGGAGCTAGCGGAAGTGATGGGCAAGTTAGTTTTCTTTACATTTTATTGTTTATTTGTGCATTCCTCATTTTCATTTCCATATTTGCAAAGGTTCACAGTGTGGATTTTGCTTATACAGAATCAGAAAATTGGATGCAAAAGTTTTGTTTACTTGTTCCTATGTATGTTGTGTTGATGAGACGCAATCTTACATTTGGCGATGTTTTGGAAAAAGTCGCCAATATGGACCGTACAGTAAACGATAACCAGTTAAAATAAACTATCCCTTTCTTATTAGCCTGATAATAATAGTCTTTAAAAATCAAATGGCATTCGTCAGGACACTGCGAGCATCCGATACACAAACTTCATTTTATGATAGTAGAGATGAAAGATAACATGACAAAGTCTTTAAAAATCCTAACTAGAATTTATTCAAAGGATAACAAATGAATTTAAGTTGAAATTAAAATTACAATTGACGCATAGTTACTTTAACATTGAAAAGTAAATCTAATAACTTGATCGAAAGAGATCAATAAGTGTTGCCTGTGCCAATTGCTTTGGGGGGATTATTGGTTTGCTTAGCAAACCAAATAGGAATTCGTAGCCCATTGGATAACAGTTGCCTGTGGTGTTGGTTTGCTTCGCAAAACAAAAAGGTGTTGCTTGTGACAGTTCTATTCGTGGAGGTCACATTGCCCGTGTGGTGGTTTGCTTTTGCAAACCAAAAAATATAAATATTTAATTGAAATAATATTTATTAAAAGAAAATCAAATGCATAAGGTATCTGGTGTCAAATTTTCAGCAGATTTCAAATCCGTTGAAATTTTTAATCTGTTTTTAATGATCCTGATGTTAAAAGAAATTATAATGCCAGCCAAAATGTTTTTTATTTTCTTTACTTTTTCTTTCACTGAAATCGTTAGAGGGCTAGAAATGTAATCTGTTTATTTTTGGAACACTAATGTCAGCTTGACGTCACATTCTCTTGTGAAAATATAAAAAATATTCAGTTAATGTTTTTATTTATTTAAAGATTAAAGAAAATCATATTTTTAGGTATTGATCTAATGTGAAATTTTTCGCAGATTTTAAATCTGTTGAAATTTTTACTCTATCTTTAACGGTCTTGGAGATAGGAAAAAAGAACTATGTAATTTAAGTTATAACTTTGTTTTTTATCGTCTGTTGAGAAATCATTCCTCCATGGAAAAAATTCAGACCTGTGTGCCAAATTTCATTATTGGGTCGTTCCACATCAAATCAACCAATGGTCAAAACATGATGTCTTCATATCTTTATGATTTTTTTACATGATATAGTATTAGCTTAGTAGATAAAAAATACCAAGTTTTAATTTTTTTTACCTTTCGTTTTTGAGTTATACATTTTTGAAAAATTCAAAAACACCAGTTTTTAGGAACGTTTTGATATGTTTAAAAGCACGTAACTCAAAAACCGTTTGTCCTAGAAAGCTCAAATTTGTACCATTCTCTTTAGATTTCTTCTTCAGGAGCACAACAGCCTTTTACAGGCCAAGGCTGACTCGCAGATCCTCCTCCATCTGGCTCTGTCTGGTGCGACAGCCCGCCATTGGTTAACTCCAAAAAACTTGAGATCTCTCTCTACGTTATCAATCCATCTTGTAGGTGGTCGTCCCTTTCTTCTAGTCCCTTCAATTTTGGAAAAAGTCACTTTTTTGGTAGGGTCAGCATCGGGATTTCTAAGGAGATGGCCTAGCCATCTGATGCGTGACGCTTTAATTGTTCTCACTAGGTCGGTCCCGCCGAATTTATCATATTTTTTGTAAATTTCGTGGTTGTAAAGGATCCTTCTCACGGTGTTCTCTTGAGGAGGTCCAAATATTTTTCTTAAGATCTTCCTTTCAAAAATTAGTAATTTTTCCTCCTCGGTTTTATTGAGGGTCCAACATTCACTCCCATACATGACTATGGGTCTGATTAAAGTCTTATAAATGGTTAGTTTAGTCTTTACGCTGATGAACCTGGATTTTAGTTGGTTTCTGAGGCCGTAAAAACTTCTGTTAGCCATGAAAATTCTGCTATTTATTTCAATTTTCAGGTCGTTGTGGCTTGAGATTAAGGTTCCTAAATACTTGAAGCGGGTTACAGTTTCAAAGGAGTAGGTCATTATCTTTAAAGGGGATAGATCAGGAGTTTTATTTGTTGCTATCAAAAACTTTGTTTTGTCTGCGTTTATCAAGAGCCCCATCTCCTTTGCCGCACTCTCAAGCGCTACAAAAGCGTCGATAACTGAGCGTTTCGTTCTTCCAATTATGTCAATATCATCGGCAAAAGCGAGTAGTTGGATAGTTCTTTGCTCTCTTTAGATTTACAAGGGCTTTAATTTAACATATAGCTTGGGTGTACCACATCAGTTTTTATATATTTTTTTAACTAAAAAAAAAAATTTGTAAAAAAACATAAATTGGAATTTTTAATTTTGATGAAAGAAATATATTTTATACTAAACCTCAATAGTAAGGTGTGTACAAAGTTTCATGATGGTATTCCGATGGTATCATATTAAAATTTTTTTAAATCTGAATCAAGACGTGTGAAAATTCTGTTAATTCGTGATGGAATGTCATCATTACCAGGGATAATTTGTACCCTATGTGCTTCTGAGTCATCAAAAAATGAGTAGATTTTGGTTTTGACACTATTTAGATCTAGAAGAATGAAGGCATGAAATTTATGGGTCCCTGAGACTGCCACAGCTTTTTCAAATCATGGTTTTAGAATCTTTTCTTCATTTATATACTCTTCATCGGTTACATAAAAAAATGTGATGGATAACAAATTTTTCACACCCTGCTGAAAAAGTGTTAGAATTTGGTTATCTAATGGATTTTGAGGCTGGCTTTGGCGGCAAGCCTTTTTGCTGTACCCCTTACTTCATCACAAACTCCCTTCTCATTTTCAAATTTGGTGTCAACACACATATTGTCATAGTTTATGCTTTTCAGAAAAGTCATAGTCCAGAAAGTTAATCCTATCTGAGAAATTATAAGCCAAATCATTAGTTATATATTTGAAAAAGCTGTACTATTTTCCAGATGGTTCAGCTGCGCAGTGCATAATTCATAAGAATTTTCTGAACCTTTGCTATCACAAAGATTACTTTGATGGACTTGAGGCTGTGGCACTTTTCTGCCACATCATATGGGAAGCGAATTTGTGATGGAGTAGAGGATATGGTAAAAAGGCTTGCTGCTAAAGCCAGCCTCCAGAATTTATTATTACAAAACCAAATTCTAACACCTTTTCAGCTTTTTCAGTGTGAATATTTGCCATCCATCACATTTTTTTATGTAACCGATGAAGAGTGTATGAATAAAGACAAGATTCTAAAACCATTCTTTGAAAATGCTGTGGCAGTCTCAGGGACCCATAAATTTCTTGTCTTCATTCCTCTAGATCTAAATAGGGTCAAAACCAAAATCTACTCATTTTCTGATGACTCAGAAACACATAGGGCCTGGTGATGATGATATTCCATTTGAAGAAATTGTGGGTTTTGTCGCTTGTGCTTACGATAAAGAGTGATGATTGGCGCATGTTGACTCAAAAGACGATGTTGAAAAGGAAATTATTGTGTCCTTTCTTCACCCAAAACGGCCATTGCTATCATACACAAATCCTAGGAGATACCTTAGTACTGCTGATGAGCAATATTTTGTGCACATGACATCCAACCACTGCAACAGGTAAAACCTACCGAGTTCCAGCAGATGAGATGGCCGAAGCAGCACAAGTTTTGGCAAAGAACTCACATTTACTAATTTCAAGTGCTAAAAGAAGAAAAAATCTGTTCCTTGAATGTAAAGTAAGTTGAATTTGTTTAAATAAAATAGGGTAAATGAAATTTAAATACAATAGTGTTGGTTAAGAGATTAATTTTTATCTAGGGTAACAAGTCACGAATTAACAGAATTTTCACACGTCTTGATTCAGATAAAAAATTATTTTAATATGATACCATCGGAATACCATCATGAAACTTTGTAAACACCTTACTATTGAGGTTTAGTATAAAATATATTTCTTTCATCAAAATTAAAAATTCCGATTTTTGATTTTTTACAAAAAGAAATTTTTTTAGTTAAAAAAAGATATAAAAACTGATGTGGTACACCTAAGCTATATGTTAATTAAAGCCCTTGTAAATCTAAAGAGAATGGTACAAATTTGAGCTTTCTAGAACTAACGGTTTTTGAGTTTTGTGTTTTTAAATATATCAAAACGTTCCTAAAAACTGGTGTTTTTGAATTTTTCAAAAATGTATAACTCAAAAACGAAAGGTCCAAAAAAATTAAAACTTGGTATTTTTGGTCATATTGATGAGTAGAACACAATCACTAAATATGATACATTTTGAAAACCTCAAGGTTTAAAATAATTTTTTTATTGGTTGATTTGATATGGAATGACCCTATTGTACGTGCCATAGATTCGTCAGGACACTGCGAGCATCCGATACACAAACTTCATTTTATAATAGTAGAGATGAAAGATCACATGACAAGATTTACATATGATTTTTCAAATATATGGGCTCAGTAAAATTCATAAAAGAAAGGGGTAAGGTTTTTCCTAACAGAAGCAAATCATCTTGGTACAGCTACAGTCTATGCTTATTACGATGGCAACGGCTTTGGCGATATATTTTTTTTGGAGCACTTCTAAAGTTGCCAATGAGATAATTATTTCATAAATATTTTTCTTTTTACAACAGAAAATGAAAGTTTGAAACATTTTTGACAATGCTTTGAAAAGTATATTTAAAAACTCACAAAAAGTAATAAGCTTAAACACACACACATTTGTGAATCAGCACAAAACTAAGCTGTGAATGTTAGGTAAGAATACCCTGAAACTTATCAATTACACTAAATACAGTGGGCATGGTGAAAAAGAAAAGCAAGAAATAATAGAACCTGATATGTCAGAACTGTTCCGGGAAAAAATTACTTAAAAAAAATTTCACAAATAGCGAAATCAGAATTTTAACGTGAAAAAATTAAAATAATAAGTAAAATAATAAATAAACGACTCTAACAGATTTTAAAAGAACTTTCTAGAATAATCAAAATGAAAATTTAAAGTTTCCGTTTGCCAAGGTGGCCATGAAAACCTCAATAACCGTTAAAAAAAATGGGTTGCCTTTCCCTATGGGAACTTGCTACAAGAAGTGCACCAAAGAAAATCGCCAAGACCATTGCTACCCCTATAGACTGTAGCTGTACCATCATCATATTCTTCACAGAAACATGATGATATTGCAATTCCCAATCGTCATAAAGAATGATTTTCTCTTATAGGTCAGAGAGGTTGTTAATTCTCATATCCTATATGAAAGTGTTGACTAGTTAATTGCATGACGAGGTTGTAGACACAATAAATAACTTCAAAATCAAGATTCAAACATCAAGCAAGCATAACATGTTTGGTTTAACATAATGTCTTGTAACAATAACGTTGATTTCTAAAGGAAAACAATAATTTGAATTTAGCCTGTTTCCAATCATGCTAGTTGTTTTTATGCTAGACTGATAACACTACACTCCTTTCAATATTCTGTTTATCATATTTGTCTTAATGGGCTGTTAAACTGACAGAAATTAAAAGTAGTCGAAGTGTGCAAACTATTCCCAAAAAAAATTATACTGAAAATCACACCTTCCCTTTGAAAACACTAAAAATTAGAATATAAAACTTAATTCACTCATCTGATGATTGAATAAATTAATATATTTACAAAATAGGTTATGGATTGAAATGAAAATCAATTTCAAATAATTGAAATTCCGCATATTGTATTCAATTTTTTTTTATGTTGTGTCGCTTGTGTGCTAGGAATGTACCTACAAATTACTCGTCTATGCTTAGAAAAAATTTTAAAATAGGCATTTTGGATTTAAATTTATGTATTTTTCAGGGTGTCAAGATTTAAATCAACGATTAAAATCATGATTTTAATCAAATTATTATTATTTTTTTAAATCATTGATTTAAATCACAACCAATCTTACATTTTTATAACTAAGTAAATACACTCTAGAAAAATCACAGAATTTGTCAAATGCTTTGAACTTTCTGCACACATGGTGATTTCAGCACTAATGGCTACACCTCGTACTGATGAGCTTTTAAAAAAATGTTTGGCACTGGACACTTGCAAATAATCTGAGGTGTCTATGGACTAAGTAATCTGTTGAGTCAGGGATTCTGCCAAACAGTAAAGTAAAAAATAAGTTGACATCTATTTGAAAGTTTTTACAATGTTCATGCATAATTTTATGTTACAAACAATAAAGCAGTAGGCCTACATCTACGTAAATGTCAAGACAGCCAAAGAAAATCCCCACAAAGTAGGCCTAAACTACTTGTTACCCCTTTAATTGATTGACCAATGGCTTAGCTATAGTGATTTTTGAACTACTTCTTTTTAATTGAGACATAAATACAAAATAACACAATTAATGTGATTAATAATTTATTAAATAAAAAGTTCAACTGAGCTTTCTATTTGAAAGGATGAAAGTTTAAACTCTATGAACATCTTTTATTTTACAAAATGCACACTGAAACAGTTGCCTTTCACTTTAAGAGTAGTGACCCACAACAAATATTTATTTAATCAGACTAATTTAGGTCTCACTTACTGATACATTTGTTAGCATGATGATGTTAATTTACTCAAGAAAAACTATGTAGGATGTCAACTTATGTTTTAAAGTTAAACAAATGTTTTAGTTTTTGCTCTTGTTTTGAAAATTCATTTTCTAAATTTATTGTCATGCAACACACAATGATTTTTAGTAAAATAAATATTAATTTACCATATCACAAATTCCGATTGTTTACTTAATTAAATATTAGTTTACATGTCATGTCAGAAACTCAATTTTTTATTTAACAAATTTATAGGCCCTACAGAAATTCAAAAAAAAAATCCGATTTTTGATTTAAATCAAATAAATCCGATTAATTGATTTTTTTTACACCCTGGTATTTTTATATATTGTCTCATTTTTTGTTTAGTTGCAGTCAGGGTTAACTGGGTTGGGCACAATAATTTTTTTCAAAACAAAAAAAAAATCTCAATTTTTCCCACATTTTCAAAATATAAGCAAAAGTTTCAGTGATTATAAAATACATACAAAATTGCAGTTAGAATTTTTTTTTTTAAACAGAATTGACAACTTTTACTGAAGATTTCTTTTTAATTCATGTTTTGTACACAAAATATCTTCGATAACAAGCTACCATTCTTAAGTGTCATTGTTTCTCTTTAGGAAATGGTGAATTTTGACCAGTTTTCCTACCTTCTCTGCCCCTAGTTTATTTCTAAACTTTGTCCATGTTGCCATATGTAGAGACACGCATTCAATGGATGCTAAATTTGGTGAGCAGTTCAGGAGTTGAGCGAAAAAACTGCAGAATCTTTCGGGCAACTTCCCAAATTTCAGTGTATTACATTCCATTAGCAACCACCACTTTGAAAGATTATTTTTGTACAAGTTCACAACATATACATTGAAAGTGTTTTTGGGAAACAACTCACTGTTTTTCATTTTGAAGGCTGGTATATATTTAGGTTTCACAGATTGCAACCAAGTTTCCCCCTGCTTCTCTTGCTCTGCTGACGATCTGTTGTCTATACATTAAAGGTGAAATTTTATAAGTGGCCAGTGGCCTCTGAATTTGTTTCATTCAGTGGCTACATATGAGGATTCACATTCTTTGGTCTCCACTTTCAAACATTAAGTCACCACGTGGTGAATGGTGACCATTAATTTTCACCTTTACTATACATGATAGGTCCATTATATTAGTCAGTTAAAAAAATGATTGCATTGCTTTATACACCATTTGTTGTATCTGTTGCTTATATGGCAACAATTCAATACTCACAGTGATGTCAATCCAGACCTCCAGTTATTGAGAAGTTTGTCGAATCCGCCTGCAACCTATCTAAAGCTACAGAAACTTCTCTTAATTTCTTCTGTAATGTTGAACTTTCACAGTACAGCTACAGCCCAACATTACTTACAATTCTTTCAATGTTCAAGTTGACTTGCTGTTCATTTTCATTAAAAATTTTCGCATATTTGTGAAAGTTTTGACATATTTATTTCTTGACTTCTGTTTGGGTACTAAGTATATTTCTTTAAAAAAAGTTTTAGTGGATTTAAAAAAAAAAAACTAGCTTTATGTGTTTTTTTTTCAGGGCATTTAAAAAAAAAACTGGTTGGTTCAGCTTTTTAAAACACTTGTGTTTTTCCAACCCTGGTTACAGTTAACTTTTCACAAAAAGTATTTTTTGCTAGCAAGATAGTAATAATTACCCTACTAATAGGAATTTTATCATAAAAATTCTTTTTATTTTAAATCTCTAATATTATAAAAGGATGTGTTTGTCTGTCTGTTTTCTGCACGCAAAGTCCTGACGAATCTATAGCACTACAGTAATGGGATTTGGCACACAGGTTGTCTGAATTTTTTTCAATTTTTGGGTCGTGGAAAATTTTAAAATTTAATGTACAATACTTTTAAATGAATTCAATTATTATTGAATGCATAGAAGATCACTGATTCGAAATGTATTTATTTTTGTTTCCGTTTTCATTTTGCGCTGAGAAATGATTTTCCAACAGACGATAAAAAACAAAGTTTTCACTTTGGTTATGTTGTTCTTTTTGCTTTTGGATAACAGCCTTTATGGTATTGCACATGGTGTTGGTTTGCTTTACAAGCTAAATGGAAAAATAACAAACTAAATGGAAATTTTTAGCCTATTGGAATGAATTCCCTGCAAAGTCCAATTTGGTTTCCTTCGTAAACCAAATTATGAATATCATGAACTATGGTTTGCTTCGCAAATTGGATAATAGCCATAATGGTGTTGCGTCACAATCTCTTGTGAAAATATATATATTTAATTGTGAAAAATTATTTATTGAAAGAAAATTAAATGTATGAGGTATCTAGCTGGTGTCAAATTTTCCAACGATCCCAATTTTACAAAAAATATATATATATATATGCCAGCCAAAATGTTTTTATTTTCTTTGCTTTATTTCGCTGAAATTGTAAGAGGGCAGGCAATGAAATCTGTTTTTTTTTTTTGGAACACAAATGTTGCCGTGAAGTCACATTCTCTTGAGAAAATATAAGAGATATTCAATTAAATTATTTTATTAACTTAAAGAAAATCATATTTTTAGGTATTGATCTTATGTGAAATTTTCCACTGATTTCAAATCCATTGACATTTTTACTCCTTCTTCAACAGCCTAGGAGATTAAAAAAAAAGAGTTCCATTTAAAAGTTTATTTATTTTTTTTCGTCTGCTGGAAAATAATTTCTCTTCGCAAAATGAAAACCGAAAAAAAAAATTTAGAATCTGTCATATCTTTGTGCTGTTACCATTCCAAAAAACAATAATAATCAAATTCATTTCAAAATGTTGTAGATTGAAATTTAAAATTTGCTACAACCCTAAAATTGCAAAAAAAATTTGGAAAAACAAACAGACAAGCACTTTCTTTTTTATTATATTAGAGACGTGTGTGTATTCTTCAAAACATGTGAAGGCTCAAAAGTGGCGTGTGAATGAAGCAAATTCAGTGACCAATGGGCTCTTACAAAATTTCTTAATTTTCACCTTTACGTCACGATAACTTTCGCTTTTCAAAAATAAACAGATTGCATTTCCTGCCCTTTGCGTTAAAAAAAAAGATTACATTTCCTGCCCTCTCTGATATTAGTGGAGAGCAAAAAATAAAGAAACATATGTCTGGCATTGTTTAGTTCTTTTTCGTAAAATCAGAATCGAAGAGAGATTGAAAATTTAACGTATTTGAAATCTGCGAAAACTTTTACCAGATTAATGCCTTATATCATGTTTCCCGTAGTGCACCCACAAACCAACACCACAGGCAACACCAGGCTAGCAACGCGGTGGCTAGTATTTATATTTTGGTGACATTCATAGTATTTATATTGTTAAATGGTGGTAAAGTAGGTATAGAAAGCAGTTTTCTTCTCAATTTCAAAGTTGAATTTAACAATGACAAAAGTTTTAATCAAAGGGGTGTTTCTTTGCTTGAATTATTCAAGAACATATTGCATGTTATTTCTTCACATTTAACCCTATATTTTTTGTTAAGTGGTTTTTTTTATAACCTTGTTTTCATATCCACTTTACCATATGGTATAGGGATAAAGCGAGTAGCAGGTGTGGGAAAGAGAGTTATTCACAGAAGTTAAAAACATTAAATGTGAAAAAATTATTAACACAATAATAATTGATAAGTATTAAAAGAACACTTTTTGTTCAATGAGCTATTTTAGTGTTTCTAAATGCCAAACTTATAATACAATAGCCACTGCGTGGCAATGCAGTGATGTAAGTTATTAATCTGGTGTAAAATTTTCCGTAGATTTCAAATCCGTTGAAATTTTCAATCTATCTTTAGTGATTGCGATTTTTTGAAGAAGAACCTCCGTAAAATGAAAGCGGAAACAAAAAAAAATTTAGAATCTACTCCAATGAAAAAAAACTTGGCATGATTCCAAAGCCTAAAGGCAAAGTCACATGGGTAGAAAAGTCTAGTTTGTTGCGTTTCTTCACTCGCCGGTAAGAAACGCGTTGAACAACCCGTTGGAGAATAAAACTATTAAATTCATATAAAAATTTTCTAGATTAAATTTTAAAATTCGCCGCAACCCCCCCAAAAAATAGATCTGTCAGGATTTTGCGGCCGTGAAACTGACAGACAGACAAGCAAACACTTTATTTTATAATAGTAGAGATACAATTTAATGAAGGCTGTAGTTCAAGATGTACTTTAAACTATGTTTAAGTTTTGCTACTACTAAATGATAATTTAGTTTAAAATTTGATTTGCACTGCACATACAGATATGTTAAAAACCTAGCATATCGGACTCCAGTGGAGTAGTGTCCATATAAGCTTAGCATCCATCTGTTAAAAGTAATAAAAATTGGCAAAACCGATGATTTTTTAGACAACTATTTTAACATGTTTGATTTTTCACTGCAAGAATCTAACCAGAGAATGGATGCCTGATCATTTATGCTTCAAGTGGTTTTTTACTATGAGTAGTTAATGGTGTTTGTCATGCACAATGGGCACCTTCAGCACAGACCTTCCCCCTATTGATTATGACAAGCATCCACTCTAGATAATATGTGCAGTTGGTCCTTGCCCATTGTCTAGATAATTCTTCTTTTCCTGCCTTTGTAATTGACTGCCTCAAGTTTTAAGAACATTTGAATCATCCATGCAAGTCAGAATTCACTTTATGGGCTCCTTTTAACTGGGCTATAAATGATGGTTGTACTGTCTTTGCAGGTAAAGAAACAATGGCAAATGAAGTCAGATTAGAAGGCTGTCTAAAGCTTGGAATATGATTTTTTGCAATCCTATCTTGGCATCACCCAGTTATCAATGTTATGCTATGCATTCATCAAGTTCATATCTAGCTGTATAGCATGTGGGTCTTACTATTTATAAATCCATGTTCCAACAAAATTCCATAAAAAAATATTTCGAAGTTTGACAGAAAGTATAAGATTTGCTGTATACATGAATTAAAAGCTCAATTCTATTTGCTTGAACAAAATGTAGTCATTTAGCATGTCAACAACAACATATCTTCACCTAAATGCAAGAACTAGGTTTCTCAAAAAATGGGTATTTTGGGTTAGAAACTTAAATTAGTAAAGTTGACATCATACAGAATTTAATGCAAGTGCTATGTTGGATTTTGCAATGAAAATTTGAAGGAATCGGTTATCAGTTCCAAAAGAAAACCAACCCACTCATTTAAAGAAAACATTGGAGGAAAATATCGCAAAAACGTAAACAACAGTGCTGGAGAACTGAGAACATTCGTTTGAGAACTGGAAATTTTGGACTCTTATCGTATATGGTTGCTGACCGAAAACGAAAATAATTTTTCTATGCTTTATAATTTTTTTTTCTTTGTATCTGGGTGACAAATACTCAATGGCCGACTGTGCTTGAATTTCACTTTCTTTTGTTATACCATGCGCAATCTGTTCCCATTGTCAGCTAAGATGATTATTTTCAAATTAATTTTGTTTCATTAAAATGTTGTTTGTAAGCATATCGTGTAGAAGCGGCTGGTGCACTTTAAATCTGTCGTGGCCAAAAGTCCTCACGTTGGGTTGGTGTGGAAGTTTGGAGAGTAGGGCACCAGCTCAGATGTCTCGTCATCTGACCGTGGTTCAAAATTATGTGGCAATACATCGAATGGCTTAGGCTGGGACAACTAGTTGAATATCTATTCAATAAAGTTGCATTTTATTTTTTTAACCTTTTTATAATTTTATCAAAAGTTTTTTTTGCAGAACTCTTATGATCTGTTTTGGTTCACGGGAAAATATTTTCTTAGAAACTTGTTCGGTTATCGATCCAGTCATATTTGTACTGACATTTGCAACTTGCAATCCTTTTACATACTTTTAGTAAATGTATAGTTTGCCACTAATTATAATTTATGAATGAATCTCGAAACAAATGAAGGTCATTCAAATGTGTTCTCTCCTTGGAGATGAAAAAAACTGGGCATGGTTCCAAAGGCTGACGTCAAGTGGACATGTGAGGGCAAGAAGTCTAAATTTTGATGTTTCTTTATTCCTTTGATTTACTGTAGTAGAATGAAGAATGGTAAAAAAAACTATTTAATTCATTTTAAAATGTTCTAGATGGAATTTTAAATTTCGCCTCGACCGTAAAATTGGAAAAAGTTCGGACTACCTGTGTGCCAAATCTCATTACTGTAAGTGCCATAGATTTGTCAGGACTTCGCGTGCAGGAAACAAACAGACAGATAAATACTTCCTTTTATAATAGTATAGATACGTGCACACGTAAATGCCCACATATTAACTGCTGAATTTTGTAAAAATCAGACTGCTTTTTTTTAAAAGTCTTATTTTTGTATGGCCTTATTTGTGTATAATTTTTAGAAAATAGACTTGAATATTAAATTTTTTACATACTACTACTTTTCTTATAAGATTATCTAATCTGTAAGTGCATCCCCATTTGGTCGAAAGTCAGGTATTACATTGTGTAATACGGTTTCTATAATGTTTTATGTAAGTCCTTATTTTGTCTTAGAAAGTCCTTATTTTTAGTTAGAAAAAAAAGAGTGGGAACCCTGTAGAGATAAACAGATCATGCATCAAATATATATAGTTTGCCATGTTTTGCAGAACAATAATTAACCTTTCACAATTGAATAAAACTTAATTTCAAAATATGAAGTCATAAAAATATGATTTAAACAAGTTATGATTGGCTTGGGTACCCATTTTACTATTGGGTAATGGAGAGGTTATATTTTACTTGTTAGTTTCTCATAAAATTCTCTTTATTTTTCAGGAGTTGGGGCTAAGACTTTTACTTTTTGGACTTGAGAAAACTTGAACATGGGCTCAAAAGATCTGCAGTGTTTGCATGATGATACTTTAGGAAAAAGCGAAGAAAATGGAATAAAACAAATTAAAGAAACCATAAAAAAGTTGTATGTCATATGGGATGAGTTTGGTCTTCAATTAAATCAAAAGTCCCAAAGGGTCACCAAAGTATGGGAACATGTTCACAGATTACTCACTGATATTTTACATGAAGAAAATAGTTTTTATGATGATATAAAAGAACGTGTACAAAATTACTCAGTTAAAATAATAGAACTGTCTACAAGCTTATCAATTCCTCCAAAAGAATTTAGTGGCTCTTTAATTAAGAGAGAAGAAAGTTTACGCCAAGAGTTAGATTCTTTGATGAAGTTACGAAATCAAAGAATAAGAGCGTATCAAGACTTGAAAAGTGTTGAATTAATGCATTGCCAGACTTTGAACTTGCCTAAGCACCAATTGCCATCTATTGCTGGAATTCCATCAGAAAAAGATTTGCATGAGCTGGAGCAAAACGTCACACAACTGAAAATTGAAAAGGAGAGGCGTCATGCTAAATTCTGCAGAATGAAAAAAGAATTGACTACAATTCTAGAAACAACAGAAATAACACCAGAAAGTCTAATTAAAACAGATGTGTTGTCCTCAAAAGAAAACTTTCCTCTTTCTAATGAAACTTTTAAAATTCTGGAAGAAGCAATCACCAAGGCACAAATTAAAAAGGCAGAATTAGAAGTTTTGAAGAAAGACTTAGTAGATAGATTGTCAGTATTGTGGCAAAGACTAAGAGTGGAAGAAAACAAGAGGGTCAAGTTCTTGTCGGAGCATGCAGATTGTCGTCTTTCAACCTTGAAATCCATCGAGCAGGAGTTGGAGAGATGCGAGAAAATAAAGAGGGCCAACATAAAAATATTTGTTGAGTCCCTTAGAGAGGAGTTGAACCAAATGTGGTCCAAGTGTTTTGCATCAGAATACCAGAAACAACTGTTTAAATTTTATTCTGTTCCTGATACAACAGAGGATGAGGTTCTGGAAGCATTTGATGCTGAGGTTGAGAAATGGAAAAAATATTATGAAGATGTCAAACATATTCTAAAAAAGATCGACAAGAGACAGGAGTTGTTTGAATTAATGATAGTGTTTGAAAACAAAGCAACTGACCCTAACAGGTTCAAAAACAGAAAAGGGAACCTCTTAAAGGAAGAAAGGGAAAGAAAGAAATTGCAGAGAGATCTGCCAGCTCTTGAAAATGAGATATTCCTTGACATATCTACCTATGAAGAAAACAAGGGTGAACCTTTTTTGTACTATGGCGAGGATTACCGAGCTTTCATTACCAATCAGTGGGAGACGCGTAAATCCCAAAAAGATAGCGAGAAGCTTGAGAGACAGAAGCAGCATTATCTTCAATTACAAAATGAAGTTACGATTGGTACACCTGTGAAAAGGTCGTTGATGACAACACCCAAGTCTGCACCAAGCAAATTATTCAAATCTAATATTGGGTTATCAATGCAGTGTACTCCTGCTACTAATCACACGAGAAGGATTATCCCCCACACTGTTGCAAAACAATCAGCACAATGCACTCCAGTAACTAATCATTCCAAAAGATTCATCTCCAAAACTGTTGGAAAACTGACTAAAAGCATTCGGAACAACACTTTTCGACCAAATGCCATTCAAATGAAAGATCAGAAAATACTGAGAGAGAGGAATCAATTACCACTACCCAAATTATCTAGAGTATCACCAAATGGAACCACCTACACGGATTTTGCTAATGAATTAAACAGCACAGCTAGGTGCAGTTCCCGAAGTTCTGTCCTGTCAACAAAAAAGCCAGGAGGCACTAGGATATCTTTGAATAATAGCAGCAACAAAAGAAAAAGCGGATCCAAATCTTTACGAAGATCCACCAGAAACACCTCCAAAATTGTATCAAATATAACTCCAGCTAGAGGGAAATTTGGGTTGCCTTTCTTAATCTGATTTCAAAGGTTAATTTAGTTTGACTGATTTCTATTTTTATTGTATGAATGGTTTAAGTTTATAGATTGAACATTTTCTCTCAACCTGTGTAACAAATTTATCTGAGAAAAATTGCACTCGTATTTTTCTATCTCTTCAAGTAAATTAGTTCTATCAATTGCTTCATATTGTATATTCTGATTTGTCCAGTTTACTCTTGGAATTATGTAAAAATTCTTTCATAATTTTGTAAATAAAACGATTTTACACACCATTGGTTAAAGGCTCATTTGAAGAATATTCTTGTCTTTTGAAAAATATTTTATATATATTTTCAAAGTGCTTAGATTAAAAATTAATTTTGTAAACCTGCTTTATTGAAAAGTTAACAAATTTCTACTAGGTTGAAGACATTGATTTCTATGTAATTTTTAATAATTCATAGCAATGATTCTTGCTGCAATTAAGTTTTAACATCATAAACACCATTTAAGGACGTCAATTAAACGTTTTCAAACATTTAAAAAAAAAATCAATGTTATTTCCAAGTATATGTTTTCAACATCAACCTTGTAGTGTACAAAATTTTGGTCTATATAGTCAAATAAATTTTGCTGCATTATAATTTCACACTTGCGTAACTTTCATTTTTAATGCTTTCAGAAATAAGAATTGAATAATTTTGTGAATGAATAAATATTAGTCGACTGCAAGTAGAAAATCCAAACACCTCTAACTATTTTTGAAAAAGCAATCACAGAATTAACAAGGATATTTTCTGTATGTGCACCCATTCTACCATCACTTCTGGAATGGGAATTAGCTTCTAAATTGTATCAATCTTGTAAACTCTTATGCATTTCCCAATTGTATTCCTTTTCCCACAAAATTTTTCAACATTGTGTCCCATAGTTTAATTCATAACTATGCAATTTTGAAAAAAATACTTATCAAGATGTGGAAGTAGATTTTATCTAGAACTCTCAGAAATTCATAAGCTGTGGAAAAATATATTCTAGAAACAAATTCTAAAAATTAAATTTTAGGATTGAAGCTAAATTTACACTTTTTGAAAAATTGGTCATAAAAATTGCATTTATCTGTCTTATAATTCAGAATATATTCATTACCACAATATGTTGATTCTTCCCCCTAAAATTGCGCCTAGACTCTGATTCAGAGAACACAAAAATGTCAAATGGAGCGGTTAATTCAGAGTAATTTCAAATAGGAAATTAATTTTTCACAGGTAGAGCAGAATTCCAATTATGCAGATCAATTGAAACCAGACCCCATTCGGATAATTCATGTAAAACAAGTTAATTTCTTGGTTTAAAAAAAATTAATTTTGCATTAGTAATGTAATTAATGACTGAATGAACTAGAGAATTAAATGACTGAAAACAATGTTTTGTACTTGCATTGAAATGTATCGTTGCTTGAACATATCGGTCAAAGTCAGCCGTTTCCTTGCAGCCAAGGTTTTAAAATGCAGATTTTACCGATTTCTTTTTCTCAAAGCGATCCGGATAATTGAAGTTCTGCTGCAATACCGTATATTTTTGTAAAAATGATACATTGTTATTTCATACTCTTCTTTTTGTTATTAACACAGAATTTTGAAGTAACAACGAAATGTAGGTGAAACTGAAACATGTAAATTGTTTTACAGAATTTTTCAGTGCAAAATAAGTAAATTACTAATAATTATATTTACTAGGAAATCCAAATCATTAATGACCTGTGTGTGATTTCAGGGTTCCCACGGTCCTTAAAAGTCCTTGAATTTTTGTTTCCTAACTAGGGGCCCTTGAAAATTACGGAACTTGGTGAAAAGTCCTTGAAAGTACTTGATTTTTTTTTTAACAAGTACATAATTGTGTAATTTCGTCTTGCATTGGAAATTGTCCAGACTAGTTTCCTCCACAGCATGTGTGCCATTTGAGCCTCATTCTGAATGAAACCGGTGTTTCACGCTTTGACACTATGTGATATACTTATAATACTAGGTCTAGATCTCCACAGTATGGCTATCCGTCTAAGTTGGCACTTCTGGTCTCCATTAAGACGGCCGCTTCTCATACTCTTCTTCGTGCCACCAAAAGAATTTATCGTACGATATTTTATCGCACGACAGAAATCGATATGTGTGCAAGTAGCCTGAAAGTTAGCATTGAAACAAGAAGCCCACTCTGCAAAAAAAAAAAAAAAAATCAGGTTCTGTGAGAAAAGAAAATCCAAATTGTTCCCAAAATTGACAATAACCTTTCCCTTTTTTAACTAACAGTTGTATAAAAAAATTATTATTATTATTTTTTATATTTTTCTTTTTAACTGACAACTTTTGTGTATGCCTTGTTTTAGGTCGTTATAAAAAATTTTAGGTCCTTGAAAAATATTTTTTTGGTTTTGAAAAGTCCTTGAATTTTTTTTGGATAAAGGTGTGGGAACCATGGATTTAGTTTCATTCAATCTTTCAGCTGACTTATTTTAACCTGTCATTTGTACATACAAATTCATTATTTTATAATTGAAAACAAATTATATAAAATGAGAAAATTAAAAAAAAATAATGGAATTAAAACAAATTTAATAATTAGCTCATGTGTTCACAATTCATAAAGAGTACAATGAGTTATGGTTGTAAAAACAGAATAAGCAAAAATGGAGCTTAGCATAGGTTATTGGTAGCACACCACACTTGTCCTTTTCATTAGTGATTAAAATTTACCGATTTAAATTAATAGTGAGAAATCTAGAATTTTTTTTTTCACTTCAATAAATTGCCCTTCATAATTTCCAAGTTTTATTTTGAACTAGATTTTATAAATTCAAAACATTGCACAAGCTACATAAATGGTAGGTACACCTACTCACAATTTATTACTTCAAATGGGTTCAGGGTTGACCGAAATAAAATTCTTTGAAAAGAGATGTGTTGAGCCCTAAACGTTTTAGAATCAAGTAAGTATTGGTTTTATATTCACAAATTATAAAATTTTTGCTGTGCTTAATGCCCATCCAGTTATTC
Source organism: Metellina segmentata (assembly GCA_947359465.1). Lineage (NCBI taxonomy): Eukaryota > Metazoa > Arthropoda > Arachnida > Araneae > Tetragnathidae > Metellina > Metellina segmentata. Next base: position 24,449,864 of record OX375878.1, on the reverse strand, counting down.
TTAAAACCCTTAAATACTATCCTTTAAAAAGTAAAAGATGTTTTGTAAATTTTGAGCTGCAATGCTATCAAATTTAACATTTTTAGTTTTATTTATAAAGGAAAATAAGAGCCGATAGAAATCAAACCACAAATCTAAAAAGAATAGTCTAATAATTTTTTTATTTATTGAAATACAATATTTTACAAAAACTTAAATGAAAAATCATACCAATTTGTAAATTATAAATACAAATTTATCAGATCATTTTCCACTTTCCAAAAAGTTTTAATAGCTTCTTGAGTAGATTGTTCACTTCCATCGAATGCCTATAATTTTTATTTAAAGTTAACCTAGGCAAACCACAGATTTATTTTTAAAATGCAAATGAACAAGTAGACAAGATCAGTGAGCAATTTTCTTTCAATGTGATATGGTTTGGAGTATAAGCAAGAATATAAAATATCTCCAATAGTTACAACGAAGTAACACAATCTCTATGCCCGTCATAAAAATGCCTTACATAAGTATTGCATGTAAATTAAGTGGTGCTGTACACAAGTAGGCTAATATCAGTTATTTTATTTATCAAGTTTTCATTCAGAACCAAAATGCCCATCTAACGTAATGTTATTAAAATGCAAAATCAGATTTGGATAGATCAATTGGAAATTGTTCAGCAGATTAAATTTATTTACTGAATTCTCGATATATAGGCACTTGCGAACAAGGAAAAAAACCTATTTACTGAGGGCTGAGAAAAATCTAATAGTTATGGAGGCGTGGATTTTTTTTGACACATCTTTTCGTTGGTAGTACTTTGAAGACAATGTTCATATAGACAAAATTTTGTTGAAATCACCCGATTTTAGAAATGTAGAATACTTTAGGTGATTATTTGATTTATTGGGTGTTTATGGCACTGGGGTTAGATTTGGCCAAACTGCACCTAACACCAGTAAATGGAAACACAAAGAAAGCTTTACTGACACAGGAAAAGAGAAATACATTCGGGAAGGAATCGAACCTACTCCAGCCTACAACTTGCAGGTTGAAAATGCAGTGGGCAATGCAATGCCCTGGCTCAATACCTGCAGGTTTTCCACTGACCACAAGTCAAAATATTAATACATATATAATGAAGATCCCCTCCCATCCTAATGTTTTTTATGGCACTCTCCAATTGAACTGTCCCTGTCAAATGGAGGGAAAAGGAAAGGAAGATTTCAAAAACTAAAACTGATGGTATGTGCTGTAATATGCAGTTTGGTACATTTTCTCTTTTTACAGCGCAAAGAGCCAAGGGACACATATCTATGATTAACTGTGTTAATAATTTAAACCCTTGTATTGAAATAACTATGTTAATTATTTCGTTGTCGTGCAGTTGTATCAAGCGCACCACTACTTTACAGTAAACTCACACTGATTCTAGTGATTTTTAGAATATTTTTCAAGTCAACATGCTTTAGATTTGTTCCTAGTTCAAATAAAATTTTCGTTAAAACTTTTCAAAGTTGTAATCTTTTATATGCAGGTTTGCCTGAAAGAGATATCTAGAGGGGTTTCCTTAGTCTTTACAAGACAAAAGAAAACACAACTAACAAAGTGATCACAGAATACTTTTCTTTAATATTAGTTGATCAAACCATTCATAATGTCAAGATATGATCACAATTTGCAAAGGTATGTTGATACAACCAGAATTGACTGCATCATGAATATCCTTAAAAGAAATGCCGGATTATATGGTCATTTCTGGTCAATATGTGAATTTAGATAGTAAAAAATATTTTTTTACAGCCAACTTGGGAAAAAAATTAAATAAATTTTCACATTTTTAAGGTTAACAAGATCTAAGCCGTTTTTAATAAAAATAACTAACTATACATTAAATTACATAGAACATTAAACACAGAATTGAAGACAAAACCTTTCAAATTTGAAAAGAAGTTTCTTATCCATGCTTTTGAATCAACCCAATCCTTTTGTATCAATTCAGTTGAAGTTAATTGATTGAAATAAGTGAACTTTGAGTTGATAATTAACCAACTGAGATTTTCTCTGCCATTCACAAACCAAAAACTTGTGAGGGGAATTAAAAAGATCGATGTAATCAAATGTATGTTGGGTTACCATAGTTAAAACAATTTTTCCAACTACTTGAATGTGTTTAAAATGTTAAGCCTCTAAGTGGTGGTAATAAGAGAGGATGTACATTTGCTGCTCTGGCCAGTTGTTCATTACAGGACTTCTATGCTATTGCAACTTAAAATTTCAGGAAGGTTGTATGGAAATAAAATATTCTTAACACAGAAAACAAGTTTCAAGTGCTTATTTTGCTTGGTATTTTAAACACATTAACAAAAAGCATGATCATAACTTATTAAAAATTGTAATGACTTAAGGGGTTCCTAGACAATAATATTGTCAACAAGCCACTGCAAGGCCAGCACGGCGTTGCCCGTGACAGTTCTTTTCGTGGGTTCAGGTGTGACCACTGCTCGTTGATGCTCACCAACCCCTGGTGATTGGTTAGCTTTGCAAACAAACTCCACACAGGCAACACCGTGATAGCCTCAAAGTGGCTATTATCAACAATGTAAATCAAAACACGCAAGAATCGGAAAACTTGGCATGGTTCCAAATGCTTTAGGAAGAAAAACGCTTGAGACATCAGCAGTCGAAAATCCATTTCTTCTTCTATCAATGCAGGGGTGACGTCACGTTTCAGAGAGAACGGAAGGTGAAAAAAACTAATAAATGAATTTTAAAATGTTCTAGATTAAATTTTAAAATTCCAGCGCTACACAAAAAATTAGGACTACATGTGTGCCAAATTTCATTATTGTAAGTGCCATAGATTCGTCAGGACACTGCGTAGACGCAGACAAACACTTCCTTTTATAATAATAAAGATGATGCTCATTGAAGCAACCAATTGATCGTGTAGAAGGCGATTGTCCATTGATGGAAATTTTGATTGAACACCATTGATCATGTAAAATACACAATTGGCAATCATTCTGTCAAATTTCACTCAAATAAAAAGCAATTTTGTCAGGGAACGAGAGTTGGTAACTTTAAATCTGAATTAAAGACTTAAAATAAAACATGTCACACCCTTTCAAAAAACACTGATTGAATGAGTTTGACGGGTTGATTGAAGCTATATTGAAACATCTATCAATTGAAACCGTCAATCACATTGACAATAATATTGACCATCTAGGAACCGCTTTAGATATTTCTTTGAACACAAGTTGACAAAAATTATTTCTTATTCAAGTTAGGACTTTATTAAATCAATACTTTTTATTTCCAAACATTTAATATAAATATCTGATAGAATCATCAAGAGTTCATGCTATTTAAAAAATTATTTTTTAGTGTTATTGAAATGACAGAAAACTTGGATAACCTCCATAAACAATCCATTTTCTTAGGCACCATATGCAATTTTCAATGTATTTTCGCAAATGTTTTTGAAGACATTAGTTTCTAAGAAATAACTCCCTTTTTTGGTATGTTATCAGTGTAAGATGTGTGAATTAAGTAATATGATGTTAATGAAAATGTATTATAATTGCCTGAACAAATATGTCAGTTTTATGAAATTAAATACTGCAAATAGCAAGGTAACAGACATCTGTTTAGACACTGAAGTAGAAAAATGAAGTCCAGTGCCTGAAAAAAGGTAAACATGGTAACATCAACTGATTTATAGTTAGAAAATTAAACAGCATTTTTGGATACAGAATACATGAAGATGTACTGTAAAATGAACAAAAAATTTGACTTGGCCCTACTTGGAACATTAAGTGGTATAAATACAAAAGTTAAACATCATTGGAGAGCACAAGTACAAACACCACCTTTTCTCATTACATAATTTCAGCATGACTGAAAGAATTCGAAGACCATTTGTGAGCAGGATAAGTTCTCACATGAACCATGACACACATTTCCCTGTGTACACAAAAAAACTTTCATGTTAACCATGTTTTCTAATGGCTCAGTTGAAGGATCCAGTTGACAAATATACAAGCCCTTGAAATGTCTAACTGGCAAAGCTATTATTTTTAGTAGAATTTTTCATTGTGTACTCTGTTCATTTTTACAGAAATTTCAAATTTACTGACATTGTGTGCTTGTTATTTGAAAAATAAGCTATTAGCTAAAATTGAAATCGAATTTTACTTTTAGCATTTAAGTAAACGATAATTACTACAAACAAAGGCTCTCAGAATCAATTCTAAGAAATTAAGAGTTTCGTAAAATAATGTTTCCATGAGAATAAAATACAAGAAAATCTATACACATAAAAATGCTCTTACATCTAAGAATTACCTTTATATATACAATGATTTGCTACACACCAATACATGTTCAATCTATTTTTGGAGGGATTTCAGAACACAATAAACTGCATGAAACACATAGTCAAAAAAATTAAGTGAAATTTGTTTTGTCCAAAAGGAAATAGAAAACCCAGGCATTGGTATAATCTGATAAGAGTAACTTTTGCTGACTAAAAACCATTCACACAGTATATAGCCATTAAGTTCATAACAACCCAATCTGGTAGAATCTCTTAATGGTCAATTTGTAAACTAAGTTTCAAATTGGGATCATATTGAGGTTAGTATAAATGTAATGCAGTAAATTTAACTTGAGCAAAGAAACAGTAATAAGCATTTAAGAGCCTGCTTTAAAATTCCATTGTTAGGAAAAGAGGCTATTAAATTGTTAGGCTTCTATACAAGAAGGAAAATATATTTTTTCCTTCTTTTATAGGAGGAAAGATGGCTTCTATAAATAGAGGAAATGTTTTAAAACATCCTGTAAAAAAGTAGCAAACTTTTGAAAATAAAACAAATTTTGTTTTTAAAACACCAAGAAGCTGAAGAAAATGTCTATTAATACCTCAAAACGACAGAAGCATCAGATGCAGCAGTAGCACATAAATCAACTGTAACTGGATGCAGTCAATTTATTTTATACCAAGAAGTAACACTATCATTATTTTTTTTGTGTGCTAAGCACAAAGATATCTAATACTGAGTGACATGAGATATTCAACAAGTTATTTTTCGAAACACGTTTATGTACAATTTTAAAGTCTAAGAAATGCACATAAAAAGTTTCTGCAATTAAAAATACAATTTTATATTTAGTCCAGCTTTCCACCCAATTTGATGACTCTTCAAATGTGTCTGAAACTGGATATCAGTGGTAAAGCTTCTGTCACATTACTTACAGGTCCGCTTATCAAATTGAAAATGGCTCTTCATGTGATTCTTCAAGGTGGTAGTAGTTTTGAATTTTTTCTCACAATACATGCATGTGTGCTGCCGATCTGTATCATGCGTTATCATGTGAGCCTGGAGTCTGCTCGGAGTCTTGAACAGCTTCCCACAGATGGTGCACTGATGTGCATTTGCCAATTTGTGGATGTTGAGATGGGACTGCAAAACCTGAATGGAGCTGGTTTCGTATGGACAAAACTCACAGTGATAGTTAGCACTTCTCCTGGAAGTTTCAATCCTGATGGATTCATTTCTATGTGAAATTTCGCTTCTGCTGGCAGTGGATTCCACCCTGGTAGCTGGTTTGGCCTCAAATATGCTCAGCTCAGGTCTCTGTTTAAGAAACGGTAAAACTTCCAGTGGGACATTATCTTGCATATTCCTGTATCGTCTAAAATCTAGAAAGGTAAAAAGATATTTAAGTCAATTCAATTGTTTGGATATGCTAACAATTTGGCACACTTCAACAAAAAGACTTTTTACTTAACACATTCCCTGCCAAGTCATTTTAAGTACCATTTTTCAGCATTGTCTCTCAAAAAATGTGTAAAAATTGTCCTTCCCCCTATTGTGAGCTAAAACTCGTAGTAAGATAAATATTGAAACAAAAATGCACAGTATAACAAGCAAAAAAAATTGGTATAATATTGAAAATAGAAAAGTATTTACCCCTTGACCTAAAAATGAGTTTCAGATTGAAAATGGTACAAGAGACGTGCCAGTTACAATTTATGATACACAATTGTTATAATAAACTTACGGAGGCATAAGAAACAGCAATATACACCACTAAAAGTGACTGATGAGTACACACTTCACAATTAGTGTAATTAAATATTTTCACTAACCTTCATGTTTGTAGGTGATGAGATTATATGTAATTTCAATAGTATAGGTAAAACATTTTATGAGCAATAAGAGTGGAATTTCATATAACTCCATCTGAAAGACATTGAAATTTTTTAATTTACTCTTAGTGTTATTAATTAACTAAAATCTTAGTGACTGGAATGCTGGTAGAGGGTACAGTCTTGTGCGTGGGTGTTCAGAGTGCATGGCCTTGTGGAAACAAAGTAGTGAAAAGTAAGAAGTGTGAAAGAAAGGAAGTAACGCTGAATTGAGCTTCACCAGAATAGACTTTTTTTACTGAAAGGTGACACTAAGGTTACTACTACAAAAGACGATTTTGAGGCAGATTTGGAATTCAATAATGATTTTGAGGCAGTTCAATTCAAATAATGAAACCGAGATTTATGGTGAGTGCTCTCGCATTCATAGTCGACAAAACAATAGTATTTTTACTTGTGGCACTCTTGAATCCGGCATGCGACATTGTGGAATTTCGCAATCCCCTCCTGTCATTATGACAAAGAACTTTTTAATGTTAGAAAAGTTCTTATTAGAATTTTTTAAGCATTATTATTCTTTCAATAATAGCACAATTACAATTAAAATTTGCTTTATTCTGACTTACCTGCCACTTTAAGTCGAATACTTTGTGGTGGTGTGATGAAAAAGGAAACAATTTATTAAAATAAGATTTAAAACAGAATAAAAGATGTCGGGAAAAAGTTGTTCTAAAGATATTAATTAGTGATTCCTTTGCACCTCTTGATCTCGCAGTTGCCACAACTAAACAGTGCACAAAATTTAGAAATGTAAAATTAATTCAGAGCAAAAGAAACAGAAATATTACTGCATGTGATCAACCAACACAAGTTTTCGTTTCATTCTTGTTCGTTGAAAAATATCGTCGGTACTAAATATTTGGAAATCGTTAACATTGCGCAAAGAACAAAAATAAAACTCAAAATAAATGAAGAATCAGAGCTGAAATTCTATATTCTTTAAAAAGAAGAATTGCTTTTTTAGCAGTATTGATAAAGTAATTGTAACTCAATATACATTCCAATTTTTCCCAAACTACCAAATTATGGTTGATTTAAGTATACTTACTCAGGTGTTTTAGCATGCATCTTATCTAAATATAACAATAAAGAAATGTTTAATATTGCATTAACTAAACTAATAGATAATGTATAAAATAAAACACATTGCAAACAAATATGTGGAATAAAATTCATGTGTGTGTGTGCGATGCCTACATTAACACACAATCGAACATAGAACAGAAAGACTTTTGCAACCAATTTCACTCACTAAATGAAGGTAAGTATTCACTGTATGCAATTTTCCATGGAAATATATTAAATCATGTGGACGTGTATAGGGCACATACATACACCAAGCGCACAAGAGGCGGATGTGGCATCAGAAGGGTCCAAAACGGATAGAAAACTTGAAATTGGTCAAAAATATTCAATGTACAAACAAACACTCTATTCTTATTTATATAAATAAACTTCTATTAAATTAGCATTTAATAATTTGTTATAAAATTTTAGCAGTGTTGACTAATAAGGCTATCCAGCCCATTCCACCTATTCTTTATTCAAGTTTTTTTCATTTATACACTCCTAATTTACCAAATTTATGATAACAGTTGTTGTAACTGGGTTCTGGATTAAGTGATATGTTCAATCCAAACGACACATGAAGCAAATTTTGGATGGATAAATGAAATTTTACAAAAAAACAAAATGGGGGGGGGGGGGGGCCCTTAAAAGTGATGCAGTGCTTGAGTGATCCTTGAAGTTCATTTTGGATAGATAATAGAATTTGACAATAAAGAAAAAGAGGCTTTTAAGATAGTTATTTCCTTTTTAAATTATTGTCAAAGGTGTACTGGCCTTTCTCAATCTGAAAAATCCAATGCCTGTAATTTTATTGTCTAGAGAACAATTCATGTAATCACAAGACTGGTACACAATACAATTTTTTTGTGATTTTATTGCCTTAACAAGACAAAAGCGCAGCTGAATAGTTTTAGGTTTCCCATGTATATTTCCAAACTCATAGATGTATGACTTGCTGTACATTTCCTAGCTGGAAGATGGCCCTTGATAAACATACAATACTTACAGCTTTCACCATGATCACATTAAAAATTAAGCTTTAAGATCATAAAAACAAATGCACCTATACGTCAAAACTTTTTTCATCTCACTGCTCTGTGAGACAATATTTAACCCTCTAGTTTACCAATACTATATTTTTAGACACATTATGGGAAAATAACCATCTTTATTGATTGAAAGACCAAGGAAACTTTCAATTAGATCAGGCTATATCAGGTTAGGAGCCCTGTAAAGAAAACCCAAGTAACAGTGTGAAACAATATGCCCCAGCACTCTTGAGGTTTAAATTGCACAGAATATTAGCTCTTCAATCTACACTATTGTTTCTTCAGGTTTTTCAAATCATTTATCAATCAATTAACTGCCACAAACCTAAGGAAAAGAAAAATACATATATTAAAACATAGACAAATATGAAACATATTTAGTTTTATAGGAAAAAAACAATTTTGTATTGGAAAAGGAAAACAAAAAATGGAATTTTTTATGCATTTCTGTAGGTGGGAATTAAAAAAAAAAATTAACATAGGAGTATTAAAGAAAGAAATTCTTCCAATTCACTGAAACGTATGGCGTCCAAAACCTTGAAATGATTCAACTATTGCATTTTAATATGGAAATACACACGTCTCAGAAAAAACATCTTATACATGAAAACAAAAAATGATTAACAAGTCAACATCAAAATTTCAGACAGTCTTAAAAAAACTGAGATTCACACAGAAAACTAAAACTTGTGCAGTTTAGATTGTAGAAATAATGGAAGAAACATTACAGTGACAATACATTAAATTCAAAATGTTCAAAGATGAAAACTTTTTAGATCAGATAAGAAAGAATTTAGTTCAGATGAATAGCTACTTTACTTCACACTGAAATAATATTTCAATTAATAACCAAGGATTTTACATTACCAGATTTAAAATTAGAGCTTATAAGTGAATAAATGTGAAATCATATTCATATCATGCCCATTACTTATCAATAAAACAAATGATGGTATTCTATGCGTACAAAAAAAAAAATAAATGCAGTTCAGATCATCAAATAAAAACACAGCATTTTAATAACAAAAACATAAATTAAAGGTGTTCATTTTTAAGAGATCAATCATTTTGGAAAAAGTACACTTCAGATCGGTAGTTGCTTTATTCTCCACTGCAAAAATCATTCAACTATAAGTAGTATAGATTATACATGTTATAAATAACTTGTTATCAAATACGTTTAAAATAGCAAGTCAGTAGTACACAAAACATTAGAAAGCTTCCAAGATGTCCACATTCAAATCACATAGATGGTGTAGTTCAGAACAGTAGCTTTACCCCTCTGCAAGTATCAACAGTAAACATTGTTAAAGAATATAAATATTTCTTAAACTACAATTAAGAAAATATATTGAAACTGTGCACCTTTATAGAAAACACTAAATTAGCCAAAAAATTAATCCACAACGCATTTCATATTAAAACTATTGTAAGAATTTCAATACTTTAAAAGAAAGATTTAATTCAAGTTCAAAATTTTCATTAAACTATGGCATTGAGATCATATAAAAGGATAATTCTCATATGAATAAGTATCAAAACATCAAGTATTATGAAAAAACAGCATTAAATTCAAGTTGAAATCGTATGTACATTTACTTTATCTTTATCACTTCATTCAACAGTATTCAAGTTTTAAATAATTAACAGAATTTTACTACAAATGAAGTTCTAACTTTAATGTACAAAATTCAAGATATATTGTGTTTCAAAAGATGTATTTCGGAAACAGTTGGGGTTGACACGGACGGAATTCATTGAGTTTTCTTAGCCAAATTCCTAATGCCTGTCAAAGAAAAGCAAATAAATTTAAATCACAAACCTTCTATAAAAACAAAGATTAGAATACAATGAGTATAGGCCAGGGGTTCCCAAACTTATCCAAGTCGTGGCACCCCTAAGAGAATTAGAATTTTCTCACGGATTTTAAGTCAAACATTGCTGCATTATATAAAAAAGATAACAATACATTAATTTAGTGTTGAGTTATCATTGTTTGAACAAAGCACCCTATTGCAAAAACTTGTTTTTTCAGAAATCGAGTTTAAAGTTTTGGAAACAGGTCTGTTCATGGTGAAAATACCTAACAAAAACCCTTGTACTAGAAAACTATTTAGAATATTTACGAGATCTTGGCATATTTTAAAAGCTAAAGAATTGAAAAATATTTTGAAGCAGTGTGAAAAATTTAGACTTTCTGTTCGATTTTCAGGATTTCTAGTGTGTAGTAAAAGTAGTCCAACCGGTCTGGTGGTTAAGGTGTTAGCTAGGGATTGCAATCCGATTTGGCATCATTTGCCTACTATCCGGATCCAGCAACATCTATCTGATCCGACAAACCTTAAGGTTTTAGAATCAAATAATCGATTATACAAACCAAACTTTAGAGTCGCAAAATCATTTATTAAGCAATCGATTGTGAATGAATCGATTTTATACTTTTCAATCATCATTTTGGAGAATTCTAGCAAAAATAATAAATTAAATCATCAATAATATTTTTTTAAATAAAGAGGAATTAGAAAAGCAAATTCTGCAAGAAAAGGAAGACTTATGCAAAAACAAACTTCAGAAAAGAAACAGATTTTGAGAAAATACTCAAGAAAGAAATGACTTCATACGAAATGGAGTCAGGGAAATTTTTGTCTGTTATGTAATACGACTACTTAATAATGGTTAAACCAACTAGTGTCGAAGCTGAGAGGGCCTTCACGGCCGCTGGTTATATTTGCAGTTTATTGAGAAGTAAGTTGGAGGACGACACAATTAATACGATTTGTTTTCGTAGATCGTTCTTTCAACTCGAAAGAGATTTTTATTACTATGTAACTTTGATTTAAGCAATTAAGATGGATGGTTATGTTGACCAAAAACTGCCTAAGATTAGATTTTTATGTTAGTATGAGACAAGGTTAGATACAATTTTATGTCATTTGCTCAACGACATTAGAGAAAGAGGCTACTTAATTTTAGAAAAATAGAAAAGTACTACGTATAAAACAAACTGATATTTTTTTGTGTGGAAACTGGTAAGACTGATCATCAATCGTTTAATACCTACTACTAGTGTGTTACTATAATTAATTGTTGGTGATTGATTTCCTACCAATGGATAATTATTAATAAAGTTGATTTTCTAATGCTAAAATAAACGTTTTGTTCGTCAATTTGGAATAAAATCCTTTTTACCTACCTTCACTCAGTCGATTTTGGAAAAATACATACTGGTTAGATAGACTTATTAACAAAGTACCAATCTGGCCGGATTCAACCGGATTAGTGTCAATCCAGCCAGATTGAAAAACATGCCAGATTACAATCCCTAACGTTAGCTTCTAGATTGGAAAGTTCCTGGTTCGAATCCGGGTAAAGCATGGATGTTTGTAGGTATAGAGGTGGATGATGCACCTTAAATCTGTCGTGGCCGAAAGTCCTCACGTTGGATGGGTGTGGAAGTTTGGAGAGTGGGGTGCCAGCTTGGGTGTTGCATAGTCATCTGACCATGGTTCAAAATTACGTGGTGTTGTCCTTGAATCTTTCCCTTAGTGGATGGATCCCGGACCAATGTCAATAGCCCGTTGTGTTGCTCTAGAAATTAACATGGCACCCTCGTCATGTAATATCTATCTGTGGTAGATTATTTGCTTAGCAGAGGGCTCGAAATATCCAGATGCACATGAAAATAAAATTATGCACCTAATTTTTTTCTAGCTAGGTGCATGCAGGGGGAACGGGAAAGGAGGGGGGGGGAAGGTGTGTGTGGGGGGGGGGAACGTGTTTTATGTTATTTTGACGTTTGAACGAAATATTAGTATCGACGACCTCTGTAACGTGGCTAAAATTCTTATACACACTATGCGAAAACAATAGCGCTGGGCCGTAACAGGTTTATACAGGAGGAAGGTTTACTTGTGTCACAGCACCAGAACTTTCCACTGATCGAAACAATTTCCAGATGGCTTTGTTGAAGCGACTGTCGCGACAGCCGTACATCAGAGAAGGGAGAATTTCGATTTACAAATATTTTTATTTACTATCTACTACGAACCAATATATAAACATACCCAACAAATAAAGTAGTTTACATTACATTAATACTCATATTTTTTTTTTAAATGTGTACCTAAAATATAACCTGCGGACCTAATTTAAAAACTTAGGTGCACCTGTGTTAAAAAATCTACTTCGAGGCCTGGTTTAGCAAAATGTGTATTAAGTCTTTTGTTTAGCAAAAAATTCGATTAGAGATAATGGCCGCTTCGCGGCATCCCTCATCTCTCTACGTGGCACCCCAGGGTGCTGCGGCACACACTTTGGGAACCCCTGGTATAAGCTAACAAGATAAAAAGGAAAATAAGAAAACAACAAACATTTACTTGAATAATTTGTACTCTTCAATTTAAAAAAAAAAAAGAATATATAGAAAAAAGAAAGTAAAGCAAAATTTGTATGTCATTGTCCGAAAATATGCCTTTAGCTGGAGTCATTTTTACAAGGCTCTTTTTTTGGGGTAATAGTTGCCCATGTTCCAACTCAAAGTGAAATGAGCAAAAATTAGTGGCTACAGGATGAATTTTCATGAAATTTGTACAGGGGTTTAGTTTGAGCATAAATAACAATAGTAAAAATATTTTTAAAGCTTCAGGCATTTTAAGGACTTGAAATTTTGAAGATCTGTTATAATATCGCTTGATGTTTGAAAATCTTTCTTAAGAACATAACATAGATACTCTAAAAATATTTCATAATTTTGTAACCTAGAAAAAGTGTTATTTTTTATATCTTTTCGGTAAATTACAATTTTAAATATCCTATATAAGCTAAAAATTTGCCGCAAAATAGAAAACTGTCGATTTAGAAAGAATTAAAATGGTGCCTAGGCTAAAAGAATTCAAAGGCATAGCTGTAAAATTCTTGCCAATTACAGTGCTACGTATGATAAAACCATTGCCTAATTTTGGAAGCAAGCTATTTTTCCTTCATCTTTAAAACAATTTTCCACTCAAAATAGGCATACTGTATCCAAAATGCTTCCTTTAAGATACATATAGCATCTTCAAGCTTTTATCAAATATTTTTACAACTAATATAATAATGTGGCAACAATCAATTTTGTCTGAAAATAAATTTGTTTTTAATAAGAATTTTCACTTTGTTGATTTTCCAAAATGACATGCATTGATTGTTAAATGGCAAGCAAATATCTAAATTTAATGTTTGTTACCATAAAATTAGTATTCATTAAGTAGGTTGTAAGTAAACATTATAAAGTAAACATTGTAGGAAGGGTGTTAACCAGAGCGTATTGACTTTCTATTTCTCCCATGTATATTTGTTCCAATCAAGACTGAGAAATTCAAATAACATTTATTTCCAACCAAATGCTTTCTAATAAAAATATAAAACAAGTGCAAGAACCACAACTATATGCATATTATCTTCACTTGATGCTAGCCTCAATCAGAGGCTTAATGGTGGAAGAAGGGTCAATGCTAAAGGTACCCATTGAACATAACAAATAGCATTAACTGATCACAGTAAGAAACTATTTGCTGCTGAAATCTTCCAAGCATCTGCATTCATCGGTTGGTTTTCTTCCCCCCCCCCAAAAAAAAAAAAAATATTATAAAAATCACTGTTTTGGCTTTAAGCTTAATAGGGGAGACTGGGGACACTTGATCCCTAGTGTTAAAAACAACAATAATAAAGAGTTAAGTCTTGTAAACTTGTACAGTTATTCTTAGTCAATAAATCCAGTAACAAAATTTCTTTCAGCCATGTTTGTTTTTATTATAAGAAAAGATTGTTTGATTTTCTGAATTTGAACCTTTTTATTGTAAGTGGTTTAAGTTTTTTATTTTTAACTAATTATAATTAAAGTAGTTATATATAATGATATTTCATACTGCCTTTTCTTACCTTATAAATAATACTATTTATGTGTAATGCAGTTTTTTCTCTTTTTTTACAACAATATTTTCATGGTGCATGCGCATTGGGGACACTTGATCCCCATCATATGGGTAGAGATGATTCCGGGATCAAGTATCCCCAATGTCACACACACATATTTTTTTTTCTTTGTTTACTTTTTGTTAGTGAAGTCATACCAAGATGTTATAAACGTAAAGATGGTGTTAAGCCCAGTAAAATATCAATATGGAAGATATGCAGGCAGCAGTAAAGGTTGTATTAGATGGTGGCAGTATAAAGGGGCAAGAACATTTGACATTAATGTAATGACATTAAAACGCTCTGTTAAAGAAGATGTTTTATGCATATATTTGAAAACATCAAGTAAATTACATCACGGACTTACTTCTATGCATTTAAGGAAGTTAGCATTCCAGCATGCTGCAAAATAAGAAAAAAAAAGATCCCTGAATCATGGAAAAAAGAAGGATGTACGGGGTATGAATCGTAATAAGTCATTGTCTCTTTGAACACCAGAGGCAACCAGCCTTAATTGTGCCATTAGTTTCAACAAACACAACATTAATATGTTTTTGAAAATCTGGAACTGATACATACTAAAGAAAAGCTAGACCCACAAAAAATATGGAACATTCATGAAAGTGGTTTTACCACTGTGCATAAGCCATCAAAAGTAGTTGCTACCAAGGGGAAAATATCGCACCCCGACAAGAAAAGTGACACAACTCAAATTGCATAATTTGTGAACTATCAACTTAAAGGATACTATATAATTTATATTGAATTAGTAAAAGTTTCTTTTAAATTTTAGGTAAGTATTTATGGTAATATTTTCTATTATATTCTATAGAATAGCAATATAACACGCTGGGACAACTCATACATTATTTTTCAATGACATAGCATCAAAATTTTTATTTTTTGACTTGTGATACTTTTTTTGTTGGCGTGCGATATGTTGACGATTCATCGGAAAGTGATAGCAATTACAATGTTCACAATTCAACAGAAGCAGAATAACTTTATGAATTTTCTGATGAAAACGAAGACACCCAAGATGTATCTTTTAATGAGAATGATTTTGAAATTGTAAAATTTCCAGGGGAAGAAAATTAAATCACTTTGTTGGAAAAATCGAGAAAAAAATTTGTTTTCGAATTTGAAATTAATTTTTTTTAGAAAAAAAAAAGGATCAAGCACCAATCAGTTTATATATCCTGAAAAAGACGACAAAAATAATGTTGATAAAGAGGATTGAGTTAAAAAGTTGACAAACCTATTTTGTTGGGTGAAACACTCAGAAAAGCAACAGTTTGACTTTTCATGTTTTGAAAATATTCACTATTTTTTTTTTACAAATAACGTAGGCTTTTGTATTTGTAATAATGTAGTACTTTTTCAAATGTTTCATTTGACATGAAAATGCAAATTCTATTTTTGTTTGCTTTGAATTGTTTAAATGTGTTTGTGTGAAGGATAAAGTCTCCCCTTGTTTGGGATGCTGCTTTTTTTTTCTCCCATTGTTGAATTCATTTATGAAAATGAAATAAATGTTGTATTAAATAATACAGTTGTGCAATTTATAGTGATTCAAAACATTTAAAAAATAATATTTTATAAGATAAAAATTTAAAACTGCAAAAAGGGATCAAGTCTTCCCTAAATTTAACTTTTTTTTTTATCAGGGGGATTCCAGGCTTTTGGTATTAGCATCTATATGCACCCAGAAGCCTGCTTGAGAGTTTTCTCACAATGGCAGTTTAGTGTCTATCCTTTGAAGTGTAGAAATATTTACAATTAGAGAAATTGTGTATAGGTCACATAATTTTAAAATGGGTTACATTTATTAAAAAAATAACGATTCCAACTAATAATCATAGAATTTCTAAAAAGCATAGAACTTATTCAATGTTTCTTAACCTAGAAAACTGAAAGGATTTTTTTATTGAAGGGTCAACATAGGTTAAATATTGCACATTTTTACACTTTTCAATCCGATAGTTTTTCTGTGATTAATAGTTTGATAAAATAGACATTGTAGTTACCTTTCCAAATCATTCAACCAATGTTTGGCAATGCAAATTATTTTATATCAGAATGTAAAAAAATCATGATTTAAAAAAAAATCAATTAATCGGATTTATTTGATTTAAATCAAAAATCGGATTAAAAAAAAAAATTCTGTAGGGCCTATAAATTTGTTAAATAAAAATTGAGTTTCTGACATGACATATAAACCAATATTTATTTAAGTAAACAATCGAAATTTGTGATATGGTAAATTACTATTTATTTTACTAAAAATCATTGTGTGTTACACGGTAATACATTTAAAAAATGAATTTTCAAAACAAGAGCAAAAGATAAAACATTTGTTTAACTTTAAAACACAAGTTGACATCCTACATAGTTTTTCTTGAGTAAATTAACATCATCATGCTAACAAATGTATCAGTAAGTGAGACTTAAATTAGTCTGATTAAATAAATATTTGTTATGGGTCACTACTCTTATAGTGAATGGTGACTGTGACAGGGTGCATTTTGCAAAATAATAGATGTCCATAGTGTTTAAACTTTCATCCTTTCAAATAGAAAGTTCAGTTGAATTTTTTATGTAATAAATTATTAATCACATTAATTGTGTTATTTTGCATTTATGTCTCAATTAAAAAAAGTAGTTGAAAAATCACTATAGCTAAGCCATTAGTCAATCCATTAAAGGGGTAACAAGTAGTTTAGGCCTAATTTGTGGGGATTTTCTTTGGCTGTCTTGACATTTACGTAGATGTAGGCCCACTGCTTTATTGTTTGTAACATAAAATTATGCATGAACATTGTAAAAACTTTCAAATAGATGTCAACTTATTTTTTACTTTACTGTTTGGCAGAATCCCTGACTCAACACTCTACAGATTACTTAGTCCATAGACACCTCAGATTATTTGCAAGTGTCCAGTGCCAAACATTTCTTTTAAAAGCTCATCAGTACGAGGTGTAGCCATTAGTGCTGAAATCACCATGAGTGCAGAAAGTTCAAAGCATTTGACAAATTCTGTGATTTTTCTAGGGTGTATTTACTTAGTTATAAAAATGTAAGATTAGTTGTGATTTAAATCAATGATTTAAAAAAAATCATTTGATTAAAATCATGATTTTAATCGTGGATTTAAATCTTGACACCCTGTTTTATATACAACTACTTAATTTTTAAAATCAAATTTTTTTGGCGATTTGAATTTTTTAACTGAATTTTATTTTATTTGGAAGGAAAGGATAACAGAAGATGAATTTGGAAAAACTCAACCCAAACCAAAATCTAACAGAACATAACAATTGAAGAAACTTTGAAGTGGGATGATTTGCAGTTTTGCTTTTACAATGCATTGACAGGAACAATTTTCAGAAAATAAAGATAGAACTTCAAAAGAAAACAGAATCAAATTTAAATGGCATTCATAAAGCATTTGAAACAAAAAGGCAAGTATTTTTACTACTAAAATAACACCAATGCTGTTTTTCAATTGTAGAAATTTTCCTATTAACATCTTACAGGTCATTGTTGCTCAAAGTTGTTCCAATTCGTGAAACATCTCTGTGGTCTGATTTTTTAAGATTTTAACCAACATATTTCAATGAGAAAGAAATCAACATACATTAAAGGGAACCTGTAGGACAGATTTGGCGATTAATTGCGTTTTGGCGACATTCATAACGTTTGAAATGCATCAAGCATTGTTAATAGCAACATTCATTACATAAAAATTAATTTCTAATTTCAATTTATCTCTGCTTTTCAAACATAAGAAATAAAAGGATTCTTACGACGGTAATTCAACGCCACATCGCAAAACAAATGTTACGCCCGGGAATAGAATGAACAGATCGTACTTTCTCTTGCAAGACATCATGTTTTTAGAAATTAATAGTTAAATCAATCCGTAATGCCAATGAAATTATTTTTTCACTCAAATCCACATTGATGCTTTTGGAGAAAACGAAAGGATATTTGTTTGATTTACGTTTTTGATAGAGAATAGACGGGCGATAAAATGTTTTCTTTGCAGACGGTCACAGTTAAAAGAAATTCAAATATTTTGATATAGACATTTTACTCGACCGTCGCCAATAGCCCGATTGTATTAATACCATGAAAACCAATATCTACCAGACCTTTTACTAGTCTATTTTTTTAAACAAACTGGTTGGCAGGTAGGTATTTTAATTATCGCCACACAGGAGCAACCTAGAGTGCCTATGAGCAACCCAACAGGCTATTAGCAACGATCCAGGATCAAACCTGAAGTGTAAGGTAGGAGGACAACAAAAGGGTGTTTCATTTTCGCTTTCTGGGATCCTTCCCTTGGATGTGCCAATAGCCCACTCTAACCTGAGCTGGCTACCAACTCTCCAAACTACCCCACCACGCCAATGTGAGGATGTTTGAGGCCACGACGGATTTCGCGTACACCAGCACGTCTGGGTTGGATTCGAACTTGAAACCCTCCTGTTACTCTATGTTCCGTTATTCCTCCAACCGAGCTTCCTTGGCTTTGAAACAAACTGATAAACCAGCACCAGACGGCGTTCTTGGAAGAGCCGAGATCAAATAAACGCATAGTGTTTGTTTAGCTTTTGCTATTTGGCAATGGATTTTGAATACAAAATTATTGTGTCAAAAATCACAGAATCGTGTTGAAATTTACAAAAGAAAAGAAACTAAGAAACGTGATTTTTGTTTATCACTTCATGGACATGCATTTCATTTTCAGTCTGATCACGCTTCACAGAACTGTTACCCCTCCGAGTTTGACAAAACCTGAGTTTCGTACTCTTTGCAAAAGTTTTCATGAGTTCTTTCTAACAAGAATTAACTTTAATTGAAAAGAAAATCGGAACAAATGTGAAGTTCAGTGACAGGTCTCTTTTTCTTCCACTTTTCGAAAAATTGGAACACATAACTTATTTAAAGTTATGAAGACTTTCTATTCCTTTCTCTTCAAGAACTATTTTCTGTTTGTTTTTTGAATTTCCGAATTTGAGCATGAAAACCTAGAGAGAAATGCCAAATGATACAGTTAAAAAATCTTCAGGTCTGGGACATTGACGGTGCCAGCCCAATCAACTATGGACTATTTTAGAATATTTTCCTTCCCAAAAAAGTGCCTTCTTTGAAATTCTTGGGGGGGGGGAGGAAATTCCTTCTTAGTAAACACATTCAAATTTTATTTGAAAGAATTGAACCTGTGATTTTTATTATCCAATTTACCAGAAAATTTCCCTGTAAATTAACTTGTGGATCACAAAAGCTTATAACCACTTCACATTTTTTACTATTTTCATAAATTTTATAAGAATTAAAAAGTAATACAAAATATTACTATTTAAAATTTCTACCAATTGAAAGCTGTCTCACTATATTTGCCTTCTATACAAGTTAGTCGAATACTTGAAAGTTTTTGCAAACTAATTTTAAATGTTACTTGACTCACAGTATACCACAAAAACTCAAAAAAGTGTTTGGCAACCTACCGTAAGAAGTACTTATGTTGAAACAGAAATGTGAAAATCAATGTCTAAGATTGTATTTTGTCTTACATCTTGGTTTGTTTTAGGTCTAAAAATCATTGCATAAATCAGGTATTAGCTCAAAATAGAAGCAATTCCAATATTTGCAGATTGAAGATAGATTTTCAATGAATTTCCCCTTTATGGTGCAAAACAAGTGTAATTTCTTTTGTTTTCCTCATAAACGTAATAACTGGGTTGCAAATCTTAAAAATGAGGCAGATTTTAAGTCCTTTTGATATTTTATATACCAACCATACTTTTGTATATGAATCACTACTTTTTGGATTACTGACAAGGTGGACTAAAATATGTACTTTAATTCAAATTTAACACAGTTAAAATTTCTTATTTTAAAAGATTAATGTTTTCCTACCAGGGTGTGAAAAAAATCATTTTAAAACAGTCAAATTTTCGATTTTTATATAAAATTTTGCATTTAAAGCAGATAGTTTGGATGTAAAGATTTATGTGGCAATGCTGCTTTAGCATGCTTTGCCAAGGAATAATTTCTAAAAAAAAATATTGTTAAAGTGTTTGAAAATTTAATTTATTGAATGTGATCAGTGTAGTTTCTAAAAGGTAGGTAGATTTTTTTTTATTAACAACACAATGGGCTACTGTTTCTAAATGAAATTAATTTTTCTTTAATTTTCACATTTGAGATTATATGTGTAGGAAAAAAGGTACAGCTTCAGTCTATGTTATAACGGTGGCAATGGCCTTGTCGTTTTTTTTTTTTTTGGCACACTTCTATTAGCGAGTGTTTGCATGTTAAGGCAATCCATCTGTATTACGGTTATTGTGATTTTTATGGCAACCTCAGCAAGTGGAAAGTTTAAATCTTTATTTTGAATATTCTAGAAAGTACTTTTAAAATCCGATAAACTATCGTTTGATTTCATTTGAAATGATTCTTTCCTTGGTGAATTTAAAAGTGCCCCTCTCCCCAAAAAAAGCATGAATGCCGTTGCTACCGCTATAAACGTAGACTGAAGCTTAAAGGACAGTTTTTTGAAAGAATAAAACAATTAAAATTAGTCTTGGGTCTTGATGTTATTTTGAATTTCATGATACACATCCATAATACTTATAATTTTTTATTGAAAAGATAGATTTTTCAAAAGAGGGATATAAAAGTTAAGTTTATCTCTACTATTATAAAAGGAAGTGTTTGTCTGTCTGTTTGTCGCAAAATCCTGACGATTCTATGGCACTTACAGCAATGCGATTTGGCACACAGGTAGTCCGAATTTTTGGGTCGCGGCGAATTTTAAAATTCAGTCAGATATTGATGACCAGCTACAGGCTCAGACCCAACAAGGCTGGTAATTTGTTTATGAATTCCCCCTGACTATCCAATTGTATCTTAAATTTGTACATTCCCTTTGAATTAACTATATTCTCTGGCAGCGCGTTCCATTTGTCTATTACCCTATTAAAATAGTAGTTTTTCCTTAAATCCCGATTAAAATGTGTCTTATTCAATTTATACCCATGGCCCCTTGTTCTGTTATTCTTATTGAAATTGAAGCCCTCTGTGAAATGAATTTAATAGTTTTATTCTCCATCGCTTTTTCAAACGCGGAGAACTTTTTCTACCCGTGTGACCTTGCAGTCAGGGTTGTATGCCAAGTTTTTTTCATCCTCTGAACATAGGGAATTTTTTTTTTTTTTGATTTTGCATGAACGAATAGATATCCAGCCAGACGATAAATCTTTCAACTGAAGTCGGTTCTTTTTTCTATCTCCTAGACCATTAAAGATAGAGTAAAAGTTTTAACGGATTTGAAATCTGTGGAAAATTTCAGTTTAGATTGATACCTAAAAATATGATTTTCTTTAAATAAATATATTTTTAATTGAATATATCTTCAAAAAATTTGAAATCTGCAGAAAATTTTACATCATATTAATACCTTACATCACAAGCAACGCTGGGTTAGCCACGTAGTGGCTAGTATTTAATAAATCATAATTTAATTTTAGTTTTCTGGCTTCAAGTTGAACAAATTGTTTTAAGTGTAAAACTCGAAGTAAGTTTAACAGTTTTGTTGAAAATATTCTTTACAAATACTGCTGAGAAGTAGCTGTGGTGGTAATATGGTTTTATGAATAGCTTTTTTGTATTGTAAGCAAACACTGAAATGTGAATAATTTTAGTGCATGGAAAAAGACATTAAAGAAATCATTCAACTGTTATGTTAGTCTACATGGAATTACCCTGCTTTATAACATTGAACGAGGCTTCTCAGGCTCAGGAATAGTTTTGACAGGAGACAGCATCAATGTCATAATGCACATTCAATGCATTGATGCCGGTCAAAAGTAGGTGGGCAAATTTTGACAATACTTTATTTGGTGCCTGTCACATCAAAGCTGATGGATATGGGAAGGGTTGCATACAAAGCCTATAATGCCCATTTAGAAGATAAAAAATGGAAGGGATAAGAAAAATTGTAGAACAGAAAAAAAAAGCAAGACTGGAAGCAGAGAAAATTTTTTTTAAGCAGATGGCAAAGAAAAGAAAGGTAATTGAAGATGAACGAAAACTTTAAATTATGAGCAAGGATGAGGTGTTGGACAATGCTTCAAAATTGTCTAAGGAAGCCATTGATAGTCTCAAGAAGGAATTACAAAGTACATATTGTAAGGAAGCAGCACTTGCTCAGGCAATGATTGAAGAGGCGACGAAAGTCTTGGATGATGCTGATCAGCAAAGATAAGAGTTTAAAAAAAGCACTTTCTTCTCTCGAGAAGAAAAAGACAAAATTAATTTCAGACTTTTTCAACAACAAAAGAAATTGAACTTAATCTTTCAAAGAAAAGGAAGAAATTATTTATGCCATGTGTCAAAAATGAACAACATATTTAAAAATCATAATTACAAAATTTTTAATTTTTTTGTTATTGATATCATTTTAAAATAATATGCTTTCTAAAAGAAGAAAATAAATATCCTTCCAACGAAAAAAAAGATTGGGGAGTATCTTTTTCTTTTCTATCTTTATACTTGAATATAGTTGACATTGTTATTTGTCACTTTTTACACCTTAAAATCTGTTATAACCCCTGAGACTGAAAATTTATATTTTTCTTGATTAGCTAAGTGTTATTAAGGCTAGATTGGAAATAATTACTTTTTAAGTCCTTAGTTCCATATTATTGTACAAAGTCTTTGAAGAGCTAGATTTTATGCCTAATTGTTTTGCATTTAAATGGTTTTACTTTTATTTCATACTAGTATCAACCTATTTAAACATTTGATGAAAATCAATACCATTTTTCTGTTCCTACAGTTTGTATGGTTTGGTCTCACATTTTTATGTTATTTAAGTTGTATCATGGCAAAAGGCATTGATGAACTCCTTAACTTTTGGACATAAGTGTATGTGGAATGTTTCAATGATTTGTAGGAAGAGTGGTTTGAAATTGCGAATTTAAAATATGTTTTTCGAGTCATGTATTTAGTAGCACGATGTTGTAAAAGTTGCTGTTGTATGTTATTATTATTATTTTTTTAATTTCAAAGAATTTACTGTGAAACCCTTAAACAAATGGTTCGTGTAATTTTTTACAATTTATACTTTGAAAACTCTTAACAGTGCTTTTTAAATCTTTGATCCCCTATCTTAATTTTGACAGAAAAGCAATGAAAAGTTTTTAAATTGTAATAATTGCCACGTTTTATTTGGTATAGAGAATATCGCTTACTTAATGCCATGGTATACATTTCAGATCCATATAACTGTATCATGTTGTTACCACCATGCCATAGGCACTAATCTGCATTTTGGCAATATTCACCTAACTACATTTTTTGCATCACCATTTTGTGTTTTATACTATGACAAAGTCACATATCATCTTAAATCTTAGTGGAAATGTGGATTTTCATGAAAAAATAAGCTATAACTTGATTTTTCCTAAAGCATCATGTTTAACATGCAATTATTCTTCATACAATGCCACATGTGTTAACGACATGTGCATTTACATACTGGGGAGCGTCCTTTCAAATGTGTTGTGTGTGCAAAGAGGTTTGCCCCAAAAGCCCTTTTAGTAAGGCATTCTATGGTCCATAAATCTGCAATAGGTATAGACAACAATATGCAGACTGAAAATTTATATTTTCTATGATTAGCTAAGTGTTATTAATGCTAGATTGGAAAGAATTGCTTTTTAAGTCTTTAGTTCGATATTATTGTACCGAGCCTTCAAAGAGCTTATACTCTTATTTCATACTAGTATCAACCTTTTCCGACATTTGATGAAAATCAATAAAATTTTTCTGTTCCTACAGTTTGTATTGTTTGGTCTCACATTTTTATGTTATTTCAGTTGTATCATGGCAAAAGAAATTGATGGACTCTTTAACTTTGGGACGTAGTGTATATAGAATGTTTCAATGATTTGTAAGAAGAATGGTTTAAAATGGTGATTTTAAAATATGTGTTTTGAGTCCTGTATTTTGTAGCACTATGTTGTAAAAGTTGCTGATGTATGTTATTTTTGTAATATTTCAAGGATCCAAATTATACTGATGAAACCCTTAAACAAATGGTTTGCAGTTTTATATTAATTTATACTTTTCAAACTATTAAAAGTGCTCTTTAAGTGTTTGATAATCTATCTTAGCAATCACAGAAAAGCAATTAAAATTTTTTTTAAATAATGCCACTCTTTATTTGGTATAGAAATTGTTAATTGGTCACCTGAGGCCATAGTATACATCTCAGATCCATGTAGCTGTATATTGTTGCCACCACGCCAAGGCACTAATCTGCATTTAGGCGATTTCACCTCAACTGCTTTTTTCGAGTTATCATTTTAAGTTTTATACTATGACAAAGTAACAAATCATCTTGATTCTTAGTGGAAATGTGGATTTTCATGAAAAAACAAGCTTTGAGTCATAACTCGATTTTTCCTAAAGCATCAACACTTTGATTACGTTTTTGTAGATTAGTCCCTTTGCTATTTTATCTTTTTATTGTCTTCTGAACTTCTTAATAAAAAATTATTTTCATTTGAAACATATGCTCAAGAGAGTTAACACTTTAAATGTATTTCATAATTGTTCTTCTACTCTTTTTAACTTTTTACTAGTCTACAATCAGTTTTAATACATATTTCTCTTTGTAGGCACACCCGAGATTGACTTTCCACTTGAAACATATACTTCCACAAAAGTCATAGTTGACAATCACTCTGTTGTTCTACATCAATGTTTAACATGCAATTATTCTTCCTACTATACCACATGTGTTAAACGACATGTGCGTTTACATACTGGGGAGCGTCCTTTCAAATGCAATCTGTGTGAAAAAGGATTTACCCAAAAATCCCATTTAGTTAAACATTCTTTTGTGCATATACCAAAAAACGTACTTACTTGAAAACGTATACTTCTACCAAAGCACTAATCAACAGTCACTTGCACTTGAGTGTATTTTATGTGTTGTACTTTTGGCTGAAGGCTGCCACAATGAAAATAAAAATAACTGTTTAATTTTATTACCTGTTTAATACCATTGGGCTGGAAACTCGGAACTTACTATGTTCCTGAGCTGGACTGCTCTCATTTTCTCCAACCTTTGTAAAACCTTTTCCATTGTTTTTATGCTAATACCATTTTCTTGAAATTTCTACTTTAGTAGACTATTTAATTGTTCAGTTATGTATGTGTTTCTTTGTGAAACTGAGCAGTTTGACGTTTCTGGTCTTAATGCTACGGATTATTCTAACCATGTTCATATGTGTTTAAAAATAAAGCTTTGAGTTTACAAATAAACCTTTTGTGTATTATAGTTTTTTCCTTGCATTTCTTAATTACTTAAAACGTATTTCGAAATTCAAGGGGAAAACTACATCAAACCTTTCCTTTACATATTTATCATCTCTTGTAATAACATTGATTTTCTCATTTGAAATGTGCACTCATCAAGAATGTATTAATATATTTTAAAGTATTTTGGTTATTGTTAAATTGAAAAAAAATATTTTACAATAATTTGCATTCAATTTTTAATGCCTATTTCTATTTTATAGGAACAGCTGAGGTTGATTTTCCTCTTGAACTGTATACTTCCACAAAAGTCTTACTAAACAAGAGCTCAGTCAATTTGTATCGATGTTTATCATGCAGTTATTCTTCTTATTATACTTCATGTGTTAAACGGCATGTGCTTTTACATACTGGGGAACGTCCTTTCAAATGTTTAGTGTGTGGAAAAGGGTTTACCCAAAAAGCCCATTTAGTAAGGCATTCTATTGTCCATAATCTGCATTAGGGACAGGCAACAAAATTCAAAATTAAATTTATATTTTCCTTAATTAGCTACGTCTTATTAATGCTAGATTGGAAAGAATTACTTTTTAACAGGGTGTCAAGATTTAAATCAACAATTAAAATCATGATTTTAATCAAATTTTTTTTTTAAATCATTGATTTAAATCACAACCAATCTTACATTTTTATAACTAAGTAAATACACCCTAGAAAAATCACAGAATTTGTCAAATGCTTTGAACTTTCTTCACTCATTGTGATTTTAGCACTAATGTCTACACCTAGTACTGATGAGCTTTTAAAAAAAATGTTTGGCAATGGACACTTCCAAATAATCTGAGGTGTCTATGGACTAAGTAATCTGTTGTGTGTTGAGTCAGGGGTTCTGCCAAACAGTAAATTAAAAAATAAGTTGACATCTATTTGAAAGTTTTTACAATGTTCATGCATAATTTTATGTTACAAACAATAAAGCAGTAGGCCTACATCTACGTAAATGTCAAGACAGCCAAAGAAAATCCCCACAAAGTAGGCCTAAACTACTTGTTACCCCTTTAATTGATTGACCAATGGCTTAGCTATAGTGATTTTTCAACTACTTCTTTTTAATTGAGACATAAATACAAAATAATACAATTAATGTGATTAATAATTTATTAAATAAAAAGTTCAACTGAGCTTTCTATTTGAAAGGATGAAAGTTTAAACTCTATGAACATCTTTTATTTTACAAAATGCACACTGAAACAGTTGCCTTTCACTTTAAGAGTAGTGACCCACAACAAATATTTATTTAATCAGACTAATTTAGGTCTCACTTACTGATACATTTGTTAGCATGATGATGTTAATTTACTCAAGAAAAACTATGTAGGATGTCAACTTATGTTTTAAAGTTAAACAAATGTTTTAGTTTTTGCTCTTGTTTTGAAAATTCATTTTTTAAATGTATTACCATGTAACACACAATGATTTTTAGTAAAATAAATATTAATTTACCATATCACAAATTCCAATTGTTTACTTAAATAAATATTGGTTTACATGTCCCATGTCAGAAACTCAATTTTTTATTTAACAAATGTAGGCCCTACAGAAATTTAAATAAAAAAATCCGATTTTTGATTTATTTGATTTAAATCTGATTAATTGATTTTTCTTTTAATCATGATTTTTTTACATCTGGCTTTTTAAGACCTTAGTTCCATATTGTTGTACAAAGCTTTCAAAGAGCTAGATTTTATGCCTAATTGGTTTACACTCTTAAATGCTTATACTCTTATTTCATACTATCAACCTTTTTAAACATTTGATAAAAATCAATCAAGATTTTCTGTTTCTACAGTTTGTATGGTTTGGTTTTGCATTTGTATGTTATCATGTTCTATCTTGGTAAAAGAAATTGATGGACTCTTTAACTTTTGGACATAGTGTATGCAGAATGTTTCAGTGATTTGTAAGAAGAGTGGTTTGAAATAGTGATTTTAATAAAAAATTTTGAGTCATGTATTTAGTAGCACTTGATTGTAAAAGTTGGTGTGTTGTATGTTATTTTTGTAAAATTTCAAAGATCCAGATTTTACTGGTGAAACCCTTAAATAAATTGTTTGTGTAGTTTAAAATTAGTTTATACTTTGCAAACTATTAACAGTGTTCTTTAAGTGTTTGATCACCTATCTTAATTTCGACAGAAAAGCAGTTAAAAGTTTTTAAATGCTGCCACTTTTTTATTTGGTATAGAAAATGTCAATTGTTCACCTGATGCCATAGTATACATTTCAGATCCATATAACTATATATTGTTACCACCACTCCAAAGGCACTTAACTGCATTTTGGCAATTTTCACCTAGCTGCATTTTTTGTGTCACCATTTCGTGTTTTATACTATGACAAAGTCACAAATCATTTTGATTCTTAGTGGAAATGTGGATTTTCATGGAAAAATAAACTTTTTGTCAAATGTTGTTTTTTTCCTGAAGCATCAACACTTTGAATGCATTTTTGTAGAAATGTTAATTTTGTAGATTAGTCCCTTTGGTGTGGTGGTACGATATCCTTTCCTATTTTACCTTTTTATTGTCTTGTGAACTCAATAAAAAATTATTTTCATTTGAAACATGTGGTCAAGAGAGTTAACACTTAAAATGTATTTCATAATTGTTCCTCCACCTTTTCTAACTTTTTACTTTAGTCTACAATCAGTTTTAATACCTATTTCTCTTTGTAGGCACACCCGAGACTGACTTTCCACTTGAAACTTATACTTCCATAAAAGTCTTAGTTGACAATCACTCTGTTGTTCTACATCAATGTTTAACATGCAATTATTCTTCCTACTACACAACATGTGTTAAACGACATGTGCGTTTACATACTGGGGAGCGTCCTTTCAAATGCGATCTGTGTGGAAAAGGATTTACCCAGAAAGCCCATTTAGTTTCACATTCATCTGTGCATAAACCAAAAAACGTACGTAATTCAAAATGTATCCTTCTACCAAAACCCTAATCGACAGTCACTCAGTTTTTTTTTTAGGTTTTTAGGATGCAAGAGAGAGTATTCTGTGTTGAATATCTTGTGCTAAAGAATATGTGTGTTTACTAATGAGAAATGTTTTATTATTGAGATCAGGGTTATTGATTTCATCTTGAGTTTCTACTGTATTAAAAATGCAGTGAAGATTAGAGTTAGAAGGAAACAGAATTCAAGTTAATTATTTGATATCACTTTAAAAACTGCCATCAGAGTTGACAGATGCTTTAATTTTAAGTTATGCTTTTTTCACCTTAAGCCTAAAACATACGGTTCTATTTTTCAAAACATGTTTAGAAGACATTAAAAATTATAACATTTCTGTATATTTATACATGTTAAATCAATGAGACAGTAATTGATACTGGTTAAATATCTTCTATTATTACTTCTATGTTATGTGTTTTAACTCAAATACACAAAGCACTTAAGTTCTAGTAATGTTTTTTATACAATATTAAAATTCACAAGATAAGAGGATTTGTTATTTTCCATTTCTAGGTTAAGTTTCCTAAAAAATGTGGTCAATATTAATAGTCTTACCTTTTTTGTTTAATAATGGCATGTATATAAATATTATAGCTTAACAAAACCTATTTCAATTGAAACAGAAATTGAATAGATTTTAATTTAATAATGCATATAAGTGTAAAATTTTTTTATAAATTAAAAATTGTATAAAATTTTTTTAGATAGTATAGAATAAACCACCATTCTCTTCTGCAAAGAAGAATGTTGTTTTGTTTTATTTTTTACATGTAATCTGAATTTCATATTGTCACATCATTATTTTGTATTATATTCATAACTATTTTATTTGAAAATTCAATTACTTTGAAGGAAAATCCCCATATTGTTGTTTAATATAGTTAAATTCCAGAAACCACTGTTTTAATACTATACCCCTGTACTACTTTACTTGCATAATATCTAAGAAATTGAAACCTATAAAAAAATATTAGTTAAATTCATAAAATTTTGATTTAAATAAATCTTTCTTTTTTTTATTTAAAAAATTTAGGACTTTTCACACCCTGGTGTTTAGTGTGCTTTCATTTGTTAAATTTTGGAAATATTCTTAATGATAAAATATACAAGTATGTAATACCCCATGCTTGTGTTTTGCTTGCTTTTCAACTTTCATTTTTCTAATATCTGTCAGACTTCATAAGTAAAAAATCTTGGAGAAAAACACTACAGTAGACCTTCACATGTGGTGTTTGATTAAGACCACCCATTATCCTGATAAGCTTAACCACATTGTGAGGTTCGGAGGTTCTCCGGCCAACACAGGGAGGAATGTCTGGCAGGGTGGACGAGACATCTTCTAAGGACGTTGGCTGGGGTGTCTGTCAAAGGTCACCCGGGGTCAGGAAGAAAAAAAGGGGAGAGAAAAAAGGAAGAAGGGATTCGACCCACGGAGACAACGGACGATAAGGGGCTCTCTGCTGCTGTCTTAAACTATCTTGTAATGTATTTCCATTGTAACCCAGAAATGTTCGAATAAATAGATTATATATATCTATGAAGTATTGCCCTCTCCAGTAGATGAAACGAACCACAGTCACACTCACTAGAGAATTAGTGGTAGAGAAAGGGTGAGGTGTGATAAACTGGCGCAGTCGGTAGGATCTATGGTGGAGAGGGACGCTGGATGCCGATGACCAAAGCGGATGAATGAGCGAGGGACGCGAGCGGGGGTCACCTGATGGAAAGACATTGAGTCTGAACGGAAGGATTGACATTGGAAGAGGGATCCTTGTCGCCACCTGGATAATTGTTGGTTGCGTACCAGGAGCGTTGGAAGAAGCGATCGACAAGGCCGGATGCTGTGTGATGGAATAGCAGCGATCTTGGACCGAGGGGCGTCCACACCGGAAGAGTGATCCTGGAGATGCGCTTGGGGTCGACTAGGGGCGAAGGAAGGAAAATGCTGGTTCGAGCGTCGTGCGATGGAAGGAAAATGCTGGTTCGTGCGTCGTGCGATGGAAATGCAGTGAATCGGACCTGAGGAGGTTAACGTCTGATGAGTGATCCCGTGCAACCGGAAAAATGTCTGAGGACTGTGCGTCGCAAGTGAGGAAAGAGGGAAGTGCGTCTTCTGCAGTCAACTCATATACCTTGAAGGGTACTGGGGTAAGTCCCTTCTGAATTGATCCAGTGAGCCATTAAATACACAGGGGGGATAACACATATATGTATGAGAAGTAGTGTGATTGTGATTATTTTATATATTGTGCTATGATGTGTATTTATTTTGATGGGGCTAAGGATCGTAGGATTTAAGGTGTAATGTACATCAGCTAAGGAATAGTTTCTAGGAATTACTGTGGGCAAATAACAGTGTAAGATTATGCAGATGTATTTAATATAATTAGTTACTTATTGAAATTGTTTGAATGTTTAATAGAGTTAACTAGGGGAATTATATGGAACATCAAAGTGCATGTTTGAAAAGTCTTTGTGTATTTGATTGAGTAATTATTGAAGCAGTGTGTTATTGTGAAAGTTGATTGTGTTTACACGGGGATCACTATGGCATTTCTTGGAAGAGCTAGGATGGAGGAGATGAGATATTTGGCAGTTGAATTAGGGGAGGAGGTACCGCCAAATGCGAAAGTCGCGGATTTAAGGAAGATAATACTAGGATCGCAATCATACGAGGTAGAATTTGTAAAGGTTTGGGTAACAGATATTATTAATGAAAGAGAGAAAAGAGAAGCCGAGAGGGATTGGTTAGAAGCGGAAAGGGAGTGGAAATTTAGGCGGATGGTGGCTCAGAGAGAGGCGGGAATGGAATTTGAAGGAGCAGAGGAACGAGTGAAAAGAGAGCTTGGGCAGAGGCCGAAAACAGGTATAAAGCTGCTCGGGAAGAGGCCGATGAGAGATTGTCAATTTATGAAATTAAATTGAGGGGATTAGAGATGCAGGATAAAAGTGTAGAAAGAAGGGAACGAGGTGAGATTGAAAAGGCAATTTCTAGGGAAGATAGGGGAAGGAGCGAACTCGCTCAGGAGGAGAGGAAGGGGCATGAAAACAGAACTGACCCTTCCTCAACTGATGTTAAAAAGTCAGCGGAAACTTCGCAAGACGAGGAACAAGGGAAGGAACTCGTGAGCGAAGAAACGGGGAGAAACGCTATCGCGACCCAGGGGGAGGTGGCTGAAGGTCACAAAAAGGCACGGGACGAGGTGGATGACCCAACGGATTCATCGGGAAGGGACCAACCGGACATTCCTGGTGAAGTTACCAAGGAGGGGGGGGGGAGTCACAGATGTACTCAGGAGAAAGGGAAAAGGCGAAGGTCTCGGAAAGGGGGTGGAAACCAGAGGGAGATGGTGCCCAGGGCGTTGAGGGACAGTACGGGGGTTGAGCAGCACGGGCTAGAGATGAAAGGTTTGGGTCTCGGAATGAATGGGAAGTCTGGTGAAAAGGAGTGCGTCTCTGAAACTTCGAAGGTGCATGAGGGGAAACATGAAGGGAAGATTTTATCCAAAACGTCCTTGGACACTGGGGTTAAGTGATGCGGAGTAAAGATGGATAATCGAGAGATCGGTTTGCGGAAAAAGATTCGTCAACGAATAGTTCTCTTGAAGCGCAGGCTAGAAAGGTTAGGAGAGACTTCAGAGACTTTGACATGTAATCAGGCGGTGGTAGCGGAAACATGAGGAGGGGTAATTAGACCAGGTGGGAGGAAAAGTATAAAGAGGAATGGCACAGGAGAAGTGAGGTTAGCTATGCGGGTAAATCAAAATTTACACGGGAGTTTAGTGCAAGTAGGGGTGGCGCGAAAGACCATGGAATACGCTCAATCTAAAATGTATGGGGTTACTTTTTATTGGAGGAAGAGTAACAAGTCGTATCATTTGATAGGCACCCAAAAAAGGGGGTGGAATAGGCGACTGTCATTCCTGTGGTGGCATTATCGAAAGAAAAAAAAAGGTTCATTTATCAGTTTCGCTTTAGACTTCATGAAAATTTGATCGGTTTGCTAAAGGCGGTCCTTAGGGGCCTGTACCACTGATTACGGAATAAATGAATGCTGGAAATGGGTATTATGCTGTATATAATTAATATTTCAATTTGTGTAAGTTCATGTGTTTGTGTATATCGTCATTTTTAAGTATAGCACACAAAGTGAGATTTATGTAAGTAAGACTGGCAATATTTATCCTTTATTGAAATGAATATTTAAGTGCTTGGCACTAATGAAATTACATTGCCAGGAAGTGTTAAGATTTTGAAGTGCTTACCACTGATGAAATTGTACTGTCGGGAAATTAAGATTTTTTTAAAGTTGTGATGTATAGTAGTTTTTTTTTATCAAGTTAATGTCGTGAGGTACAGTAGTATTGCTAATTAAGTTAGGATGGTAAGGTGCAGTACAATTATTTTTACATTATTGTCATGATGTGCAGTAAATTTATATTTTCAGTCATTGTTGTAGGGTGCAATAATATTATTTTGTTAAGCATTGTGGTTAAGTGTGCAGAATTTTCACTCTGACATGTGATTGGTATTGTGTACTGCAGTATTTTTCTGTAGGAGATAAATAATAATTTGGTAGGAGTTGGTGAATTTATAGTTTATTTTTGTATATATTCCTTTCCCCTATTTCTATTTAGTGTATTGATTAGTGTAGATAATTGGATCAGTACCTAGTTGTAAACTCATGCATGAGAGTATTGTTGAAGCATGTTTGCCAACTAGGGACACAGACAATCTTACACAGACTCCGATTTGGCTCGGTGGTGACGATTGGAAGGGCACCAGTGTACCTGCCACCTTTAATTTAAGGTTTTTAATTGCAAGACAAATAGTCTTACAATTTTAAACCGGTGGGGAGGTGTGAGGTTCGGAGGTTCTCCGGCCAACACAGGGAGGAATGTCTGGCAGGGGGGACGAGACATCTTCTAAGGACGTTGGCTGGGGTGTCTGTCAAAGGTCACCCGGGGCCAGGAGGAGAAAAAGGGGAGAGGAAAAAGGAAGAAGGGATTCGACCCACGGAGACAACGGACGATAAGGGGCTCTCTGCTGCTGTCTTAAACTATCTTGTAATGTATTTCCATTGTAACCCAGAAATGTTCGAATAAATAGATTATATATATCTATGAAGTATTGCCCTCTCCAGTAGATGAAACGAACCACAGTCACACTCACTAGAGAATTAGAGGTAGAGAAAGTGTGAGGTGTGATACATATATTTATATATATATACATGTTTCCTTTCTTGGATTTTAATTTTGGACACCCATTAATAGTCATCCTCTGATGTTGCATAAGTTGTAATTTCATGTATCCTATCTCTGTACTGCTGAAATAGAGATTATCTGTTATTTTTTTAATGGGTAAATACATATTGGATATAGAATTGTAACTGCCAGTTTGAATTGCCTTTTTAAAATTAAGTGTAATACAATTTATCACTCAGGATATTCTTTTATGCCATTTTACAACAACCCAAAGATGCAACTAAAAATATTTAGCAATTCAACACAACAAATAGAAAGAGAATAAATTCGAAAATTTGAATGAGCATCCCATTGAGCACATTCCAGATTTGTGGAGTTCTGTAATGAAATATTCTAAAAAAATGACACTGACGAACCTATAATGTGTTAAATGTGCTGTTAAAATATGTGAAAAGAATGCTATATGCAAATGTTATGTGATTATTCATATGATACTAAATTTGCAGTACTGATAATTTAAATTTGTTTTAGTCTTCTTGCATATCTGTGTGTGAAACTTCATTGTTTGTTTGGTAGAAAAAAAAGTTTGTCACAAAGGTTTTGTGTTTTTGCAACAAAAATAAACTTTCCTTTACAGCGCTTTGTCCCCATTCTAAACTTTTGACAGCCATTTGAATATTAATATTTGTTATGTTTTAAATTCATTTTTAATTTCAAATTCTTTCTTTATTAATTCAACATGTAGATTCATATAAAATGTACATTTTAAATCATATACATGTAATACATTCAATTTTTACCAATAATTGTCAAGATCTTTTTGGTTTTTTCAAATTTCGTTTTTATGTAATTGGTTTGGAAATTTTGTTTTCTATAAAAATTATTCAAACCAATAAATTCTTAAGCCATTGTATATTTTCATTTCTTAATAAATGTCTTGTTATTTGCTAAAAGTAAATATTCTATAATTTGTAAAGTTTACAGACTACAAGCAGATGGAGATTATTTAAATTCCTTGATTTTAGAAATTCTTATTTGCATTAAAGTTTGGTTCTTGGGGTACTTGCAGTTAAAGATTTTGTATTTTAAAATTGATCCTGTAATGTATTGTGATATCTATTTAGCAACCATAACTGAAAAAATTTAAAGTTTTATGCACAAATTAACAAATAAAACCAATGTTTAAGTGAGGATTTTAACTGTAGATGAGTGGCCCAAAAATGCCCCTTGGGCCTTGACTAATATCCAACTACATGATTGAGGACCTGGTCACTGGAAAATTTCTTTGATTTCAAATAATGGACTGCATGAGATACTAGAGATAACTATAAAATTTATTTATAATTTAGCTGAATAACCCGGCTTTACTCGGTTTTTAAATATCTGTACCAGCTAAACTAAGACTGCAACATTTCCCTGTGTTCACCAACTCAAATACCAATAACTGTAGAATGCGTTTCCTACCGCGACAGCTAAAATATGACCACAACCTTTTCCTGTGTTAACTCAAATACACAAACCTTGTAGAACATGTTTCCTTATCCATGTCCATTTATTGCTGGAAAATAAACTTTAGATTTTAAAATTGTGGCTTCGAGATGAACTTTTAGGACTACCTATGTGCCAATTTTCATGGCTACAGATTGGTCTGAAGACAGGGGGGAAAATAGCCTATGCCTATGTTTTCTGCAGTGTTCTAAAGTATAAGTGTACCAAATGTGGTGTGGATTGGTCAAACGGTGTAGATTTATATAGAGAATATACACATGCATTCTTGTATATATACACTGAAGAGCCAAGACATTATGACCACCTACTCAATAATGCATTGCGCCTCCTTTGGCCTGCAAAACATCTGCTACTCGCCTGGGCATAGATGCCACAAGTTCTTGATACATGACTGGAGACAGGTTGTACCAAATGTCTAAGCAGCGGTCACGCAAAGTCGAGATATTCAGATATGGTGGTATTTGAGCTCTGAGCTGCCGCTCCATAACACCCGAAATGTGCTCTATCGGATTAATATCCGAAGAGTTAGGTGGCCAGTACATAAAGTGGAATTCATCAGTATGCTCCTCGAACCACTCCAACACAATCCAAGCCTTGTGACATGGGGTATTGTCCTGCTGGAAGATTCCATTTCCAGTTGGGAAGACAGATGCCATGTATGACTTATGACTTGTAAAGGGGTGACTCCGAAGAGTGCCAGCACTGCGACTAATAGTCTATTGTACTGAGACCCCTACTGATCCACTAAAGACCGATGGCCGAAATAAATTTCAGCATGTACCTGATTGGAATGTTTGACAGTTCCCAGGGTTCGATACAGTGGTATCCCAGATATTCAAATCGTTGTGCAGAGTAATGGTCACATTTACATAGAACGTGCACAGAACTCTCCTCTACCATCCGACAACCTCTACATAGTGGGTCATCTAAAACACCCATAATGTTGAGGTGTCTATTCAGGGTACAGTGGCCAGTTAGGAGGCCAATAGCTATCCTGATTTCTTTCCTACTGAAATTCAGCAGCTCTCTTGATCTATCCCATGGAGACTGCTGATTGAGCTCTTTAGCTTGTCTTTGATTATTAGACTGAAGCCATGTTTGGTAGGACTCGGCAAGGAGCAAATCCCTTATAGTCCCTCTAACCACATTGTGAGGCAGACCCAAAACAGGCTCTGGTCCAATAAATGGTGTTTCAGACCCATGTTTTGCTAATAGGTCTGCCGTTTCATTACCTTCAATGCCAGTGACCAGGGACCCAAACAAGAGAGACCTTGTTTCTCTCAGCCAGGTCCTCAAGCACATTGTGACATTCCCACACTGCTTTTGAGGAAAAGCAGTGACTTTGCAAAGCCTTTAGGGCTGCCTGGCTGTCAGAGAAGATTTTAATAACCCTCTTAACTACACCTCTATTGAGGCAGTTGAAAGAACAAGCAGAGATTGCCAGAACCTCAGCCTGATATACAGTGGCCAGCTTACCCAAAGAGAAAGATAGCCTTATTTTTCGATTAGGACAGAAGGCACCTGACCCAGTGCCATGAGATGTTTTTAAACCATCTGTGTACCAAATTTCATCCCCCCTTCCTATCAGCCTGGAGACGAATCTCCATTCTTCTCTGGTTGGAAAGATGATATTATATTTGGCTTTAAAGCAAAATTGCTTTAACATCCAGTCAGATCTCATTAATAGATAGGGATGTTCCTTCACCTGCAGATCGACATTTTTGAAGGCAGGCATTTCATAAGATGACTTCCATAGTCCCATGAGGCGTTGTGAGCATGAAATTACCTCTAGTTCCACTTGTTTATGCAGTGGTAGAAGCCCCAGAAGCAGTTCTAGACTCTGTGAGGGAGTGGTTCGCATTGCATTAGTAATTACAATGGTAGCCATTCTTTGTAGACTAGTGAGTTCTTTTATCACTGTCTCATTACGCGTTCTATTCCACCAAGCGATGGCGCCATAGGATATCATCGGAACAATAATCCCGGTATATATCCAATGCACCATTTTCGGTGTTAGACCCCAATTATTACCAATGGCACGTCTACAAGCCCAAAACACTCTCTTGGCCTTGCTCGTGCAGTACTGGAGATGTGAGCTCCATGTCAAGGTCTTATCAAAGATTAGTCCTAGATATTTAACCTAATCCGAGTATGCAAGTGGTGTTCCAAAGAATTTTATCAAGTGCATATCTCGTAACCTTTTCCGGGTGAAGAGGACTAGACTAGTTTTGTTGGAGTTAACCGACAAGTTCACCTTTTTGCACCAAAGTTCAATCTTTTTTATAGGGCAGTGTTCATGAGGTCTGTTACTGTGTTTTGGAACTTCCCTCTTATGACCAGCGTTATGTCATCAGCATAACCCAGACAATACAGGCCCAAGAAGTGAGTCCTGTTAAGGAGCTCGTCAACCACAAGGCTCCATAGTAAGGGGGATAACACACCACCCTGGGGGCAGCCTTTACAGTTTCCCACAGTTAGTGTGTCTCCCAGTAAGGAGGCCTGAGCCATCCTTGTCTCGAGCATGTTTTTAATCCAGGCGCAAACCAATGGATTAACATTTCGACTGATGAGGGCATCAATAATTACGTTTACTGGAACCTTATCAAAGGCTCCCTCAATATCTAAAAAGGCTGCCAAGGCAATTTCCTTTCCATTGACTGCTCTATCAAGGACCGTAACAAGATCATATAGAGCAGTCTCTGTGGATTTCCCAGGCTGGTAGGCGTGTTGAAATCTCGATAGGGGTTCGGCTTTTAGAACCTCGTCCCTAATGTATCTATCGATCAATTTCTCTAATGTCTTAAGAAGAAATGATGTCAGACTAATAGGTCTGAAGGCTTTTGCTTCACTGTAGCATGTTTTACCTGGTTTAGGTATAAAAATTACCTTGCAGGTTCTCCATGCATGCGGCATATAACCATATACCACGCAAGATCTATAAATCCTACATAGGTGTGGTATAATGATGTCTTTGCCATGTTGGAGTAGAGCAGGTATAATGCTATTCTTTTTGGAGTAATTATACTTCTAGCCAGTTCCCAGTCCTCCTTCCCACTAAGTAGCAGGGGAATAAGTGGAACTGTCAGTTCATCATTAATATTTGTGATTCTGGAATCAGGGAAGTGCACTCTAAGCATTTCTACCAGGGTGCTCCTACCGTTTTCCGTGAATGTGCCATCGTCCTTTTTAATGGAGCCTAATTGGCACTGGTTGTTTTTGGTCAGTACTTTAGTCTGCTTAGCCGCACTAGACATACTGTCCACTTGGCCACAGAAGTTTTTCCATGACTCCTGTTTAGATTTCCTTATGGCCTTGTTATAGTTGGTGAGTGCTTCTTTGTATCTTGACCACTCACCTGTTTTTTTAACTCTGTTAAAGAGCCTTCTGCAGTTCTTTTTAAGACCACAGAGACTTTTATTCCACCAAGGAACTCGCCTTGGTAAGCTTGTGGTGACTGCCTTACAATTTGACTGGTAGGACTGGAGGATGGACTGCTGCACAGTCAACAGCCAATTCCAAGTCTACCAGTGAGGGAAAGTTGTGACTCCTACCCTCTAAGAGGAGGCGAAGGTCCTCCCTATAGGAATCCCATTTTGTATGTCTGGGATTTCTTTGATCCTGCTGAATATTCATAGCAGGACCTGTTAAAGACATTTGGATCTGTCTATGGTCTGACAGTGTGGTACAGTCAGACACATGCCAGTCCTTTATACAGTTAACTGCTTTAGCATTACAGAAAGTGATGTCAATGACTTCACTTCTGTTGCTGTTGACGAATGTCGGTTTGTTACCTGTATTGAGGATAAAAAGGTCATTAGATAAGAAAAATTCTATTTGTTCCTCACCTCTTTTGTTGCAGTTGGAACTGCCCCAAATGGTGTGGTGTACATTTGCGTCACATCCCACGAACAGATGCCATGTAAGAGTGCAACTGATCCGCAGTGATGTTCAAATAGTTTGCAGCGTTCATGGTCTGTTCTACCACAACTACGGGTCCCAGAGTCGCCCATGAGAACGTCCCCCAAAGCATAATACCGCCACCACCAGCCTGTGTATAACCTGCTGTACAAGAGGGGAGCAACTGTTCACCTGGCAGACGGCGTACCCTGACATGACCATCGACGTGATGAATGAAAAATCGGGATTCATCTGACCATGCAACTCTCTTCCATGGTCCAGTCTCAATGTTCCCTGGCCCACTGTAGGTGTAGTTGACAATGATGCTTGGTTTACAGCACATGAGTGAGACGTCTGCTGCACAGTCCCATATCCAACAGTGTCTGCAGAAATGTGTGTTCTGAAACACTTGTGCTTGGACCTGCATTGTATTTGGCTGTCAGCCGAGACACTGTCTCGTGCCGATTTTGCTTTTCCAAGCGGGACAGTTTCTAAAGTCCTTATTCTTTGATGACGTGTGGACAACCAACACCTTGGCGTCTACTGCTGGTGTCACTGTCATTTATCCACTTTGCATGAATACTAACAATGGCAGATCGTGAAAAACCTACTAGTCGTGCAGTTTCGGTGATACTCGTTTGGAGTCTTCGGGTCATTACAATCTGCCCTCTATCAAATTCGCTTATATCAGCAGCCTTTCCCATCACTCGCTGAAGTAAGCGCAAGAATGATTATTTACCTTCTCCAGCAGCATTTAAATACCATTCTCACTAAATCACATGCCCTCCACGTCATCCAGACGAGTTCATTGAAAAATGTGGGGATGGTTATAATGTTTTGGCTCGTCAGTGTATATCTCTACTATTATAAAAGGAAGTGTTTGTCTGTCTGTTTGTTTGTTTCTTGCCCGCGAAGTCCTGACGAATCTATGGCATTTACAGTAATGGGATTATCACACTTGTAGTGCGAATATTTTGCTATTTTAGGGTCGAGGCAAATTTTAAAATTCAATCTAGAACTTTTTAAAATGAATTTAATAGTTTTTTCTACCATTCTTCATACTACCGCAGTAATTCCAAAGAATGAAGAAACATCAAAATTTAGACTTTTCGCCCTCATGTGTCACCTTGATGGCAGCCTTTGGAACCATGTCAAGTTTTTTATAACTCCGGAAAGAGAACACATTTGAATGACCTTCGTTTGTTTTCAGATTCATTCATTTTTATTTCCTGTAAAACAGATTCCAGTAAAGCAAAAGATTACTAAAATTATCACTGACGTTCTTCAGTGCTTTTTTCTATCTCAACAATCGTTAAAGGCAGAATAAAAATTTTAACAGATTTTTAATTTGTGGAACATTTTACATCAGATAGATACCTTATTCGTTTAATTTTCTTTTCATCTTTTATATTTTCGCAATAGATTGTGACCTCATGTGAACTTTCACTATCCAAAAATAAAAATAAAAACAGATTTTTATTTCAGCAAAGGAGAGCAAAGAATTAAAAACATTTTGACTGGAATTGTTAAATTCTTTTTTCATAAAATTGGAATCGTTAAAGGCATTAAAAATTTCAACGGATTTAAAATCTGCGAAAAATTTTACACCTGATAAAAACCAAATATAACGGGCTAGTATATGTATATGGAAGATTATTTACGCGAAAAATTGGATATAGGTCATACACAAGGCCACATAGTATCTGAACACATTCCGGGAGATTTTTTTTTAAGCATTCGCCTCATTGACACGCTTTCTTGCTTGTCAATTTAACTAGACAAAAACCGAAAGGACGTATTAATTACGGAGTACCTTGCAGAAAACTGTGAACCTCCACATCCGAATTAATAGAGAATTTAATGGTTGTAAACTTAAAAATGAGGGAAGAAAGTTAAAGGTAGTGACAATACACTATGAAAAAGGTAAATAATTTATATAGATGATAGAATTTAGTTATTGATACAATTAGGAGTCCAATTCACGTTCCAAAGGGGGAGGAGACATTGAGGAGGGGCAAGCAATCAGTACCGAAAAGAAGTGGCAAAATGCATGAGCTGTGGTGAGGATTTGGGGGTTTGGTGATAATATGGGAAACTAGACAATAGGCTCCCACAGTAATAAAATAAATTTTTTAGTTGAAATAGAGTTTTGTATTGTGGTAAAATATAATTATGTTTCAAACTTATTTTGATGAAAAGCAAAAATAATACCATCTCTTTTTATAAGTATTGTTTCAATTGTGATACCTTATCTTAAACTTGATTTATGAATGTTGACCCATGTTTTTTAATTTTGTGTGTTTTAAGTTTAGAAGTACTCTTTGGCATCACCAAAGATATGAAACAAATATTCTCACATCATTGAAGTATATTTGAGAAATTAGCACATGATACTACTAGTGATTCAGAAGATAATGGTTTACCATTCCTTCCCCTGCACACTATGCAAGATTTTGATGACTTTGAATAGTATATCAATGTTACATCAAATTATAACAAAGTAGTAAGTGTAATATCTCTATATTAAAAATAGTTACTGTTGTCGCAGGATTGAAAACTGAGTCTTTTAGTTTGATTCTTAGGCGGTTTCCTGAGAAAGTACGAATCAGAAAATTACGAATTATTGACTCTGCGAAAGGAATGTTGGTTTGCAAAGCAAACCAAATGGAATCTGTGAAAGGAGTGTTGGATTGCAAAGCAAACCAAATGGGAATGCGTAGCAATCCCCAAGGGTTGGTGATCGTAAACGAGCAAGGGGCGGAGTCCAATAGAATTTGAAATTTTGGATGATCATGATCAATTTTTTTATATTAAAAGTTTGTTGTAATTTCAGGTGGAATTCTTGTAGACACAAAAGTGTTTGGTATTTTCATAGGTCATTCTGAAATTAGGCATAAAAGTGGTTATTTTTAGGTGTTAAGAAATTTTTATATTTTATTCGAGTTCCCCTTAATAACAGCAAATTTGAAATAGAGTGCATAACCCATGGAATAAAAAAGAACATATTTTCCTTTTTCATGACAGGAGGCATAAACTCCAGTCATGGGTGTGCCTGGAAATTATGAAAGGATGTATTTACTTCTGGTTTAAGGGCTTTAAGTCCTCCCCAAGTTGGTGCATCTATGTATTCAATATTTACTTTTGGGGGTTTGAGAGGCTTCAGCATATTTGAAGTAGAGGACAAAAACCTATGGAAGTGTGCCCATGGATATGTTTCTACTTTGATGAAATTGTTTTGTAATTTAGTTCAACTAGTGTCTTGGTTTTAATTTATTCACTTGTCTCGCATGTCTGTTCTAATTGAATGTCTTCAA
Source organism: Metellina segmentata (assembly GCA_947359465.1). Taxonomy (NCBI): domain Eukaryota; kingdom Metazoa; phylum Arthropoda; class Arachnida; order Araneae; family Tetragnathidae; genus Metellina; species Metellina segmentata. The sequence continues at coordinate 24,407,312 of OX375878.1, read as the reverse complement.
CATTTTCATAGCAGGTTTCATGTTCAATACAGGATCGCAATTAAAGTATGTACTATGAAGTTACAAAAATCTTTTCCTCTATTATTTCCCCCATTATTATATTCACTATTTGCAATTATCTCACCTATAGCTCTAACTTTTTCTCTAACGCTTCACTGAAAACTAAAATAGTTTCAACAACTTTAACCAGTGTTTTCCCTACATTGTCACAGCAGAGCCTGCTTCTCAGTACTTGCAGGTAAGTTACTATCCCAGTGGTAATACCAACTTACCCAGTAACCTAGTAGCTGGTTAGTAAACCATCCCCATGGAACCATACTTTACCTACTGGATTTTTATTCTAAGTAATTTACATCTGTTCCCTGTTCCAGAAAGAAGAAATGAACTAAGTAAATCCATTTGGAAATTAGTAGTAGGGTTATAATACAAATAAAAAAATGCAGTGGACACAAAGTGCAGAGGCAATGCATTTTGCCTTATTCATAAAACTTTTAACCCCAAACTTAGGGGCATCAAATGCTCTTTACTCCAAAAAAATATTTTTGAGACTACGCCAAATCAAGTTCTTGATAAACAAAGTTAAACGAAAATGAATACATGATTTATGACTACATGATTTCTTATGCGTAAAACATCATTTCCATTTGTTATTTGCCAAAATGTTTCTTTTCAGGTGAAGGTCCTTTCATTGCAAGGTGGATCTACCATTGATGAGGTAACACGTCGGATTCTCTAAGGTCTTCTGCATATTACTTTGGCCAGTACATTCAATTGGGTAGGCCAGAAAAATAAAAGGGGATTTAAATTTACAAAGTCAAAGGCACTAGTCTTAGGTAAATTTGCTTTCATTCTAAATTTAATTTACAATTGAATTCCATTGAAATACATTTGCTGAACATTTAGTTGTGAAATATTTTCTCTAGTGTAACCTAATAAACTTTAGGTGTCATTTATGAATATATAAACATATTTTCCTATTGTTGTGGATAGTCTTAAAATTTTTTGTCATTGAGTTTTCTGTCTGTCAATACATCTTCCAAACAGTAACAGATTGATAAAAGGAGCTAATGCCAAAAATGTTCATTAGACACAGAAACACTACTGGCACCTATATTTAGCTTGACAGAAAATGCCCCATGTACTTATTTTTATCCTACGCTGTCTCCAACCTATTGTCCATCAATCGACAAGCAACCCAATAGCGTTCAGAAGTGGAAAAAAAATATATTTAAAAACACTATCGACAGTATTTGCAATTTGATTGTCAGGAATTTCAGGGCAGTCCTCGAAGTAGTCTCTAGTCATTTCTTCCATTTCACAAAGGGGACAGATTAGCTGATCTTGCTACTCCAATACAACATCTCTGTAAGATATGACGTCTAGTAAAAAGTCAAAAACAATCAAATTGTACAGATTTGGGCAAAGAATCTGTGGTGCTATCTCTTTATTGTTTCATAATACATTCCAGTTCTGCCTCTCATATACTACTAAATACTTAATTGAGTGGTCTGCAAAGGATAACACAGCCTAAATACAATTAAAAGAATTTGTCACTTCAAAAATTGTAGTCAAGTGTGACAGAGGTTTTTTTACCCGTAAATGACTTTACAAACTCGGAAATCCAAACAAAAACATTAATTCCACTGAAGACGTACAAAAAAACGATACGCTACATAACATAAATCAGAATTCTAACTGCAGAAACAATTGTTCTTATTCTTAAACTAAAACTCTGTCAAGTTGAGTTGTTCCACCTTCTTTTCACTAACATTAATAATTATTACGACACTCCCACCTTTTGAGTTTACATTCTATGGAAAACTCAAAAACTCTGTACAGTCTACTGTTTCAAAGATCAAGATGTTTAACGGGACGAATCTCACGGCCAAGTCGTGTTCTTCCCACAATAGGTTCTTGACTGCAGCTGTATTTGGACTTCTCCAGGTTCTCACGATCTTCAATGCATTGAAGTTGTTTCTCCTTTCTTTTTGGATCTTTTTTTAATCTCTGTCAAGTTGAGTTGTTCCACCTTCTTTTCACTAACATAATTAATTATTGCGACACTCCCACCTTTTGAGTTTACATTCTATGGAAAACTCAAAAACTCTGTACAGTCTACTGTTTCAAAGATCAAGACGTTTAACGAGACGAATCTCACGGCCAAGTCGTGTTCTTCCCACAATAGGTTCTTGACTGCAGCTATATTCGAACTTCTCCAGGTTCTCATTATCTTTAATGCGTTGAAGTTGTTTCTCCTTTCTTTTTGGATCTTTTTAAATTCTAGAAGCAATTTGCTCTTGAAAATTTTGTCCCGAATTTGATTGGATCTCATGTGCATATAGCCGTTGTATTGGCCTTAGGAATTTGACGTTCTTCTCACAAGATGAACAGATCCATCTTTTCCTGGGAAAATCTCAGTTATTTTCCCTAATGGCCAGTTCAAACGATTTTTGGTGTTAACTTCGACCAAAACAATTACTACTGTGAATTCATGGCTTTTCCTGGTCTTTCTTGTTTGTATTCTAAGCTGCCCTAAATATTCCAATCTGAAACGATTTTGAAGATGCTCTTGAAGTTTCATCCGATAGAGCTGCCTCTTTTATAGACTCACTGATTCCAAATGGTCAAGATCAGGAACACCACTTTCTTTAACCTCTCGTAAAAACATAGATGGTGTTATGGGATCAAGATCGTTGTCCTCAGAGATGTAGGTTAGAGGTCTTGAATTTAAAACCTCTTCACAGTCACATAGTACTGTGTTCAGTTCTTCGTATCTTAAGGATGCTCTACCCAAGACTTTCTTTAGATCTTTCACAAGTCTAATGAGACGCTCCCACCAGCCTCCCCACCATGGAGTTGATGGTGGAATAAATTTCTAGGTTATTTGTTTTATCTTTTCATCTTCATTGATACGCCTCCAATCAATACTCTGAAGCAGTCGATTGGCCCCCCACATAGTTTCTGCTTTATCTGAGTAAATAATGGATCGCTTTCCACGACGTGCAATAAAACGTCTGAGTGCTAGCAGAAACTTGTCCGTCGATAGAGAAGAGACGAGTTCAAGATGAATTGCACGTTGTACTGTCACTTCAAGAACTGTTGCATCCCATACACGATCCTCTGGTAAGGGTGATGAGTTAATTTCCACTGGCATGACAGTAAAACACTTGCAGCGGATGCATTTGTTAAGAGTGTTCCGAATGGACTTCCTCCCTTTCAATTTCCAGTAGTTTTCTCTAAGTTGTGCCATCAAAATTTGAACCCCACAGTGCATTAGCTGTATATGTTTATGCATAATGAAATTCGATACTGCTGGGTGATCACCTGATAGAATCACTGGGTGCTTAAAATCTTCAGTGTCTTGGTGGTAAATGGTTCGTGTCTTAACCCGCAACAAACCGTTCTCATCAATTATTGGTTTCAAAGAGCATAACCTCTTATCGGAAGGTCCATCGAACACTTCTTGCTGTATCAAAAACATGAGCAAATTTTCAGCTTCCTTTCATTCGGAACAAGACAGTGTTTTGGCCTTTAAAGTGTTGACTTTTCTTACATTATTGCAGAATCTTCGGATCCAAGGGACAAAACAGTCTTTCGTTTTTCAGCATTTATCAAATTTTCATCTGGTATCTGCTCTGTAGACAATCTCCTTTGTCGTATTGCCACATAGGCCTCTCCCACTATTTCACAAGCAATAATTGCTCCGTTGGATTAAATTTACCAGGAACGTTTCTTTTATAAGTAGCAGCAAGACATTTTTCGGCCATTCCTCTGTTGTCGGGAAGATTCCAAGATCCACGGCAAAGCAACTTTGTATCTGCCTTCTTCATCAATCGTTAGTGTGTTTTGGAAATACTCCAAAGTCTCTGGGTGAATTTCAGACTTCATTCTAGATTCTGCAGGATCTGTAATTCCAATTGCTTCCAATTTCCGTAAGTCATTTATTGTGCCCTCTTTAATTAGTAAGGAGTTCACCAATAAGGAACTACTTTTGTGGTCTTGATTCATTTGACAATTTTCCGATCAGTGTCCTACCAAGCAACGTTTCTATTGCTGTTAGTCCACAAGACAAAGTGAGGATATTTCCTTTCAGAAGTTTACCAGTAATGTCAGCTCCAATAAGTAAGTTGATAGCTGGTGACAAACAAGACGATAAACATTCTTGATCAGAAAGCTTTATTCCGTTATCTTCTAATTCCTTTGACCAGAAGCCTGTTTTCATCTGAGTAATTTCTGAGCAAATATTTTCTTGGTCAAGAACACTGAAATTGCAATGGTAACTTTTGTTAACATCACTGACAAAGATCTTATACTCTTGATGTTCTTGTTGGTATTTTACCCCTTCAAACAAATTGTGAATCAGGGTGTTCTCACGGACAGGAGAATATTTTAGCTTTGAAACAGCTTCTTTTGTTATGTAAGATTTTTGACTTCCGGTCTCAATCAGTGCTCTAACTGCAAGGTCTTCGTTTTCTCCTCGAAGCAACACAACCAGAGCTTGGAGTTCATGCATTCTACGTATTCAGGAAACGTGGACAGGTTAAGTTTAACAATTATTAATTTAATGAATAAAATATCAGAAGCTTTTAAGTTTAGTTACAAAAGAGTTGTAGCAGACACAGCACGGACAAGGTTAAAATGCTAAGTGAAGAGCTGGAACACAACAGTGGATGAGTTCACTTCAGTTCCACTCTCTGGAGTTGAGTGGTTACTGTCCGCTGCAGAGTAAAACACTTGCAGAACAAATTGGGTTAGATAATGTGTTTGACTGTTCGGCCAGCTTATCACTGGTTTCAGTAGCTATTTCCTTTGAGTTGAAAGATCCACCAGTTCTTATGTCAGGGCACATAACAAGATGGTGTCTTTTGTCACAGTGTACTCACCTCACATAGACTCTGCATTGCTTTTCCATGTGACCACGCCGGAGACATCTGTAACAACAGCCTCGTTTCTTCAATCGAGTTGTTTGGTAATAATAGAGCATTATATTACAAACAGTGGAATATTAGAACTTCAATCATTTGGTTGGGGTGCTGTAAAATGTCTACAGATCTAAGGGATTCACTCAAATTTTCGTCGCCACTGTTTTGCTTATGAGCATGAAGTCTCTTGACAATGAGGGACAGTGTTTTGAAAAGGGGCCGACAATCACTTTCTGGTCAGAAAGGACATCTTCCAAACAAATACATTGGCAGATTAATGTTCAACAGTCAGTGGACGAGCTGCCAGCAGTAACTCCTAACACCAAAGTATGGTTCAGTGGACTTGCCTACTGTGCCAGCAACCTGTGAGTTGTAGTTGGCACAGGTTCGATTCATTGCTGGGTGTATTTCTCTGTTCTGTGTCAGTAAAATTTTCCTTGTATGTGTGTCCATTACTGGATGCTGTCTGTCTTATGTTAGATACAGTTTGGCTAATTTCTGTAGTGGCGGTGAAGTTCTCTTAAGCTTTTATACAGGGTGTTCCCGAATTCATGGTACAAACTTTAATGGTAGGTACAGGACATTGTAACAATGATTTATTGTATAGGAATGTATAGTCGCAAGTGACGCGGTGAGGCGAAAACAGGGGAAATAACGGCCGAAAGGAAAAACAAAGATTTTATTGAAAGCGTTGTTGACAAGTGTCATGTTTACAGTAATTGTTCAAAATTGCGTCCACCAGTATCGATACATGCTTGACAGCGTCGGTGGAGCGATTGGCGTACACGTTCAAAGATGCCTGGTATTTCACGCACACCTGCAGCAGCTACAGATAAGCGAGCGACGAGATCCTCATCTGAGTCAACTGGAGTCTCATAAACAAGATGCTTTAGATGTCCCCATAAAAAGTAATCGAGGCTCGATAAATCGGGAGATCGGGGTGGCCAAGGGACTGGTCCACCACGCCCAATCCATCGAGTACCAAACGTGGCATTCAGGTAATTCCGTACATCAATGCTGAAGTGTGCTGGCGCCCCATCGTGCTGAAACCACATGCGGTTACGAATGGCGATCGGAACATCATGCAGCAGTTGTGGTAACACTTCTTTCAGAAAAATAAGATAGCTTCCGCCAGTGAGCCGCGTGGGTAGTAAGTATGGGCCAATCAAACAGTCGTTCACAATACCAGCCCACACATTAATACTGAAACGTTGTTGAAACGCATGTCGACGCGTTGCATGTGGATTATCGGTTGCCCACACATGGGAATTGTGCGCATTAAAGACACCCTCGCGTGAAAATGTCGCTTCATCTGTAAATAGCACATAATCTACGAAATCCGGCTGCAACGCACATTGCTGCATCACCCACAGGCAGAAGTTCACGCGGCGAGGATAATCTGCCGGATTCAATGCTTGTACTTTCTGAAAATGGAAGGGGTGTAAGCGATTTTCGTTTAACACTCTGCATACAGTCTGATGACTCACACCTACGTCACGCGCAACAGTTCTTGTGCTTGACTCGGGTCTATCAGCCACAATGTTCAAGATGCTTTCTTCCAGCCTTGGAGTGCGTACAGCTCTTACTCGACCAGCGCCATGTCTGTTGACGTCGAACGCACCTGTTTCACAAAGTTGACGATGTAACCGTTGAAAAATTCTATGATCCGGCATTCGTCGATCAGGATACTCCGCGCGATACATTCGTAACGCAGCTCTGCCGTTACCATTTGCACGGCCGTACATGTAATGCATGTCTGCTTTTTCTGCATACGTAAAGTCACCCATCGTCTACGGCAGCACAATTGTGAATGGCGCTTTTCCCTACTGCGATGCATCATGTTCAACAGCGGCTAGACATCTACTGCCCTCTACCGGCAATGATACCAACCGATCACTCCATTTCTCTTTCCTTTTATTTCCCCTGTTTACGCCTCACCGCGTCACTTGCGACTATACATTCCTATACAATAAATCATTGTTACAATGTCCTGTACCTACCATTAAAGTTTGTACCATGAATTCGGGACCACCCTGTATAGGCCATAGGATTTTAGAGAGAAGTGAAATTAATGGTTGTGACAATGAAGTATCTTTTTCAAGGGGTTCTGGGTAAAATGTATAGTATTTATTAACAAAAATTGCATGAGCAATTATTAAACCATATCTGATTCCTTTGAGAGAAATTGGGTTCCAAAGTTTTAATTCACGACAAACATAAATTCATTTTTAACCCTTTCAATCCTAAGACACCTTTCCATCAAACACTTTGTAGCCGCCCATGTGCCTGCAAAAGTAATCTGCTTTTTTCCCTCTACAAGGGAGGAGTCTAATTAGTCATCCCCACTCGGTCCTTGAACATCCCTTTGACACCTGAAGCATTTTTAAATGATCATCATGTATTAGGGGTCGATTTCTAACAAGTACATCGGTCAATTACGTTTGCCTGCAGATCGGATAACCTCGTGAGATTTTCGACATGAGCTAAAATATACAAATTACCTAGTGTTTGTACCTATTATAGTCTAAGGAGAATCAAAGCCTGAGGTTCTTGTGTGAACTATTGAGTTTGTGTCTATTAGTTTTAACTATTGAGTTTTTTCTTATGCTCAAAAATCAAAGTTGTTTTGTGACTGTTCATAAAAGGTGTAGGCACACTTTCCTCTAGAAATCTATCTTTAATCTTCATATTTTAGGAGATACATATCTTGTCTATCTCAGTGGTTCTCAACCTATTATGCTTCATGTATGCCCTGGAAATAAACATGTTGCTGGCATACCATGTACAGATATATGAAACTAAATTAGTATAACAATTGAAATAAACTAATCTGCTCTCAAAAATTAATCTATCAGTATTTCCAACTTATGATTTTGTTACTCTGTCTATGAGAACTGCTTTTGGCACAAAGTCTGCTTCTGTTTGTTGTTATTGAAGCAAACCTTATCCTATTTTCCATCAATAATGCATGAAGAAATGCATTCAAGTTTGTCACATTTGCATTCTTAATGACAAATTGAAAATGTAGTTATGAGTTTTCCTTGTACCAAAAGATAAAATCTAAAACTACCTCTTTCCACTGGCAACAGTGCCAAAATTAAAATAAAATTAAAAAATTCACAAGGCATCCCTACTTAAAAGAAACTTTTCTCCATAGTGATCTCCGCCACTCAGACTTGGTGATGACTGCAGTTCTCATGGCAGACAATGCTATATCTAGCAAGTCTCACTCTCTTGAAAACAAGGAAGCAATGAAAAACTAGAAGGGGTCAATTTTGATCCCTCTGGTTTCTTCAGATCAAAATTTCCAGGACTTGTGTTAATCTAAAATTAGTATGATTATTCTTTATGGGATTTCTTTTCAGATTCTCTTTGCAAACAGAAGCTTTTCAGAGAAGCAGGGGAAAAGGAAATAGAAGAAATAATTTCTAAGATATGCACTAGCAAGAATAAAGTTTGCCTTGAATGCAAACTGTGCAATTCCCATTAATTCTCATTCCACGACTCAACCACAAAATCTATCGTCATCTCTATCTGATGTTTAGCAAGAGCATAATCTTTATATGTTTTTGCCAAATATCTAACTAGAATCAAAATATTTAACTTGTTTTAATCTATTGTACATTTTAGAATAAAATTTGTCATCCGAAAATGTTAAAATTCTATCGGAGAATATCAAAATAATTTTAAATAAAATAGAGCATTGGAAGCAAATAGAGTAAAATCAAAATAATTAAACAAAATTGTAATGGAAGAATCTTGCAAATAATTTTTCATTACTTCAAACTTTGTAATCCAAAATACTTATCAACATTGATCTCATCAATATTAACCTGGCCTTAGTCAGGCAAATTCGTGGATTTCTATTGTTCATGCTTTTACAGTAAATATACTGTAAAAGCATGAGTAAAGAATGAAAGTACAATCAAGGAAGAATTTAATACACTTGCAATCATTTTGAAAATATTTAATCAGTCCATTTAATTATATATTTACTTGGACAAGCAAAATCATTTTGTATTTTCAGTTATATATTAATATTCCTTCTGTGATACTGGAAAGAGATTTTCACATTAGTACAAAGTGTTAAAACTTTTTCTCCAACTTGTCTCCCATTTATTCATCAGTTACTATTCTATATATATTCACTGCATTTTATTTGTCTAATTTATAAACTATTTGTATGCAAAAAATGTGCGATTTATGTATTATTTTTCTGCTACTTTTATGTTTTTTTGTGATGCACACAGAAAAGATAACTGTATCGTAGTGCATGTATTTCAAAGGACAGTACTATTTTAAATTCATCTCTTGAACTCTTTCTATCTGCATTGCGAAATATATGTAGTATGGTGTATAGGGCATGAGAGAAGATGTGAAGCTGGATAACATGGTGGGGATGAGGACTAACACAACATTTAATTCTAAAATTAGGTACATAAGAGGTTACATGGATCATGGCACAGCCTACACACTGGCACATGTATGTGTTGTATGGATGGTGCTCCACCTGCGCATGGAAGCGTGTTTATCAGTCATTGTCACAACTCCAACTGAGTTTCTAAATTGTAGAGTTACAGTTCTCTTATCCCCCATACTGCCGCCACTGGTGGCAGTATGAGGGATAGGTTACTTAATTTTATAGCTCTACATGCATGAAAATATGATATTATTTGAATAATTAGACATCTAAAACCTCTATCTCATTGGAAGCTTTTTATTGTATTGAGATTTTGGGTAAATGTTAAATGTCATACTGTTATATGTACATATTTAATAGTAAAATAATTATTCAACATCTGTACATGTTTTGAACATTTGTCCTGTTTGTCTCTACAGCAAATGATTAAAGATATTAGTAACATTTATTTTGAATTATTCTGTATTGCTTTTCCTAAGTTTTAGATTGGGTTAAGTCTAAAATCCCGCCCTGTGGTGAGACTCCAAGTAGTTAATGCTCTGACACTCTTTCTGCAATAAATCTCAGTCTGGCTGAGAATAGAAGCAGTCCTGAGTACCATTTAATAAAAAATGACAAAACAGCAGTTAACCAAAACGAAGTAGTTGCATATTGTATTATCTGTATCCTTACAAGGTTCCCACAGGCCTTATAAAACTGTAATATATGCTGAAAGTCTTAAATATTTTTAGAAAAGACTCATCCTGGTGGCAGTGATGCAGCAAGCAACAAAACGTGTGCATACATACTCCCGTTTATGTGCATAAAATATGCTATGCATGCATATTTTAGTCAATTTAGTATCACAGGACTGATGTGAGACCAATTAGTGACGCCTTAGTTTATACAGTTGAGTTTGGTGTAGCTTGGCCAAATATGGCTTTTGTGCCATAACTTCCAACTCAACCAGGCAATCTTAGCTTTAACAAGAACACTGCATATTTCATTTCATCTACATTTATAAATCAAGAGTAATGATATTTATCAATGGTCCTAAAAGAATCAATGGCATAGTACTTATAGGTTAGAAAAAAAAATATTGACCTTAAAACTGGGTCCATGAGAGCCAGAACTAGCACTTGTAAAAGTTTCTTGACCTATTAACTTGGAGGTTAATCTGTTGCAATATCCATGTAAATGTAGTTAAAATGAAAAATATCTTAAAAAAGACCCAAATTTTTCTTTTGTTCTAAGACAGGGACCCCTGCTATATTTAGAACTTATAAATGTGTTGCAGCAAAAGTAGTAATTCTCCTTCATAATCAGTCCCTACTGAATCAGATAGGACAGACACATGAAAAATGATACAATGTAATAAACATTGTTGCTATGTGTTATATCTGTTGTGTTAGTAAAATCAATATTTTTGTTATTTTAGGATTAAATAGCTATATGCATTTGTTGAAAGAATTGCAGAAAATTTGGGTCAGGAAGAAATAAATACTATTTTTCATATGTATTTACACCAATGTAATATTGATGCAAGTATTACATAAATATATGTATTTAAAATAATTGCAAAACAATAATAAAATATATTTTAGACTTGGGCCTTTCTATGACTAATTCAACTGGTAATTCTAACACAAACTATTTCTCTGAACAATTCAAAAGTATGGTAATTCTGACACAGTGACTCATTTATTGTACCATGTACATTTTGGTCCCTTGACCATAAAGTATAAGTAATATAATGTTTACCATATGTTTAGTGCTTTTTTGTAATTTATATATATTTATTCTAGGTGCTGATTTTTTAGATTAATATATATTGAAGTTCAATATGTATCCAGTTTCTTCCAAATCCAATCTTGAAACAGGGAGCTGTGGAAATGTTCCTTTTTAACTAAGTGTTGAATTGTATTGAACTATTTTTTATTTCTGTTTTTCCAGCGTAATTTTTGGTTTTTGGTTTGAGTTTTATTTTACAGTGGTCAGGTGATCTATGTTTTTGCACCAACAACCATTAGCATTGCATCAGCCTGCGTCTTTGGGTGTGTGTGAGGAGACACCCGCCTTCTCCGTGCAAACCGAAGAAGTCGACTTTGGTAATTCATTTCTTGCTAAAGAAAAGTGGAAGGCGCAAAAGGTGTTTCAAGCTCTACATTGCCTTATTTGTTTGTTTTCCAACTTGAGCAATCCATTTGGAGGTAGTAGGTGATCTCGTAACACAAGCTTTAACCACAGCATTGAATCGCTTCAATTCACGGAGAAGTAAACCGGTGGAACTAATTAGTGACTGTGCAACTAATTTTATTGGAACTGACAGAGCTCTGGTCTATCTTGAAAATACTAGTTACACCAAATTATTTGCTTAATTACTTTTCTTTTGAAGGAATCAAATGAAGCTGTAATCCTCTTGCAGTCTCTCGGACTGGGAGACTGGAGTAAAGTCGATGAAGTATGATCTGAAAAGATCATAGGGAAATAATCTGCTCACTCCAGAAGAGTTATTTACCCTCACTACAAAAATCAAAGCCCGTCTTGATTCAAGACCACTCTACCCATTTTCTGAACCAAACCATTAACTCTGAGTCACTATCTTATAGGTTCAGCATTAACAGCCCTTCGTGAACTAGGTCTATCACATTTATCATTTTGGGCATTGGCAGCTGGTCCAACGTTTAATTCAACAATTTTGGAAGAGATGGAGCAGTGAATTTCTTGCAAGATTACAACGTTCAAAATGGTGCATATCGAAAACCAACATCACAGTTTTAGAATTGTTTCTTATAGAAACTGAATTTCCTCCATTAAAATGGAAATTTGCTTGTGTGCTAGAGGTGCATCCAGGAAAAGATCAAAGAGTCAGAGTAGTGACATCAGAAATCGACACTGGCATATTAAAATGTCCAATAACTAAAATTTATAGATTATCATTAGACTAATTGACAATTTTTTAACATTTACTCCAAATTTATATTGTATTCATTTATGTGTTTTTGATAACTTTTTCATTTATATTCTTTTTGAAATGTGAAATTTATGTACTTCTCATGTTATTGTGCTGTCTCTTCACTCATTTCTGTCAATTTAAGATTCTTTGAAACCCCCAGGGGGTTTCAAGGGTGGAAAAGAATTGTATTAAAGAGTTATTTTATTTCTGTTTTTTCTGAGTGATTTTTATTTTTGTTTGAGTTTGATTTTACAGCTCTTGCACAGTTAATCAAGTGATCTTAGTTTTGGCACCAACTGCCATCAGCAGTGCATAAGCCCATGTCTTTGGGAGCACTCTCCCTGCAAACCGAAATCCATGAGGAGTTTTCGTCTTTCGCTTCGTGGTTTAATACCCTTTTGTGTGTTTCTTCATGGGGAAGAATTATTGTCTTTTCAACGAGTGAATAATTATTCATCATTGAAGCTTCAGTCCTGGTTTTGTTTTAACTGTGTGTGTGTGAGAATAGTCTACTTATATTGCCTTTTGTGCTTTGATGAGTTTCTTCACTAAGGGAACAATGAATACACATTTTTATCAATTTACTTTACATTATTTTATTACATGTACTTTATATTATAGCAAGGAATTTTTTATTTAAACGTATCTCTTGAAATTTTGAATTTGAATGGTAAATATTAAAATTGAAATACACTCCTTATTTATTGTAAAACAAAAGTGAAAAACTGAAATACAATGAGATTTATACGCCATAATGACAATAAAAATTCCCAGAAAATGTGAATTTCTTTTAAAATTTTCACAAAAATATTCTATTTAAACTAAAAAATTTTAAAGTACTTGAAATAAATATTCTTTTAGGAGATATATACTGTGCTTTTAAATGTTAACAAGTTAAATAGATTACAAATATTCTTTAAAATAAGTTCCACACTTTATATTTTATTAAAACTATTTAATTTTGAATAAATTTACTGTGGAATTATATGTATTTTGTTCTAAAACCTGTACTTAGTATGGTAACCTATCTATGTCAATAAATTTCTTTTGTTAGTGGGATCCATTTTCACTATTTATAATGCCATTGTCGTATTTCTTTTACATAATTTCCAGAACGGTAAAATAATTAACAAAGATTGATTAAACCTTGGTTCCTATATTCATGTTTTCATTTTGTCACAAATACAAGAACCGATCTGAACTAATAAAAGCAATAATTCAAATTACCTGAAAAGTAACTGATATTTTTTGCCTTGTAATATCCTTTTGACATGTACGATCAATAAATGTTTTAACCTTTTTTGTAATTCTGTTTAACAGAACTTGGCCAGTATAATTTTATTTTCCTCTTTAATTTTTTCCCATGCTAAACAATTTTTTTGTCAGAATGTAGACACATTGAAAGTCTTATCTTGTGTTATACTTAAATAGGAAACTTATTCAAATAATTGAGTATTTTATTTTTCTAAAATAAATGGGTTTTTTTCATAACCCCCTACAAGCAATAGATTTTATTTCAAATTTAATTTTAAAAAATTATGCTTGAATACATTATATTTATGAAGGACTAAAGTATCTAAATCTGTAGAGCAGAATGAATTGTCAAGGAAAATAAGTAGGGGAGTTTAAACCAAATTAAAAAAAAAAGATAGGATCTTTGTAAAAGAAATTCGAAGATTGGAACCATTGTAATCAGTTGCAGCTAATCAAGAGTGTCAAACTGATTTGCAAAATTGACTAGAAAATTCATACTAGTTAAAACAAGTTTTTAATTCAAGTTGTTTTAAGAGCAGGTTTCATTGTATTTCTAAAAAGATTCTTTTCATATTTCGTAAAATACTAAAATGGATCAAAATTGTCTTGCTTGGTTTTTAATGTTTGTCAATTTTTAAAAAAAAAATCAAACTCGTAAATTCAGGAATTTTTAGTAAAAATTATTGTGTTTCTCATTTAATGTTTCATATACGTAAGCAACTTTTTTATAATTTTCATAGTTTTCTGTAAATTTAAATTGTGTTACCTAGTTGTGAATTTCTTTTCTTTTGTTGATAGGTTTTGGTCATCACAAGTCTAAAGGTGCGAGCAAGCAAATTGTTCTGCCCAAGAATTCAATGCAGCAAATACCAAACTTTAAACTTCATGCTTGCAGTTCCTGTAATTACTCAACTTTGTATACAACCCATTTGAAAAGGCATATTCTTACTCACACAGGTGTTCGTCCCTTTAAATGTGCAGTGTGCTGTAAAGCATTCAAAGATAAAGTCTCTTTGAAATACCACGAGTTTTCTAACAAGTGTCAACTGTAAAATTTGGATGCACTATCTTCTGATCTCTTATTTTAAGATGTTTGTTTTGCTGTTGGTTAATTTGTTTGTTGTTGTTACAGAGTATGCTTTTTCTTTTAAAGACAAACACAGAAAATTTTATAGGAACCTGTTGTGAAAATATCTTAAGGCATGGGGTATACAAGACATTGTCAAAATCAATGAACATACAGGGCTCCTAACAGGTTTCAAGGTCTAAAAAGGTGACAAAAGTGACTAATTGAACCAAAAAAGTGACTAATCAAGTAAAAGAAGGTGACTAATTGAGCAAAAAAGGGTTAAAAAGTGACTAATCGAGCAAAAAAAGGGTTAAAAAGTGACAAATAACAATAATGCTAAATATATTCAAGTATAAAGATAGAAAATAAAATGATCCTCCCCAACCACCCCTATCTGTTCTTTTTCTTTCTTTGGCAGGATATTTTTATTTTCTTCATTTAAAAAGTACATCATTTAAAAAATATTAACATGGAAAAAATCGTAATTTATGATTTTTTAATTAGTTTATTTTTGACACAGCTTAAATTTCTTCCTTTTCTTTGAAAGATTATGTCTCATTTTTGTTGTTGAAATGTCTGAAATTAATTTTGTCCTTTTCAAAAAATTTCCAGAACTTTCTGCTAATACACCAAGGGCAATGTGAAGTATCTTTTTACAATTGAAACGGCACGTTTTTGAATCCACTCTTGCGGTGGAACGTAGCGCGCATTTTGAAATTGAAAAGGCGGAAATAAAAAAAGGAGTTTTTAAGGAGTAGCACATAAAAATAAGGAGTTTTAAGAGTGCTTAAAATCAAAAATCCATTTTAAGGAGTTCTTAAGGAACCTGCAAACTCTGTTTTTTCAGAGGAAATAGGATTTTTTTTTAAACTGCACACCCCAAATTTTTCTTCTCCAAATAGAATTTAGGAACTTAAAACCCCTGAAAAGGTGACAAAAAGGTTACATGTGAGGAGCCCTGTAATTAGGTAAGAGGGGTCGGACATGCAGATGGCCCTGCTTCCCTTGAACTTTGCCACTTGGTTTTACTAATATCCTTTTCCCGTAAGAAAATTTCCAGAACTTGCTGCTAATACACTGCGGGCAACGTGAATTATCCTTTAACAATTGAAACGGTGCGTTTTTTAATTTATTCTTGCGGTGAAATGTAGCACGAATTTCGAAATTAAATCTGTGCAAACCCTGTTCTTTTTAGAAAAAATGAATTTTTTTAACTGCACCAAAAAATTTTCTTCCCAAAATACAATTTAAGAACTTAAAACTCCTGAAAAGGTGACAAAATGTCAAAAAGGTGACAAAAAATAAAAAGGTGACGTGTTAGGAGCCCTGAACATATCATTGAGTTTTGTTAAATTCAAATGAACATAACATTGTAAAATAACAGACGTCATGTCATACTAATAAAATAAAATATAACGAATAATTGTTAAAGGATGATTCCCCGGTCAGCTTTGCATTTTTATATGAATCAATTTTTCTCTTGAAATGAGACTTCTGAAGCACTTTTTACCAAAATTATCCATACATAATTTGAAAGCCCCTATGCATGTGCTCACTTAAATCTGACATATGTCACCTGATCTGAGAATGTAAACACTTGCCTTTTCATTTGTTCCAAGTTTACTACAAAGCATAAAATTTAGGATTTAAAAAAATTAAAATTTTTATAATAATGTAGTTTTATTTATCACTTTAGCATTTCGTGGCTAGAATAAAAAATTAAAAAATAATGAAGGGCCTGCAGTAAATTTCGATGCAGTCCAAACTGACACATCTTGCCAATTTTCCTTGTCTTCAAGATATTATCACACACAGGGGTCACACCTCAGGTTTTTTGCTATTTTCATGAATTTATAAAGATCTAGTTAAAATTACGATTTAAAATTTTCTATCAAAATATGTAGTCAAAAAAGTATAACGTTTAGCTAAAATATTTAAAATATACTGTAACCTATGAAATCAAACACAAAAGTATCCATCCACTTACAAAAATATACAAATATTCTTGTTATGTTTACATTTTCTTTAGCATATGCACTTTTAACAGTAGTTGGCAGAATACTTTTGTGTCTGATGTCATGGATTATGTTGATCACGGTAATTGGGAAAACTTTAAGACTTACAAGAAAACCTTTTCACATGTTCATCGTATTTTGAATAGGCACTTTTGTAGTTTTTAATGCTGATTCAGAATAGGTAATCAGTTTTTTGCAAAACAATTTTTACGAGAAATGGTGACCCATAACAACTTGACGATAAATGATAGCATGCTTTCTTGAAGTTGGGACATTTTGGACAAATTTTATCGTAGGGAATAAAAATTCTTACTCTTCGCTGCTTTATTTATTTAAACGTCCTGAAATTGTTGCTATAATTGAATACCGATTATTTGCTTTTATTTATGATTACAAAAAATTTAAAAGTGAGGGGAAAATTTTTTTTTTTAATTATTTAAAACAATTGTTATGCGCAAAACTTTTTACTCGGGACAAATTAAAAAAATGCAGACGATAGTCATAAAAGACAACTTGAACTCAAAAATGAAAAACAGTTTAAGATTTAGACACATAGTGACATATTAATGTATTTTGGTGCATCTATTCGTGTAATATATAAACTTTGAACTATGCAGTCATGTCTTTTTGTGTTTTTCTCATTTTTACGAACAATTTCACTACCATTAGAAAATTATGTAATTTTATTTAAATAATACTAGTACTAGTTCTAGCAGGTTGTAGGCCTATTATTGGACTTATGCATAGTTAGAAACAACTATGAATATGCCCTTTCTCACTTGTGCTATAAGTGGCAGGTGGATTTCAACGGGTAGAAACTTGTTGCCAAATTTAAGGGTCATATTTGCTTTAAAAATAAGTTTAAAAAAAAACTGATCATATATTCTGAATTAGCATTAAAAACTTTACAAAATACGCTTAATGTCCATTCAAAATGCAACGAACATGTGAAAAGGTTTCCTTGTTAGTTCACTTCCTTTTCAAGTGCTTATGAATAAAAAAAAATTTAATATTATGTACATTGTTTTGAAGAATCCTGATCTTATAGAAAAGTGAAATGTATGTATGAACCATAAATACATTATGATTTTGTACATAAATGATACATGCAAAGTCCATGTTAATGATATTAATCTGAATTACATTGATAATCTAAGTGTTTAAAACTAGTTTTTTCAGTGTACTTAAATTGTTTTTCTTTTCATCTCTCTAAAAGAAGTTTTAGTGTTCAATATAAAACAGATTGATTAGAAGTTTCCATTACTACAAACATATTCCAAACAAAGCAATGACATTAAAAGTTAGTGCAACTGCAGTGGTAATGATATGGCACCAATCCTTAGCTTCAGTCATCAGATTTTAAAAGCAATGCAAGATCATCCGTACTCTGCTGTCTGATGAACCTTCATCTTACCTGTGCTCCTGCTCGTATTGTGACTGCCTCTATTTTTAGTTGGCCCTAATTTCCCGTTTTAGTTTTTAGAAGCTCTCAAGTTATAATCAATGAGAACTGCAAGTGTTTAGTGTATTTTTTGCTTTCAACTGAGGAACTGCACAACCAGTCCAATATTGTTTTCTTTCTAGTGGTGTATGGACATAAGTACTTTAATTTCTGTAGTCATTTTATACTGTTGCATTAACTGACAAAGGGCAAGTGCTTTTAGAACTGTTGCATAGCCGAATACCAATTGTTTACAGGACAATATTATCATTTCTGTTAATTTTTGCGACTCGAGACAATATCTAAAAAAATTCTGTCTTTATATTTACAGATTCAAGGAATTCTTGGGCTGAATTGTACACTTCAATTAAAGTCACAAACCACAATCTCAGTTGCCTTCGCCATCAGTGCTCAGTGTGCCAGTATTCAACCTTTCAGATTTGTCACATCAAGAGGCACATACGTGTACACACTGGTGAACGTCCTTTCAATTGCAGCCTGTGTGGAAGAGGGTTTTCTCAAAAGACTCATTTAAAAAGTCATTTACTGACCCACAAGAACACAAGTGTTGGAAGCAGATAAAAACGAACTTCTATTTTGAAATCATTAATTCCATTAAAAAATAAAATATATATAGCAACAATATTGTTTCTTATTGGGGTCATAACATGCATTTAAGAATAAATTCATTATTAATAACTTGAGTGAATATTAATCGCATTATATTCAAATTCGTTCATGTTTATATTTGTTGCATAAAAAAAATTCATTTCTGTGTTAAAAACTTTTATATACTATTACAGATGTGATCTCGATTTATCTACAAAAAGAACCCCTGCATTTTAACAATTTATGAATATTTGATAATATGAGTATTTAATTTTACATAACTTACATTTTGTAATGAAACACGATGACCCTAAGCAAAACACCCTGACCTTAACCTGTACGCTGCAGCACTTAAATTTTTTCAATCGCCTCTCAAAATGGCTCTTTAGTCTGCTTCTTCGACACCCCTTACCTAACTTGAGCGATATTGTAATATTTTTAGACCACTTCTGGGGTTTCCTACTTTTCAATCATTTGCTCCCTTTTCAACTCCTATTATGTTCCAATCAAGAAACTGTTTTTGTTTGGTTTAGATTAAAATTCGTATGGAGATCTTGGCAGTAACAAATACAACTCCATTTAATATTTTCATTTGTATTTTAATGACAAATATTGAAAAGCACAAGTAATTTTGGGTTAAGATTTTGATAATTTATTTCCAAAATTGTCAGCATGATTTTGTCTATTGTTTATATTCTCCATTATCGTTTTGGTTCATAATATTCATATTTTGGGTAATAAATTATTTGATTGTGTAAAGTATCTGCATTACAAACAAATCTAAAAGGCAGATATTTTCCATGTAGATAGTTAATACGTAAAACACAGCACATATAACATGCCACACTTGTGTTTCGTTCTTGCTTTCGGAGTACTATTTTCTTGCACATAAACTTTTATTATTTTATGAATTCGTTAAATGTGAAAAACTAATGAATAAATGTTTGCTTTACCTGCTGCATTCAATAGGCTCAATTACTCATTAGAAAATTTTTTAATATTCCGCTTTAAATATACATTTATTTTAACTTAATAGAACCTTGTTAATGAAATTTATTTAATTTTTACCTGCAAGTTAAGCAATGGGTTGCTATTTCAATACTTGTTTCAAAGGTTTTAATTTAAAATCGGTTTTATATTTCTACCACAGATGACAAAAATATATATACAATAAATGAGCTCATAAACTTCATTATCAAGATATGTGTACTATAAACTTAAATCAAATTTTAGTGCTCTTATAGCGATAAAGTTCCCATTTGAGTTTAGAAAATCCCTAATGATAAACAAATTAATGTCACCTAAAACACTAATGTGAAATTTCTATATGAATATTAACTAACCATGTGATTTAAGAGATTGAAAACAATCTTCGAATTTAAAGTACTTTAGGATTTAGATTCCCAGGATCTAATATTAAATGTTTATGTACAATAAAACTTGTATAAAAAAATCATTGGAATAGATTAAAATAAGATGAAGGCGGCAATTTTGATGTTCAGTATGCTTAGGAATTAAAAAGTCTTACTTTCAATAGATATTCTTGTGTAAACCAAGTAAAAATCAACCAGTACAAAGATGGCGATTTGTACAGTAAAACACTTAATAGATGGAAAATTTGAATATGAATAATGTTTATCAACGTTAATAATTAAAACCTGGAGTCTTAAATTTAAGAAAACAGTTGCAGTATGTCATTGTGAATAAACGGATTTGAATATTAACAAAGTACCACATAATATATAGTATTTAAAGCAGATTGGAAGATTTAAAATCGCGCTAACATTTGAAAAGTTCTCAATCCAAGGGGAGATAAAAAGAGCTGTGTACAACCATCCCGTATTAAGTGGTGTTTTGAAAATAACAAAGGAATCTGCTTGTATAGTCAGCGTGAGAATCATCCTTTCCCCCTCATGCCAGATTGCTGTCAGGTATGTTTAAAGCCATTCTACGGAGGGATAAAGGAGGGTTTAACATGTTATATTCTACATACTCGGATGTCATCACTTAACTAGAAGGAATGCAAGGGGTCATTGTGATGGTTAAAGTAAAGTCTTGACATAATAATTTTGTGTGAAGTTTTTAAGAGGGGCTTCCAGCTTTCTATAGGAATTAATAAATAGTTTTGACAAACCGTGAGAATAAATTCCTCCTCTTTCTCAGCAACCCATAATGGCTTACTTTGGGTTATTGATGTTGCTTTAGCTTTAAAAGATTCAAATATTGGCATAGTAACCACATCTTTGATTACCACACTGATAACAGGCTGCTTTTTCTCTCTTGTGAACGGGCAACTTTTTCACACAAAAGAAATGAGAGAGCAACTACAACTTTCGAGCAAAAACTTTGAAACTGCTTTCTTATTCATCTTTAGATTTTAGCTTGAACAGTTACTCTGCTAGTGTTTACTACAGATGTGTCATATCAGTCTAACATACAATGTATAGAATATTAAATTTTCTTGGTAATATAATTCATAGATAAATGTATTATTTCTAGTGTCTTGTAAACTTTCTATTTTTTAACTTTTATTCTAATTTAAAAAAGCGTAGCGAAAGATATATTTTGAGTCCAAAGAAATAGGCTTCTTTTTTTTGCAATCTACATCAAATGATGATCTTTTAGTGAGGATACTGGCTGATCAAGATGAAGTTATGATAATATTCAATGTAATCAGTTGGACGTTATTGGATCAGAGCATTGACTCACGTGACCAATCTATTCTTGAGAACATTGAAAATAGATTATATTAATATCCAATTGAAATAAAAAATAACAAAAAATAGTGGTTAACTCAAAATTTTTGTAGTGATTTTATACATTATCTACTAATTACATCTGAACCATTCGGATATTTAAAAATAGTTAGAAATTCTTGTTACCTATATCTTGTGTTTTTCATACACTTCAAATTAGGTAGGTAGGTAGGTATTTTAATTGATGTCACACTGGAGCAAAATTACTGAAAAAGTTTTTTGCTATGTGTTAAAGGCTAATATTTTAATTTGTTCATGAAAATTATAATTGATACGTTTGCGTTTTTTTAGAGACATTAGTGTGCATTGTTCATAGAGCCTTCAAAAAGCTTTTTTAATGAATAAATAATAAAAGTTTGCATTTGCTCTGCTTTTTAAAGGATAAAGTCAAACTTACGTTGTGTAAACTGCCCTGTTATACATATCCAAAATGTATAGAAACTACTTACAGTGCATATAATCAGTTCTGGAAAAAATTCATTTGGCCCTTCCTTACACTGCCCAACAGTTCTTCAGAATAGCAAAAAAATATTACTTTCTTCCAATGGTTAAATATTGTCTAACTACAGTAAAAACTAAATTTCCCAAAACAGTTATTAATGAAGTATCCTAAAAACAAGAAATAACTAGTAAATAAACCTCGTGACCCAACTTTTGACTGCTGGATTGCGAAGGTTATTATACGTGTTTTCATTTACAATGGTAATGGTAATTTTAGTTAACGTAGTACTAGAGCAACACAACGGGCTATTGACGACGGTCCGGGATCAATCCATAAAGGGAAAGATCCGAGGACAACACCTCGTAATTTTGAACCACCGTCAGATGACGAAGTAACACTTGAGCTGGCACCCCACTTTCCAAACTTCCAAGCCAACCCAACGTGAGGATTTTCAGCCACGACAGATTTAAGGTGCACCAGCCGTCTCTACACCATACGTTTACAAACATCCATGCCCGGATTCGAACCGGGAACCTTCCGATCTAGAGGCTAACACCTTAACCACTATACCGGTTGGTCGGCAATACACAATAGACATGGCTGAATACACAATAGACATACATGGTAAAAAAATTCTAAAAACAAAACCCCATATCCATCTACTTTTTCAAATGGATTTACTAATGCAAAACAGTTTTTGCACAGTTGCTCGGGTAAGGGTAATTTTAGTTAACGTCGTACTAGAGCAACACAACGGGCTATTGACGACGGTCCGGGATCAGTCCCTTAAGGGAAAGATCCGAGGACAACACTTCGTAATTTTGAATCACGGTCAGATGACGAAGCAACACCTGAGCTGGCACCCCACTCTCCAAACTTCCACACCAACCCAGCGTGCACAGTTGCTCGGATATATGTGTTAGGACTATTATGTAACTCTAATGTTCAAAATAAGGATTGGTTTTATGGCGCAGAAACCACATTTAGCCATACTGCGCCCAGACGCAAAATATAAAGTAATAGACACCTACATAATGAATGATTTACTGATACAGAAGAGAAATACACCCAGGGAAGAAAAAAGCGGACCTGATCATTCGGTTCGGGGCCTCTGGGGAATTGAAACTATTTGAAGTTGTGGGGAGTGATTATTTATCGGCAGTTCTTGAGGTAGGAAGTTGAGAATGTCCTCTTCGTTCTCCGTCATTGATTTGACCACTTGTTTTTATTCGTCCCCTTCTTTCTGAGCCAACCCTCCCGATGTATACTTGCCAACCAACCAACCGGTCTGGTGGTTATGGTGTTAATCTCTAAATTGGAAGGTTCCTGGTTCGAATCCATGTCAGTGCATGGATGCTTGTAAGCGTATGGTGTAGAGGCGGCTGGTGCACCTTAAATCTGTCGTGGCCGAAAGTCCTCACGTTGGGTTGGAGTGGAAGTTTGGAGAGTGGGGTGCCAGCTCAGGTGTTGCTTCGTCATCTGACCGTGGTTCAAAATTACGAGGTGTTGTCCTCGGATCTTTCCCTTAAGGGACTGATCCCGGACCGTCGTCAATAGCCCGTTGTGTTGCTCTAGTACGACGTTAACTAAAATTACCCTTACCCAGGGAAGAATGCACCCGACAGGAATAGAACCTGCCACCTACAACTTGGAAGGTTGCTAGCGCAGTGGGCATATCCACTGAGCCACGACAGCCCCTCAACAAGGGAGAGAAACGCGTATAGCTTGAGGAAAGTGGGTCTGTGCAAGAAAATCTGAGTTATCTATAAAAAATATACAGGGTGTCTACTAAATTTCTGTAGGTCCATTTAGGGGCTTTCTAAAATAAATGCATGGCCTGATTTTACATGATTATGTGGGTCAGTTAGTTGCAATTATATTTTAAAATTACTTTTTTTTTTATTGCTTACTGTCTAATCTTGAGAAAAGAGGGCTCTAGTATCAAATTTCAGCTTTAATAAGCTGTTTTCTAAATAAAATTTAAAAAATAAAGAAACCATAAATCATGTCAGAGTGGACGATCATTAAACAAATACTCTAGATTATATTCATTATTTTTGTTTTCTGAATACTTGAAATTTTGATAACAATTGAATGAAAAAAATCGACAATTAGGTACTGTGTTTTGTAATGTAATTTTTTTATTTTTTTTGCATCAAATGAAGTTGGGTAAAGAAATTTATATCAATTTGTGTATTTAAAAAAACTTTCCGAATGTGGTTGGATTGGGGTTTACGCCATTTTCATTTCAGTTTGCATAATTTCTGTCTTGATTGTTTAATTTCATCATTTGCAATTTTCATTTGTTCAAGTTCAGCTGCAGCCACCTTTTGCCTAGATTCATCAGAATTCTGCTTCAATCTTTTTGTTTTAAGGCCTTGGTTCCTTTTTACGGAAGCACTGCGAAGAGCTGTAATCATTCGTGTGATTATATCAATATTTTCTATACCACCATAGTGTGAACAGCAGAATGAACTGAACGTTGAGGTACCAATGAATTTTTTTCTAAATTTTCAACAAGACACTTTTTGTTAAGTGAAAAACTTTGCTCGACTCCTTTAGTGCGAAACCCACTCGATTTGATCCGATTGATAGCACGATTTGTAGTGAAATACATGACAACCCTTTGACCAGTTTTTTACACAGGGAAGACTTAATTTTCAGTTTATTTAAAAGATTAATTAGATAATCCCTGCATTCTCTTCGAAACACTATTTTGCTAGTTTTTGTCACCTTTGACAAAGCAGTAGAATCATCAAATCCGACCTAAAAAATTTTTTCTTTCTTCCACTAATGGTCTTTTTTCTGATAACGAGGAGATAAATTTTTGGGACCAGGAGACTCCCTGATCTATACATATTTTAAAATTCAAAATATCTAAGCTAACGCCAGACTTCCGACTCCTTGCCTAATGGGTAATTTACACAAATAGCGGCATTGAATCTTTTGAGGTTGAACTGGAAAGGGCAGTGATCAAAAATGTTTATTCATTTCAGTCAGTGTTTAATGAGTCAAAAATTTCTTTTAGTTTCTACAATCGATTCTGTAGTAGAGCTAACAACTACAAATGTCTCTTGTCCGGACACGAGATCCATCTCAGGATGCTCAATTTTGGATTCCCGAGTCGCTATGTGCAAAATCTTTTTCGTCCAATTCCCACATAATTCAATCTATTCTAGTGTTGAACCGCTAGAAGGTCGTGCCATATCAGAAGTAATATTTCTATCTTTTATCACCGGGAGTTAGCGAGCAGTGGTCACACTTGACCCCATGAAAAGAACTGTCAAGAGCAATGCAGTGGCTAGTTATATACACTGAGAGGCCAAATTACTATAACCACCCCATCAATACAATGTTGGACAACCTTTTGCTCTTAATACTGCAGGAATTCTTGGCATGGATTCTATGAGATGGTGGTATGAGGAATTTGAGACCATATCCAATGAACTGCACTTTCCAATTCCTCAAGATTTGATGGTACTGGATCCAGCTGCCCGGTTCGAACTGATCCCACAAATGCGCAATTGGATTGAAATCTCGTTATTGTGCAGACAACATAGCAAGGTAAATTCTCCGCCATGCTCTTCGAACCATCCATACCCGGCAGGGTACACCAGAAACAAAACATGATGTACTTGATCTGCGATAACAAACACTTAAATACCCTTGGGATTTCAGACGTTGTTCCACAGGTGGCAATGCAGTTGGGGCATATTTGCACCATGCCATCTGCATGGTGTAATCGAAAATACGATTCATTGGACCACATACCCATTTCCAGTCATCTATTGTCCAATCTTTGCAAACTGAAGCCGTCTGTTCTTGTTCAATGCAGACAGTAGAGGCTTTCGAACAGGTCGTTGGCTTCCATAGTCTATACAGTGTTATGTGCGGCGAACAGTTCTTTCAGAGACGTTCGCAGTTGCTTTATTAAGATTCCCCGCTATTTAACGTACTGTTGCTCTTCTGTTGGACTGGACAACTTTGGCATATCTCCTTTCAGATCGAGCATTCAGTAGCATGTGACGACCACAAGCCTGACGTTGAGACCCAGTTTTCTGCTTGGTAGTGCTCTCTAAAAACATTAATAACTGCTCTCGGAACACTTCACGAGTGCAGCCTCTTTGCTGGTACTGGTTCCAACGATTCGAGCGCCTACAATCATCCCGCATTCAAACTCGGTTATATCACGTTTTTTGCCCATATCTTCGCAAGCAACACAGTGCAATTGATGATTCACTTATCCTGCATTCCCTTTTTATAGTTATATCGCCCTCTAGCAGCAACACTGACGCAATAGCTCATTTGCATAAAACTGTCGGGTGGTCATAATAAAGTGGCTGCTCAGTGTATATAGATGACTGGAGTTCTTCAGTGCTTTTTTCTATCTCGGTAATCGTTCAAGATAGAATAAAAATTTCAGCGGATTTGAAATCTGAAAAAATTTTACAATAGATTTTCTTTTAAACCTTACGTAAAGAACTGTCGTGAGCAATGCCGTGCTGGTTTTATATTATAGGATATTATCCTCGGTTGTGTGTAGCGACTGGCTTGTATTCAATATGGAAAATGCACACGAACAGTAAAATTTCGTTAGCCGTGAAGGTATTTGCTGTCAAATGACTTGCAATCGCAACAGTAGTACCAAGAATAGCATTGAATGAGAAAAGAGCTCCCATAAATTTCCTTTCAGACTTGGCGTGAGAGATATCACCGTAGCAACTTTCTGTCTTTCCCAAAACATTCACACCACGTTCGACAGAGTAGAACAAAAGGAGGGATCCTCTTAAAGTCGCCGACAGCTCGTAAATGGTGATCGATCTACCGTACCGATCAGTACTGTGCCGCTCTTGTAGAGGAAATTTTCCTGTAAAAATAGTCTATCTGCTGTAGTGTACTACTTGTTATCTTTAAATGCCAAAAGTTTTATTTCATTAATAGAATTGAGTGTTTGAATAAAGACAGCAAAATGCTGTGGTCATTTGAACATCTCCAATTATAAATGTGTTTTTGTAAAAATAAATCATTGTCCAAACGTCTCTTCTAATTGCTCTATTTCAGAATGTAATCAACCTACTTGATCATATATTTTGTTTCTCAGAATTCTGCATTTTTAAAATGATCAGAATTGTGTTTGTTTTAAGATATTTAAAAGTCAAATTTTAATGAATTATTTATTTTCTGCAAAATTCTAGATACGTGTAATTTCTTGGCAGTATCAGGGGTTATAACAGGTTTTAAGGTCTAAAAAAAGTGACTAATCAAGCACAACAAATAACAATAATGCTAAATATATTCAAGTACTAACCACTGCGTGGCTAGACCGATGTGCCCGTGGTGTGCTTCGCAAACCAAAACCAATGCCGTGATGTAAGGTATTGATCTGGTGTAAAATTTTCCGCAGATTTCAAATCTGTTGAAATTTTTAATCTATCTTAAGCGATTCCGATTTTACGGGGGGAAAAACTCAACAATCCCAGTCAATATGTTTTTTATGTCTTGCTCTCATTGCGGAAATGGAATGGGACAGGAAATGTAATGTTTTTTTTTTTTTTAACACGAAGGGCAGAAGATGCAATCTAATTTTTTTTTGGAAAGAGAAAGTTAAAGTGACATTACAATCTCTTGTGAAAATATAAGACTCCGCGTTCTGTCGGATGAAAAAACTTTGCAAGGCTCCAAAGCCTGACTAAAAAGTCCCCCGCGTTTGTAGAACCAGGTGGAGAATAAAACTATTAAATTCATTTAAAAATCTTCTAGATTCAATTTTAAAATTCGCCGCGACCCAAAAATTCGGACTACCTATGTGCTAAATCTCATTGCTGTAAGTGCCATAGAATCGTCAGGATTTTGTGGCAACAAACACTTCCTTTTGTAATAGTAGAGATAAAGATGGAAAAGAAAAAGATCCCACCCAGCCACCCCTATCGTTTTCTTTCCTTTCTTTGGAAGGATATTTTATTTTCTTCATTTGAAAAGTACATCATTTTAAAATATTAACATAAAAATAAATAAATTGCAATGATTTTTAAATTTATTTATTTTTGACACAGCTTGAAGAATTTCTTCCTTTTGTTTGAAAGATTCTCATTTTTTTTGTTTTGTTGAAAGTCTGAAATTAATTTTCCGTCTTTTTCTTCACAATAGAAGAATGCATTTTGTATGTGTCTTTGCTGACCAGCATCATCCGAGACTTTTGCCGCTTCTTCAATCATTGCCTGCGCACACATGTGCGGCTTCCTTAAAATCTTTATTTTTTATTGCCTTCTTGAGCCTATCATTGGCTTCCTTTAATAATTTTGAAGCACTGTCCAACGCCTCATCCTCTTCCTTATGCATAATTTTAAGTATTCGTTCTTCTATCACCTTTCCTTTCTTTGCCAGCTGCTTTAATCCCCCCCCCATCTTTTTCTTTCCTGTCCTTCCCTAATTTTTCTTGTGCCTTACGTTTTATATCTTCTAAATAGGCTTTATATGCAACCCTTCGCCTATCCATTAGCTTTGATGTGATCGGCACCAAATAAGGTTGATTGTCAAAATTTGCCAAGCTACTCGACTATATCAATGCATTCTGACATTGATGCTGTCTTCTGTCAAAGCTCTTCCTGAGGCTGAGAAGCCACGTTTAATATTAGCACTACCATGAGAAAGTTACAGAGATGCCTTCACTATAGCCTTGACACAACTGGGTACTTAGGATCCACACACACCACTAATGTCTCTCAGTCTGAAGAACTGGTTCCAGTAAACATCAATGGGCTTCATTCTAGATTCTTTTCCCTCAAATTCTCTTTGGAGTAATTTCCACTCATCCAGTAGTATGTCTGTCGGGACAACCCATAACATTGCTCTTGCAACTTCTAATACTTGTCGTACACTCTCGCCACTGATTATCTCAAGAAGACCTAGACAGGATAAACCTTTAAGGAGATGAACTGAAGGAGGACTTCTTCAAAAGATATTTAACACTGGCAATGTAATGCTTCTGAGCCCTTAGAAAAAAGAAATTCCTTTCCTTCTCTTTCACATTCTGTAGCACTCTTGAAATTTGATCTCCAATCACAATATCAGCCAGAGGCAACAGTTTCTGAGGACATGTATCTTCCAATACATACATTTTTAAATCTCGAATAAATTCCTTTGTAGATCATACCCAAAATTCTTCTTATTAACCATTCAAGTTGTGAGTGAAGGTTGTGTATTAGAGGTTCACTTTTCTGAAGAAATTCAGTCGCACAATTAATATACTTGCACTTGATACGACAAATATCACCTCATCCTTCAGTTTCTCTTCTAACTAAATGAACAACTTTTTGTAGCCTGTTCTTAGTATCTTGGGGGGTTTGGCTTCTTTATTGGAATTTAGTCAAGAAAATACTTTCGCATTGCAATCCATGTCAAAGCAACCTTTCAGCAGCTGGCTTTAGGCTTAGCCACCTGCTTGATGAAATGGCGAGTGGGAAGTTTATGTCTTAAATTTGCTTGTATGTTGACCAACGCTTCGGCCACTGATTAAAATATATGTGAATAGTAAAAACTAGTTCAGACACATCTTCCCCAAACTCTTTTAGACCTTTAAGAAAGGCATTATGTATCTTTACTATTATAAAAAGAAGTATTTGTTTCGCGGCTGCAAAATCCTGACGCACAGGTACCGTCCTTACATTCTTCTACATCCACACAGGTAGTCCAATTTTTAGGGTCGCGGCGAATTTTAAAAATCAATCCAGAAGATTTTTGAATAGTTTTATTTTCTAACGGGTTCCAAAACACGTTTCTACTGGAGAGAGAAGAAAACACCGGAAACTAGACTTTTCTACCCACATGACCTTGACGTCAGGCTTTGGAACCATGCCCAATTTTTTTCATAAAACGGAACACAAGAGAAAATTATTTTTTCGTTTCCACTTTGATTTTGCACGGAGGAATGATTTTCCAGCCAGACAATAAATCTTTAAACGGAAGTCAAAGTTCTTTTTTCTATCTCCTAGACAGTTAAGGATAGAGTAAAAATTTCAATGGATTTGAAATCTGCGGAACATTTCAGTTTAGATTGATACCTAAAAATATTTTCTTTAAATAATTTATTAATTGAACATATCTTTCAACAGATTTGAAATTAGCGGATAATTTTACAGCAGATTAATAACTTGCACCACGGGCTAGCCACCCATTGGCTAGTTGTGTGAATATTACATGTCCCAATGTTAATTAGTTTTTCTCACCAAATTTTTTCTTTCTTCAAATAGAATTTAAGAACTTAAAACCCCTGAATGGTGACAAAATGTCAAAAATGTGATGTGTTAGGAGCCCTGTATCTATAGCCCATTACTATTAGTTTTTAAATGTGAAAACAATCACAGGAAACCTTAGAATGTACTCTTACCAATTTTTCATTTCAGACATGAAACATTAGTTCTAGTTGGCCTTGTGAAACTTGCTGTGAAGTCATGGCCCGGAAAGACGCTTGTGAAAGTGTTGGTTTAGAAGGAATTGCTCCAAGGTCTTGATGAATAATTTATAAAGAATTGACATTTAACAGTTTACGTACCTTTATCGAGAGAAGTTGCATAAATAAAACAAGTTACTGTTTGACACTAAGTAGTTTAATGGTCTTTTATACTCACATAAAAACTTATATACACACAAACAAGGAAATTAAGTTTGCACCAGGGCATTTCACCATACAAGTCCAGTTCCAAAATAAAAAAAAGTGTGACCAATGAATGACTTTTATTTCATGTACTTGCTCAGTATACATATAATGGCAGACAAAGACAGAATGATACATAACTAGTGATAAAAAATTCCTCAAAGATGCCATATTGTTAAATAATGGTGAGAATTAATATCCAGGATATGTGGTTGGCATCATATTCATACCTTGACCAGGAGACGACTGGTAGTTGCTATCTCCAAATAATTTTCCTGAACCATAGAACTCTGATTCATTTGTTCGTTCGTTACCTAGAGTGAATAAAACAGTTTAAAATCACGGTACTTGATAAAAAATTAGCATTTGAGTTCTATTTTCATTTTAGTTTAATTGAAAGAGTATGGAAAATAGGTACTTTTTTATTACAATACTCCATGTTTAAATGGGACAACCTGTTAAAGTGAAAATTAAAAATTTTTGCATGTGGCCACTGAACTTATTTCATACAGTGGCCACTTACAAGCATTCACATATTTTGTGAAAATATATTTATAAAACACACACACACACATAAGATTGGAGGTTCCACTATATAAACTAATGTTTTAAAGAAAGTGTGACAGCTGTTGCAAAATTTTTCAGTCTCCACATGGCGACCATTAATTCAAGATCAGGTTCGTATGTAGTTCAGCATAACGTTGGCTAAGATGTTATACCTCGTTTTAAGTACAAAACACCAGTTTTACAGGAGTAAAATCTTTGTATTCTATCGAATGCTAGGTAATAACTAATGTAGATTTTCCAATCTTGTTGATTTGACAAATACAAGGTGTCACTTCACCAGGGTTGACAACTTTTTGTGAGCAGCTTCAGGAGCATTCCCATAAAATTTCAGTTTTGAGGTTGATTGAGGTTATATTGAGCAAAGCGAAAATAAGGATAAAAATGAAAGACTCATATTTTTCTTTAAAAATAGTCATAAAATTCCCCATTAGAACAAATAACTTCTTTTAGCATTTACAGAACTATGTAGTCCCAAAATGTGGACGTTTTGCTAACCAGCGTTTTCCTCCCTCTCACTTTTATCTATATTTCCTCCTTTTTCATAAACAGTTTTAGAGAAAAAGGCATTCAACCTCAATTAAATTGACGAACACCACAAAATAAATGTTCAGAGTAAATATCACACAGAAAAATTAGAAGATTTGTAAGAAAATGTGCTGCATTACAGTAAAATTTTATTTTCCTTTTTTTTTAATTATTCTTATTTATATATCTGCTATTTTAGTACTGCATATGTGTTCTGGACTAAATGAGCGGAAAAACTCGCCACCAGGGGGCAAGTGGGCTAAAAAAGGGGTTTTTGGACAAAAAACTGCAAATTTTCCAAAATCCGGAGGATTACGGTTTTTGGACTTTGCACTAAATACATAACAGATAAAAAATTGCATGTGTACACAAAAGGTTTTATCCTTAAATTATGGAAACAAAAACCTAATACACAATTTCCCTGTAGTGAAATTTTTTTTCCCTTTTCATAAGAAATCCCAATCTTGACTTGAAGAAACTAACAAAAATTTCTCCATGAGTGGAAAAGATACCATACAGTATGCCGAGTTGTGGGTTTTCGATGCTTTAGCGGAGAAACTACGGAAGCTCTGGAGCATTTGACAACTCTGCTTCACTGTGATTTCATTGGCGGAACTCATCAGTTCGAGAACTGTTTATTTTATAAATTGGCGTGGACGAGGTATCACATATTAGACGACGATAGTAAAATGTTTATTAATCGTTATTCGACAATATAATAATAAGATTGGTGTAACTTACCATAACCAGAGTCACTTCTTATGTTGCCAGCACCCATACCACTTCCTTGCATGCCACTACCATTCCTGTAGTTATCATAACCCCCTCTGTCTTCCATTCGTCTTTCTGAAGCTCCATACCTGTCAGAAGCAGCGAAGGATCGTCCTCCAGGTGGTCCTCCTGCAGCACCTCCAAAGCTTCTGTCTGATGTGTTACCTCCAAATCCTCTGTCAGGGGCATCCCTTCCATAACCACGATCAACAGGGCTGTTACCGAATCCCCTTTCAGCAGGGGCAGCAGCACCATAACTCCTATCCATCCCAAATGCTCGTTCACCAGCAGGTTGAGCAAATGGTTTCTCTGCATTAAATCCGAAATCACGACCTCCGGCTCCACCTGAACCCATTCCGAAACCTCTGGATGGCACTGCTCCAGGTGATCCTCCGCCATATCCAGAGTCGAATCCACGTTCTGATTCGCCACCGAAACCTCTTGTGGGCCCGCTATTAGGCCCGAATCCACGTTCTGGCATTCCAGGCCCAAACCCTGGACTATCATACCCAGATTCCTCTTCGGGCATGAAAGGTCTTCCTCCACCACGGTTGAACTGTCCTGGCCCTCCAGGCGGCCCACCATAGGGTCCCATGCTATCCTGGCGATACGAATCAGGTTCAGACTGTAAAAACAGCTCAATGTAGCGATGCTCTGTGAAAGTAGAGATAAGACCAATAGTTAGGACTAATCAGAAAACATGAAAATAGGATACAAACAGCAAAATATATTATTACATACACATGTAAAGGCATGTAGCTGACAGTAAATGCTGAAATAAACTCGCCCAAATTTGCTTTATATACATTTTCCACCCCATGTGCTAAAGAAACTAACTTGACAATATACAGTAAAACATTGAGTATGGTCAATCTTCCTATAACACATCATACAGAACTTGGGAGAAAGTCCCATTAAATGGCAATATACGAGGCAAGTTTTAAAAGTAAGTACCGTTTGGAAATAAAAACGAAACAAGTAGAATTTTCTTAGCAATTTTATTTTATATGAAAGCCTGTACCTCATTCCATTTTCCAACATAATTTCCGCCAATATTAAGGCATATATCGTATTGTAAACCAGTTTTAGAACACCCTCTTTCATAGAAGTATGCTGCCTGATTTGACAGCCACTGCAACACAGTCGTTCTGACGTCATCATCGTCGTTGTGGCGTAGACCGCCCAGATGCTACTTCAAATGCAGGAACATATGGTAGTCACTGGGCGCTAGATCAGGACTGTAAGGAGGGTGATCAAGTTGTTCCCAGCCAAATGATGCAATGAGATCGAGTTCGTGTAGACAGGCATTGTCATAAAGCAAAACGATCCTCCTACTCAGCATGCCACGCCTTTTGTTTTGGATTGCACAATTGTTTAAGGTCTCGCAATACGCCGTAGAATTTATTGTGTGACCACGAGGCAAAAAATCCACAAGCAACACCCCCTTCCTGTCCCAAAATACAGAACACACGATTTTCTGAACTGAAATTGTTTGCTTGAACTTCAGGTTTCGTCGCCTGTGACAAAATTTGGCTTAAAAAAAATGATCACTTTCCTTAATGTCATCTGAAGGAAAGTTAAAACACTACCTAAATGTTTGGTTTTTTGCACCTGTCAGCATTTTTGGTACCCAGCATGCGCACAATTTTCGATAATTGAAGCGTTCGCTCACAATTTTATACAGAACACTGGGTGAAATTCGAGGAAATTCATCAGATAATGACGTAATCGTAAAGCGTCTGTTCTGTTTCACACTTTCATCAACTTTCTGCACCAAATCCTCAGTAATGACAGAAGGTCGCCCACTTCGTTCCTCATCATGAACATTCGTGCGGCCATCTTTAAAAGCTCTAGCCCATTTCGTACAATTCCATCGCTCATGTTTTCTCCGTACACTTTACTAATCTGACGATGAATTTCAGACGCTTTCACTTCTTTAGCACTAAGAAAATGAATCACTGATCGTATTTCAAAATTGGCGGGATTCTCAATCAATGGAGCCATTTTAATTACTCTTAAACAAACGTCAACACTGTCGAATGTTTCCGTAATGGGGCCTGTGGCTTGTCAACAGATGTAGGTAAACAGCGTGCATGCCCGGAATGCCAACCGCAGCAATGCAGCGCAGGAATATCGAAACGGTACTTACTTTAAAAACATGCCTTGTAAATAAACCCTTGTGTTATTTGTTACAAATTCAAATGCTACCCAGGATAATGCATCACTGTGGTACGGTTTTAAAACATGCAGAATGTCTGATGGCAAACAAAATAAAGCTAAAAATGAGGATTGATCTGGACATAAATGACTACATAGGCATATATAACATTGCAGTGTGAGTTCAAGCATCCATAAAGAACTAACAGAATTTTTAGAAAAGTTTGAAAATGCGAATGACAAAAAGTGATCACTAGCAAGTGAACATTCCGCCGCTAGGTGTCAAGCAGTGTGCGTCGCGTTTTCGGAGCTCCCGCGAAATTCAAGTTTTTTTAAGTTATTCTTCATTTATTTAGTACTAAGCAGTGTATTACTTCTTTTTCTATCAGTTCAAACATTTTTAATTGTTTTTAAAGTACTTGTACTTAGTTTTTGACTTGTCAAATAGTCCTAAGTCAAGTCTCGTTAGGCCTAATTCACGTAGGTCTCGTTGGGCCTAAATATTTTGTCTTGTTTGTTTTCATTCATTTCATTCAAGTGCAGTGCTTTTTCTGTGTAATTGACTTAGTGCTTTTTCTGTGTGTTTGATTTTGTGTAGTGCTTTTTCTGTGCATTGAGTGTTACTTTGCATAAGCATGGGTATAGTTAGAATGTTCAAGGAGATGAGGACAGAGGGAGCCAGTGGGGAGTTCTATGTGGAATGTGACTTGTGTGGGAATATGGTTGAGGCAGGAAAGGGGTGTGTGAGCGGGGTTAAAATGTCAGAGAAGGTTGAATTTACATGCAAGAGTTGTTTAGAGGTGGGTGATTTGAGGAAGGAGCTGGAGGCTTTGAAGGTGAGGGCTGTAGAGGGAGTGGAAAAGGGTGTCCAATGTGTAAACTTGGGGCATGTTGATAAGGTAACTAGAGGAGTAGTGGTTGGTGATTCAATGGTCAGGGTTTTGGGAGAAATGGTAGGGTGTAAAAAGCGCAATTTTGCAAGGTGTTGTTTGCCAGGTGCCAGGGTAAAACATGTAGTTGAGGCAGTTAAGGCAGGTGTGGTTAAAGGGGAGGAAAAGGCAGTAGTGTGGGTGGGAACAAATGACGTAGAGAGGACTACAAATGTCGAGTTTAAGAGGGAAGCAGAAACACTTTTAAGAGGCATTAAGTCTCATGGGGCAGAAGTAACAGTATTAGGATTACTACCTAGGTATGGGTTAGGCAATGGGTGGTTAAATCAAAGGGCCAATAAGATGAACGGGTTGTTAAGGGATTTGTGTGAGAGGGAGGAGGTTAGATTTTTAGATGTTTGGAAGGAGTGTAGGAGGGATTGGATAAGCAGGGACAATTTGCATTTAAGCTTGATAGGTAATAGGGAGGTTGGCAAGCGGGTTTTGAATATTCTGGAGTCAAAAAACTAGTATACAAGCAGGGATGGGAAGGACATAGAGGGTTGACAGTACACAGTAATTGCTTAGGAAAACTAACAGGGTCTAAATTGCAGGAGACAAACAATACAAAGGGAAAGTGCAATGTAAGGGAGAAAAACAATACCAAAACAAATAATACAAGGGGAAAGTGCAATCTAAGGGTGAAAAATAAGCTAAAATTATTTTATTGTAATGCTCGCAGTGTGAGAAATAAAATGGATGAGCTCAAGGGAATTGCACAAGCAGAGGATATAGATATCATTGGGATTACTGAAAGTTGGGCAAGCAGTGAAGATGCACAAATTTTAGAATTAAGTGGATTCACAATGTTTAGGGAGGACAGAGAGAATAGGAAAGGGGGTGGGGTTTTGATTTATGTGAGAGAATTCTTAAACTGTACAGAAATAAAGTTAAATAGTAAAACTGAGGGTATAGAATCAGTCTGGGTGAAACTGAATACAGACAAAGGCAAAGGACTAATTCTGGGTAATATATATAGACCTCCTGTTTGTAGTGAAGAGCAGGAAAAGGGCATGTGCAATCTGATAAACGAAGCATGTCAAAAAGGAGAATTAATTTTAATGGGGGACTATAACTATCCAAATATTGACTGGACAAACAATCTAGCTACAAATGGGAAAGGGGCAGAATTTTTGGAAGTGATACAGGATTGTTTTTTGTACCAGATGGTGTATGAGGATACTAGGGACAATGCAATATTGGATTTGATTTTAAGCAATGATGAGGATAGGGTGCAGGATTTGGTTATAGGTGAGCCACTGGGAGAAAGTGATCATAGAAGTATCAGATTAAGTATAAATTTTCAGTCAGCATACACAATCAATAGTAGAATAATTCCAAATTTCAGAAAGGCAAATTTTCATAAGATAAGGGAAGAGTTAAAGGAAACATTCAAAGGGGGATTATTAGCACTGCATCATTCTGAACAATGGGAGGAATTCAAGAATAAGTTAGACATGGTGTTAAAAAAACATGTAACGTTCAGGAAAAAAGGAAAATCTAGAAAATTGCTCCCTATGTGGTTTTCAGGGGAAACACACAAAGCTTTAAAATTAAAACAAAGAACATACAGGGTATATAAAAGCACTGGTAACGACAGGGACATGGAGGCATATCAGAAAGACAGAAAGGAGTTTAAAACTATTAGTCGGAAGCAAAAGGTGTCCTTGGAGGAAAAATTAGCAAGGGAAATAAATATAAAACCAAAAGAATTTTTTGCATATGCAAGTGGTAAAAATAAATTTAGCACTACACTGGGACCGTTAGAGGGGAAGGGAGGTGAATTAATTCAAGACGAGGAGGGAATGGCAAACGTGTTAAATGACTTTTTTCTGGGGGGTTTTCAATGGTAACTATAGTTTAAAAAAGGACCCCAAGGATGGAGCCTTTGCAGGGGGTATAATTAAAGAATGCAAATTCAACAGGGAAGAAATAGTACATCAGTTGAAAAGAATTAAGCCATTTAAAGCACCAGGGCCAGACGATATTTATCCGAGAGTACTAGTGGAATGCGCGGAAGAACTGGGGGAAGTAATTCACACGATATTTAATTCAACATATAGCACAGGTTGGGTGCCAATGGATTGGAAGTTGGCCAACATAACTCCAATTTTCAAAAAGGGAATACAAAGTGATCCGGACAACTATAGACCAGTAAGTCTAACATCAGTAATTTGCAAAATATTTGAATCTCTGTTAAAAAAGCATATAATGTTATACTTGGAGGAGGGGGGACTGTTATCAGAGAATCAGTATGGGTTTAGGAAGGGCAGATCCTGCTCTACAAACCTTTTGAAGTTCTACGAAAAAATTACTGAGGAGCTGGATAATAAGAGCAGTGTGGATATCATGTACATAGATTTTCAAAAGGCTTTTGATAAAGTACCTCATGAGGCATTACTGTTTAAATTGGAAAGGCTGGGGATTCAGGGAAAAACATTAATATGGATAAAGAATTGGTTATTGGGTAGAAAGCAGAGAGTGCAGGTAAAAGGAAATTATTCACAGTGGACAGAAGTTATAAGTGGGGTGCCTCAGGGATCAGTTTTGGGACCAATTTTATTTATAATTTTCATAGATGATATAGGTCAGGGGATCAAGAATAGAATCAGTATATTTGCAGATGACTTAAAAATATGGGGGACAGTGGATACCAAGTTACAGATAGAAAATTTACAAGGGGATTTTGATAAGATATCCGAATGGGCTGTAAAATGGGGTATGTCATTTAATGTAGGGAAATGTCAAGTTCTGCATATGGGTTACAGGAATAGTGGAGCCGAGTACTGTCTGCAGGGAGTAAAGGTAAAGGAGGGAGAAACAGTCAAGGATCTTGGGGTGATAATTCACAGGGATTTTAAAATGGGTCACCAATGTTCAGCTGCGGGTAAAAAGGCTAATAGGTTATTGGGGTATATTAAAAAGACTGTAACTTCAAGGGATAAGAATATAATCTTGCCATTATATAAGGGTTTAGTAAGACCACATCTAGAATATGCTGTACAATTCTGGGCTCCATATATGAGAAAGGACATAGAATCAATTGAAAGGGTTCAGCACAGAGCTACAAAAATAATAAAGGGGCTAGCAAATTTTGACTATAATGAACGTTTAAGTAAGCTAAACATGTATACACTGGAAAGAAGAAGAAGGAGGGGGTCTTGGATATAATTTTCTGTTGAAAGTA
The DNA here is from genome assembly GCA_947359465.1 of Metellina segmentata. Classification (NCBI taxonomy): domain Eukaryota; kingdom Metazoa; phylum Arthropoda; class Arachnida; order Araneae; family Tetragnathidae; genus Metellina; species Metellina segmentata. The sequence continues at coordinate 24,368,660 of OX375878.1, read as the reverse complement.
TTTATGCCTTTGCATTATTTCTAGTATTATTTAACTTGTATTTTATTGGTAAGCTTGATTTAAATGTTTTTATCTTTAAAAAAAATTGCTATTTTACTGTTGATATTCTTAAATTGTGTACATTGAACATTTTCATCTGCTGTATAGATTTTTTAAATTTTATTTCCCTTCCGGAATTCAGTATTATCTGTTTAAATATTTGAATATTTGATCGATTTCAACATGAACAAAACTTAAAAGTAGTATGTCGTTAATTCTTGGTATCATTTCTTGAACTATTCTATTAAATATTTTGAATTCTATTTATTTTGCTTTGAGGATTTAATAATTTAAAATATTGTTCTAATTTTAGAATCTTGCTATGTTCCCAAGGATTTTGGAACTATTCTTTCATATATGTTAGTAAAAATATTAATATTAATCATGTACCATGAATAGAATTTTGAACTTGTTAATAAGTTTCCTTGAACAAATATTCTCGAACTTGAAGTGTTATTGAATTATTATAATTGAATTGCTTAATGTTGCATTTAGTTTAAAGTGTGTTTAACTAATTATATTATTTTTGTATGAAGTGTTTAATATTTGAAAACTAGATTATATATCCTAAAGTTAATATTTTTATGTGTGAAATCTTAGTATTATGTATTTACCAGGAAATTTTGATGAACCCCTATGGTTCATGTGGGGGCCAGGATGTTGAGAATAGGAATGTACCACGTGGGTGTTGTTGAGAGTGGAGCTTCTTGCTGACACTCTCGGCGAGACCACGTGATCGTTCGTAAAGTAATGTGATTCAAAACAATTTCAAAGACTTCCTGGATGGCACGGCTTCGGGTGTGAGCTTTCTTGATGAGCTCCCTCCTTTTTCTTGAAACTTGAATTTATGTATCTCAGCGTAATATTATCGTTTGTTGTGTTGTGTTGTACCGTTTGTACTGTTTGTTTGATGTCCGAAAATAAATCACAAAAAGACATTCTTGGACTCGATGATTCTTGGATTCGATGAATCTTTACAGGGGGGATTTGATTCAGCTTTTCAAGTTTGTAAAACAAGGGGACACAGAGGGCTTAAATTTCAATAGGGATAACAGAACAAGGGGCCATGGGTATAAATTGAATAAGACACATTTTAATCGGGATTTAAGGAAAAACTACTACTTTAATAGGGTAATAGACAGTTGGAACGCGTTGCCAGAAAATATAGTTAATTCAAAGGGAGTGTACGAATTTAAGACACAATTGGATAGTCAGTGGGAATTGGAGAATTCATAAACAAAGGACCAGCCTTGTTGGGCTTGAGCCTGTAGCTGGTCGTCAATATTTGTATTTGTATTGTATAGAAAACTTTACTCCTTCGAAGCTTTAGAAAACAATTCAACATTTACCTTATATCAGTTCAAGGTATTGGAGATGAAGAATTTAAAGCAGCAAATGTTTTAGAGAGGAAAGTTAATTGTAATTGACATGTACTCATTTCCGTCAAAACTAGACAAGTACTTTGGCATCAAAATATGTATGTAAAGTAATATTTAAGCTTTAAAAATATTTACAAAGAATGAATTATACCACATTCGACATAAATTTCTTCGTTCTCAAGTAACTTATTGAGGATTACTGAATTTTCAATTAGAATCCTAGGAAAAGGAGTATAATTTTAAACAGTATTCAACAACAGGAAAGATATAAATATTTCTTACGAATTTTTTCTTTGTCTTTCTTCATAGCCCTGATTGCCTCTTGATGTGAAGCAAACATAGCATCAGCTTCCCCAGACGATCGCCCACTGGGTTCATATTTGATCCTAACAGCAACAGGTTTCAGGGGAGCAAAAAACTAGAGAAAATAAAAATTATAAGCTTTCATGGACAATGCACTAAAATTTAACACATTAAGAATAAAATTCATTAATTAAGCAACAGGTTTCAGGGGAGCAAAAAACTAGAGAAAATAAAAATTATAAGCTTTCATGGACAATGCACTAAAATTTAACACATTAAGAATAAAATTCATTAATTACCTAATTACCTTAGTACCAAAAGGATAGAGTTAAGTAAATTGTGTGGTGTATTTGCCTAACTCAGGAGAGAAAGAGTAATTTTCAAAATGTCACGGGGACACACTGCCCTAAAATTCATCAAGATGTTGATTTTTGTACAGTACAAAGTCCCAAATTCGGACATTTTGCAAGCCTGCACCCCCCATCTTTCCGACAATTTTTAAACAAGGAGTAAACCTGGTTCTAATTGACGAAACAATGCAAAATAACAGACATGTTTAGAGTAAATACCACAGAAAAATTAGAAGATTTGCAAGTAAAATCTCTTGCATAGTATTAAAAAAAATTATCCCTTTTTATATATCTGCTATTTTACTCTTGCAAACGCAAAATTTGTCAGGATGAGGTTAGATTAAGTTGGGTTTTTTTTACATAAAATACAAGTAATCCGAAATGGCTGAGGTTCGGAGGATTCAGGATTTTGTATTGTATTATCATTTGTTAATTATACAACTTTAAAGAATATCTGTACAAAATTTTGTAACTGTAGCAAGGTGTTAAAAGTTTTTCTATCGAATGTAAGAACCAAATCCAAGAGCATTTAAAACATCAAAGAGCTTTTACTCAGCTTTTAATTTTTCATGACCAGTGTATTTGAAATGTAAGGCTTTTATTGAAATTGTTGTAAAGATATGAAACTTTTTTGCTGTTTATTACATAATATTTGATAACTTTGTGAATGGAATAAGGATTTGAAAAAATAGTCATGATTTAAAAATTACTAAACTCAACTAAATACTTTTTTTGCATTTTCAGTGTGTTACAAAAATATATGTAAAAAAAAAAAAAAAAAAATTAATTTTTTAAAAGATGTATATTTTTGCTGTAGAAAGAGCTTTAAGAAATTTTACTCTAAATTGTCCCTCCACAACTATGTTTGATATTACAAACATTCTGATAAATTAATTAATAGCAAAGAGGAGGAAAATACCTACATCAAATATATCTCTTTCTACGGCTCTGAAGGGCAAACCCCTCAAATGTATATTGTGCCCTGTATCTCTTACTCGTTCACCAGGGAAACCACCTCTTTCTCCAAAGTTAGCAGAAGATGGCCCGCCTCTGCCTCGAGCTGCAAAATCAAGTCATTTTTCATTTCAAGTTCAATAACTCCACATTTTAAGAATACCAAGAGCACAAATCAACAATAACCTCCACGTCCACCACGGCCAAACCCACCAGGTCTTTCAGGTCTGTCATAAGGACCAGCACGACTGGATCCCATGGATCTGCCCATGCGCATAGGACCCATTCCCATAGCAGTACGAATCTCCTGCAAGCTGCTTTTGAAAATCTCTATATACCTATAAATAACAGATACTATTACCAAATACAATATTAAAAACATTTAGTGAATTACTTAACTTTTAGGAACTGAACCAAAAACTAAAATATTTTAATACAAATTTCAGCATTTCAAAACTTTTTTACAATATATAAACAGAATAGCATCAGAAGAATTAGAATATTAAGGGAAAACAATATTTAGTTAAATTCCCTATTATTAACAAATATTTTTTTCACACTCAATTAAATTTCTGGTACTTTTCAGAGGAAATTAAAATGAGAAACTGATTTAATTTTTTTCGACACAATGTAATACATTTACACCAGCATATTTTATCCCAGAGAGTATTTCTGTACTGGGGGAGTAGCGGACACCTTTGATCACAAAATTCAGTTTACATTCAATGCACAAAAATGTGATGCAAATAAATAAATTTAACAGTATTATTGTAAACTCATTTACAAATATTGTATTAACTGTATATATTTTAATTGGAAATTTGAAAGTGTGTATATATATTTTTACAAATACTATAAATTAAAATCTAAAATGAAGTTGCGACTGCTAGGATTCAATTGTAATTGGCATAACTGGTTTCAAAGTACAGAATTCATTTTTTTAAAAACTGAACAGCACACGTTTTAACTATGAGTTTCTTTATATAAGATAAACAATGTAATTACATGAGAAAACTCTATGAGATGATATCCAAGAAGATCTTAAAATGATCTTTCATCATAACAGTTAAAATCTCCAGAAATGTGAGCAGGGAAAAAAAAAAAATCACAAATGACTTGCAACCACATGGAAAACTTATTGTAGGTATCCGATTTTTAACAACTTTGAAAATTTATTGCCAAAACATTTCTTTACGTCTAAGACAGTTTACTATAAAGAATAGCAAAATGATTAATTAATAAACTAAGACGAATCAGACACAAAAACCCAGCACATTGCTAAACTACAACCAATTAAATGCACATTAATGCTCTTTAATTTCTAAAAATTCTAACTTGCGATAATTTTAAGTATCATTTTTCAAACTGTAAGTAGTGATTAAATTCAGGAGGTTGTAATAACTGATCGGATTATACCACCCCATATACACACTCACATTTTTAATTTAAACCAACAAAACATTTTTTAAACCAAAGGTGTTCTACTTGCACCTTTAAAAGGAGAAAAAAGAAAACCTAAAATACTTATTCTTCTGAAAATCTAAGTATTTCAAAGAATAAATAAAAGGCCCTCAATTATTAAATACTTAGTCAAAGTAACTAATCCAACATTGATCAGGAAATCTATATAACCAAGGTCTGTAGTACTGAAGAAATAAAGATTCTAAGTTAATTTTCTGAAATTAAGTAAATAGAATGGAAATGAACTATAAGATCTCACTACAAAATGAGGATCAAAGACACATGTAATTGCAACTACGCAACTTTAATAATATTCTGCACTATCATTATTGGTTATATAAATTAAGTCATTTTAACAGAAATATACAGTGGCTCCCATGATTGATTATACATCACAACATACAAGATTTCATCAAAAGCACCAAATCTCTATATTAAAAAAAGTTACCACTGCAGGATGGAAAACTGGGTTCATTCGCTCAATTCTTAAGACTGTTTCCTGAGAAAGCACAGATCACAAAATTAACTTGTTACCTGGACAATTTTGAAGATTTTCCATCGATGTGGCAATTAGTTGAGGGTTCATTAAGTGTCAAAATTAAAAAAAGCAAAATTTCTAACAGAAGTGAGCAAAAGACGTAGAAATTTTTAATCTTCAGTCGAGTATTTTTAGAAATTTCAACTTGGTTCCTGACAATATTCTTTTAAAATTTGGGACATTTTGCGTTACTTTTTTTAATGTTAAAACTGTCATATCTATATCGCATTACTATTAATTTTTAAATCTGAAAACATTGCTGTATACCTTAGAATGTACTCTTTTTTGTGGTACAATTATTTTTGAAATTGGTTAATATATAAATTCAATCAAAAGTTGGTCATACAAATTTCTTACTTTTTAGATAACAGAGCCATAGCGTTCATTTTCCTCACGGAAATTAGAGGTTACATTTTCTGACTAATGGGCTTGTCAGATGCCCTTGAAACTTGCTGAGACAGCATGTTTGTTTTATCGCTAGATTCTCAAAACAGTTTGCCGATTAAGTACAGATAAGAACATTATGAGATTAACATTGTTTATTCAAAATTGTACAGGAAACAAAATAGAGATGGTTTTCTACCGATGCAGCAAAAATTTTAGGGTGCATTAAGTAAAAAAAAAGCGAAATCTTTTTGCGACAGGACTGTAGGTTTGCGAAGCAATCACTGGGGGTTGGCACGTTAGCGAGCAGGGCGTGTAGCCCTCACTGTGATGTCATGGACCAAAAAGTCAAATCAGGATTGTATTAATTATTAAGATAGTCTCAGCGTCACAGGAGATTGACTCTGCAAAAGGAGTGTTGGTTTGCGTAGTAATCACTGGGGGTTGGCAAGGCCCATAATACTGAAAAAAAATTATAATTCAAACTTTTTTAAAGGAACAGTAAAAGACAAACTCTTCTTGCATTTTGGGCCAAAAAACATTGTAATTTTTAACTTATTTTCCTGTGAGGACCAAATTTCCAAGCTCAATCATATCATAAAAAATTAAGTTGAAATTATTATTTACTATGGAATTTTTGAGATGTTAAATAAATCTGATGTATACCTCAATTTTGGGAACCACTGGAAGTAGCTGTAATAAGCTTAATTTTAAAAATATCAATTAAAATTACTAAACATGTGCAATTAACAAATTCATCCAAGCATATTGAATGCTATATATATTATATAGGATGCACACTATTCATATTAAACATCCTGTTTTAATTACCAAACCAATTTCAACACTTAAGACACATGAATTTTACATTTAGTATGCAGTGATGGAAACGGCTCCCCATTCAAAAATTACCATTTAAAATCCAACCTTAAGTCCCACTGCCCAGATTTAGGACTTTAAATTTTTACATCATTCAATTAAGTCATTGCACCCATTTCCATCACTGAAGTGTCACAATACTCCCACTAAATTACCAAGCACAAAACATAAGAGAAAGAGTAATTGAATAAACAGTTATAATAAATACATAAAGAGCCCAGTTGACGGACAGTCCCGCCCTGGCAGTTTTCTTAAATACCTGTGCCCAATTTTTTCTTTGTGTTTCCCCATCGCCTTTTCCGCTATTTCTTGTGATGAAAACTGTACATAAGCCTCCCCAGTGCTTCTCCCCTGGATGTCAGTAGGAAGGGTAATCCCATTTCGGACAATCTCCAACCCTTTAAATTAAAATCCAACCCATTATACATAACTAAAAACAAAACTTCAGCAAAACATTAATCCATCTTGCTTAGGTTAGCTAGAATGAAAACTTCAGCATTAATACATATTTCAAGAAAGAACACTCCACAGGAAAACAAAAGATAATCAATAAAATAATTTGGGGTATTTTTCCCAAGAATTTTAAGGAAAAAAGTGTACAAGTTATGCATCCCTTAACATAAAATAAACCACTTCAGCCAACACATTTTGATTTTTTATGCCCTAAGTTCTAGCTCTCAATATAATATTTACAATGATAGCTCACTGATAGTCAAGCTCAATAAAATAGTGTGCACATAGAATGAAGCTACTTACAAGTCATTAGTTTATTTTAAAAAGCAAATATATTTATAGCACAAATAAAAAAAATAAAAAAACGGGAAGCTATGAATTCGTACAGTATAATTGCCTCGCCACTTCAAAGGAGTGTGTTGTCGTCCAATTTCTACAAGAGCCCTGAACAAATGAAAAGGTTGTGCTGGCTTCACATTAGCTACCTATCTACAGCTTTTGAACGACTAACCCTAGACATACATTTTCGGAGCGCTTTCACATACTGCTGAAGTGATAGGAAGTAAAAAAATACCAGCATTAAAAAATAGACGAGATTACTTTGTGTACCCAAACTGGTTGAGATCTAGCAATCCCTACTCTTGTCAAGTAGGTCAAAATAGCAGTACCTCAAAATTTGATCATTTTGAGCAAACAACTGTTGCATGATCAGCATATAATCATCTGATAAATCATGGGCTAGCAGAGAGTGAGAGCACTTATTCATAGATTGAGTGATCATACTGTTTTCCAGAATTGTTAAGTGTTATATGCAGTGTGCACACTCTCTAGTACTTACATTTGACTATCCATTAACACAAAATGACTAAACTTGGGAGATACTACCTTGAGTACTATAACAGCACTCGTGATATGTTTGTAAACTAGTGAATGTACACATCACACAAGGTTGGAATGGAATACTTTAATAGCTCAGTAAATTTTTTCTTTCCTCCTTAGTTAATAGGACTGGTAAGAGTTTGCATATGAACTAATTAAAAATTTATGCTATATAATACCCAAGAAAATAATTTAAACGGTCAATAAAATAATTTCAATATATACTATAGCTAGATACTACTAATGATTCATGTTATGAATGGTTGATCATAACTAAATTAAAGTCTTAACAGATGAATAAATTGTAATTAGTTCTGATATGGGAATTGTTTCAAATTTGAAACACATTTTACAGATACATTTATTATTGCACGAAACCTGAACTAAAGAATATTCACTTTAAGGTCTCCAACACAAAAAAGCTACAAGAATCATTAATGGCTGTACTAACAACAAGTCAATCAGCCAAGGTTAAACCAGATTATCCAAGAACTGTATTTACATACTACAAATTAAGTAATTCCTCAATTAAAGCAATAAGCTCACTGATAGGCTATTAGTATTCTTTCTCAATCACGTTTACATTTTTATGATGCCCGAATGAAAAATGTTCCATTTTGACTAACTTAGCAGAATGGATTCTGTGAATTTTGATTGAAATAAAATGCATACAGGACAATTTTAATATCACTTTTTAATCTGAATTTGGAAATAAGAATAATATCCAATTCCTTGACAAATCAATGTAATCCGCTTACTTTTATTCTGTGGTGTGAATTTATACTGGCCACAGTAGACACAACTGGATGTTTACAAATCAACAAATTCCAAACTGATCCTAGCGATTCAGAAAGGTGATTACACAGCCGAGTTTCATCACAAATATATGTTAATAAATTGGCACCAATCTCAGCTACCAATACATAATATTTACGAATCCTTTGTCAGAATACTGTAGTTTAACACAGAATGAAGCGAGGTATTCATTTTGTTTTGTTGACAAAACTAGTTTCCTTCAAGAAAAACCAGAACTGCCCATGTGTAAACCAATTGTCAAACTGCAGATTTCAAAGAATCCAATTTTAGCACCAAAACAATGGTTTAAACAAAACCCAAGATCAGACATCATGAATAGTTTTTTGACAATCCAGGGATTAAAATTCAATGATTATTTTTGTTGTGTTGAATGACTTCTATAGTTTTTTAATATCATGAATCATAATTATCATGAAATTATTTTTTTCTCTCTCAGATTTCCAATTTTAAAACTTAACATCCCAAAATACATTAAAAAATTACTATTCTTAACTTTTAATAACGGAATCTTTCTCTTTGAAGAAACATTTTATAAAATGTATCTGTACAAAATTCCTTTCAATAACTAAAAATTTTAAAAACTACAAAATCATTCAATTTACAAGTAGATAGTGTAAAGGAATGATGCTTAAAAAAAATCACTGTCATGCGTATTTGACTAATTTTTAGATAAAACAATTTTAGCAATGCTTT